>CM038144.1:124342153-125542153 GCA_021437245.1 Aegilops speltoides
AATCCCGGCTCTTCAACGGTGGCGGCGAGGGTCGCTTCTAGGCAGCGCACCACTCCTCATCCCGCTCCCGCGGCGGCGGAGCCGGCTCCGAGAGGGAGAGGGAGGGGCACGATCGTGGGCGGGCCGAGGGTGGCCGAGGCGGCCGGGAGAGGCGGTCGTGGTGGCGTGCCTCCTCCGTCCCCTCCGGCGTCTCGACCACGGCCACGCGGTCCATACCGAGATGACCCCGGAGTTCTTCATCAAGCTTCGCGGGCGCCTCGTCGTCGCCTCCGGCTGCCGGTCCCGTTTATGACGCGATGGGACCGGATCCACCCGACGTGATGGAGTTACGCATGAGGGCTGCGGGATCAGCGGCACTTTCGGGTGAGTGTCGTGTCCCCAGCCCCGGCGTGATGTTCTTCGACCGAGGGTGGAAGACATTCGCCGGATCCATAGCTTGACGGCGGGTTCACCCTCCATTTCAAGTTAATGGATGGTGACCTCCTCGCCGTCAAGGTCTTCGGCGACTATGGAACCCGGTGCGCTGCTGTGTGGACAGCTCCTCGGATAGCGAGGCCCCTCCTCGGCGAGAGTGACGAGGAGGAGAGCGGCAGCGGCGGCGAGGGGATGGCGGGCCCGACTAGGCGTCGGACACCGCTGCCTCATGCGGCCACCGCAATCCCATCTTCTGGGTTGCCGCCTTCAAACTCCCCGGGCCGTCTTCTTGGCGGTGGCGTGGGGGAGGCTGTGGAAGAGGAAGAGGGGAGTGGCGGCAGGGCGCGCGTCAGTCGAGGGCGAGTAGCCTTGATAGCGTCTTGACGTCCCACTACCCGTCTTCAAGCTCGCCTCCTCGCCTCCGACTCCGCCAAGCTCCTGGCCGGCCTCCGGGGTGTTCTCTTGGGGTCTTCTGGCGCCCGTGGCTCTCCGCGGGCTTCAGGGACTTGTCGCTGGCTCCGTCGATGCTTCCCCATGCCCGTCACCTTGCGCAGCTCCTGGGGCACGGCGGCGTCACCGCCACGCTCTCCTAGGTGCTCCTTTCGCCCTTCCCCGACAAGCTCCTCTTGCAGGGTCTCCTCTCCAGCAAGCTTATCTTGCAGGGGCTCCTGACCTACCTCCTGAACTCTGAGCAGAGAAGCAGGAGAGGATCACGGGCACCTTATCGTTTTAAATTGTAAGCCCTCGGGCATTAGCTGCATTTAAGAACTTGTAATCCTCTCTATCATGTTTTTCATCCTCTATGGACTTGTACTACACTGGATGTTTTTAATGAAAAGAGGGAAAAGCTTGCCGGACCGAGTCTTTTACTTGACTGCGTGCCTTGTGTGTTCTTACGCTATCGGGGAGCTTGCCGGGGCGAACACGCTTATCGACCGCGGGACAGCCCGCTGGCGGCGTCGCTTCCGGCAAGCAACCTTGTCGGGCCAGTTGCGACGCTTAACTTGCTGAGCATGCTCGAAAGCAAGATAAGGGTGCAGCAGCACACTTGTGTTTGTTGAGCGGACTCGGAAACAAAACAAGCACGCAACTGGGCCACGACTCGGCTCCTCCACGTACGGGTTTTACAAGACACGCTTGTTCAAAGACGCAGTCCCGCATCTCCCGGTCCATGAGAGGATGCATGACGAGGGATGAAAAACTTATCTGAAATCGCAGCCCCCAGCAACGCTAGCTTGCCGGAGACGAATCTCGACGCTTGCAGACCCCTAGCGAGGCTGGATCGCCGAAGAAGAACCTTGGCACCCGCAGCCCCCGGCGACCCTGGCTTGCCGGGCCCCAGGTGCTGGTGTGATCTTTTGGTTCCTCCTTGTCGCTGCAATTGCAGTTATAAAAAAAGCTGATGTAGATACGCAACTGCTCAACGCACATGTATGTGTATATAAATCTTGACTACATGTCGATGCGAGCTTTGTCCTTCGTATGTTTGTTCTCTACGCTCTCGGGGAGCTTGCCGGGGCGAACACGCTTATCGACCGCGGGACAGCCCGCTGGTGGCGTCGCTTCCGGCAAACAACCTTGCCGGGCCAGTTGCGACGCTTAACTTGCTGAGCAGGCTCGGAAGCAAGATAAGGGTGCAGCAGCACACTTGTGTTTGTTGAGCGGACTCGGAAACAAAACAAGCACGCAACTGGACCACGACTTGGCTCCTCTCGCGCACAAGCCTCTCATACGAAGGACATCTCACGGCAAGGGCTTGCTATGTTACACCCTCTACTTTACGCCCTTTGTGCGTTTCCACCCTACGCTTTTAGGGAACTTGCGCTTAACGCGCTTGCTGAGTACGGGACATCAGCAGCCCGCTGGCTGGCGTCGCTTCCGGCAAGCAACCTTGCCGTGTCCAGCCGCGACGCGCTTATCCTGCTGAGCAGACTCGAAACGAAACGAGGGCGCGAAGCTGGCCGCGGCTCACTCTTTACTCGTTGAGCGTGTTCGAAGCAAAGTAAGGGTGCGGCTGTTCACAAGCAGGCTCCTCAGCGCACAGGTTTTGTGCACAAACGACGAACGCGAGAGGGATATAACGAATAAAAGCGTGGAATTAAGGAGTGCTCTGCACGAAGGCTCGAGCGACTTAGCTTTTCTTTTTCTTGCTTCTCCGCACTTGCTGGCGGAACTCAATGGCGCGTCCTCGATGACAGCGCAGCACTCCGGGGAGGTGCGTTTGCCGGGACGAGCACCAGTGTTGACCTTGCCGGGCTTATAGCGTTCCGAGGAGCCGTGCTTGTCGGAGTGAGCGCCAGAGCCGTCCTCGCCGGACTTAGAGCTCGATGGTGCGTCCTCGACGACAGCGTGGCGTTCCAAGGAGACACGCTTGCCGGCGCGGAGGGGAGGGAGGGAAGCGGCGGCGAGAACAGTCATGCTCGGACTCCTAGTAGCGATAGGAGGAGCAAGGCCCTGCTCCGGCACTTTCGCTTTGCTCGTGCCCGGACAGCAGTCCGGAGCATCCCGCGAGCCTCCGGCCTATTCTTGCCCCAGCAGGCGGACACCACCTCTCGTGGCATGGCGCTGCTGGGAGGGGCGTGGATCTGCGGAGACCGAGGCGCGGTCATCCGTCCTGCCCCTAGATCTGGTGGCACCGCGAGTGCCCTCGCCGGTGTCCACCCTCCCGCTGGCGTCTCCTCCGCCCACCGCCGGCTCCGGTGGCGGTGGGGAAGACGGAGATGGGTCTGCGACCCTCGAAGCTCTCGTCTTCGGGGCCATGGCGCAGTTGTCGATGAAGCTGCTGACGAAACTGGAGAGGTTGATGAAGAACGCAGCCGTGCGAACGCCGGATCAGGTCCACACAACCTCGACGCCCCCTACCTGGCGCGCCAAAGATGTCGGGCGCGATGGGGGCGCGACACCTATGGGGCCGCCGGGGACGGCCCCTTCGTGGAATTGATGCGAGGCGGAGGATGCACAGAGAGCAGATCGAGGCGATGCGCTCGGGGCGAGGGATTTTTACCCGGCCGGACGCGATGGTCGCGTAAAACCCTACTGCTGCTTTGTGTTGTATTGCGCTCGGGAGCCCGGAGGGCAGCTACACCGAGCGTGAGAGTTGCGAAAGAGTCGAACCCCCCGCGAGAATCGCGAATGATCGGAACCTCCCCTACGTTGTGCATGGGCCTCCTTTTATAGGGCAAGGGGTCACCGACAGGTGTCAACGTAGGGTAGAGGGGTAAAAATGTAAAAGAGGTGGTAGTTGGAACAGTGCGGGAACAGTGCAGCTACAGTGCATGAACAGTGGATTCTACCTACTTTTGACAGAGGGGGACAAGAGCATTAAATGCCCGTCGCCGTCGCCCCAAAAGCTCCCGCCCTTGCGTCTCTGTTTGCCACGGCGATGGAGCCACCACCGTGGAGTGCCACCGCACCCCTCATGCAGCCTAGGCACCCGCCACGCGTCTCTGGAGAAAGTGAAGGCGACGCGTGGGCGGGTGAGGTGGAGTCTTGAGCACGCGATGTAGCTTGCCCGGCAAGCACCTTGCGAGGTCTTGATCTTGCGGGCCCGGAGCTTGTCGGGCTGGTAACTTGTCGCTCCCGGGCCCTCGCCGACGCGTATAGCGCCGGGCGTGTTTTACGTGGCGTGATCTTCTAGCTTCCCGGCGAGCTCCTCTCGCCGTGGACTTCATGTGCGATGTAGTCTTGAGCACAGAGCGGCCTTCCCGCAAGCTCCTCTTGCAGGGTCTTTAACCTTCTGTCTTGTACACTTTGTTCTTGAATGGCTTGGTGTGGAGCGGAGATGGTCTCCGCAAGCATTTGGTGGATCCACTACGGAAGGCTGCGGCCGCCGTGCACAAGTTAAGTCTTGAGGTACCCCTACCTTAGTACACCGACATTGGTAGACCGTTTTTACGAACTATAGGTGTCATGATTGCTATGAAAGAAGGCAATATTAAATTCCAATTTGCACTAAGAAAGGGTATGGAACACTTCCCTAGAACAAGAATTAGGCCACCATATGAATCAATCATGAGGGCAACCTATGGATCAAAAGCTATAGATGACAATACTTCAATCTATGCATTATGGCTAGCTAAGGGCATAAAACAATAGCGCTTGTTGGGAGGCAACCCAATGAATAAAATTTATTTTTGCTTACTTTTTCTTTCTATTCTTAAGTGTTTGAAAAATTATGCTACTGTTATGATTGTGTTTTTATGTTTTAATTAGTGTTTGTGCCAAGTAAAGCCTTTGGGATCATGTTTAGTGATAGTTGATTTGATCTTGTTGAAAAGCAGAAACTTTTGCGTTCAGTAGCAGAAGTTTAGAAAATCACAGAAGCGACAAAAAATTCTGAATTTTTTACACAAGATTGATATACAAATTGCCTACGTTTTCCTAATTTTTTAGAATGTTTGGAGTTACAGAAGTATGGTTAAAGTCCAAATTACTATAGACTGTTCTGTTTTTGACAGATTCTGTTTTCGTTGCATTGTGTGCTTATTTTGATGAATCTATGGATTGTATCGGGGGGTATAAGCCATGGTAAAGTTGGAATATAGTAGGTATAATGCAATAATAAAATATGAATGGGTTTGCAATAGTACTTAGAGTGGTGATTTGCTTTATTATACTGACGGATCTCACGAAGGTTTTGTTAAGTTTTGTGTGATTGAAGTTTTCAAGTTTTGGGTGTGATCACGATGGATGAAGGAATAAGGAGTAGAAGAGCCTAAGCTTGGGGATGCCCATGGCATCCCAAGTCAATATCCAAAGAGATCCAAACAACTAAGCTTGGGGATGCCCCAGAAGGCATCCCCTCTTTCTTCTAATAACCATCGGTAATTTTAATTGGAGCTATATTTTTATTCATCACATATCATGAGTTTTGCTTGGAGCGTCTTGTATTATATGAGTCTTTTCTTGTTTGGATTTTTAGTTTGTCACAAGTATCCTTGTTGGACACACCTATTTGAGAGAGCCAAAATTATGTTATGATTTGTTAGAATTGCTCTATATGCTTCACTTAAACTTTTTGAGCTATGGAATTGCTCTAGTGCTTCACTTATATCTTTTTGAGCATGGTGTGCTTTAATATTTTTGAAGAAATACTCTCATGCTTCACTTAGGTTTATTTGAGAGTTAGTAATTTTGAATAAACTCTCTCATGCTTCACTTATATTATTTTGAGAGATGAAAATCTTTATGCTCATGTTCTTCACTTAAATTTATTTGAGCTTGTCAAAAGCAATGGCAATATATGAAACCAGTCCCAAAGTGATAGATATTCACGAGGATTATAATAAAAACTTTCTTGAAGATAATTGGACAAAATAAACTTGATTCCTTGTAATAGTTTTGAGATATGATGATAGTAATATGTGTGTCATGTTGGTGAGTAATTATGCTTTAGTAAGAATATTGGTGTTCAAGTTTGTGATTCCCTATGCAAGCACGAAAGTCAATAGTTATGCAATGAAATTACATCCTACTTGTGGGGCATTATTCAGGGTTAGTTATGCTTAATGCTCGTTTATGAGATTTTTCATTTCTTGGTTGGTTGCTTCTCAATCTTTTGCTAGCCTCCACTTGTACTAAGTAGAAATACTACTTGTGCATCCAAAAGCGGTTAACCCAGTTTTGCCACATGGGTCCACCAGACCTACCTATATGTGGTATTTCCGTGCCATTCTAAGCAAATTTGTATGTGCCAACTCTAATTTTCAAAATAATTTCCTTTTTGTGTGCCCATACCACTCATGAAGCGGCAGGGGGTGGCCAATATTTTTCCATGCTAGATGTGTTATTCTGAAGATGAGTGTTTATTCAGTTGTTATTGCATGAGAGTACGCCGGTAATAGGGATGCCCAGTCCCGAAATGAAAAAGAAATTTATTTTATGTTGTCAAATAATAAATTCCTTGGAAAGTGTTGGTATGGACGGTACCCGTGGATACAGCTAGTCGTGGAGTGTGAAAGAATGGTGGAAAAAGGAATAAACTTTATTTTTTGTTTGGGAACCACCTATGATATATCTAGCATGGAAAGTATTGGGAACTACTCGGTTGTTTTCGTTGATAGGAAAAGCATGCCTCTCAAAATGTTTTTATCTCTCAACTTTTTGCTTTGAGCTCTGGCACCTCTACAAATCCCTACTTCCCTCTGCGAAGGGCCTATCTATTTACTTTATGCCATTTTTATTTTTATTTGAGTCTCCATCTTCTCTTATAAAGCACCAACTAAGGGGCACTATGATCGTACTTGAGCATTGGATGTAGCTAATATTTGAGTGTGCTTCATGTATGGATCAATGATTGAGCATGATGGGCTAGGGATAGCTTTCTTTAGTGTTGATATTTTGAAAGACATGGTTGCTTATTGATATGCTTGAGTAATGAAGTCTTCATGTCAATTATAGACTATTGCTTTGAACCAGATAAAAGTCCAAATGTCCATGCTACGAAAGAAAAAGAATATGTGATGAACATGTTAGGCAGCATTCCACATCAAAAATTCTGTTTTTATCATTTACCTACTTGAGGACGAGCAGGATTAAGCTTGGGGATGCTGATATGTCTCCAATGTATCTATAATTTTTGATTGTTCCATGTTGTTATATTATCATTCTTGGATGTTTTGCAATCATTTTATAGCAACTTTATATCATATTTTGGGACTAACCTATTGACATAGTGCCCAATGCGAGATGATGTTTTTTGCTTGTTTTTTACTACACAGAATATCGGTACCAAACAAAGTCCAAATGCCACGAAACTTTTTGGAGATTTTTTTGGACTAGAAGACACCTTGGGGCCAAGAAAGCACCAGAGGGGAGGCCCATGGGAAGCACAACCCACTAGGGCGCGCAAGAGGCCCCTGGCACGCCCATGGGGTTGTGGGCCCCACGGAGGTCTCCTGCACCACCTCTTCGCCCTATAAATTTCCAAATATTCTAGAAACCCTAAGGGAGATCACGAAACACAATTCTAGCTGCCGCAAGTTCTAGAACCACGAGATCCAATCTACACCATCACGGAGGGGTTCATCATCCTCATTGGTGCCTCTCAGATGTTGCGTGAGTAGTCTACCATAGACCTACAGGTCCGTAGGAAGTAGCTAGATGGCTTTCTCTCTCTCTCTCTCTCTCTCTCTCTCTCTCTCTCTCTTGATTCTCAATACAATGGTCTCTTAGAGATCTCTTTGATGCAATGACTTTTTGTGGTGTGTTTGTTGGGATCCGATGAAGTTTGATTTATGATCAAATCTATATTCATGAAATTTATTTGAGTTTTCTTTGATCTATTTTATGCATGATTACATATAGCCTCGTATTTCTTCTTTGAATCTTTGCTTTAGTTAGGCCGACTGCCATGGGAAGAGGTGATTTGTGATGGGTTTGATCTTGCGGTGTCCTCTCCCAATGACAGAAGGGGCAGCGAGGCACGCATGTATCGTTGCTATTAAGGATAACAAGATGGGGTCTATTCCTACATGAATAGATCTTGGCTACATCATGTCACCGTTCTTATTGCATTACTCCGTTTCTCCATGAACTTAATACACTAGATGCATGCTGGATAGCGTCTATGTGTGGAGTAATAGTAGTAGATGCAGAATCGTTTCGGTCTACTAATCTTGGACGTGATGCCTATATAATGATCATTGCCTAGATATCGTCATAATTATTTGATCTTCTATCAATTGCCCAACAGTAATTTGTTTACCCACCGTATGCTATTTTCTCGAGAGAAGCCACTAGTGAAACCTACGGCCCCCGGGTCTATCTTTTATCATATTATTTTTGATCTATTTTTATTCGCTTTTATTTTCAGACCTATTATTCCAAAAACCCAAAATACTTGCTGCACTTTTTATTTATTTATTGTATTTCATGTTTTACTCATGTTTAATTATCCATTATCGTACAAACCAATCTATATTTTGCCCGAGGAGGGATTGACAACCCCGCTTATGCGTCGGGTTGCAAGTATTTGTTCTTTGTGTTCAGGTACCGTTTACATAGCTTGGCATGGCCTCCTATTGGATTGATACCTTGGTTTCATAACTGAGGGAAATACCTACCATAGTTGTACTGCATCATCCCTTTCTCTTTGGGGAAATACTGGCGCAGTTTCAAGCCGCATTAGGGCTCTTTCCCCCTCTCTCTCGGTGGTGCCGGAGTGGCGCCGGGGCAAGGATCGTGACGGCGATCTACACTAACAACCTCGCTACCGTCAACACCAACTTTCTCCCCCTCTATGTGCGGTGTAACCTCTCTACTCCCGTTGTAATTCTCTACGTAAACATGGTGCTCAACACTATATATTATTATCCAATGATATGTGGTTATCCTACAATGTTTGAGTAGATCTGTTTTGTCCTATGGGTTGATTGATGATCATGATTGGTTTGAGTTGTATATTTTATTTTGGTGTTGTCCTATGGTGCCCTCCGTGTAGCACAAACGTGAGGGATCCCCGCTGTAGGATGTTGCAATACATTCATGATTCTCTTATAGTGGGTGGCGAGAGTGACAGAAACTTATACCCGAGTAAGGGGGTTGTTGCGTATGGGAGTAAAGAGAACTTGATACTTAATGCTATGGTTGGGTTTTACCTTAATGATCTTTGGTAGTTGCGGATGCTTGCTAGAGTTCCAATCATAAGTGCGTATGATCCAAGTACGGAAAGTATGTTAGCTCATGCCTCTCCCTCATATAAAGTTGAAATAATGATTACTGGTCTAGTTATCGATCGCCTAGGGACAAATAACTTTCTTGTGTGACAAAACCTTTATACTAAACAATTAACTTTATTATCTTGCAACTTATTCGTAGTTTTATTCTCGCACATTACTTCTAGTTTTATTCTTGTTCTAGGTAAAACAAGCGTTTAAGTGTGCGTAGAGTTGTATCATTGGTTGATAGAACTTGAGGGAATATTTGTTCTACCTTTAGCTCCTCGTTGGGTTCAACACTCTTATTTATCGAAAAAGGCTACAAACGATCCCTATAGTTGTGGGTTATGAAGACCTTTTTCTGGCGCCATTGCCGGGGAGCAATAGCATGGGATGAATATTCTCGTGTGTGCTTGTTTCCTTTATCACTAAGTAGGCTTTATTTTTTGTTCTAAGTTGTTCTCTATCTCTAGTTATGGATATGGAACACGAAATACCAAAAAAATAGTTGTACTTGCTACTCATGGAGATGGGGAACCTCCTAAAACCCTCGATGCTCGTTATGTGAAAAATATTAAACACTAGTTTGATAATCCGGAGAAACCCCATTCAACTTGATAGTGGGAGACACGTTGGATCAACGTGAATACTTTAGGGATTATCACTTGACTCAAAACGGGAAACTCTTATGGGATCAAATTGAAATGTTGCATTGGTATGCTTGGAATTTGTGATTGAGATATGATTATACTTGTTGCTCTAGGATGAAGGCTAAACACCTTCCCTTTCATGTGAATTTATTGATAATGAAACATTGGCTTCTTATGCTAATGGTAGATATGATTACTATGATGTGGAACAAATAGAAGATTTTGTTGCTTTTAAGGATGCTTATGAAACTGAATCTCTGTTTGAATAGTATGAAGATCATGATGATGTTATTTTATAGACCTAAAATTTTGCTATACTTAAATATTGCTATGAGAATTATAACTACAACTCCGATATTGGTATATTTATTGAGAAAGCCTCCGTTGTCCAAGAAGAGACTAATATTTTGCAGGAATCAATGGAAGAAGAACATGATGAAACTGTGAGCTCATTGGATGAAAAAGATGAGGAGGAGAGCGAAGAACAAAAAGGAGGAAGAGCGGATTAGCTACCCGTGCCCACCTTCTAATGAGTGTAACTCTTCAACTCATACATTATTTAATTTGCCTTCATGCTTACCGAAGGATGATTGCTATGATCCCGTTGATTCTTTTGAAATATCCCTTTTTGATGAACTTGATGCTTGCTATTTTCTTATGGCCATGATGCCAATACGAATGATGCTTATGGATATGAACTTGCTATAGTTCCTTATGTTAAGAATGAAATTGTTGCTATTGCACCCACACATTATAGTACTATTATCTTTTTGAATTCTCCCAACTACACTATATCGGAGAAGTTTGCTCTTATTAAGGATTGTATAGATGGGTTGTGTTTTACTACTACACATGATGATTTTTGTGAATATAATATGCATGTGCTTGCTGCTCCTACTTGCAATTATTATGATATAGGAACCACATCCACGCCTCTCTATGTTTCCAACATGATAAATTTGCAAGAAACTGTTTATACTAGGCATTAGCCTTTACTTGATGTGCATGAATTGTTATTTTATGACATGCCGATGCATAGGAAGAGGGTTAGACTTCCTCATTGCATGATATATATATTACTTTGTGCTCACTACTAAATCACAAATCATTGTTAATTAACATTAGCTTTGATATACCTTGGGATCCGGGTGGATCAATTACTTGAGCACCTTATGCATAGCTTAATGGCTTTAAAGAAAGCGTTGCCAGGGAGACAACCCGGAAATTTAAGAGAGTCATTTTATTCTGTTGTGTGCTTTTCTAAAGTTTAAAAACAAAAACAAAATAGCGGGGACCCTAAAAATTTTCAAGAAGAAAAGTGAAAGTGAGAAAGACGAACACCGTTGAAGTGGGGGGTGATGGATTCATGTACCTAGGGTAGGGTCATAGGCCTGACCTAAACGTCCTACCCAAAGGTACTCACAGAAGAGATCATCTTCCAGTCGACCAAAGAGGAATCCACTCGACCAGACTGGGAGCACTCGACCATGGGAGACCCACTCGACCATGAAGACTCACTCGACCACCAGAAGGTCAGAGGGCACTCCGCAGTGCAACGGTTTACTATTGAATAGACTTAATGATAGTTAAAGCGCCTTATGAGGGGCGTTACCAGTAACCCCCCTGGCTTAATGTACTTTAATCCCTCCATTATGTGAGCTGGCTGGGGTCCTGGCGCACTCTATATAAGCCACCCCGCTCCACAGATAGAAGGGTTCAGACTCTTGTAATACTCATACTCATAATCCACTCGACCGCCTCAGGGCTCCGAGACGTAGGGCTGTTACTTCCTCCGAGAAGGGCCTGAACTCGTACATCCCTTGTCTCTACAACTGCTCCATAGCTAGGACATCGCCTCTCCTTAACCTACCCCTACTTCTACTGTCAGACTTAGAACCACGACAGTTGGCGCCCACCGTGGGGCGGGTGTTTTAGCGATTTGTGGAGGAGTTGCTGTACTTCCGAGTACCTTCATCATGATGACTTCTGGAGTTTTGGGTGCGGGGTGCGAGATCCGTCTCGGTGCTCTCACCTTTGTCGCCGACGACTCCGCATGGCTCCAGGAGGCCCCTCTTGACGTCGGCGCTCCCGTCCGTGAAGCGGCGACTTCGCGCATGTGTTCGCGGCGTTTTGCTGCGGCAACCATCGACTCCGTATCGGTCGATCCCCTTATCGGTCGCCCGCCAAGTCTCCCACCAGCGCAAGCGCTCTGGTCGGTCGAGGCTTCAGCGGTGGGTGAAGCACGCGGTGGCTCGCCAGACAGCCATCGCCCAGGTCGCGGCTATCGAGCCCGACGAATCTCTCTGACTGTTCGATCTGTCGACCGGCTCGTAGAAGCGCATCCGAGTGTGATAGCGGTGATCCAACGGCGGAGATTCTCATGGTCGGCGGCCCTCGTAGTCCCCGGTTTTGCCCATGGCGGTGGAGCCGCCGGAGGGGGTGACCACTGCATGAACACGAGGAGTACCAGCCGAGACACTCGACTCTCTCGGAGAGAGGATCTTCGTCGCAGAATATGGATGCACTACATACCCCTATCATCGGAGACCCACGAGGCTCGTGCCTTGGAGGAAGCACGTTTGGCCAATGTGGCTGAACGCTTTTCGCTGGAGAATCTTGGCGAGCACTTTCGGCAGCAGCAGCAGCGACTCCCGAATCCGGTCGGCGTCGGCTCTTCCCGCCGACTCGGTATACCGCACGCCAATTCAGAATTTAGCAACCGCAACTCGCATTGCGAGTCCATTCAGCCGTCGGTCGGAAGCTGGAAGAGGCTTGCGCAGATCGTAGATTTACTCCGGGCGGCGGTGACCAGAACTCAGCCGTGTCACGATCGCGCAACAGATTCACGATCGATCCGTCGCTGCGAACAACATCGGTCGGCTCCACGATCCCGAGATCGCCTCCGCGGCGGGAAGAAGCGCGACAACGGCGAGAGCAGCTCGGAGACCGATTCGGCCGGATGATAGGCGTCGAGTGCCCTTTCCCCTCCGAGGAAGGTCATCGCTCCGGCGACAAGATGACGAAAACGATTTAATGCAGGCGAAGGGTTCGGTCGACCCGTGGAACCGTGCTTTGATCGCGTTCCATTATCGTGCAAGGCCTGGTCGACCGAACAGAGCCCATCGAGGAGGACCGAGAGGATGCACCCACCAGCGATCCGAGTGCATGTCTCCGGTCCGGAGTGTTTTAGCAGGCTATCGAGCCATGTGATTCCCCCAATTTCAGATTGGCGGCGGAGTCTGCAAGTTCACCGGAGAATCTAAGCACGAAACTTGGCTCGAGGATTACCGAGTGGCTGTTCAAATTGGTGGTGGAAATGACGAGGTGGCCATGAAACATTTGCCCCTCATGTTGGAAGGTTCGGCCAGAGCATGGCTGAGTCAATTACCTCACAATAGTATATATACTTGGGAGGATTTATCCCGAGTGTTCGTCAGGACTTTTGAAGGGACTTGCAAGCGACCGGCTGGTTTGTGAGCTGCAAGTTTGTGTGCGAAGACCAATGAAACTCTCAGAGAGTATATTCAGAGGTGGATTACCTTGCACAATATCTGTGGAAAATGTGTTCGACCATCGGCGGTTTGCGCCTTCAGGGACGGTGTCAAAAGCAGAGAATTGAGTCTCAAGTTGGTCGAACCGGGACATGACCACTGAGTCGGATGATGGAGATTGCTAGCAAATATGCCAACGGCGAAGAAGAAGACCGACTCGGAGTGGCAAGTACAAGCCGAGCCATCGGAGAAAGGCAATTCGGTCGGAAGCGAAAACATAAAGCCGAGCCAGCGGTTCCGGTGAGGCCACAGCGTCACTCGGGGAAGTTCAAGGGAAACCCAAAGGATCCTGGAATCCAAAGAAAGTGAAAGATAAGGAAGGAAATGACGTGATGGATATGCCATGCCATATTCACACGAAGAAAGATGAGGAGGGCAACATTATTTACCCGAAGCACACCACACGCCAGTGTCGACTCCTGATCCAGCAGTTTCAGGGCAAACAGTCTAAGGACAAGGAGAAGGAGCCAGACAAGGCCGGGGATAAAGAGGACAGTGAGGAAGAATACCCGCATGTCAACTCCACTCTGATGATCTTCGCGGATGTGGAGAGTAAAAGTCGACTGAAAGTCATCAATCGAGAGGTGAATATGGTTGCCCCAGTTAAGCCAAGTTATGTGAAGTGGTCCCAGACACCCATCACATTCGACCGATCGATCACCCAACTCACATTGCCACCTGGGCGGCAAGCGTTAGTGGTCGATCCGGTTGTCGAAGGCACTCGATGACAAAAGTGCTGATGGATGGTGGCGATGGGCTAAATTTGTTATATGCGGATACTTTGAAAGGAATGGGCATTCCGATGTCTCGATTGGCGCCAAAGAATATGAGTTTCACGGAGTCATCCGGGGAAGAAGGCCAACTCACTCGCCAAATAGCCACGGGCGTAGTTTTAGGCGATTCAAGCACTTCCGCAAGGAAAAGCTGACCTTTGAGGTTGTGGATTTTCAGAGTGCATACCACGCCATTTTGGGGAGGCTCGCCTCGCATGCGATTCATGGCTCGACCATGCTACGTGTACCTCAAACTGAAAATGCCAGGGCCCAAGGGGTGATCATCATCACCGCGATCGGAAAAAGGCGTAAGAGTGCTTTGGAAGGGCTCAAGATTGCCGACTCTCAGGTGACAGCGGTCGAATTCGAAGAGTATATGCAAAACGCAGATCCGAGTGATTTGCTAAAATCTAAGAGGCCAGCCACAGAGTCTGCATTCAAGTCGTCCGGTGAGACAAAGCCCGTCCATATTCACCCGACCGACCCCGAAGCAGCTCCGACTCACATATCCACAACACTCGACTCGAAATAGGAAGAAGCGCTCATCCAGTTCCTCCGTGAGAACTGGGACATTTTTGCATGGAAGCCACCGACATGCGGTGTTCCTGAGGCTGGCCGAGCATCGCCTCGAGTCGACAAGACAATAAACCAGTCAAAGAACATCTTGGTCCGCCGTCGTAAGAGAAAGGCTATTGGTGAGGAAGTGGCTCATTGTTGACAGCAGGATTTATCCGAGATTTACCACTCCGAGTGGCTCGCTAATGTTGTCATGGTCCCCAAGAAGGATAACTCCTCCGCATGTGCATTGATTTTAAGCACATTAATCGGGCCTGCCGAAGGATCATTTTCTCTCCCGCATCGATCAAATTGTCGACTCGACAATAGAGGTGCGAGAGGTTGTCTTTTCTAGATCGTATTCCGGTATCATCGATCCGTCAGATGGACCCGACGAAATAAAACAGCTTTCATCACTCCATTCGGTGCTTCGCTATATCACCATGCCATTCGGCCTCAAGAACGCCGGAGCCACATTTATGCGAATGATTCGAAGTGTCTTCTCACTCAAATCGGTCGGAATGTGGAAGCGTATATGGATGATATCGTCGTTAAGTCGCGAAAAGGTTCCGACCTGCTCGTGACCTCGCCAAACATTTGCCAACCTCCGAAGGTACGATATCAAGCTCAATCCGTCCAAGTGCACATTCGAGTCCCCGGTGGAAAATTACTCGGTTTTCTCGTTTCGAGCGAGGAATCGGCGCTAACCCGAGAAGATAGGCACTATTCTCCGAATGAAACGCATACTGCGAAAGTGCACGACGTCCGAAGGTTCTTTGGATGCTTGGCGCTTTAAGTCGATTCATCTCACGACTCGGTGAAAAGGCATTACCTCTTTACCGATCGATGAAGAAGGCTGACGAGTTCGAGTGGATTCGGAAGCGATGCAGCGTTTGCGAACTAAAAGCTCGCTCTCCACCCAGCCGGTGCTTGCTGCTCCAATCAGCAAAGAGCCTCTGTTGCTTTACATTGCAGCCATTTGGACAAGTTGTCGATTCCGTGCTTACGGTCGGCGGGAAGAGGAAGGAAAGGCCTTCAAAGTTCAGCGCCGGTGTATTATTTGTCCAAGTTTTGACTCCATCCAAGCAAAGATACCCACATTATCGAAAGCTTGTGTATGGTATATACATGACCACAAAGAAGGTTGCTCACTATTTCTCGATCATTACATCACGATCGTCGTGACGCTCCTTTATCGAGAGATCTTGCATAACGAGACGCAACCGGTCGAGTGGCAAAGTGGGCGATTGAACTTCTTCCCTTGATATCAAATTTGAGGCAAAGAAAGCCATTAAGTCCTGTGCTATAGCTGATTTCCTTGCCGAGTGGATTGAACAACAAACAACCGATGAAGTTCACTCGGAGCATTGGACCATGTTCTTTGACGGCTCCAAGATCTTTGAATGGTTACAGTCTTTGGGTTGTTCTGGTTTCCCCGGGAGATAAGCTTAAGTATGTGCTCCAGATTCACTTTGATTCCTCCAACAATGAGGCGAGTACGAGGCCCTTCTATATGGATTGCATGGCCATCTCACTCGGCGTCCGTCGCTTTGATGGTTTATGGCGACTCAGATCTAGTGGTCAATCAAGTAATGAAGGAGGGGGCGTGAGAAGCCCGGCTATGACCGGATCTTGCAATCAAATGAGGAAGCTGGAAAAGAAGTTTGAGGGTTGGAGCTCCATCACATCCCCGATGAAAAATCAGCAGCAGATGATCTGGCGAAGATAGGGTCCAAGAGGGAAGCCGTTCAGTGGCGTGTTTTTGGAACATATACACACTCCGTCGGTCAAAGAAGATCCTTACAGAGGAAGCTCCACAACCCAAGAGTGCCACAGACCGATCAAGTTGAGGTTCCGCGTTGGGTCGACTTTGGTCATGGAGGTTTTAGTAATCACTCCCGATTGGACGATTCCATACATTGCGTATATTACGAGAAAGGAACTCCCGGAGGATGAGGAAGAGGCCCGACGATCGTCTGTCGATCCAAAGCCTTCTTCATTATCAATGGGCAGTTATATAGAAAGCCCAACGGAGTCGGACAAAAGTGCATAACGCCGTAAGAAGGTCGAGTCATTCTCAATGATATCCACTCGGGGACCTGTGGTCACCATGCGTCCTCTCGGACCATTGTAGCCAAAGCATACCGAGCAGGATTTTACTGGCCAAGAGCAAATGAGATGGCGAGAGAAATAGTGGACAAGTGCGAAGGATGTCAATTCTACTCCAATATGTCACACAAGCCTGCGTCAGCCTTGAAGACCATTCCGCTCGTCTGGCCTTTTGCAAGATGGGGTTTGGACATGATCGGTCCCTTGCGAGCGGGTCGGGCGGCTTCACGCATGTATTGGTAGCGATCGACAAGTTCACCAAGTGGATTGAGGCTAAGCCAATCAAAAACTTGATGCTAATCTTCGCTGTTTCCTTCATCGAAAAGTTGGCGTTCAGATATGGAGTCCCGCACAATTATCACGGACAATGGGTCAAATTTTGACTCGGAAGAATTCAAGGATTTCGCAACTCTCAAGGCATACGAGTCGACTACGCTTGATCGCTCATCCACAATCGAATGGACAGCGAGTAACGAGCCAATGGATTGATCCTCAAGGGTCGAAGCCCGTTTGATGCGAGATCTCAAGCATGCGGCTGGTGCTTGGGTCGACGAACTTCCTTCGGTGCTTTGGGGTCTGCGGACCACGCCTAATCGGTCGATTGGGAGAACCCTTTTTCTGGTCTATGGGGCGAAGCAGTTTTACCGAAAGTGATCTCCTTCACAATGCTCCACGAATTGAACTTTATAATGAAGCGTAAGCTGAGCAAGCGCGTCGAGGATGCAATCGACCTCTGGAAGAGGAAAGGAAATGGCTCGATCCGCTCGACCATTTACCAAAGAAGACTTGCGCCGTCAGACGCTTTAAATGTGAGAGGTCGAGCCTTCCGGAAGGGATCTGGTCCTTGGGTTGATCAGCGAAGCAACATAAGCTTGCTCCCTCTGGGAAGGTCCTTCATCGTCACAAGGTTCTCCACAATGGGGCATATCGTCTCTACAATGTCGAACACGATATCGATGAGCCCCGAGCTTGGAATCGGATCTGCTCCGCCTGTTTACACTTAAAGTTTTTCACTCGGAAGGATTGTAATAAAGTACTCTTGTAGCTCACGAGCTTTGAAGTAATAGTGTCATAATTCCTTCATAATTTTTGTCACTTTTTATTTTGCGTCGAGTAAAATCTTCACTTCCCCCAGTGGGTGGCTTAGGCGCGAATCCGTTCCGCCTAAGTTTACAAATCCTACCGAGTGGTAAGCCAGACTTCCACTCGGGGGCTTAGCTGCAGCCCAGTGCTCGCCTAAGATAAAAGAAATCCTACCGAGTGGAGAGCAAACCTCCCACTCGGGGCTTAGCTGCAGCCAGTGCTCGCCTAAGATAAAAGAAATCCTCCGAGTGGAGAGCAAACCTCCCACTCGGGGCTTAGCTGCAGCCAGTGCTCGCCTAAGATAAAAGAAATCCTACCGAGTGGAGAGCAAACCTCCCACTCGGGGCTTAGCTGCAGCCCAGTGCTCGCCTAAGATAAAAGAAATCCTACCGAGTGGAGAGCAAACCTCCCACTCGGGGGCTTAGCTGCAGCCCAGTGCTCGCCTAAGATAAAAGAAATCCTACCGAGTGGAGAGCAAACCTCCCACTCGGGGCTTAGCTGCAGCCAGTGCTCGCCTAAGATAAAAGAAATCCTACCGAGTGGAGAGCAAACCTCCCACTCGGGGGCTTAGCTGCAGCCCAGTGCTCGCCTAAGATAAAAGAAATCCTACCGAGTGGAGAGCAGACCTCCCACTCGGGGGGCTTAGCTGCAGCCCAGTGCTCGCCTAAGTTATTAAAATCCTACCGAGTGGAGAGCAAACCTCCCACTCGGGGGTTTAGCTGCAGCCCAGTGCTCGCCTAAGTTATTAAAATCCTACCGAGTGGAGAGCAAACCTCCCACTCGGGGGCTTAGCTGCAGCTCAGTGCTCGCCTAAGTTATTAAAATCCTACCGAGTGTAGAGCAGACCTCCCACTCGGGGGCTTAGCTGCAGCCCAGTGCTCGCCTAAGTTATTAAAATCCTACCGAGTGGTAAGCCAGACTTCCACTCGGAGGCTTAGCTGCAACTCAGTGCTCGCCTAAGGAATAAGTCGACTGCAGTAAGCGCTTCGCTGTCAACCTGCAAAGAGCAATTCAAGCCGAGAGCAATCATTTTCAAACATCCAATCTAAATTTAGGTCGACACCTAAAGTAACCGAGAGTGCTCAGGCACTAAGCCTGTTAAAGTTTTATCGGTTACAACTTCACTCGGCATACCGAGGCAAATTTAAGGGTCAAGGAAAGTTTTTACCCCTCCCGTGGAGGGCTGGATGGAGCAACGAACTCGTCAAGATCAATCCCGTCGGCGATCCGCGTGGCGGAAACAATGAAAGTCTCCATGAAGGTCCCGGTCGTGCTTTTGGTGTTGGCCACTCGGAGAGCCGCCACTTGTCTTCTCGGGCTTCCTTGCAATGGACACGCGCCCGATTACGTGGCTACGCTCGCACCACACCGAGCGAAGATTTCTTCCACTCTTGCACTTTCGGTCGGGGCGGAGTTCGATCGAGCCATCAATGACTCGAGGTCATTTTGGAGCGTCTCATTGGGCCAGAGCGTCCGAGTCGATGCGGGGCGTAGCAACCTTCGCCTTGCGAGATAATCCACAACAGCTGCAACGCGGACTCGATCGGAAGATGTTCATGGCAGTTTAAATGCGTTCACGGGGAATTGACAGGTCAAGGTTCGTCTCGGTGGCTGGTTTCTTCTTCGGTTCTGCGCATTCGCAAAGACAAAAGCCCGAGTCGGAAAAGCGATCGAATGGAAACATGACAGTTGGGAGGATCGGTCGAGTGGAAAAGGTTACCTTCAAGCTTAAGAAACAATTTCTTAGCGAGGCCGCCAAGAGGCTTTCCATCTCGTTTTCTTCCCAGCCAGTTGGAGGATCTTATCGGTCGAGTTCTTCTTGTCGACTTCATTCGCCAAAGATCCTTGTTAGCGATGGCTAGAGCGGCCTTCAGATCGGCGTTCTCCTGTTCGAGTTTGGTAACTGAGGCCAGCTTTTCGTCAGCAAGCTTGATCCTCTCAGATAGCTCAAGCTCCTTCTTCCGTTGAGCCTCCTTCACCTTGCCTGTAAATCGCAGCAAAGTCAAACTTGAAGCAAGTGGGAGGAGGAAAGAGTCGTCGAAATCTCACCAAACATACCTTTGGTCTCCTCCTTCGCCTTCGTCAAATTCTCCTGCACCAGTTTTAAGTCCAACTCGAGCTGAATATGCTTCGCTCCAATTCAAGATAGCGTGCATAAAGATCACAAGATTTCTCTGAAGTGTCGGTTGCAAAATATCGAGATAATTCACTTCCGAGTGAATAAAGAAGAATTGTGCGTTTCTAAGACTACGATCGAATGCAAGCATTCAACCGTAGTCTCGGGACTACACCGGTGGGTGCACTCAGCGTGCCCCACCGATCTTATTCAAGACATAGTCGACCCGATCGACCCGATAAAAGCGCGCGAGTCGACCGATCGACCGATTCCATTCTTAGTAAGCTTAAGGCGAATCGACCGATCGACCAACAAAAAAAAAAAGGGGGTGGACGACCGACCACAACTTCTTCAGATCAGTAATCAATCGCGGCGATCGATCACGCTCGGGACTACACCCATGGGTGCACTCAGCGTGCCCCCTCAATCGGACTCGAAACTCATTCGTTCCCCTCGGACAATGATCAACATCTACTTAGTAAAGTTTAAGACCGATTGCCAAAGAATGACCTTAGCCTTGGGGACTACACCCGGTGCACTCAGCAGCGTGCCCGCTAACACGGAGTTTTTATCGACACACCCGGTGGGTGACTGCTATTGTTATAAATTTCAGAAAGAAAAGTTTCGATAGCATATCCTAATGAGCAGTGGTGGTCGACTAACTCAACATTGCTCAAAGGCGAGCCGGCGTCAGAAGTCGCTTGGCTCGCTTCGGCGATCTTCACCGCTCCATCATGATTCCTGCTGACGGATCGCCTCTCTAGCAGCGCCGGCTGGTCCTCCGGGGCGTGGTGCGTGGTGAAGATCGAAGGTTGTCGGCCTTTCGACGAAGTGGGTCGCGCACTCGTCAACGGATTCGCAAAAGATATAGTATGTCGAGTGCCGACCTCTCCTTCTGTCACAATGGTCTCGGGCACCGTCACACCTTGGGCTTCCCCGCCAGTAGACGTCTTCCTGCTCCTCCTAGTCCTCAATGTCTCTTCATCTTCTTCATCGTCGTCAGGAAGAGTGATGATGTCACTAGTTGGAGCTTCAGAAAAAAGTTAAAGTCAGAAATCTTGAGTCAGTCGACTAAGAACAAGAATTTAAGGATACAGTACCGGGATTTGAGGTGACGGCGTCCTCCATCTCATGGTCGTCAACCTTAAGCGAGGTTTCGAAGTCGCAGCTACTGAAAATCCAAAAGATCACGACCAGTTCAAATACCAAGCAGAGACAAAATTTGTATAGAGCAAGAAGATTTAAGCAATATGTTTACCCCGAGATGGTGGGGATGACCACTTTCATTTTGGCAAAGGCTTGGTCGTCCTCGGCGGAACTACCTTCGGTTGCTTGGCGCCTTCTCGGTCAAGACCGAGAAGCGGTCCGAGGCGTTTGGTCGATCATGGCGATCGCGACTCCTACCGCGTTCACCGAAGGGTCGTGTACAAGCTTTGACCGCCTTTCCAAGCGCGGTGGTGCGACTTCCTCCTCCTCGTCCTCCTCGTCCTCGTCGTCCTCGTCATCATCATCGCCATCGCTGCGTGCGTCTCCTGCGTCGTCTGAATTCCACTCCTCCGGCTCTCACCTCCACCGCTTCCCCCTCTTGATTGGAATCTGGCGCCGTTGGGCATCGAGTATAGCTCTGTGAGGGCCTGGAAGTATCAAAGCAGAGTTCAGTCGACCAAGTTACGGAAGCACACTTGACATACATGCAACAGAAAATAGAACAAGTGTACCTTATCTGGAACATTGTCGCGATCAAGCGGAGAAATCCTCCGGGATCCGCGAGGATTGTCCTTGTTTCCGGTGATCGAGGTCATCCATCTTTCCACTACGGCATCGTCGACTGCCTCCGGGTGGACGCGAGTTTCATCTTCGGTGCCGCAGACAACCACATCTGATGGCTCGGGCCCGAAGGGGCTGGATTCGCCGTCGAAGAAAAACCTCCAGGAGGTCCATACCAGTCACTCCGTCCCTAACCAGCTGCACCACCCGGTCCATCAACATCTTCACTTCAGCCCTTTCTTCAGGGACAACCTTCAGGGAGGAGGGCCTGTTCACTCGACTCATGGTGAATTTCGGGAGGCGGTCGATTGCCCGTCGTCGCCTCATTCCGCAATAGAACCAGTCGATGCCAACCCCTAATCGACTCAGAAAATGCATAGCTGGGAAAGTGCTTTTGTTCCTCAACTGGACTCCTAAGCCACCACACATCTGGACTACTTGGGTCTTCTCGTCACCAGGACTTGCTTTCTTCACGGTCTGAGAGCGACATGTGAAGATGTACTTGAACAAGCCCCAGTGCGGTCGACAGCCCAGGAAATTTTCGCACATAGATACAAACGCGGCAAGGTATGCGATGGAGTTTGGGGTGAAATGGTGAAGCTGGGCTCCAAAGAAATTCAGAAAACCTCGAAAGAATACACTCGGCGGCAGCGAAAAACCTCGGTCGACATGGGTGGCCAAAAGCACGCACTCACCCTCTTCTGGTTGAGGCTGCCACTCTCGGCCAGGAAGTCTCGCGGCGTTGTGAGGAATCAATCCGTCGTTGGCCATATCAAGGAGATCCTTCTCCCTGATCGTCGATCGATCCATCCCCGAACCCAGCCTTTCGGCAGCTTGGATCTCGACGAAGAACCACGCGACCGGTGGATCTCCCTCGCCTTCTCGACGCGACGCCTTCTCCACCACCGACGCTTCTTCGCACGCGCTCCAAAGATCGTCTTCTCTTTGCCCATGCGCCGGCGAAATGCGCAAGGGAGAGATGGCAAGGAGCAGCGGCGGAGGTGGAGAGCGAGACGGAGAGAACGGAGGAGAAAGAACAAGGTATCAGGCACAAGCCTCCGGAGTTACATTTATAGCATCCCTTCCGAGTGGATGACATGTGGACCAAGCGATCCAATCATATCCCGAAAGCCTTTGCGCGATACGTGGCGGAGAAAGCGGCGCGAAAATCGAGGCGCCTCGTTACGTCCCATCCAAGCGCCGCATCTGTTCCGTTTGCGCTTCCCCAAATTTCAGATCCCGCGAGATCCATGGCGACGGATCGATCATCAAGTCGCGAGATCTCCTCGATCCGTTATTCAAGTATGGCAAAGAAAGTCACTCGACTGAAGAGCAAGAATGGATCAAGTCGACTGAAGGAAAGTTTCTTGTTATCAACAAAGAAGATCTTGATCCAAGACAACACGTAGCCAGAATGCAAAGGCAGTCGGAAACAACGTCAACTCCACCTTCACTCAAGCCTCAATCCATTCGGGGGCTAATGATGGATTCATGTACCTAGGGTAGGGTCATAGGCCTGACCTAAACGTCCTACCCAAAGGTACTCACAGAAGAGATCATCTTCCAGTCGACCAAAGAGGAATCCACTCGACCAGACTGGGAGCACTCGACCATGGGAGACCCACTCGACCATGAAGACTCACTCGACCACCAGAAGGTCAGAGGGCACTCCGCAGTGCAACGGTTTACTATTGAATAGACTTAATGATAGTTAAAGCGCCTTATGAGGGGCGTTACCAGTAACCCCCTGGCTTAATGTACTTTAATCCCTCCATTATGTGAGCTGGCTGGGGTCCTGGCGCACTCTATATAAGCCACCCCGCTCCACAGATAGAAGGGTTCAGACTCTTGTAATACTCATACTCATAATCCACTCGACCGCCTCAGGGCTCCGAGACGTAGGGCTGTTACTTCCTCCGAGAAGGGCCTGAACTCGTACATCCCTTGTCTCTACAACTGCTCCATAGCTAGGACATCGCCTCTCCTTAACCTACCCCTACTTCTACTGTCAGACTTAGAACCACGACAGGGGGCGTCCTTGAACTTTGTTCATGCCCATGGAAACTTTGTGAATCTTAATTGTAGAAACTTTTCAACAAAAATAATTACCCCCATGTACAAATCCGTTGTATTATAAAAATAATGTGCCAAGATTTGCCTTTAGGATGATTTGATTGCTTGTTGGTATGTGCGGTGCAAATACAGAAACTTTGGCTGTAATGCATGAATTTACGTTTTTTTACTGGAAGATCAAAAGTTTCTGAAATTTTTACACAATACTTCTATGCAATTTTTTTATTTTTTCCTATTTTTTTCAGAATTTTTAGAGTTATATAAGTATGGTTAGTGTTCAGATTGCTACAAATTGTCCTGTTTTTGATAGATTCTGTTTTTGATGCATTGTTTAGCTTGTTTTGATAGAACTATGGAGTGTATCGAGTGGTATAAGCCATAGAGAAGTTAGAATACAGTAGGGATAATGCAAAAATAAAAATATGAATGGGTTTGCAATAGTACTTAAAGTAGTGATTTGCATTATTATACTAACGGATCTCACGAAGGTTTTGTTAAGTTTTGTGTGGATGAAGTGTTCGGAGATCGAGGAGGTCTTGATATGAGGAGAAGGAGGAGAGGCAAGAGTTCAATCTTTGGGATGCCCAAGGCACCCCAAGTAAATATTCAAGGAGACTCAAGCGTCTAAGCTTGTGGATGCCCTGGAAGGCATCCCATCTTTCTTTAACAAGTATCAGTATGTTTCGGTTTTTATTTTGTTCACGTGATATGCGTAAATCTTGGAGCGTCGTGTGCTTTTTATTTTTCTTTTAGTAATGCATCATGCTGGTATGAGATAGTCCTTGGTTTATTTATAGAATGCTCATTGCACTTCACTTATATCTTTTGAGTATGGCTTTATAGAATGCTTCATTTGCTTCACTTATATCATTTGAAGTTTGGATTTCCTGTTTCTCTTCATATAGAAAACCGTTATTTGTAGAATGCTCTTTTGCTTCACTTATATTTGTTAGAGTGTGGGCAAGTCTTTTGTAGAAAGAATTAAACTCTCATGCTTCACTTATATATATTTAGAGAGTCAACAAGAATTGGTCATTTGCGTGGTTAGACATAAAATCCTACATAAAACTTGTAGATCACTGAATATGATATGTTTGATTCCTTGCAATAGTTTTGCGATATAGAGATGGTAATATGTTGGAGGTACTAGTGAATGATTATGGTTTAGTAGGAATATTGGTGTTAAGGTTTGTGATTCTCGAAGCATGCACGTATAGTCTCTCATTATGCTATGAAGTTGGAGCATGATTTATTATTGATTGTCTTCCTTATGGGTGGTGGTCGGGGACGAGAGATGGTCTTTTCCTACCAATCTATCCCCTAGGGGCATGCATAGTAGTACTTTGCTTCGAGGGCTAATAAACTTTTGCAATAAGTATGCGACTTCTTTATGACTAATGTGAGTCCATGGATTATACGCACTATTACCTTTCCGCAATTTGCTAGCCTCTTTAGTACCATGCATTGCCCTTTCTCACCTCGAGATGTGGTGCAAACTTAGCTGGCGCATCCAAAAGCCGTGATATGATACACTCTATCACACATAAGCCTCGTTATCTCTTCCTCAAAACAGCCACCATACCTGATGTCTCTTGAACTACGTCGGTATTTCCCCAAAGAGGAAGGGATGATGCAGCACAACTACAGTAGGTATTTTCCTCAGTTATGAAACCAATGTATCAATCCAGTAGGAGAACCAAGCAACACTATATAAATGGTGCATGTACACAAACAACAAATACTTGCAACCTGACGCTTATGAGGAGTTGTCAATCCCTCCACGGGTAACGGCGCCAGAAATTGTCAAATTGACAGGATAAAATTTTGTGTAGATTGGATAAATAGATCTTGATAAAACTCGAAATAAAATAAGTAATAAAAAAGTGCATCAATGTATTTTTGGGTTTTTGGAATAATAGATATGAAAATAAAGCGAATAAAAATAGGTCTCAAAGCAATTATGATAAAGAATAGACACGGGGGGCGTAGATTTCACTAGTGTCTTCTCTCAAGGAAATAGCACACAGTGGCTAAACAAATTACTGTTCGGCAATTGGTAGAAAATCGAATAATTATGACGATATCCAAGGCAATGATCAATATATAGGCATCATGTCCAAGATTAGTGCAGCAAAGTATTTTTGTATTTTTGGTTTAATAGATCTGAAAATAAAAGCAAATAAAAATATATTGCAAAGGCAAATATATTAAAGAAGAGACTCGGGGCCGTAGGTTTCACTAGTGGCTTCTCTCGAGAAAAGTAGCAAACGGTGGGAAAACAATTTCTGTTGGGCAATTGATAGAACTTCAAATAATCATGACAATATCCAGGCAATGATCATTATTTAGGCATCACGTCCAAGATTAGTAGACCGACTCCTGCCTGCATCTACTACTATTAGTCCACACATCGACCACTATCCAGCATGCATCTAGTGTATTAAGTTCATGGAGAAACGGAGTAATGCAATAAGAATGATGACATGATGTAGACGAGATCTATTCATGTAGGAATAGCCCCATCTTGTTATCCTTAATAGCAACGATAGATGTGTGTCTTGCTGCCCCTTTTGTCACTGGGAAAGAACACCTCAAGATCAAACCCATCATAAAGCAACTCTCTCCATGGCAAGAAAAATCGATCTATTTGGCCTAACTAAACAAAAGATTTGAAAAAAGAAATACGAGGCTATAAATAATCATGCATATAAGAGATCAAAAGAATACTCAAATAATATTCATGGATATAGATCTGATCATAAACTCAAAGTTCATCGAATCCCAAGAAACACACCGCAAAAAAGAGTTACATCAAATAGATCTCCAAGAGACCATTGTATTGAGAATCAAAAGAGAGAGAGGGGAAGCCATCTAGCTACTGCCTACGGACCCGTAGGTCTATGATGAACTACTCACGCATCAGCGGGGAGGCACCAATGAGGATGATGAACCCCTCTGTGATGGTGTCTAGATTGGATCTCGTGGTTCTGGAACTTGCGGTGGCTGGAATTGTGTTTCGTCGACTCCCCTATGGTTTCTAGAATATTTGGGTATTTATAGGGCGAATAGGCGGTGCGGGAGGTCACCGAGGGGGGCACAACCCCCCTGGGCGCGCCTGGGTCTCCTAGCGCGCCTTGGTGGGTTGTGGCCACCTTAGGCCTCCCCTCTCGTATTTCTTTGGCCCACTGGGTGTCTTCTGGTCTAGAAGAAAAACTCCAAAAAGTTTTGTTGGGTTTGGACTCCGTTTGGTACTAATACTCTGTGAAGTAAAAAATAAGCAAAATAACAGCAATTGGCAGTGGGCACTATGTCAACAGGTTAGTCCTAAAAAATGATATAAAGATGCTATAAAATGAATATAAAATATCCAAGAATGATAGTATAATGGCATGGAACAATAAAAAATTATAGATACGTTGGACACGTATCAATACCTACCAATTATGGCATTTCCATAGCCATTCCGAGATATATTGCCATGCAACTTCCATGGTACCGTTTTTATGACTTGAGCATTCATTGTTATATTGCTTTGCATGATCGTAAGATAGCTAGTATGGTATTTTCATGGCTTGTCCGTTTTTTGATATCTTTGCCATGCTAGATCATTGCACATCTTGGCACAATGCCACAGGCATTCATATAGAGTCACATGGTTTTAGGTATCGAGTTGTAATATTAAGTTGTAAGTAAATAGAAGTGTGATGACCATCATTATTCATTATTAGATCATTGTCCCAGTGAGGAAAGGATGATGGAGACTATGATTCCCCCACAAGTCGAGATGAGACTCCAGCCAAAAATAAAAAATATTAAAAAAAGAAAAAAATGAGGCCAAAAAGAGCCCAGGAAAAAAAAGAAAATAAAGAAAATAAAAAAGAAAAAGAGAGAAGGTGCAATGTTACTATCCTTTACCACACTTGTGCTTTAGAATGGCACCATGTTTTTCATATAGAGAGTCTCCTATGTAGTCACTTTCATATACTAGTGTGAAATTTCCATTATAGAACTTGGCTTGTATATCCCGTTGATGGGCTTCCTCAATTGCCCAAGGTTTTCATGAGCAAGCAAGTTGGATGCACACCCACTTAGTTTTCACATTGAGCTTTTATACACTTATAGCTCTTAGTGCATCTGTTGTATGTCAATCCCTACTCCTCGCATTGATATCAATTGATGGGCATCTCCATAGCCCGTTGATTAGCCGCATCGATGTGAGACTTCCTTACCTTTTTGTCTTCTCTATGTGTTACCCCTATCATCATACTCCATTCCACCCATAGTGCTATGTCCATTTCTTGCACTCATGTATTGCGTGGGGGGTGAAAAAGCTGAAGCGCGTTAAAAAGTATGAACCAATTGCTCGGCTTGTCATCGGGGTTGTGCATTATAAATACTTTGTGTTAAGAAGATGGAGCATGACAGGACTATATGATTTTGTAGGGATAGCGTTCTTTAGCATTGATATTTTGAAAGACATGTTTGTTGGGATGCTTGAGTATTGATGTCTTTATGTCAAATTATAGACTACTGCTTTGAATCACTCATGTCTTAATATTTATGCCATGATTAGACATATGATCAAGATTATGCTAGGTAGCATTCCACATCAAAAATTATCTTTTTTATCATTTACCTACTCAAGGACGAGCAGGAATTAAGCTTGGGGATATTGATATGTCTCCGTCATATCTATAATTTTTTATTGTTCATGCCAATATTCTACAACTTTTACATATTTTTGGCAACATTTTGTATTATTTTTGGGACTAACATATTGATCCAGTACCCAGTGTCAGTTTTGCATGTTTTTTGTTTCGCAGAATATCCATATCAAACGAAAGTCCGAACATGATAAAAATTTACGGAGATTTATTTTGGAATATATGCAATTTTTGGGAGGTGTAATCAACGCAAATGGAGGCCCACAACCTCCACTACCCACCAGGGCGCGTCTGGGCCCTCCTGGAGTGCGGTGGTGCCTAGTAGGAACACCGTAAGTCGGTTGGGGTTCTTCTTCAGCCGCAATGAAGCTTATATCTGGAAAAAAATCATGTTAAAATTTCAGCGCAACCGGAGTTACGGTTTTCCGGAAATGTAAGAAATGGTGAAGGACCAGAAAATAGGAACGCGATTCAGAAGAGAACAAAGAGATAGATCCAATATCGGAGGGGCTCTCGCCACTCCGCCTCCATGGAGGCCATTGACCAGAGGGGAAACCCTCCTCCCATCTAGGGGGAAGGACAAGGAAGAAGAAGAAGAAGGTGGGGGGCTCTCTTCCCCTCTCTCCCGGTGGCGTCGGACTGCCGCCGGGCTAGGATCGTGGCGGCGATCTACACCAACAACCTTGCTACCATCAACACCAACTCCCCCTCTATGCAACGGTGTAACCTCTCTACCCCTGTTGTAACTCTTTACTTAAACATGGTGCTCAACACTATGTATTATTATCCAATGATATGTGGTCATCATATGATGTTTGAGTAGATCTGTTTTATCCAATGGGTTGATTGATGATCATGATTGATTTGAGTTGTATATTTTTTGGTGCTGTCGTATGGTGCCCTCGTGTCACGCAAACGTAAGGGATCCCTGTTGTAGTGTGTTGCAATACATTCGTGATTCTCTTATAGTGGGTGACAAGAGTGATATAAACATATACCCGAGTAAGGGGGTTGTTGCATATGGGAGTAAAGAGGACTTGATACTTAATGCTATGGTTGGGTTTTACCTTAATGATCTTTGGTAGTTGCGGATGCTTGCTAGAGTTCCAATCATAAGTGCATATGATCCAAGTACGGAAAGTATGTTAGCTCATGCCTCACCCTCATATAAAATTGCAATAATGATTACCGGTCTAGTTATCGATCGCCTAGGGACAAATAACTTTCTTGTGTGACAAAACCTTTATACTAAGCAATTAACTTTATTACCTTGCAATTTATTCGTAGTTTTATTCTCGCAAAGTACTTGTAGTTTTATTCTTGTTCTAGGTAAAGCAAACGTTTAACTGTGTGCAGAGTTGTATCGGTGGTCGATAGAACTTCAGGGAATATTTGTTCTACCTTTAGCTCCTCGTTGGGTTCGACACTCTTATTTATCCAAAAAGGTTACAAATGATCCCCTATACATGTCGGTTATCAGAGGGTGACTAGGCAGTTGTGGAGCTCCTCATCTCCCGTGTGCGTGCTTTGGCGATAACCATCTTGGGTCGAGATCGAGCCAGGTTGCAGTAGTTGGTGCTCCTCGTCGACTTCTAGTTCTGCCTCTTTTGGGGTTATTGTGTACTGGCCGGCGTGCCATGTTGCCGGTTGTGGCCGATTAAAACTTCTTTGTTGCTGTCGTGTCTGATGTGCTACCTATATGTCTGTGCTACCTATCTGTTTGTGCTACTTGGTTGTCTGGTGTCTTTATTAATTTAAAGTCGAGCTGCAGCCTTTTCTCTAAAAATGTAGGTCGGCGGGGGCGCCGATGAGAGGCGGTCTAGAGCGAGCGAGCCGCCAGTATGGGGAGTCGGCGGTGCGGTGTGGTCTCACGGGAGAATCCGTATGGTGCGGTCCAGAGGAAGACACGGGGAGACACCACGATGTTGCGTGAGCAATCTCTCACGCGGCGGCCCCTCATAGCCATTGCAGGACGTAGCGAGGTGAGGGTGGGTGGCAGGCTAACCCTAGGGCGTGGCGGGGTCAGGACTCGGGGTAGTGCGTGCGTTGCTTGAGGCGGAGAGAGGGGTGGGTGGGTTGCTCCTCGGGTTCATAACAAAATTTTGTGATAGGTGAAATTAAATCGATGAGGAAAGAGAGAAAAATCGATGGGGGGAGAGAGGAGGGGCCGTTCAATCGGTGGCGAGAGAGCTAGATGTACTATCTCCAACTCCCCTTAATAGTAGAGATTTCATAATTTGTTTCCTTAGAAAAATGGAATGTTCATTATGCTCTATAATTTTGATGCTATTCCATAACAAATTAAGTAGGTACATAATGATTTAATGTTATTTTTCTTAAAATTCGTTATTAATATGTTATTTGTTTCCTAAAGTAAATTGCATTGATAGGAGAGATAAGTTGATTTGGGTAAAAGTTAGAAAAGTTAGACCATGATCTTTTGCATGTTAAGAAAGTGCTGGTTTGCAAAGGAAAAAGTGAAGAGAAAAATAAATCAATATATATGAAAAGCATAATGGAGAAAGTGGTGGGAGGTGATATGAAAGCAAACCGGTGGAAGGGCTCCGTTTTAGGTGGTTCTTCAAGTTTTGTTAGGTTTTGTGTCCTGCTCAGAAAGACGAGACGACGACGACTTGTTGAAGATGGAATAAGGTTCTCCCCGCCTAGCCCCGTCCCAATGATGCGTCTAGCATTGTCGGAGGACGTGTGGAGTTGGATGCTTCCGATCTAAGCTTCTCTTCAATGGCGGCGGCTGCTCTTCTGGTGTGTTGGTCATATTGGGATTAGCACGATGATTTCCCGACTGTCTATTACAACAAGTTGTGCCAAACTCCGGCGAGGGAGGGTGATGACGACAAGGCTAGGTGGTCTGCAAATTTGGATGTAATTTTTAATATTTCTGGTGTTGGCCGTGTTACCATGATGAAAGATGAATAGATTGAAAGTTTTTTTTGGAAAAAATGGAAGAAGGTCTCTGAGTTCGAAAAAAAAGAAAGATATACTCGTGGACATTGCCGAAACATGAACGTGGCGTGGGTTGTGGAGTGGAAACGGCCCATGTTCCTTCATCTCCCGCCCCTACTGCCCAATTGGCGGGAAACTCTCTCCCACGCGCGCCCTTTTCACATTCCACCATCTCCTTCTATAAGATACAATCTCTTTCCTCCGCGAAAACCGAAGAGCCGAACACCCACCCCAATCCACTAACCTAGCGATGCCTCCCAAGCGCAAGTCCCCGGTTGCGACGGCGGCGGCCCCCGCAATGCCGCCTAGGATGACCCGGAGCATGGCCGCCGGGAAGCGGGGCGCCGACGCTCCGGCTAAAAAGGAGGAAGCAGAGGCGGCGCCGGCGGCGGCCGGGGGGAAGGGCAGGAAGAAGGCCAAGAAGGAGGTGTCTGCGGTTGAGACGGTACTGTCGCCTCCTGCAGCGGCCAAGCAGAAGGTGAAGAAAAATGCCAAGAAGGAGGTGGTGGCGGCCGCGGTAGATGATGGCGGTGCTGGCGCTGAAAGCGGGAAGCGCGTCATCGTCGAGGCTTGGTAAGTGCTTGCGCCGGTGCACGTGACAGTTAGGTTTGCCTTGGGTGATTATTATGGACGATTTTAACTGATTTCTGGTCGGATTTAGCTGAACTTTCGGTACGATTAATGGATGAAAAGGTGTTGTCTAAGATTATCATTTCGTAGTTTAGATGGGGAAAAGGTTGAAACTGATTTTAGGGTAAGATGAACGGACCGATATTCAGCAGATATGTTATTTTCACTTCTTTTTTATTATATACATGCTGCTGCTTGCAGACGGTTCCACACGGGAACTACTTCTACTCTTCTTGAATTTCATCACATATTCACTTCTGTAGTTAACCATGGCAAAAATCAAAATGTGTGAGTTAAATGGGATGCATAATGCATGATCATGATCAAATAGGTATTGCACACGTTCCAATCTGTAAATAAATACAATATGATTCACAAGTCGGAATATATTAGGTTACTGTTCTAAAATGTGATTAATAATATGAAAACATCTGCTGAAAATTTAAGTTTCATTCTGCCAGTTGCCATCTTAAGCACTATCCAAACATCATGTTAGATTAAATACGTCCATTAAGCTGGCTTGGAGAATCATATCTTTGCAACACTTGTTAACTTGTTGAATAGTTGGTACCGAAAGAAGGTTATGCCATCTTCTTTTTCCGGTTCTAAAAAGTCCTCTCCTTTGGTGGCTTTCTGGCAATAGTCTTTTGTTTCTTTCACACCAATTTCAATAGAAAGATTAAATGATTTTGAGTAACAAGGGTGGTAGAATACCCCATTCGCGCTCTCTTTAACTGCATCTTGTTTCCATTACTGTAATTTAATATAAGGCAACTACACCCAAAACAACCTGTTCTTTATTGTTTCCTGGAGATATTTCTCTTCTTATGATTACTTATGTAGGAAACTGTAGTAGTGAATTCTAGTTGGCTGGATGCAACCATTGTTCTGTATCATCCACTAAAAAACCATTGTTTTCTACCTCGATACTCAAAATATTTCTGACATGGTTACATTTGATCTGAATATACCTCAAGACTTGTAAAGTTTGAAAGTTTATAGAAAATAATATAAACATTTAGCATAGCAAATTTATATGATGTGAAAGTTCATTCAATAATGAATCTAATGATATGATTTGTTATTCTATATTTTAATATTTTTGTCTTTAAATTTTGTCAAAGTTTATAAAGCTTGACTTTGACCAAAACCAATACGCAAAATAAATAAATATGGAGGGAGTACTTCAATATCCTTGGTCATTTAAATAATCTGCAAGACTTCTCCAGCTGTCTATATGCTCAATACTGTAAACGCAATACGCTCTGCAGTTATGGTTGTTCTTTCCTCTTACCGATTGCTTGTTTGTTTGAACTCTCCAGCACCCAGTGCCAACAGTTCAAGAGAAGAGCTTTAAAGGTGAAGGAGGATCTTGAAAGTGCTGTCCCTGGGGTTTCTGTGACAATCAACCCTGAAAAGGTATCTTCACTGTGTTTCATCTACATAATCATCAACTTTGCCACATCTTTTTTGGCATATTTTTCGTGTATATTGACACCTTCTTTTAATTGGCATTTTTTGGTGTATATCTACACCTGAATTGACACATGTTTGTCTTTTTTCAGCCACGCCGTGGATGCCTTGAGATACGGGAGGAAGGTGGTGATGTGTTCATTTCACTGCTGGTAATCTTAACTGTCTCTGGGTTAATTTCTGAACCATACTACACTGATCAGATAACAAAGAACCTTATTTTCCTGTGAAAGCTTGCTAACTATAATCCAAATTCTTGGTTTGTTCCAGTTTGATGGTTTTATACTAGCCAACAACTTAGAGAACCTAAACTTGTTGCACAGCTTGATGACACTCCAAATATTTTTAATGCTGAAAATTGACATGCAGAACATGCCACGGCCCTTCAAAATGATGAGGGAGCTCGACATGGACAAGGTTATCAAGGACATTGCCCAGAAAATTGCTTGAATCTGACGTGGCATTAGTGCATGGATGCCCTCCTTTTGCTATTGAAGTTTAGGGCTTATTTTGTGTGGGAACTTGGTATTGCAGTGGCCGTAGAATGTGGGATCAGTGTTTCGTTATTGTGTCCTATGTGGGCTAAGACATGCTGAAATTATCGCAGTGGCAATGGATATTACTCCTCCCTCGGTTGCCCTTGTGTTATGTGTCTTGAAGCCTTGGTTGGTCTTAATATTTGAGTACCTATATGTTCTTCGTTTCCAGCTGGTGCTGTAACCTTTCTATGACAAATTGGTCAACTGAGAGATATAACTCACAAATAGTCCTTGTGCAGTAACATCGTCTTTTTTCCGATGTATAAACAAGCTTGTCGCTTGTTGGTGGCTCCAGGAATTTGCAACCGGGTATTTATGTGTGTTCATTTTGCCAAAACCATTGTTGTTTTTTGAAAATTGTCACTCTTTTGCCAAAATCAAAATTGTTTTGTAAAAATCATGGGTATTCACATGAAGACCTACCCCTAGCGCCGCCTCTGCTTATAAATAAAACTAGAAGGGGACGCATGCTTTGTTGTGCTTCCAATGGGTCAGCACATTTCTTTTGCCTGTGTCTGTTTTTGTTTGCACAGACAAAAATCATGGCCTAACGTGGTGACACAAACAGATTGATGTTTGTTTTGCTATCAACTTTGATCCAGTGCAACAAAAACGAAACTTTTAGTCTCAAATGAGTTGGGGTAGACTAGAGGTGAAACCCATAAGATCTGTCACCTGCTAGTTCTATGGTGATACTCCAGTCCTTCAGATCTCTCTTTATGGACTCCTCCATGTTAAGTTTGGTCTACCCCGACGTCTCTTTAGCCGTCTACTATGCACCGACGCTTCTGAAGGCTTGCGCTGAATATGCCTAAACAATCTCAGACGATGTTGGACAAGCTTCTCTTCAATCGGTGCTACCCAACTCTATCTCATATATCATCATTTCGGACTTGGTCCTTTCTTGTGTGGCCACACATCCACCTCAACATGCGCATCTCCGTCACACCTAACTGTTGAAGATGTCGCTTTTTAGTCGATCAACACTCAACCCCATCCAACATTGCAGGTTGGACGTCGTCCTATTGTACTTGTCTTTTAGCTTTTGGGGCACTCTTTTGTCACAGAGAATGCCGGAAGCTTGATGCCACTTCAACCATCTGGCTTTGATTCGATGGTTCACATCGTCATCGACATCCCCATCATTCTACAACATTGATCACAAATATCGAAAGGTGTCCTTCTGAGGCACCACCTGCCCATCAAGGCTAACCTCCTCCTCGTGCCTAGTTGCACTGAAAACGCACCTCATGCACTTGGTTTTAGTTCTACTAAGTCTAAAATCGTTCGATTTCAAGGTTTGTCTCCATAGCTCCAACTTCCTACTGACCCTCGTCCGTCTATCATCGACTATCACCACATCATCCGCAAATAGCATACATTGTGGGATGTCTCCTTGTATATCCCTCTTGACCTCATCCATCACCAAAGCAAAAAGATAAGGGCTCAAAGCTAATCCTTGGTGCAGGCCTATTTTAATCGGGAAGTCATCGGTGTCACTATCACTTGTTCGAACAATTGTCACAACATTGTCGTACATGTCCTTGATGATGGTAATGTACTTTGCTGGGACTTTGTGTTTCTCCAAGGCCCACCATATGACATTCCGTGGTGTCTTATCATAGGCCTTGTCTAAGTCAATGAACACCATATGCAGGTTCTTCTTTTGCTCCATACTAGAACAATGCCCATGCGTTGCAACAAGATATAAATATTCTATTACGTTAGCTTGTGATTTACCTGTCAATAATAATGCGATTGTGTAAATAAATGTTCATCAAATTCTGACTATGAATTACCTTATACTCCATCCGTTCTTAAATATAAGTCTTTGTAGAGATTCCACTAGGTGGACTACATACGGAGCAAAATGAATGCATCTAAACTTAAAATGCATCTTATATACATCTGTATGCGGTTTATAGTGGAATCTCTACAAAGACTTACATTTAGGAACGGGGGGAGTATTTTGATTAGAAGTTTGGTAAGTAAACTAAAGTGGAATTGGTTCAGAAGGTAAGTAAATCAAGTTGATTGATTATCATATACATAAAAGGTTGGACGAACGGGTGGTGGGAAGAAATGTGAAATGGAAACCTTACGTTGTTTTTAAGTAGTAGAGATATCTCTCCATGAGTTGTCGTACCAAGAAAATGGTGCCCATGCAGCCGCTCCCGTGGGTCGGCCCAACAACGTGCTGGTAGCTCCGGCAATCACGCAATAGCTCGCTCCATAAGAATTTGCTCGCTCGGTCAACGATTGACCGATCAACCGTATTTTTGAAAAAGAAGATCATGAATTAAAAAATGTTCATCGAATTTGAGAAAAAGTTCATCATTTTTCAGAAAAAAGTCCATTGATTTTGGAAAAAATCACCGATTTTGAAAAAAGTTCATCATTTTTTTAAAGTACACAAAATTTAATAAAGTTCATAGAATTTGGAAAAAGTTCACCTATTTTGAAAAACAATTCTCAAATATTTAAAAATCTCATCAATTTTGAAAAAGGTCATCGATATTGAAAAAAATATGCATTTTGAAAACGAAAAGAAAAAGGAAATAAAAAATAAAAAATAAAATAAAAGAAATAGAAATAAAATATAAAACCGGTTCAGAAAAAAGAAATAAAAAGAAATAAAAAAATAGAAACAAAAAAGTAAAAAAAACAGAAAAAAACCAAAACAAAATCTGGTCCAGAAAAAAAATCCACAATGAACAAAAAGAAAAGAAAACTAGCTGGAGAAAATATAAAAGGTAAATACATTATCACACCGTGTGGTCTGTCTAGTTGGTTAGTGCGAGTTGCAATTATGGTGAAGGTGGTGAGTTTGAATCTCTCTCGCGCAACATTTTTTATATATTAAAACGAAAAAAATGGAAGTCGAATCAGGCCGACTGGGGGAAGGGTGGGAGGTGTGTGCACCAGTTTGCCAAACGGCCTATGAACGGCGGCTAAAGCGCTAAATAGGAAATCTCCCTCTCACCGTCGCGCTGCCCGAGCACCGGGAGCAACTAACGAAAGAGTACTCCTTCGGAAGCCCCCGCAAGAGTCATCTCGGGTGGGCTAAGAGCGCGCCACTCTCAGGCGCTGTCACGTGTCGCACTATGGGTGTTCTCTTCGATTTTTGTTTATTTTTATTTTTTCACACACATTTTTTGGCCTTTTGGTTTTCCTTAGGTTTTAGAACAAAAAAATCGATTTTTTTCATGAATAAACTCTTTTTTTCTTTCACGAGAGGCACAAATTTACTTCTCGTGGAGGCACAAATTGGCTTCTGTGAGAGGCACAGTTATGCCTCTTGGATTTGCTTCCGTGAGAGGCACAACTAACGTGTTTTTTCCCTTCCGTGAGAGGCACAATCGTGCTTCTCAAAAATGAAATAAAAAACATATTTTTCCTTCTGTGAGAGGCACGGATTTGTGCCTCTCGGAAACGAAAAAAAAACACGTTTTTTTCTTTCCGTGAGAGGCATAGCCGTGCCTCTCGGAAACGAAAAAAATATTTTTCCTTTTTTTCTTCACGATAGGCATATATTTACTTCTCGTGAAGGCACGAATTTGCTTCCATGAGAGGCACAACGTGCCTCTTTCGGAAAGGGAAAAGAATATGCTCCTGGCTTGGTTTTTTCGTCTGTTTTTTTTCGTGAAAACCTATCAACATGGGATCTACTTTTGAAGATCTTAGCGCGTTCGAGATTTGAAGGAATGGTTTAAGAGATAAAATGTTTTGAATAAATGGATTTATGAAAAAGGAAAACTCTTAGATTGTACTCCCTCCGTCCGGAAATACTTTTCGAAGAGATGGATGTATCTAGACATATTTTAATTCTAAATACATTCACTTTATCTATTTTTTGGACAAGTATTTTCGGACGGAGGGAGTAACAAGTAGCACACATGCAGTAGGCCATTTATGTAACGTTGAAAGGTAGGAGTGACCTTTGTAAGAGTCCTCTTTTTGATTTCGCTGAGCATCACGCTAGCCGAAGGGTGGAGCTATATGTATGTAAGGGCCAACCTGGGCCGTGGCCCGCCCATCGCTGGAAACTAAATTTAGCTAGGCCCAGCCCACATGAGCTGACCAGCATAACGCAACACGCAGCAGCCCAGCATACACTGTTTTCTCTAGCGGCCGCCGCCCGCCGCCGGGTCGTCACACAGCCACACAGGGCACAGCAGCCAGCCGCCGCGCCGCCCCCCCCTCCCGGGCGGCACAAATCGGCCGCCGCCCACGGACGACTAGACCACCGGCAGCCAGCAGCGCGACGACGGCGAGTCGGCCGACCCACGTAAGCTGCACAGCTAATTTTCTTTGATTCATTCCCAATTTCTTTCATTTAGGTTATTGTCTATTCGTATGTGGACTGTTGTGGCATAAATAAACCACTGAAAATCTTATTGTTTACATTTTATGCAAAGCCATCGTTTACAGTTTATACAAAGGCATTGTTCTGTACATTTTGACAAAAAAAATCCAGTTTGGCAGTATCAATAATTCACTCAATTCGTCTGTGGTTTGATATCTCCAAGCTTTTGTAGTGGCTAACTAAAGTAGTCTAATGGTGAAACTGTATTGCGGTATAGCTTCTTTTGTTTATATCTACTCACTTGATCTTGTAACAAATGGGAACAGGGGGTACTTGCTAATGGCAATGATTCAGAATTTGAAAATTTTCGCGTTCTTCTTTAGCTTGGCCCGCCTAACAATTTCTTTGTAGCTCGCCACAGCGCCAAAATCAACGCTACTCCAGCTTTCCGATCTAATACTAATCCAGCAGTTCGTGTTTCTGCTAAGACTAGAGTAGTGAAGATGTGGCGGCGGCCGCAAGCTGTCCTGTGTCGTGTCTCGCTGGCGAACCTGTCTCCAGCGGCATGGGCTGGTGGTGGGGCGAGCTACCATGGCTCCTCATCAGAGGGGGGGAAGGGAAAGGCGGCGCCTTTGCAGGTCAAAGTCTATCTTCTTACAGCTTTACGTGGGCTACAGTTTTCCTCAAGCTTGTTCCGACGAATCAACGATGAGCCGAGGCATTGAATACCTGTTGTTCCAGGCACGTGGGATGGTGGACAGGTTCCGGCTACTTGCCAGGGGTGGCGACGGTGGCAATGGCTGCATCAGCCAAAGGCGCTCCAGGTCCGACCGCCAAGGCAGGCCCGATGGTGAGCCTTTCCAAATTTAATCCATTATCTTTTTTGTGCACTGTTCATTGCTGTCATATGTATGCAAACCATCCAAGTCCTTGTAGACTGATAAAGCTCTGAGTTCAGAGTCTGAATATTGATGCAACTATGGTTGTGGTGTTATCGGTTCTGTTTGTTTGCACCATTGACCATCCAATTGTATATTACTATGGTGCAACGGATCATCTGATTTGTTTGTGTTTCATTGAGCTCCGGATGCTGTGAAAAATCATTGTAGATCACCGTGCCATCTGCACTATGTCAAAATGTTTCTGATAGCCAAAGCTATTTTCTGCTACTTAGACTAGTTTTCATGCGCTCAGAATTTCTTTATTCACAATAATATTGCAGGTGGTGATGGAGGAACAGGTGGTAATGTCATTCTTGAGTGCTCAAGATCTGTCTGGGATTTCAGTAACTTGCAACATCACACGGTATGCTTTTGGTATCGTCATATTTTGTGTTTCGGTATGAGATATATAGATGTCATGCGCTCTTTGTTTTGCTAGATGCATGATCCCTCTTTGTAAAAGAACTAATCTCTTCGTGTAAATTCTTAGCTTGTGTATATTATTGAGTTAGAAGCTCACCCTTCTGTCGGACTTAAGACTAAGAGTGACTTATTTACACTGTAACTTAATATCACATTGAGCCTTTGCAAATGAAGAAGATTCTGCAGAATTTATGCTTTTCCATGTCATGGTTTGACACTTATTTACTTCGTGTTTCCAGAAAGCAGTCCGAGGAGGCAATGGACTTTCTAAGAAACAGATAGGGACAAGAGGTCCTGACAAGGTTACCACAAATATATGTACATACATGTGCATTTCGCATTTACTAAGTTCCTTCTCGAAATCTATAACATTCTCTTCGTGTGTCTGACAGGTCGCACAAGTACCAGTTGGCACAGTGATTCATCTAGTCCGAGGGGAGCGACCGTCTTTCACTGTAAATAAACCAACCAGATCTCTAGATCCATGGGATATCCCAGATGCTGTGGATGACTCTGCAGACAGTTCCAATCAGAAGAACAAGGATGGCATTAATGGATATGAAGCTGAAAGAGAAAGAAGCAATCAGTGGGAGAAGCAAACATACCCTAGTGCATGCTCCAAGGCTAGGTTTTCGAACGCTGAAGATAGTGATGCAAGTAGCATTCAACCTCAGGTCGATTTGGATGAAAATGATCAGTTTGATGACGACGATGAAGAATTTTGGGAGGATGAAGAAGAGACGGAGGAAGAGGCTCTAGATGCAGATGAGGAGGGCGAAGAAGATGATATACAGTACTCTGTTGCTGAAATGACAAGACCTGGGCAACGGTTGATCGTAGCACAAGGAGGGGAGGGTGGGCTAGGGAATGCTTCTATCGGCAGAGACGTCCGTCTATCCAAAGGAAATAGACAAGAGGAGGTAGCCCGTTTAAGTACTGGACAGCCAGGAACAGAGTCTTTTCTTGTCTTAGAACTGAAGAGCATTGCTGATGTTGGCCTTGTTGGTTTGCCTAATGCCGGAAAGAGCACACTTCTGAGTGCTCTCTCTAGGGCTCGCCCGGAGATTGCTGACTATGCGTTCACCACACTAAGGCCCAATATTGGTAGCCTAACCTACGACGACTACTTGTCAGTGAAAGTTGCTGACATACCTGGTCTTATCAAAGGTGCCCATGAGAACCGTGGCCTGGGCCATGCCTTCTTGAGGCACATTGAGCGCACCAAAGTTCTGTCCTATGTGCTTGACCTGGCAGCAACACTCAACGGTAGGAAGGGTATCCCACCATGGGAGCAGCTACGCGATCTGGTTGTGGAGCTAGAGCATTACCAAGAAGGCATGACAAAGCGGCCATCGTTGATTGTTGCAAACAAAATAGATGAAGAGGGAGCTGACGCGATGTATGAAGAACTGAAGAGGAGAGTGCAAGGTGTTCCGATATTTCCAGTGTGTGCCATCTTGCAAGAGGGAGTACCCGATCTGAGGGTTGGCCTGAGAGACCTTATGGATGCCTCGGATCCGCAAGGTGTCGATTTGAGCAAAATTATTGTAGACTAAAAGGCTTTGCCCCTCGTTGGAGAAGAATTGTTCTCCGATTTTTTCCCCTTGAGCACTGTCTGCTTACAGATGCACTGTAGACCCGTGTTGCAAAAATTACTCTAATTTTCTGTGTTGCAGAATAGATCATCCATTGTATTAGAAAATTCAGTGTGATAATAACTAAGGGTAACCAGTATGTATGCTTTGGTCTTTCATAGGAACAGCAATGCGTACTACCAAAAAGGTTCATTCAAGTGCTGTTTCTAGTGCCCTAAATATTACAGTAACATTTTTTTGTGGAAATAAATATAATTTGATTTGCATTTAGGACAGTGTACTGGTGAGTTTTGCATGGGACCTATCACCAAGAACTTGACTGAAACCTCTAGGCGTACTTTGCTTTGTTTCTCAAAAAGTCATGGTCTCATGGAGGTGCACTGACGTCCATTTGGTCCAGATGCCATGTATTTTCATTGTTGGTGACTGGTGTCTGCTGAAACTCGCGCCAAAGTTAAGCAACTTTGTTGATGTCTATTTATTGTATTTCAAGAATTTAGGGCACCGTTTATCAACTTTTTCCGAGTACAGAGAACAATTAGGATGCTGAAAACAATTATACAAACCAGCCCGTCTAGCTCAGTTGGTAGAGCGCAAGGCTCTTAACCTTGTGGTCGTGGGTTTGAGCCCCACGGTGGGCGTGTTCATTGTTTTTTTTACCACCCTTGTCTTCCTGTGCTTAGAAAACGGCTCCAGTCAAATGTACTCCCTCAGTCCGATCGCAAGTTAAATGCAGTCGTCTTTTTTTTCTCAACATTCCCAGCTGCAGCTTTTTGGATCCACCAGGCCATTACTTTTCCAGTCAACTCTCAACTGTCCATCTACATACATATATTGGTATTTATATACTGTATATGCTACCAGTTCATGATTTCGAAAAAAAGTCCATGCTATATATATTGGTATATTGTTGGCAACATCATGCCCCAACTCACTTGGGTATTAAGTCTGAACAAAATGAACCTACTCCTGGAAGCGTTGTCATTTCTGAAAAAGCATGGCACAGCTGCCAAACCAATCCTCTAAACTTGCTGAATTTGAATGACCATGTGAAACAGGAAGCGTTTCAAAGTGACAAGTAGCAGCAAGCATCTTTCGGCTTGAAATTTACGCATGAAAGCTATCTTTCTGATACAAAGTGCGAAGAATTTCAAACCGATAAGTGACATCAACCAACTTCAACTTGAAATCTAGGCATGGAAGTTATCTTTTGGATACGGGCATAAGCGTTTCAAACTCACAAGTCACATCAACAATTTTAAGAAACTAGGCATTTGATAAGTGATGTAGCCAATAATTCCAGGACATTAGTCGAATCTAATAGAAATTTACTGCAAAATATGCCAACTTCTTTTTCACTGAAGACTCTTGTGATCTGATGCGTGATGTTTCCACGTTTGTAGCCAAAGTTTATAAACCTGCCTAGGATTCTTCTTCTTTGAGATTGGAAGTAATTATTGGAACAAATAGCTTCAACTGGCTTCATAATCCATGTGCAGTCAAGACGTCATATTTATTCTGAAACTATGATTCATAGGAGACAATAGGCCTTGTTGAGTTTCTATTGATGAGATATTCTCCGCCGTGGAGTTTGTCCAGTACTCAATTCTCTTTTGTTTTGGACGTGCAGGACTAGTTAGTACCTAAGGATGTGACATAATCTTTGTTAATGTTTTGTGATAAAGTTTTCTATGTCCCGCATCAAAATAAAATATCTCCCTAGATTGTCGATGTATTGGATGTGATGTTTTGTTGCGGTCTTGGTTACAGGAACTAGAACAAACAAGTTGTGATCTAGCATCATAAAAAATATACTAAGTGATCTAAACATTCTTAGATTAGTTTACAGAGGGAGTAGTTCTCATATAGTAGTCTTCATAATGATCATTGCTGGTAATGCCTACCATTGTGATTGATACGGGCTCTTCCTGAAACAGAAAACTGTGACTTCCAAATTTTTTTTTGCGAGGGGACTTGTAATTGGTGTTAGAATTGTGTCGAATATTATTGTACAAGTTAGGTTACAGTTGGACTTGGTTTTGGAACGTGTGTAGACAGGATAGGAGTCGTGTCCAAGTAGGACAAGTGTATCCTAGACCTCTCATATATAAGCGGGGTACACGACGATGTAACCTATGCCAACATAATAGCACGGCACGCGGGGGAGCCGGCGGCGTGTGCGGCGCCCGGTGCGATATTGTGACGGTGTCATGGGAGGAGCGCCCGTAGTCAAGCCCCGGGGATGTAGCCATGTCGGTGAACCTCGTTAACAAATCTCGGTGACGTGCTCATGTGATTGCTTGGTCCTCGGATGATCGACGGTATGCCTCGGATTTATTCTAACAAGTGGTATCAGAGCAAGGTTCGATTTGAGGTTATAGTTGTTGATCTAGAGGACACGGAGTTCGTTTTGCTGTTTGGTTCGCCGCGGCGGTGAACGAGTATCAGCGGACGGAAACCGTGGTTGAGAGCGATCTGGAAGTTGGCGAGTACTTGGAGCAGCAGCAATCGAAAAGAGCAGCAGGTGACCTAGCGTACGGTGACGGCGAAATCGCGCAAGTTCTCGACGAGATCGGGATGACATGCAGCAGCTGGACTCCACGAGATCAGATCAATCGGTGCTGCGCGTGGGTGCTCAGCCGTGTCACGTGTGCATGCGTAGAGAGCACAGGGAAGCTGCAGGTCGATGTGATGTTCAGTCGTGCTGCGCCGGATCAGACAGAGATTTGTTGGGAAAAAAGGAATCAATCTCGGCGATATGCTTATGCGGCGGCGTGTCAGATCGGTTCGATCAAATCGGGAGTGGGTCGCGTCACGCCTGCAAACAGCAGCAGCGTAACGGAGTTGGAGGAGTGCAAGGCGGCGGCCTGTACGTGATGAGGCCCAGGCAGGGCAGAGCTGCGTGGGATGGGTCAGGCCAAACTTGCAGTCCAACAGAGGCGTGAGGCCCAGGCGGGGCTAGGCCAGGTGCTGCTGCAAGGACGCACAGAGTGGCTGGCTTTCCTGTGCGAGGCAAAGCTGGTAGTAGATCGCTCGAGATGGTGCAAGGCACAAGAAATCAATCAGCGGAAAAATTCATCATGATGAGCGCCCATCAGAAAGATGCTTTGGCAGCAAACTACATGGCATCGGGTGTTGTGCTACGAGCGGTGCATTACGTGGAGCATGGCTTGGATCAAAGGCACATGCATGGGAAGTATTGCAGCTTGGTTATTTCCATGGGTCAATCGTGGTAGACAAGGATGGAAATTTTGCTGGCACAACAGGGATGTTTGAAGTCATTGCGGGAAGTCAAGCATGCTAAGATGGTAGTATCATGTGATGATTGCGGATTCGTGGAAGATGATTTGGAAGCCTGGAGCGCACCGTAAAGGATCATGCAAACACAGGGCGTCAAGCAATGCACGGAGATGTGCTGGCGGACACGGAGCAGGGTGGAGCATGGTTGTAGTCTGATAATTTCGCTGGGTCGGACTGGATTGTCTGATGGACTGACATGGATGTTGGTCAAAGTAGAAGACGGTGGTGATTTCAGCGACGACGACATATGAGCGTGATGCTGATAGTGGCCGACTTCTGGGGCGTGGAAACACGTGGTGCAGGCCTGAGGGCTTGTGCGGCTTCGACAGACTATTGCGCGGGGTTGATTCAAGACGGTGCACATGAGAGCTTGAAGTCGACGGGGTGAGGGGGTAGCATAGCGCAACTACATGGAGTCATGTTGAAGGTGAAGCTGGAGTCTAATGGATGACTATGCTCTGAGCTGATGGAGGGGCTACGGCGTAAGTTAACAGAGAGTCGAAGCCTATTTCAGCAGGATAGCGAGAGACACATGGATCGGACTGGGTACCAGTGGTCTGATGAAGATGTGATACTCGGCATCGGTCGGTGATGATCGATGGTTCTCTGCAGTGGGGGTTGAGTGGTGTGGTTCGCGACCCTGAAGACTCGACCAGGACAGCAGAGGCTCGACGTGGTGATAGCGGCGAGGGGTGCGGTAAGCACGGGACACAACAACATGCCAAGGCACTGGTGGTCAGACATGTGGTCAGATAAAGTGTGCAAGGGTGCTGAAGCAGTGTTGACGAGTATCAGATTCAAGTTGGTGACTGGGTCTATCGGTGCTAGTTGATGGACAGGAGTTGACCATGGAGAATCTGAGAAAGTGGCGGAAAGTCTGAAATTGTCAAAGGCTGAGAGAGTGGCCTTATATTCTGTGGTGTTCAGTGCACATGGCAAAGTGCGAATGACAAATACAGAAGGAGGCGGAGTGCTATAGCTGTGGGACATGCCAGAGACTATCCGGGAAAAAGGATGAGACAACTGTGAATTTGACTCAGGGTGACACAGGGCGACGGTGAAATTCCTTCAAGTTTCAGACAGACGGTCAAGAAAGAGCGGTGATGTTGAGTTCAGGTAACTCTTGTATGTGACATCCAATAAATGAGTTGTTGTTCATTTTTTCACGCAGACAGTGGTCGGTGTGTGATGACGCTGAACGGAATCTCCTGAAGTTGGGAGCACAAAGTAGAGTAATGAGGAACTTAATTTTGCTCGAGGGTTGACTGTGAAAAAGACGAGAAGGGACTACAGTTGCAGGTGGAGTCACATGGAGTCTGGGAGTAGCAGCGGTGCTCATGACGTATCAAAAGTCCAATGTACATGGAGGTTCGACGCACGGACGAATCCAAGGTGGTAGAGAATATTCGCCAAGGTGGAGTTTGTTAGAATTGTGTCGAATATTATTGTACAAGTTAGGTTACAGTTGGACTTGGTTTTGGAACGTGTGTAGACAGGATAGGAGTCGTGTCCAAGTAGGACAAGTGTATCCTAGACCTCTCATATATAGCGGGGGTAGACACACGATGTAACCTATGCCAACATAATAGCACGGGCACGCGGGGGAGCCGGCGGCGTGTCTTGGCCGGCGCCGGCGGCGGGCGCGTATTGTGACGGTGTCATGGGGAGGAGCGCCCGTAGTCAAGCCCCGGGGATGTAGCCATGTCGGTGAACCTCGTTAACAAATCTCGGTGACGTGCTCGTGTGATTGCTTGGTCCTCGGATGATCGACGATATGCCTCGGATTTATTCTAACAATTGGAGTGGAGAAAACAATTGCTTACAGTACAAGTATACCCCATGCTTAGCATTCGAGAAAAAAGTGTACCCCATGCTTACAAAATACTAATTCGTTATGTCCCCTCTCGATTCCAGAGGGAACTAGTAAAATAAGAAGAAAGTTACCCACAAAAAACAAAAACAAATACAAAAACAAAGAAAGTACTTATGGTCACCATACTTTCTTTAAAAAAATATAGAAATATTACACTTTTATTCCCTACAATTTGTAGATAGATATTGAATGAATGGTTCTTTGTTTAATATCTAAAAGCTACTTGATGTACCGCAAAAGAAAATTTTGAGAAGCAACAAAGAAAGGCCCATTTCTTGCCGTCTTGCAGTTGAGAAAGTCATATGTGTAAAATCATAGGTTTTTCTTTTCTTTTCGAGAAGATACAAAATGATGTCGAATAGTGTGAAATCAAAAGAAGGGGAAGGGAAGGGAAGTCAACTAGGCATTATTCCTTTTGACACAAACCATCCACGTCTTCATCAAGGAACAGTATACTGCGAATGTAACCCAGAGACAGAGATTTGAAGGTAGAGGAGGTCCATACGTTGGATTTGTTGGCGTGCCGAACTATTATTAGTGGGCTTGGATATTTTTTTATTCGTTTTTCAGAAAGCAACCAGAAAGATCAGCTCAGATTGTCTTTGTGCTTAACTTAACCAGCTACCGCAGTAAGCTAGCTAGTAACCCCAACACATTTAATCACCACAAGAAATTCAACAGTAACATCTAAACCGCCCTCAAAGATAATCAAAATTATCGACTGGAGAGCCTTTTGTCACTGTCTTAAGGCTGGTCACAATGGGGAGGAACTTAGGATTAACATCACACACTCCAATACAACTTTGCTTATGTGGCACATATTTAATGAAGAGAGAGGTGCTTGTAGTAACTAGCTAAGGCTAGTCCCAATGCATTGGTGCTTACATGAGGTGCTAAGCACATTAAAAACTTTAGCAACCAAAGCCCCCAATGCATAGGTGCTTAACTTGTTGGTGCTAAGCATCCTCCATTTAATGCTTTTGGAACTAAAGTTCTTTATTCATTGGTGGGATCCTTCCAATTTAAGTCTTTTGCCTAGGTTCTCGCGCTTGGCATTGTTTCTTCCTAGGGACACCACACTCATCTCTCTCCTCTTAATTACCTTGCCACATCAGACTTTTTGCCTACATGGCAACCTTAGCACCTGTACAAGGTGGAGCATTGGGAGGGGCCTAAGTTACCGGAACATCACATACTCCAAGAAACAATGAGTCTATAACCTAATAAATACATCATTGCATGACACTATATAGATGTTCCTACCCACTATGGAGGTAGTAACATAGTCTAGGAAAGTGTGTAAGTTACTAGCTTATGTTCTTCCCCATTGTGACCAGCCTAAGACAATCGACTTCGAGACTAATTCCGGGAGGCCGGCGTACCAGTAGCATCGTGCCACGCAACGGCAGCTTATTAGCTAGACTAGCGTGGCCTCCTCTTGTACGTTACCAAAGCTTTGTGTACACCATTCGGCTATAAATAGTGGCGCCGGTGGGAGGGTATCCATTCAATTCAATTGTGCTCATCATCATCTACGATACCAAAGCTCATCTTCTTCTCCCTGAAATCTTTTTGGGCTCACAAATTTGGAGGATGTCTTGCAACTGTGGATCCGGTTGCAGCTGCGGCTCAGACTGCAAGTGCGGGTATGGGTGTTTTTTTTTCAATTATTTTTTGACGTTAACGATGCTTCTCCTTGCAAAATACTCTCGTGCTATTTATGTACTACTTCATCTGGTGATCCCTTTAGCTGATCAAGCATCAGTTCCTTTTGTGGTGATGAACTATTGATCTGATTCGCCGACCGGTTGCCTTCGCCCGTTGCAGGAAGATGTACCCTGATCTGACGGAGCAGGGCAGCGCCGCCGCCCAGGTCGCCGCCGTGGTCGTCCTCGGCGTGGCTCCTGAGAACAAGGCGGGGCAGTTCGAGGTGGCCGCCGGGCAGTCCGGCGAGGGCTGCAGCTGCGGCGACAACTGCAAGTGCAACCCCTGCAACTGTTAAGCTGCATGCACTCGTACGTACGTACGTGTGATGGTGTGAGAGTATACTTGAATAACGAGCGTCTGATCTGATGGAGTCGAGCAAGGGTGCGTGTGCGTGTGCGTGTGGTTTGCTTGCTCGCTCTCCGCCTATGCTCTGCCCATGGTGTCCTTGTGTGTATGTGTGTGTGCATGTCTCCCTGTAATTGCTTCATCTATCTCCACTATGGATGGAGTGATGAATATGTAAGAATGAAAGATTTACCTAATTAACTAGTCCTAAATCGCTACTTCAGTTACCTGATTTTTCTTGGCGCCGCATCTTCAGCTATTCTCTAACATGAAGCATACAGCGAAGGAATAAATTGCCCCCAAAAATTGTTGATTCCTCCTATACAATGAAAGATTTCGATCGAGAATAAGTTGCCCCCAAAATTGTTGATTTTCTTGGCGGCGCATCTACAGCTATTCTATCAGAACGTTCAATGTTTCTTAAGCGGAAAATAGGGAAAAGGAAAAGAAAAAAGGTTGTACGCAAGCGAGATCGGTTGCTGTGTTGTTTCTGGGCAGCGCTCTATGCCGGTTTACCGGCGCAGGCTCTAGATCGGTCCCCGTCAAAGACATTCGATCGAGATGGCTGGAACAGTTGGATCTGCGCCCTTTGTCTTTCCCTTCGTCTCACACACACACACACACACACACACACAAAAAAAAAAAAAACCCACACCACCCACACACAGGGAAGTGAATGAGGGCGCAAAAAAACAGATGAGACTTTGCGGCTTGCAGCAAACCGGCCCCCAACCCCCACCCGCGGTCGCGGTGGCTAGCCTCACAACGCCAGACATCTCTGCTCGCTGGGCCACATCCATCCATGGTCATTAGTTCCATCGCGGTGTCATCGCAACCCCGTTGGCTACCATGGCAGCTCGTCGTAGCACCCCCACCGGTCGCAAAACCCACCGCTCGACATTGCATCATCATCAGCGGCGTCGCGTCCACAGACGCGCAACAGCCGCTCGCGTCCTCACTGCCCTTGTGCATGACATCGATGGGTTGCCCTGGGATTGCACCTTCTGCACCAATTGTTGCACCTTTGTCGCCAGAGGTCGAAGCTGTGTCACGGGTCGGTTCCAGCAATTGTTTCCCGCGGTTGCATTGACGATGTTGGCCGGTTCCAGCACGTGGTCACCGCATCTTCAACAATTGTGTCATCGCCTCCAGTCCTGATGATTGTCGGTTCCAGCAATTGTTCGTTGCAGATGCAAAGACGACGCTGGCAATTTCCAGCACACGGTCACTGACGGTATATAGAACCGTCGGTATCCTCGGTAGGGTGGCAAATGCGGGAAGTGCCAGAACGGAGTTCACATGACTGCGGGCCAACGATGGCAGTGGAACTCCAGTGGCGATGGTGCAGACGAGGCCAAAAGAGAAGAGAAAGAGGGGGAGGGGGTATGGGCGGATTGGTATGGGCCCTACCGGTCAGTCCTACGCGGCGGGTGTGCCCGGACGCGTCCAGGCGCCCCCGTTCCCGCCCCATATATAGGCTGGGTATGGGGTTGACGGCCGGTCTAGACGTTTGGACCGGATTTGCTAGCCGATGTTGGGTGACGATTTCGCGCCAGGTCACGGGCAGTCCGACCTGGCGATTGAGGTAGATATGGGGTCCGGTTATATGTGCTCTTACTCCTATAGTCAGTGACATTTAGGACACTCACGAGATAAAATTTGACCAAGCAGACAAACAAGCTAGTTCGATTGAGGTACCAATTAAGTGATGGCACCGTTTGAGAATATATTTTTAAAGCTAAACTTTTCCATCTCGTGCAAATACGTGGATGTAGAATTACTGGAGTATTTTTTTTTGGAGAAACATGAATTTTGGTCAGTTTTACAAAACCATGCTATAAGTAAACCAAATGGGGCATTTCTAAGCAAATGGTTTTCCAACTTTCGAGAAATAAAATGGTGCTACAGGTAGACCAAAATGGGGCATTTCTAAGCAAATGATTTTCCAACTTTTGACAAATCGTCTGAGATTTTTATGACAAGCTTAGGACACCGTGAAAAGTTTCACAAATTTTGACGACTTTTGTTTTAATTTTATTTTTTATTCTTAAAAGTTGAAGAAAATGCTAAACTACGTTTATTACATAACAAAAGGTGATTTTAATTCACATTTCTTGTTATATATCTTAAACCATGGTATAAAAAAATTGAAGTGGAAAAGTGCTCAAATGATCACTAAAATTGGGTTTCTGGAATTTGCATTTGTTATGGGAGATAGTCCATTTGGTGAACAATCATTATTTCTTTATTTGTATTCTTCTTAGATTTTATCATAACCTATTGTACCAATATTGGGACTCCTGATTAACCTTTAGTATTTTGTGACAACATTCAGATGTTTTGTCATCCCCTCTTAAATAGTTGAAGAAAAGGCCAAATTATTATTATTATTACATAACAAAAGGTGATTTTAATTCACATTTGTTCACAAAGCCCTCGACCGCGGTGTTATGATTACGATTATGACAACATAACGAGAGGTGATTTTAATTATCATTATGATTATAATCATAATCACAATTTGCTAAATTATGAGCATGGTTACTACTTGACAGCCCTCGGTCGCGACAGGGGCGGCCAAACACGTCGGAGGAGGTGTAGGGGTGGCAGGAGTGGGGCTATGAGGCACCAAACGAGAAGGAGGTGTTGTAGGCTTCACATGGTGGCTTTCTTCTTCTTCTTCTTCTTCTTCTTCTTCTTCTTCTTCTTCACCTCGGTGAGCGCCGACAGACCTTCATCGCCTCTGTCAGCTTCCTCGCCCACTTACTGTCAACCGAAGCAGTGGAGAGGATGACCGGGCGTCGTCCCGGCTGCTGGGGCCTTACTGCCGACCTTTGATGACGACGCATGGCTCGGAGCAAGTTTTTTGTCCCCAAACTTTTCCATGGCCTAGGCGTCGTCGAGGGGTGGGGGGTCAATTCCGACGACATCAGTGGCCGGCGGGATGGCGGAATTGCCTTCCGGTTCCATTAAGGCCTAAATCGAGGGCTGCGATGGTGGCGACGACGAGGTTGGGCGGCTATGGTGGGAAGAGATGGCGCCTCGGGCAGGAGTGGGGAGCGACCGAAATTATCCCTAGCAATGACAACGGTCGAGTTAAAATCAGGGACTTGGGTTGCCTTTTGGGGATAACTCTTTAAAATTTTGCTCATCGAAATGTTTAAGAGTTTGGCTAGGTGCGGTTAGCTGCTCATTTTGCTCCTCTAAAGGATTACCGAAAAAGGCTTTCGCCCCGCTTTATAAATAAAGCAAACCACCACAACCACAAAGTAGCACAATAGTTTACCCACACACACACACACAAAGTCTCCCAACAAGGAGTACAAGAGGGTTCTGCTGAGGGCACAACTCAACAAGCCCTAAAATGAAAATAAAGGCGGAACAACCGCAGCCGCGGCAGCATCAAAGAGTCTAGTCTGGCTCGGGTGGTGGAAGAGGAAGCGGCGACGCCAAGTGGAGGGCCATCGAGCGGAGGTCGGCGATGATGTTGTTGATGGCGTACCAGTCCTGGTGATGGCTAAGCAGCTACCAGAGCTGCAAGTAACCACACAATTTGAAGACCGCATCAGTGGCACGTCGAAGAGGAACACGCTTGATGCCCAGTTTGTTGCGCACGGTCCAAAGCGCCAAGCAAGGACCGCAATGAGCAGCCACCTGAAAGCACAAGTGCTCCCTGGGTGGTTTTGGTAATTAATGTCAACATATCTCTTGTTAGACTAACACTTTTATCTAGTATATTTCAGATAAGTTCAACAATGGAGTGGCATGGACTAAAGGATGTGGGAACTCCTTCAAGATGCTAAGGACAAAGGATTGGCTCAAGCTTCAAGCCCAAGACTCATCATTTTATATTTTAGTGATCCAAGATCACATTGAGTCTATAGGAAAAGCCAATACTATCAAGGAGGTATGAGGTGTTGCTTAATGAGCCTCTTGCTTCATGTGCTTAGTGATATGCTCCAAAACCCTCAGCTACTTTCCCACTTCCACACATATGACCTAAACCTAAAGCCAAAATCGGTCACACCGATTCTTCCTATTCGGCGCCACCGATTCCAAAAGTCATAGCCACTGCCACAAACCCTAAGCAAATCGGTCTTACAAGTAGGGATCTCGGTCTCACCGAGATGGGATTGTAATCTCTCTGTGTATGTCCATTACCAAAATCGGTCTCACCGAGTTTGAGCAATCGGTACTATCGAGATTACAATGCAAACTTCCTGGATTTACTCATTACCAAAATCGGTCCCATCGAGTTTGTGTAATCGGTCAAACCGAGTTTGCCTGACAAACTCTCTAGAAAGCTTATTACCAAAATCGGTCTCACCGAGTTTGTGTAATCGGTCTTACCGAGATTACGTTATGCCCTAACCCTAACCATATCGGTCTCACCGAGTTGCATTTCGGTCCCATCGAAAAACTTAACGGTCACATTATTTGCTAAATCGGTCTGACCGAGTTTAACGATTCGGTCCCACCGAGTTTGGTAGATTGTGTGTAATGGTTAGATTTTGTGTGGAGGCTATATATACCCCTCCACCTCCTCTTCATTCGTGGAGAGAGCCATCAGACTGAACCTACACTTCCAAAGATACATTTTACGAGAGAGAACTACCTACTCATGTGTTGAGGCCAAGATATTCCATTCCTACCATATGAATCTTGATCTCTAGCCTTCCGCAAGTTGCTTTCCACTCAAATCTTCTTTCCACCAGATCCAAAACCTATGAGAGAGATTTGAGTGTTGGGGAGACTATCATTTGAAGCACAAGAGCAAGGAGTTCATCATCAACGCACCATTTGTTACTTCTTGGAGAGTGGTGTCTCCTAGATTGGCTAGGTGTCACTTGGGAGCCTCCGACAAGATTGTGGAGTTGAACCAAGGAGTTTGTAAGGGCAAGGAGATCGCCTACTTTGTGAAGATCTACCGCTAGTGAGGCAAGTCTTTCGTGCGCGACGGCCATGGTGGGATAGACAATGTTGCTTCTTCGTGGACCCTTCGTGGGTGGAGCCCTCCATGGACTCACGCAACCGCTACCCTTCGTGGGTTGAAGTCTCCATCAACGAGGATGTACGATAGCGCCACCTATCGGAACCACGCCAAAAACATCCGTGTCTCCAATTGCGTTTGAATCCTGCAAACCCTTCCCTTTACATTCTTGCAAGTTGCATGCTTTACTTTCCGCTGCTCATATACTCTTTGCATGCTTGCTTGATATGTATTGTGAATGTTAAACTTGTGCCTAATCTCCACTTAAACTTAAGGAAACTTAAAAACTGTAACTTTGGTACTTAGTGTCTAATCACCCCCCTCTAGACACCTCTTCTCAATGTGACGCCCGGTTACTTAAGCTACAGTAAACCTCTGCTAATGATGCCACGTCACCTCGATTACTGTTGCTAATCTCGCGTTAGTTCGAAGCCGGTTCGAATTCAAAATTTAATTAAAGGCAAACAACAAAAGTTTTCAAATATTAAAACAAAAATGTTCGGAGTGAGCCAAATAATTCATAAGTAAGTATGGTGGAGAAACCACACTTTTATAGAAGTGTAAAATACTCTAAAATGTTTTAAACAGTAGCAAAAACAATTAGTTGAATGCCTTTTACAATAAATAAAATATTAAACTATTTTATTTTGTTGCCCAAACTTATGTGGCAGTAGCTAATTACTAACGCTAAATTAGGAACTACTTTTATAGTTTATAAAGCTAAAATAAATGAGGAACTAAAATAAAATAGAAAACAGAAAAGGAATAATAAACAAAATAGAACAAAAGAAATAAAAACAGAAAAGGCCTCCCCCCATTGGGCCTCGGCCCACCCACATGCCCGGCCGGCCCCCACTCCCTTATCTCCACTTCCCCATCCCGAAACCCTAGCCGCCTCCCCCACTCGCCCGCGTTCCCCCCCACTCGCTCTCTCCCCCTCCCCCGATCCAGTTCTAGATCGAGATCGGGAGAAGCCCGACGCCGCCCCGGTGCACGTCCCCGTCGCCCCCGACGCCCCTGGCGCCGCCACCTGTCGCCAAGCCGTCCCAGCGCCACTGTCCTCCTCCCGACGCCGTCGCCGTTGCCGCTTGGAGACCACGCCGCCGGACGCGTCGCGGGCTCGCCTCCTCGACGCCGTCGTCTCCGCCTCCTCCTCAACAACCGCGCCTAGACCCTACTTCTCGATGTGAGCATCGCGCGCCTCCTCTCCTTCCCTGTCACGCGTCGCGCCGACCCCCGACGAGCTCCTCGACGCCCCGTGCTGTCGCCGCGCCCAAGACACCTGCGCCTCTCCACGCCCCTCCCGTTGTCGCCGCATGCCCACGGCACCGGCGCTCGCCCCATGAGCCCTGTGGCTCCGCTCCATCCCCGCACAGCCCACGCGTGCACACCTCGGCGTACCGTCGTTGCCCCAGGCCAAGGCCTTGCCCTCCTCCTCCTCCCGTGCCGCGAGCCAGACTCGCCCGTGCTGCTCTGCTGCTGCTGCTTGCCATCACACTTCATCACTCACTGCGCGAACTCCCAAGCGAAGCGTCTCTGCCGCGCCACTACGGCCACCTCCACTCCCCCTTGGCCGGAGCCTCGCCGCGCCCCCCCTCGCCAGTTCCGTTCGGGCGGACGCCCGACGCACGGCGCCCGTTGCGCCCGTAGCCCCCGATCCACTTTGGCCTATGGGCGAATGACCAATGGGCCAGTGCCCCCTATGGGCCTATGACAAGTGGGGCCTCGAGCCCCAGAACGAAAAAAAAGGATTTAAAATAATAATAATAATAATAAATAAAATAATTAAAATATTAATTAATTAATTAATCAAAGAATTAATTAACTTAATTAATCCTGATTAGATTAACCTAATCACCTAGTTTAGTTAATTAATCTGTTAGGCTAATTAACAGTCAATGACATGCGGGTCCCACACGTCAGATTGACCCAGTCAACACCTCTGTTGATCGCCGACGTCATCTTGATGTCATGTCGACATCAGCGTGCACTATTCTAGATAATGTTGGATTTAAATAATTAATTAAATTCCAGAAATTAATAAAATCTTTAGAAAATCATATCTTTTAATCCGTAACTCGGATGAAAATACTTTCTACATGAAAGTTACTCAGAACGACGAGACAAACCCGGATACGCAGCCCGTTCGTCTGCCATGCATCCCTAACCTATCGAACTCGCAACTTTCCCCCTCCGGCTCCTCTGCCCAAAAACACGAAACACCGGGGATATTTTCCCGGATGTTTCCCCCTTCACCGGTATCGCCTATCCCTACGTTAGGTCACCCCTAGCACAACGTATTGCCGCGTCTTGTTTTGTGTTACATTTGATTGCTCTGTTATTTATTGTGTTCCCCCCGTTACTCCTTTCCTAGACTCGAGACCGATCTTCGATGCCCACAGTGGTCGACTACGTCCACCGACGACCCTCCTTGTCTCGAGCAACCAGGCAAGCCCCCTTGATCACCGATATCGCCTATTCTTCTCTATACTGCTTGCATTAGAGTAGTGTAGCATATTCTTGTTCGGTTACTCCTATTACATTGCATAGCTTTGTCATTGTTGCTATAATCATTGATACCTTACCCGCAATCCTAAATGCTTAGTATAGGATGCTAGTTTATCATCATTGGCCCTACATTCTTGTCGATCCGCCTTGCTATACTATTGGGCGTGATCACTCGGGAGGTGATCACGGTATATACTATACATATATACATACTACGATGGTGACTAAAGTCGGGTCCGCTCGAAGAGTACCCGCGAGTGATTCACGGATTGGGGCTGAAAGGACCTTTGTCCCGACGGCCTCTGTGTGGATCTTTGTGGCGGAGCGACAGGCGAGTTGAGACCGCCTAGGTGAGAGGTGGGCTGGCCTGGTCGGCGTCATGATTGCTTCATAATAACACGCTTAACGAGATCTTGGTATTTGATCCGAGTCGGCCATTTGGTCTATACGCACTAACCATCTACGCTGGAGTAGTTATGGGTATCCCGACGTCATGGTATCACCGAAGCCTTCTTGACGTCGGCCGATCGAGTGGCGCGCCGGATTGGAACGTAAGCTTTGCACTTGTATTAAGGGGCTAGTTACGCTTTCGGCGCGTTATAACGTCTTGGTGTGCAAAGGCGATGGGCCTGCACCCTGCGCCATAGGAGTTAGACCGGCGTCTTGACCTCTCTGTTGTGCCTAGGTGGGGCTGCGGCGTGTTGATCTTCCGAGGCGGGCATGACCTAGGAAAGTGTGTCCGCCAAATGGGATCGAGCATGTTGGGTTATGTGGTGCACCCTGCAGGAAGTTAATCTATTGAATAGCCGTGTCCCTCGGTAAAGGACGACCGGAGTTGTACCGTGACCTTATGACAACTAGAACCGGATACTTAATAAAACACACCCTTCCAAGTGCGGATAAAACCGGTGATCGCTCTCTAACAGGCGACGAGGAGAGGATTGCGGGTAGGATTATGCTATGCGACGCTCATTGGAGATGCTACTTGGAGATGCTACTTGGAGGACTTCAATCTACTCTCTTCTACATGCTTTGCAAGACGGAGGCTGCGAAGCGTAGTCTTCGACGGATTAGCTATCCCCTCTTATTACGGCATTCTGCAGTTCAGGTTCAACGATATGGCCTCCTTACACATATACCCATGCATATGTAGTGTAGTTCCTTGCTTGCAGTACTTTGGATGAGTACTCATGGTTGCTTTCTCCCCTTTTCCTCCTTTCCCTTCTTTACGGTTGTCGCAACCAGATCTTGGAGCCCAGAGCGAGGCGCCACCGTCGATGGCGACTACTACTACACCGGAGGTGCCTACTACTATGTGCGTGCTCACGCATTTACCGAGAGTAGTTTAGGAGGATCGAGTGCGGGAGGCCTGCGCCTCTTCGATTTGTATCCCGGTTTGTGCTAGCCATCTTATGGCAACTTGTTTAAACTTATGTCTCAGACTCAGATATTGTTGCTTCCGTGACTTCGTCTATGATCGAGCACTTGTATTCGAGCCCTCGAGGCCCCTGGCTTGTATTATGATGCTTGTATGACTTATTTTACTTTTAGAGTTGTGTTGTGATATCTTCCCGTGAGTCCCTGATCTTGATCGTACACGTTTGCGTGCATGATTAGTGTACGATTAAATCGGGGCGTCACAAGTTGGTATCAGAGCCGACTGCCTGTAGGAATCCCCCTATCCAACTCCTTGGCCGATGTTGAGTCTAGTCAATGAAAATTGTTTTACTAACTTGGCTGTGTGGCCCGTGGGCCCACGTCGCCATTGGGTGGTGTTAGGATCTTTTACTCCTCGACCTTTACTCTGGAACTCTGATCTCTTTTCTATTCGGGTTAAATGAATTTTGCTAAATCTAACATTAGGATCTCGTTATCACTTTCACCCGGAGAGCCCCTTATTACTAAGGATCGTCTGCTGCACATGAAGACCCTGAAGATACTCACCGCGGTTAACCCGAGAACTTGTCTTCATCGCGTTTGCAATTCCCTTCCACCGTCAACCCTTATGGATAACTACTTGCGTTGTTATTCTTACATTCATCGATTAGTCTTGTTATTACAAGATACCTGAAATACTCGTCATTGTTTCGATAATCCTTTAAGCTTATTGCCTTGCTGTTCTTTGTCACCTGAATACCCCTACGGATAATTCTCGCACTTATCGAGTATCCGCTTATCCCCAGTTGTTCATATGCTTTTCAGATTACTTGGAAATACTACCCGATCTTCCGAGTATCCTCTTCAAACTATTGCTCGGCAAATACTTGTCTGTTTGCAATATGGATGCTTTCCATATGTGTAGCAATATTCATTAGTATCCTTTGACACGATCATTTTGATCCTATCGATTCAACATGTGTGTGAAAGCACGCAATCATCAATTGATCGTTTTAAATCATCTTTTCGGCTCAGACATCATTTTTTGAACATGAGCTGGTTCTCGACCAAACTATTTGTCGTCAATTGTGCCTCTGGTCTATCCAACTTATCCATCCTTGATCAGAGCGTCTGCTTCTGATCCCTTGTTTTGGAAATCATAATTCCTTTGTTATCTAAGCATCGAATTGTTCAGATGTTCTATAATATGATGCCCGTGCATTCTTCTTCCTCTGGTTGAGTATCGATGCTCACATCAGATCCCTTGTGGACCATCGGTTCCTTTGTTGGATTCTATCCGATAGTGTCCTTCATATTGAATAACCTTGAGAACCTTTCCATGGGTATATAATGCCTTTGGTAAATTGTATCATCTGCTTTTGAACTTGCTCTATTATCGAGTTTGTGTTAATTACTCCTAAAGTTCGTGGTATATGTTCTAAGAAGCCCCGATGGCTTGAACCTATGCCTTCCTTAATATGTGTGAACTCGAAGGTTTCACGAGTCCTACACTTCTGGTATTTTGCCAGATAAAATTTCAACCCTACAACTTCCTTGAAGGTGAGAAGTGAATGAAAGGTTATGCATTGGAGAAGTGGGAGTCGACCTTGAACTTTGTGTTCATGCCCCTGGACACGATGCTGATCTTATCATGGATGCTTCTCTTAAACCCTATTCGGTATAAGTTATCTTATATATGGGAATTGGTCTTTTGCAACCGTGGTTCCGACCATATTTTCTTCTTGATTCCATTTCTCGGACAAGTTAGAGTACTTGTCTTCTGTAGAGCATTACCCTAGTCTAACCTCTACTTTGGACTGTCGTTGAGTATTACCCCCTGGTATCTCGAGATTATCTTGGAACTGCATAACTCCGTATGAGTTCTTCATCAAGTACTACATTCTCACTGATTACAATTTTTCATGGGCTCTGAGTTATTAAACACTCAAAGACATCGATAACTGAACCGAGTCCGCACTACGGTTCAACAACTCTTAGTAATCTTCTTTAAGTACGAGTTTGTACCCGATCACGTCATTCCTAGCCTTATCGGCTATATCATTATCGTGCAACTTTTTAACTGTACTATCAGGTCCTTTTCGAAGCACAATTTTCGACGATGAGCTAAGCTTACGTCGACTCTCCTCCTCATATCATTTCACCTTGACCAACAAGCTTGATTCCGAGTTTGTGTCGTATCCGTGGTTTTAATAACTTTTCGCTCCATCCTTCCTTTTGCTTGATGTCGTCGATGAGCGATTATATCTTCATGAAACCTCTCGACAAATGTGTCGTGATCATCATCAACATTTTGAGCTCTTCCAGGGTATCAAGAATTCATGATGAGAAATACCATCTTTTCCCTCGATGATTTGTCTTATCATCGACCACTTTATTGCCTTCCATTCAACACAAACTTGTCCGTGTTTTGTGTTGTACCTTGAGTTCCTTGTTATCCAACTTATGTTATGATTCTACCGCGGAGTATTACCATCTTTTATGTCAAGAATGTCGTGGTAATTTTACCACCTCTTGAGAATTCTTGATATAGTAATATCTCTCGCCTTTTGCGTTTGTTTCCTGGTCTCCGTGTTGTTTCTAACCGGAATACCAACAAATGGTCTGTGATGTGTAAATTCTAAACTTCTAGCAACCCTATTGCTTTGAAGTTAATGGTCGGCCATTCATTCTTAGACTATTGATTATTGAATCACCATTCTGACATTGGTCGTGCAGCCCAACCCATATTTCGGGCGCACCTTTCAACCAATGTTTAACTGTGTATGTTTTCCTCAAACATGCTTCATTATATCATTTGATCTGACAAATGCTATCTCCTTGTCCACATAATTGAGGAGGTGCATCTTTTTGGATGCCTCGTTGAATTATCGCTGAGTCCATCAGCCACCTCATCATCCTCTTCTTGCTTTAATGATGAACTCTTGTTTTGGAACTCGCTTCCATAGTTCAATTCCCGAGAATATTACAATGTCATCTCGACAATTTGTGTTGCACCTTTTCTTCTTAGGTATCCTAAGTCTGAGGTATCATGACACCAATCAGATCTGAATCTTGGTCAGATATGATGGTTGGAACATATTTTCAAGAGTTATAACATTGATCCTCATATGACCCAGTAAGGTGATGTCATGACTAGCACACTTGACCGGAGGACCTATTGTTATAGTATCCTCTTTAGCAATGTTACCCATTCTTTCATGAGGAAATTGTAAAACTTATTCTACAAGTTGTTCCTGATGGATCCTTTATGTATCCAAAGTCTGACCTTTGCTTGAAGACCATGTCAATGCTATCTCGAAGCATGTCTGTGGTAATCCAATTTTCAATAAGAGCATTTGAAGCACAATGCTAAATTTTCTTTATCATTTATCCTAACACCGTTGTATGGGTAATATCATGAGGTTCCTCCCCCCTTACTTAAATGGTTTTCTACTTTCTATCCTGTCATGGATATCATGCTCCGCTTGTCCTTGGGAAGGATATACCCCCGAAATTTGTGTGTATACACATTTTCCCCTTCCATTGTTCTGTTTAAACCTGATAACCACTTTTCCTTTCCGTTGGTTTGTTTAAACCTTCTTGTGATTTAAGCAGTAATATTCTCCTGCTTATGTAAACACCTCGGTGTACGATTCTATCAGCAAGACCCTGTTACTATTGTTGATGACAATCCGATAACCACCGATGGGAGAGAACTTTGCCTATTGGTCTGCATCGTTCAACAAGCAGGAAAATTGCTCTCTTCGTTCCCCATCCTTGGTACCGACATTGTTGCCAGCATAGTTGACAAGATATTCACTCACATGCCTCCCTGTCGTGGCTGTGCAAGATGTCACCACCCTTCCTACTTTCAACCCACATGGTGGGCCCATAACCCACAGTTCCACAGGATCAAAACCTGACTCTCCGGTAAACCCCCTATTGCCAAGGTTGTTCCTCGCGCATGGCCTCATAAGTAATTTACGAGCCACCTTCCGAGTGATCACCAGTTCTGCTATCAGACACAATACTTATCCCCATTGCTTTGAGCCCCTTTCACGCCTTGTTTCAGGCATCAAAAGGTTGCCTGCTCGCTCGAAACTTCCCATGAAACCTCATTACTTTGCTCTCGATATTTTCTTAAGTTTCAATTCGAGAGTTAAGTTCTGCCACCTTCCCCGATGATATCGACCAGATAGTCAACCTTGTAGAGGTTCGTTCTCCCGGAATACCCCCTTATTCTTTCATAAGAACGATGGAGATCCTGAGGAAAGGACGACAATTTCATCATGATGCGTTGAAGCAGAGAAACGAAGAAATCAACATAATGGATCGACCTGTTTGAGGAGAGCAACCAAGACTGGTAACACTCACTAGAATTTCGTAACCAAAACTTTCCCCCTTACTCCCCTCTTAAATCTCGGGACGAGATTTCTTGTAGTGGAGGAGAATTGTGATGCCCGGTTACTTAAGCTACAGTAAACCTCTGCTAATGATGCCATGTCACCTCGATTACTGTTGCTAATCTCGCGTTAGTTCGAAGCCGGTTCGAATTCAAAATTTAATTAAAGGCAAACAACAAAAGTTTTCAAATATTAAAACAAAAATGTTCGGAGTGAGCCAAATAATTCATAAGTAAGTATGGTGGAGAAACCACACTTTTATAGAAGTGTAAAATACTCTAAAATGTTTTAAACAGTAGCAAAAACAATTAGTTGAATGCCTTTTACAATAAATAAAATGTTAAACTATTTTATTTTGTTGCCCAAACTTATGTGGCAGTAGCTAATTACTAACGCTAAATTAGGGACTACTTTTATAGTTTATAAAGCTAAAACAAATGAGGAACTAAAATAAAATAGAAAATGAAAAGGAATAATAAACAAAATAGAACAAAAGAAATAAAAAGCAAAAGGCCTCCCCATTGGGCCTCGGCCCACCCACATGCCCCGCCGCCCCCACTCCCTTATCTCCACTTCCCCATCCCGAAACCCTAGCCGCCTCCCCACTCGCCGCTTCCCCCCCCTCGCTCTCTCCCTCCCCGATCCAGTTTTGGATCGAGATCGGAGAAGCCCGCGCCGCCGGTGCACGTCCCGTCGCCCGACGCCTGGCGCCGCCACCCGTCGCCGGCCCGTCCCGGCGCCACCGTCCTCCTCCCGATGCGTGCCGCCTTGCTTGCTTTGGAGACCACGCCGCCCGGACCGCGTCGCGGGCGCCTCCTCGGCGCGTCGTCTCGCCTCCTCCTCCTCAACAACCGCTGCCCTAGACCCTACTTCTCGATGTGAGCATGCGCGCCCTCCTCTCCTTCCCTGTCACGCGTTGCGCCGACCGCCCGACGAGCTCCTCGCGCGCCCGTGCTGTCGCCGCGCCCGGCTGCGCACACCGCGCCTCTCCACGCCCCTCCCGTTGTCGCCAAGAGCCTCGGCAGCCGGCGCTTTCGCTCATGAGCCCGTGGCTCGCTCCATCCCCAAGACAGTTCCACGCGCAAGACTCGGCGTACCGTCGTTGCCCCAGCCTTGCGGCCAAGGCCTCCGCCCTCCTCCTCCCGTGCCCGAGCCGCACTTCGCCGCGCTCTGCTGCTTGCTATACATCCGCCGCCACCAAATACTGCGAACCCCACGAAGCGCTCCGTCTCTGCCGCCCACTCGGCCACCTCCACTCCCCTTGGCGAGCCTCGCCGCGCCCCCTCGCCAGATTCCGTTCAAGGACGGGCGCGCACGCCGCGCCCGTTGCCCCGTAGCCCGATCCACTTTGGCCTATGGGCCAATGACCAATGGGCCAGTGCCCCCTATGGGCCTATGACAAGTGGGGCCTCCAGCCCCAAAACAAAAAAAGGATTTCAAATAATAATAATAATAATAAATAAAATAATTAAAATATTAATTAATTAATTAATCAAAGAATTAATTAACTTAATTAATCCTGATTAGATTAACCTAATCACCTACTTTAGTTAATTAATCTGTTAGGCTAATTAACAGTCAATGACATGCGGGTCCCACACGTCAGATTGACCCAGTCAACACCTCTGTTGACTGCTGACGTCATGCTGATGTCATGCTGACATCAGCGTGCACTATTCTAGATAATGTTGGATTTAAATAATTAATTAAATTCCAGAAATTAATAAAATCTTTAGAAAATCATATCTTTTAATCCGTAACTCGGATGAAAATACTTTCTACATGAAAGTTACTCAGAACGACGAGACGAACCCGGATACGCAGCCCGTTCATCTGCCACGCATCCCTAACCTATCGAACTCGCAACTTTCCCCCTCTGGCTCCTCTGCCCAAAAACACGAAACACCGGGGATATTTTCCCGGATGTTTCCCCCTTCATCGGTATCGCCTATCCCTACGTTAGGTCACCCCTAGCACAACGTATTGCCGCGTCTTGCTTTGTGTTACATTTGATTGCTCTGTTATTTATTGTGTTCCCCCTCCGTTACTCCTTTCCGGTAGACTCAGACCGATCTTTGATGCCCCGTGGTCGACTACGTCACCGATGACCCTCCTTGTCCGAGCAACCAGCAAGCCCCCTTGATCACCGGATATCGCCTATTCTTCTCTATCTGCTTGCATTAGAGTAGTGTAGCATGTTCTTGTTCGGTTACTCCTATTACATTGCATAGCTTTGTCATTGTTGCTACAATCATTGATACCTTACCCGCAATCCTAAATGCTTAGTATAGGATGCTAGTTTATCATCATTGGCCCTACATTCTTGTCGATCGCCTTGCTATACTATTGGGCCGTGATCACTCGGGAGGTGATCACGGTATATACTATACATATATACATACTACAGATGGTGACTAAAGTCGGGTCCGCTCGAAGAGTACCCATGAGTGATTCACGGATTGAAATGAAAGGACCTTTGTCCCGACGGCCCTCTGTGTGGATCTTTGTGGCGGAGCGACAGGCAGGTTGAGACCGCCTAGGTGAGAGATGGGCCTGCCTGGTCGGCGTCATGGTTGCTTCATAATAACACGCTTAACGAGATCTTGGTATTTGATCCGAGTCGGCCATTTGGTCTATACGCACTAACCATCTACGCGGGAGTAGTTATGGGTATCCCGACGTCGTGGTATCACCGAAGCCTTCTTGACGTCGGCGATCGAGTGGCGCTACCGGATTGGAACGTAAGCTTTGCACTTGTATTAAGGGGCTAGTTACGCTTCCGGCCGTTCGCAACGTCTTGGTGTGCAAAGGCGATGGGCCCGAACCCTGCGCCATAGGAGTTAGACCGGTGTCTTGACCTCTCTGTTGTGCCTAGGTGGGGCTGCGGCGTGTTGATCTTCCGAGGCGGGCATGACCCAGAAAGTGTGTCCGCCAAATGGGATCGGCGTGTTGGGTTATGTGGTGCACCCACAGGGAAGTTAATCTATTCAATAGTCGTGTCCCTCGGTAAAGGGCGACCCGGAGTTGTCAAAGATGACCTTATGACAACTAGAACCGGATACTTAATAAAACACACCCTTCCAAGTGCGAGATACAACCCGGTGATCGCTCTCTAACAGGCGACGAGGAGAGGATTGCGGGTAGGATTATGCTATGCGATGCTCTTGGAGATGCTACTTGGAGATGCTACTTGGAGATGCTACTTGGAGGACTTCAATCTACTCTCTTCTACATGTTTGCAAGACGGAGGCTGCGAGCGTAGTCTTCGACAGGATTAGCTATCCCCCTCTTATTCTGGCATTCTGCAGTTCAGTTCACTGATATGGCCTCCTTACACATATACCTATGCATATGTAGTGTAGTTCCTTGCTTGCGAGTACTTTGGATGAGTACTCATGGTTGCTTTCTCCCCCTTTTCCTCCTTTCCCTTCTTTACGGTTGTCGCAACCAGATCTTGGAGCCAGGAGCCGACGCCACCGTTGATGACGACTACTACATTGGAGGTGCCTACTACTATGTGCAGGCTGATTGGCGGCGACCGGGAGTAGTTTAGGAGGATCCTGAGCGGGAGGCCTGCGCCTCTTCGATTTGTATCCTGGTTTGTGCTAGCCATCTTATGGCAACTTGTTTAAACTTATGTCGTACTCAGATATTGTTGCTTCCACGACTTCGTCTATGATCGAGCACTTGTATTCGAGCCCTCGAGGCCCCTGGCTTGTATTATGATGCTTGTATGACTTATTTTACTTTTAGAGTTGTGTTGTGATATCTTCCCGTGAGTCCCTGATCTTGATCGTACACGTTTGCGTGCATGATTAGTGTACGATTAAATCAGGGGCGTCACACTCAAGGTCCTACAAGTGGTATCACAGCATTGGTCTCCATTGCATCTACTTTGGGGAGCCTTAGACATAGAGTGCCTATTCTTGATGGAGAGTATTTTCATGAGTGTAAAAATGAGATGCTTGTAATTTTCAATCAATATCATTTGAACAAGTACATTGCTAGCCCTTGTGCACCTTATGTTGATCCTATGCATCCTACCCATGATGAGTCAATTGACATGATTAGGAATCTTAGAACCGCCGAACTTATCATTAGAGGATTGCCTAGAAACTTGATTGGATGTTTGCCTACTTTTAAGTGTGCCTACACTATATGGAAATTTCTTGAGGAATGATTTCCAGATTATTCCTTGAAAAATCTTGATGAAATTCTTCATAAGTCTATTGCTTTGAGTAAGATGAATACTAGTGATCCTATGTTTGGTGATCGTCTATTTGAGCTTACAGACCTTATGCGAGCCAAAGGAAATGTTGGTATTATTAGTGATATTATTTCCGAAGCTATAAAAATTCATAAGCAAGATCATTGTCAAACTCATTCTAACGAATCACTCTCTCTAGGATTTGATCCACCACATGATGATGTTGAACATGGATACTATGATGAGGATGATGATAGCGACTTCGATCTTGATGATGCAGTGAGACATTTTGGTCTTATGGCAAATCTTCGGGGATATATGTCAGGAGGAAAGGAATGGGTTCTTGATAGTGGATGTACCGATCACATGACCGAAGATAAAGACATGTTTCGTGAGCTTGCTGATAATGATAGTCCTCGAAAGTATGTCACTTTCGGTGACAACTCAATGGGTAAGGTGGTTGGCCTCGGTAAGGTGGCCATATCACATGATAGCTCCATACAAAATGTCATGCTCGTTGAATCTCTTGGATACAACTTACTTTCAGTATCTAGACTTGCTGATTTCGGTTTCAATGTTCTATTTACTGAAGTAGATTGCCAAGTGTTTCGTCGAGACAATCATAAAATGGTCTTTACCAGTGTGCGTAGAGGTGATCTATACATTGTTGATTTCATTAAAAAGGCTCAACCTAAAACTTGCTTCATTGCTAAATCCTCAAAAGGTTGGTTATGGCACAGACGATTAGGTCATGTTGGTATGTGAAACCTTGACATGCTCATTAAAGGAAATCATATTCTTGGAGTTAACGATGTCATATTTGATAAGGATAGACTTTGCAGCGCCTGTCAGGCAGGTAAACAGGTTGGAGGAAGGCATCGTGTGAAGAACATCATGACCACAAGGAGGCCACTCGAGCTACTACACATGGATCTTTTTGGTCCCAACTCTTACAAGAGTCTCGGTGGAAATTCTTTTGGTCTAGTTATAGTTGATGATTTTTCAAGATTTACGTGGGTGTTCTTTCTCGATGATAAATCACAGGTCCAAAAGATCTTCAAAAACTTCGCTAAGAAGGCCCAAAATCAATTTGAAGTGAAGATCAAGAAGGTTCGCAGCGACAACGGAACGGAGTTCAAGAACGCAAATGTGGACACCTTTCTGGACGAAGAAGGGATTTCACACGAGTTCTCGGCTACGTACACACCTCAACAAAACGGAGTTGTTGAGAGGAAGAACCGGACGCTCATCGAAAGGGCGAGAACGATGCTTGATGAGTACAAGACACCGAAGCACTTTTGGGCAGAAGCGGTTGAGACAGCCTGTCACGCAACAAATTGCTTGTATCTTCACAAGCTACTCGGCAAGACGACATACGAGCTCCTCACCGGTAACAAACCCCAAGTTGGATACTTTTGAGTATTCGGCTCAAAGTGCTACATTCTTGATAAGCATCGTCGCTCCAAATTTGCTCCTAAATCTCATGAAGGTTTCCTACTAGGTTATGGCTCAAACTCTCACGCTTACCGTGTCTACAACAATTTCACACGAAAGGTTGAAGAGGCGGTAGATGTGAAGTTTGATGAATCTAACGGCTCGCAAGTAGATCAATTGCCAATTGATGTAGGAGACAAAGATCCTTCAGAAGCAATCCAAGACTTGTCTATTGGCAAGGTTCGTCCAACGAAGGTGAAGGAGAGTACCTCGTCCGTCCAAGTGGAAGCTTCAACTTCACGACAAGGTGAACCGAGAGTTGATACAGAAGCATCCACAAGTGGGACACACCAAGATGAAGAAAACGAGGAAGTGCATCAAGATGAACGTCAACAACCTCCTTATCCACCACGACAAGAGAACGACAACGCCAACAATGAAGAAGGCCAAGAAGAAGAACAAGATCAATAAGATGTTCAACGAAGACCCAAGCAAAAGCTTTCACGAGTTCGAGCAAGAATTGCTAAAGATCATCCCGTCGAGCAAATCTACAATGACATTCAAACCGGGAGAATCACTCGCTCTAAAACTCGTTTAGCCAACTTTTGTGAAAACTATTCTTTCATCTCTAGCATTGAACCTATGAAGGTTGAAGAAGCATTGGAAGATCCGGATTGGATAAATGCTATGCATGAAGAGCTACACAACTTTGAGAGAAACCAAGTTTGGACATTGGTTGAGAAGCCCGACAACAACCACAACGTCATCGGTACCAAATGGGTGTTTCGCAACAAGCAAGATGAAGATGGACAAGTAGTTCGCAACAAAGCACGTCTCATCGCCCAAGGCTACACACAAGTCGAAGGTATGGACTATGGTGAGACTTATGCTCCCATTGCTAGACTTGAGTCCATTCGCATCTTACTTGCCTATGCTAATCATCATGATATCACCTTGTACCAAATGGACATTAAAAGTGCTTTTCTAAATGGTGAAATAGAGGAGGAAGTTTATGTTAAGCAACCTCCCGGCTTTGTCAATCCTAAGAAACCCAATCATGTTTACAAACTTCACAAAGCTCTTTATGGTCTTAAACAAGCTCCTAGATCATGGTATAAATGCTTGACCAAGTTCCTTATTGAAAAAGGCTTTGAAATTGGGAAAACTGATTCTACTCTTTTTACTAAAAGGGTTAATGGAGAACAATTTGTGTGCCAAATCTATGTTGATGATATTATGTTTGGTTCAACTAACCCTCTTTTTAGTGAAAAGTTTGGGAAGCTAATGTCGGAGAAGTTTGAGATGTCCATGATGAGTGAACTCAAATTCTTTCTTGGGTTGCAAATCAAGCAAACTAAGGAAGGTACCTTTGTTTCTCAAACGAAGTACACCAAGGACTTATTCAAGAAGTTCAATATGCAAGAATGCAAAGGTATGTCAACACCCATGCCTACTAATGGACATATTGACTTGACCAAAGATAGTGAACCGGTTGATCAAAAGGTTTATCGCTCTATGATTGGTTCATTATTATATCTATGTGCTTCACGTCCCGATATCATGCTGAGTGTGTGCATGTGTGCATGATATCAAGCTGCTCCTAAAGAATGTCATCTTAAGGCCGTGAAAAGGATAGTGAGATACTTAATCCATTGAAAGCACAAGTGCTCCCTAGGTGGTTTTGGTAATTAATGTCAACATATCTCTTGTTGGACTAACACTTTTATCTAGTATGTTTCAGATAAGTTCAACAATGGAGTGGCATGGACTAAAGGATGTGGGAACTCCTTCAAGATGCTAAGGACAAATGATTGGCTCAAGCTTCAAGCTTAAGACTCTTCATTTTACATTTTAGTGATCCAAGATCACATTGAGTCTATAGGAAAAGCCAATACTATCAAGGAGGGGTGAGGTGTCGCTTAATGAGCCTCTTGCTTCATGTGCTTAGTGATATGCTCCAAAACCCTCAGCCACTTTCCCACTTCCACAAGTGACCTAAACCTAAAGCCAAAATCGGTCACACCGATTCTTCCTATCCGGCGCCACCGATTCCAAAGGTCATAGCCACTGCCACAAACCCTAAGCAAATCGGTCTTACCGATAGGGATCTCGGTCTCACCGAGATGGGATTGTAATCTCTCTGTGTATGTCCATTACCAAAATCGGTCTCACCGAGTTTGAGCAATCGGTACTACCAAGATTACAATGCAAACTCTCTGGATAACTTATTACCAAAATCGGTCCCACCGAGTTTGAGTAATCAGTTTCACCGAGTTTGCTTGACCAACTCTCTGGAAAGCTTATTACCAAATCGGTCTCACTGAGTTTGTGTAATCGGTCTTACCGAGATTACGTTATGCCCTAACCCTAACTGAATCGGTCTTACCGAGTTGCATTTCGGTCCCACTGAAAACCCTAACGGTCACATTATTTGCTGAATCAGTCTGACCGAGTTTAACGATTCGGTCCCACCGAGTTTGGTAGATTTTGTGTAATGGTTAGATTTTGTGTGGAGTCTATATATACCCCTCCACCTCCTCTTCATTCGTGGAGAGAGCCATCAGACTGAACCAACACTTCCGGCATACATTTTCTGATAGAGAACTACCTACTCATGTGTTGAGACCAAGATATTCCATTCCTACCATATGAATCTTGATCTCTAGCCTTCCCCAAGTTTCTTTCCACTCAAATCTTCTTTCCACTAGATCCAAAACCGATGAGAAAGTTGAGTATTGGGGAGACTATCATTTGAAGCACAAGAGCAAGGAGTTCATCATCAACGCACCATTTGTTACTTCTTGGAGAGTGGTGTCTCCTAGATTGGCTAGGTGTCATTTGGGAGCCTCCGACAAGATTGTGGAGTTGAACCAAGGAGTTTGTAAGGGCAAGGAGATCGCCTACTTCGTGAAGATCTACCACTAGTGAGGCAAGTCCTTCATGGGCGATGGCCATGGTGGGATAGACAAGGTTGCTTCTTCGTGGACCCTTCGTGGGTGGAGCCCTCCATGGACTCGCGCAACCGTTACCCTTCATGGGTTGAAGTCTCCATCAACGTGGATGTACGATAGCACCACCTATCGAAACCACGCCAAAAACATCCGTGTCTCCAATTGCGTCTGAATCCTCCAAACCCTGCCCTTTACTTTCTTGCAAATTGCATGCTTTACTTTCCGCTGCTCATATACTCTTTGCATGCCTTTTTGATATGTATTGTGAATGTTAAACTTGTGCCCAAACTCCACTTAAACTAAAGGAATCTTAAAAACTGCAACTTTGGTACTTAGTGTCTAATCACCCCCTAGACACCTCTTCTCAAGGTCCTACAAGTGGTATCAGAGCATTGGTCTCCATTGCTTTGGGTTAATCACCATTGGAGGAAGATGGATGAGTCTACTATTGGGAGTCTTAGACATAGAGTGCCTATTCTTGATGGAGAGTATTTTCATGAGTGGAAAAATGAGATGCTTGTTATTTTCAATCAATATCATTTGAACAAATACATTGCTAGCCCTTGTGCACCTTATGTTGATCCTATGCAGCCTACCCATGATGAGTCAATTTACATGATTAGGAATCTAAGAACTGCCGAACTTATCATTAGAGGATTGCCTAGAAACTTGATTGGATGCTTGCCTACTTTCAAATGTGCCTACACTATATGGAAATTTCTTGAGGAACGGTTTCCAGATTATTCCTTGAAAAATCTTGATGAAATTCTTCATAAGTCTATTGCTTTGAGTAAGATGAATACTAGTGATCCTATGTTTGGTGATCGTCTATTTGAGCTTACAAACCTTATGCGTGCCAAAGGAAATGTTGGTATTATTAGTGATATTATTTCCGAAGCTATAAAAATTCATAAGCAAGGTCATTGTCAAACTCACTCTAATGAATCACCCTCTCTAGGACTTTATCCACCACATGCCGATGGATACTATGATGAGGATGATGATGATGACTTCGATCTTGATGATGCAATGAGACACTTTGGTCTTATGGCAAATCTTCGGGGATATATGTCAGGAGGAAAGGAATGGGTTGATAGTGGATGTACCAATCACATGAACGGAGATAAAGACATGTTTCGTGAGCTTGCTGACAATGATAGTCCTCGAAAGTATGTCACTTTTGGTGACAACTCAAAGGGTAAGGTGGTTGGCCTCGGTAAGGTGGCCATATCACATGATAGCTCAATACAAAATGTTATGCTCGTTGAATCTCTTGGATACAACTTACTTTCAGTATCTAGACTTGCTGATTTCGGTTTCAATGTTCTATTTACTGAAGTAGATTGCCAAGTGTTTGGTGATCTATACATTGTTGATTTCACTAAAAAGGCTCAACCTAAAACTTGCTTCATTGCTAAATCCTCAAAAGGTTGGTTATGGCATAGAAGATTAGGTCATGTTGGTATGCGAAACCTTGACAAGCTTATTAAAGGAAATCATATCCTTGGAGTTAACGATGTCATATTTGATAAGGATAGACTTTGCAGCACTTGTCAAGCAGGTAAACAGGTTGGAGGAAGGCATCCCGTGAAGAACATCATGACCATGAGAAGGCCACTCGAGCTACTTCACATGGATCTTTTTGGTCCCAACTCTTACAAGAGTCTCGGTGGAAATTCTTTTGGTCTAGTTATAGTTGATGATTTTTCAAGATTTACGTGGGTGTTCTTTCTCGATGATAAATCGCAGGTCCAAAAGATCTTCAAAAACCTCGCTAGGAAGGCCCAAAATCAATTTGAAGTGAAGATCAAGAAGGTTCGCAACAACAACGGAACGGAGTTCAAGAACGCAAATGTGGACACCTTTCTTGACGAAGAAGGGATTTCACACGAGTTCTCGGCTACGTACACACCTCAACAAAACGGAGTTGTTCAGAGGAAGAACCGGACACTCATCGAAATGGCTAGAACAATGCCTGATGAGTACAAGACGCCGAAGCACTTTTGGGCAGAAGCCATTGAGACAGCTTGTCATGCAACAAATCGCTTGTATCTTCACAAGCTACTCGGCAAGACGACATACGAGCTCCTCACCGGTAACAAACCCCAAGCTGGATACTTTCGAGTATTCGGCTCAAAGTGCTACATTCTTGATAAGCATCGTCGCTCTAAATTTGCTCCTAAGTCTCATAAAGGTTTCCTACTAGGTTATGGCTCAAACTCTCACACTTACCGTGTCTACAACAATTTCACCCGAAAGGTTGAAGAGACGGTAGATGTGAAGTTTGATGAATCTAACGGCTCGCAAGTAGATCAATTGCCAATTGATGTTGGTGACAAAGATCCTTCGGAAGCAATCCAAGACTTGTCTATTGGCAAGGTTCATCCAATGGAGGTGAAGAAGAGTACCTCGTCCGTCCAAGTGGAAGCTTCTACTTCACGACAAGGTGAACCGAGAGTTGATACGGAGGCATCCATAAGTGGGAGACACCAAGATGAAGAAAACGAGGAAGTGCATCAAGATGAACGTCAACAACCTCCTTCTCCACCACGATAAGAGAACGAAAACACTGACAATGAAGAAGTCCAAGAAGAAGAACAAGATGAAGAAGATGTTCAACGAAGACCCAAGCAAAAGCTTTCACGAGTTCGAGCAAGAATTGCTAAAGATCATCCCGTCGAGCAAATCTACAATGACATTCAAACCGGGAGAATCACTCGCTCTAAAACTCGTTTAGCTAACTTTTGTGAAAACTATTCTTTCATCTCTAGCATTGAACCTATGAAGGTTGAAGAAGCATTGGAAGATCCGGATTGGATAAATGCTATGCATGAAGAGCTACATAACTTTGAGAGGAACCAAGTTTGGACATTGGTTGAGAAGCCTGACAACAACCACAATGTCATCGGTACCAAATGGGTGTTTTGCAACAAGAAAGATGAAGATGGACAAGTAGTTCGCAACAAAGCGCGTCTCGTCGCCCAAGGCTACACACAAGTCGAAGGTATGGACTATGGTGAGACTTATGCCGCCGTTGCTAGACTTGAGTCCATTCACATCTTACTTGCCTATGCTAATCATCATGATATCACCTTGTACCAAATGGACATTAAAAGTGCTTTTCTAAATGGTGAAATAGAGGAAGAAGTTTATGTTAAGCAACCTCCCGGCTTTGTCAATCCTAAGAAACCCAATCATGTTTACAAACTTCACAAAGCTCTTTATGGTCTTAAACAAGCTCCTAGAGCATGGTATAAATGCTTGACCAAGTTTCTTATTGAAAAAGGCTTTGAAATTGGGAAAATTGATTCCACACTTTTTACTAAAAGGGTTAATGGAGAACTATTTGTGTGCCAAATCTATGTTGATGATATTATATTTGGTTTGACTAACCCTCATTTTAGTGAAAAGTTTGGAAAGCTAATGTCGGAGAAGTTTGAGATGTCTATGATGAGTGAACTCAAATTCTTTCTTGGATTGCAAATCAAGCAAACTAAGGAAGGTACCTTTGTTTCTCAAACGAAGTACACCAAGGACTTATTCAAGAAGTTCAATATGCAAGAATGCAAAGGTATGTCTACACCCATGCCTACCAGTGTACATCTTGACTTGACCAAAGACAGTGAACCGGTTGATCAAAATGTTTATTGCTATGATTGGTTCATTATTATATCTATGTGCTTCACGCCCCGATATCATGCTAAGTGTGTGCATATGTGCATGATATCAAGCTGCTCCTAAGGAATGTCATCTTAAGGCCGTGAAAAGGATAGTGAGATACTTAATCCATACACCAAACTTTGGCATTTGGTATCCTAAGAGGGCCTCTTTCGATCTTGTTGGCTATTCCGACTCGGACTATGCCGAAGACAAGGTTGATAGAAAGTCCACTTTGGGTACTTGTCAATTTCTTGGTAGATCTCTTGTGTCTTGATCCTCCAAGAAACAAAACTCGGTATCCTTATCCACCGCCGAAGCTGAATATATTGCCGCTGGTTCATGTTGTGCTCAATTACTTTGGATGACCCAAACTCTTAAAGATTATGGGATATATGTGAGACATGTTCCATTGCTTTGTGACAATGAAAGTGCTATCAAAATTGGTCATAATCCTGTGCAACATTCTCGAACTAAGCATATTGAAGTTTGTCATCATTTTATTCGAGATCATGTTGCTAAGGGTGACATTGATCTTAAGCATGTTTGCACCGAAAAACAATTAGCGGATATATTCACTAAACCTCTTGATGAGAAAGTGTTTTGCAGGTTAAGAGGAGAATTGAACATAATTGATTCTTCAAACTTGGAGTAGAAACTCCATTGGATACATGCAAGACATGAGCTTATGACTAATCCTTGATATTTCTCTTATGATGAACATCTTATGTCTTGGATATATTTGCATCTTGCATGTTATCTAACCCATGTAGGTAGTTGGTGGAATCAAACTCCATGAGATTGTAATCTACTCACATCTTGAGTAATCTCTACATCACCAAGTCTCTACACTCTGGTGGTTGAAGACAAAGAAGCACGGAACTACTAAAACATATCCTTTTGACAAATTCTTGATTGAGCTTCATGATTGTCATCTTTGGATACACAAGTGCTCTTCCTTGAAAGAACTGACCCATGTAGGTAGATGGACTCAAATTCCAAGTGGTGCTCCTAATTCTTGATGAGCTACATCAACCTGGAGCAACCCACACAAGTTCAACTACATGGACTACGCCACCAACCAAGGTATGTTATTCCATCTTAGAGAAGCTTTACTCCAAGTCATGAGCTAAAGCAACTCGACAAGATGTGAATACATCAAGATGCTTAAACTAAAAATGGCAACCCCATTTTGAGCTTAAACGATGAGTATGACCTATGATCAAGTGATCTCACTTGACTCCTAAGTCAATATACTCCAACATAGGTGACTTTGTCGCCGACCATCTCTAGATGAAGTTCTCGTGTATTCTTTTCTGTGTTTTTGCATTTGTCTCATGCATATTTGTTTCCCCTTTCAAAAAAAAAACTTCATCTAGATTTCTTTCTGTTTGCTCTGCATTTTCTGCATTCAAATTCATTGCACATCTTTCAATAAATTCCTTGCAAATCTTTGTGAGATCTTACTAGTCTAGTGAGCTGAGGTGACAAGTGTTTTCTTTGCGATGAACTCGGTTTCACCAATCTGTTATTTTTGGCCCAACCGAATCCTTTCGGTACAACCGAAGCATACCACTCGGTGCCACCAATTTCACAACAGGAAAAACAGTTTGCCACATATTCTATGTTTCTTCTGATCCAGCTCCACTCAATGAATCTTGTCCTCTACAAGCATCACATTTTTATCATTGCTTTGTGCTGTGTCTCAAGGACCAAACCCATTAGACAGATTCCAGAAAACCCTTCTTGGAAATTGATGTCAAAGGGGGAGAGAGAGAACATCAAAGCTTATCATTTAGAAAGAGATCACATCAAAGAAAAAGTTTATCACCTTCTAAAGGGGGAGAGAGACCCTCAAAGGAAGAGAGAGATCTCCATGGGGAGAGAATACTTAGGTAGAAAGTATATCTCAAGGATCCCAGATGCTTGGTGTTCAAGAGGAGAAATGCCCACATGTCTTCTTGAGGGGAGAGACATGTTCATATGATCTGTTGTGCTTATTTGCATTAGCATACATTAGCTCTGTTCATCATTCATATCTTTCAGCTCTGATTTTTCATCTCTGATTTTCTATTCCCTATCTTCTCCCAGTATCCCATGCTAGATTCAGGGGGAGCAAGACATCTAAGGGAAAGAAATCATTTAAATTCATTGCATATCTTTATTCTTGGGGACATGTCTAATCAAATGTGGTACTTAGTACTCACTCTCTACATGTCATCCCAGTCTTGGTATTCTTGTGGTTTCTTCTGTTTGCTCTGGCTAGTAGATGTATCTGTGTCATCTAACCTTGTTTGCGCAGGTTCGTTCCATCCTAAGCCAACTCAAGACTACAAGGTAAGTATATGCATCACAATCATGTGTATGAGGAATTCTTGCTGATGTACATATTGTTTGCAAGAAGGACTCATGAGCATGAAGGTATTTTCTTTGAATATTCTTTGCTCTGATGCATATGGCCAAGATACATGTAACACATTGCCTGCTCTATCATGTTTATGCTCTCACATGCTTCTACATTCCATATTCACATGATTGCATACATGTAGGGGGAGCCTATGTTTGTTACATGTCCTTCCAAAGCTTTTCTTGCTATTCTTTATATCCTTATCTAAATCTTTGATGTATGTTGTCATCAATTACCAAAAAGGGGGGAGATTGAAAGCACAAGTGCTCCCTAGGTGCTTTTGGTAATTAATGTCAACATATCTCTTGTTGGACTAACACTTTTATCTAGTATGTTTCAGATAAGTTCAACAATGGAGTGGCATGGACTAAAGGATGTGGGAACTCCTTCAAGATGCTAAGGACAAAGGATTGGCTCAAGCTTCAAGCTCAAGACTCTTCATTTTACATTTTAGTGATCCAAGATCACATTGAGTCTATAGGAAAAGCCAATACTATCAAGGAGGGATGAGGTGTTGCTTAATGAGCCTCTTGCTTCATGTGCTTAGTGATATGCTCCAAAACCCTCAACCACTTTCCCACTTCCACAAGTGACCTAAACCTAAAGCCAAAATCGGTCACACCGATTCTTCCTATCCGGCGCCACCAATTCCAAAGGTCATAGCCACTGCCACAAACCCTAAGCAAATTGGTCTTACCGATAGGGATCTCGGTCTCACCGAGATGGGATTGTAGTCTCTGTGTGTATGTCCATTACCAAAATCGGTCTCACCGAGTTTGCGCAATCGGTACTACCGAGATTACAATGCGAACTTTCTGGATAACTTATTACCAAAATCGGTCCCACCGAGTTTGAGTAATCGGTTCCACCGAGTTTGCCTGACCAACTCCCTGGAAAGCCTATTACCAAATCGGTCTCACTGAGTTTGTGTAATCGGTCTTACCGAGATTACGTTATGCCCTAACCCTAACCGAATCGGTCTTACCGAGTTGCATTTCGGTCCCACTCAAAACCCTAACGGTCACATTATTTGCTGAATCGGTCTGACCGAGTTTAACGATTCGGTCCCACCGAGTTTGGTAGATTGTGTGTAACGGTTAGATTTTGTGTGGAAGATATATATACCCCTCCACCTCCTCTTCATACATGGAGAGAGCCATCAGACTGAACAACACTTCCAGCATACATTTTCTGAGAGAGAACTACCTACTCATGTGTTGAGACCAAGATATTCCATTCCTACCATGTGAATCTTGATCTCTAGCCTTCCCCAAGTTGCTTTCCACTCAAATCTTCTTTCCACTAGATCCAAAACCGATGAGAGAGAGTTGAGTGTTGGGGAGACTATCATTTGAAGCACAAGAGCAAGGAGTTCATCATCAACGCACCATTTGTTACTTCTTGGAGAGTGGTGTCTCCTAGATTGGCTAGGTGTCACTTGGGAGCCTCTGACAAGATTGTGGAGTTGAACCAAGGAGTTTGTAAGGGCAAGGAGATCGCCTACTTCGTGAAGATCTACCGCTAGTGAGGCAAGTCCTTCGTGGGCGACAACCATGGTGGGATAGATAAGGTTGCTTCTTCGTGGACCCTTCGTGGGTGGAGCCCTCCGTGGACTCGCGCAACCGTTACCCTTCGTGGGTTGAAGTCTCCATAAATGTGGATGTACGATAGCACCACCTATCGGAACCACGCCAAAAACATCCATGTCTCCAATTGCGTTTGAATCCTCCAAACCCTTCCCTTTACTTTCTTGCAAATTGCATGCTTTACTTTCCGCTGCTCATATACTCTTTGCATGCTTGCTTGATATGTATTGTGAATGTTAAACTTGTGCCCAAACTCCACTTAAACTAAAGGAATCTTAAAAACTGCAACTTTGGTACTTAGTGTCTAATCACCCCTGTCTAGACACCTCTTCTCAAGGTCCTACATCCATACACCAAATTTTGGCATTTGGTATCCTAAGAGGGCCTCTTTCGATCTTGTTGGCTATTCTGACTCGGACTATGCCAGAGACAAGGTTGATAGAAAGTCCACCTCGGGTACTTGTAAATTTCTTGGTAGATCTCTTGTGTCTTGGTCCTCCAAGAAACAAAACTCGGTATCCTTATCCACCGCTGAAGCGGAATACATTGCCGCTGGTTCATGTTGTGCTCAATTAATTTGGATGACCCAAACTCTTAAAGATTATTGGATATATGTGAGACATGTTCCATTGCTTTGTGACAATGAAAGTGCTATCAAAATTGGTCATAATCCTGTGCAACATTCTCGCACTAAGCATATTGAAGTTCGTCATCATTTCATTCGAGATCATGTTGCTAAGGGTGACATTGATCTTAAGCATGTTCGCACTGAAAAGCAATTAGAGGATATATTCACTAAACCTCTTGATGAGAAAGTGTTTTGCAGGTTAAGAGGAGAATTGAACATCATTGATGCTTCAAACTTGGAGTAGAAACTCCATTGGATACGTGCAAGACATGAACTTATGACTAATCCTTGATATTTTTCTCTTATGATGAAAATCTTATGTCTTGGATATATTTGTATCTTGCATGTTATCTAACCCATGTAGGTACTTGGTGGAATCACATTCCATGAGATTGTAATCTACTCATATCTTGAGCAATCTCTACATCACCAAGTCTCTACACCATGGTGGTTGAAGACAAGGAAGCACGAAATCACTCAAACATATCCTTTGACAAATTCTATGTTGAGCTTCATGATTGTCATTTTTGGATACACAAGTGCTTTTCTTTGCAAGAACTCACCCATGTAGGTAGATGGACTAAAATTCCAAGTGGTGCTCCCAACTCTTGATGAGCTACATCAACCTTGAGCAACCCACATAAGTTCAACTACATGGACAACACCACCAACCAAGGTATGTCATTCCATCTTAGAGAAGCTTTACTCCAATACATGAGCTAAAGCAACTCGACAAGATGTGAATACATTAAGATACTTAAACGAAAAATGGCAACCCCATTTTTAGCTTAAATGATGAGTATGACCTATGATCAAGTGATCTCACTTGACTCCTAAGTCAATATACTCTAACATAGGTGACTTTGTCGCCGACCATCTCTAGATGAAGTTCACTTGTGTTCTTTTCTGTGTTTTTGCATTTGGCTCATGCATATTTGTTTCCCCTTTCAAAAAGGGAGCTTCATCTAGATTTCTTTCTGTTTGTTCTGCATTTTCTGCATCCAATTCCTTGCATATCTTTCAGTAAATTCATTGCAAACCTTTGTGAGATCTTATTAGTCTAGTGAGCTGAGGTGACAAGTGTTTTCTCTGCGATGAACTCGGTTTCACCGATTTTTTATTTTCAGTCCAAGCGAATCCTTTCGGTACAACCGAAGCATACCACTCGGTGTCACTGATTTCACATCAGGAAAAACAGATTGCCACATATTCTATGTTTCTTCTGATCCAGCTCCACTCAATGAATCTTGTCCTCTACAAGCATCACATTTTTATCATTGCTTTGTGCCATGTTTCCAGGACCAAACCCATTCGACGGATTCCAGAAAACCCTTCTTGGAATATGATGTCAAAGGGGGAGAGAGAGAACATCAAAGCTTATCATTTAGAGAGAGATCACATCAAAGAAAGAGTTTATCACCTTCTTAAGGGGGAGAGAGATCCTCAAGGGGGAGAGAGAGATCTCCAGGGGGAGAGAGTACTTAAGTAGAAAGTATTTCTCAAGGATCCCAGATGCTTGGTGTTCAAGAGGAGAGATGCCCACATGTCTTCTTGAGGGGAGAGACATGTTCTTATGATCTTTTGTGCTTATTTGCATTAGCATGCATTAGCTCTGATCATCAATCATATCTTTCAGTTCTGATTTTTCAGCTCTGATTTTCTATTCCCTATCTTCTCCCAGTATCCCATGCTAGATTCAGGGGGAGCAAGACATCTAAGGGAAAGAAATCAATTGATTTCATTGCATATCTTTACTCTTGGGGACATGTCTAATCCAATGTGGTACTTAGTACTCACTCTCTACATGTCATCCCAGTCTTGGTATTCTTGTGGTTTCTTCTGTTTGCTCTGGCTAGTAGATGTATATGTGTTATCAAACCTTGTTTACGCAGGTTCATTTCATCCTAAGCTAACTCAAGACTTCAAGGTAAGTATATGCATCACAATCATGTGTATGAGGAATTCTTGCTGATGTACATACTGTTTGCAAGAAGGACTCATGGGCATGAAGGTATTCTCTTTAATATTCTTTGCTCTGATGCATATGGCCAAGATACATGTAACACATTGCCTACTCTATCATGGTTATGCTCTCACATGCTTCGATATTCCATATTCACATGATTGCATACATGTAGGGGGAGCCTATGCTTGTTACATGTCTTTCCAAAGCTTTACTTGCTATTCTTTATATCTTTATCTAACGCTTTGATGTATGTTGTCATCAATTACCAAAAAGGGGGAGATTGAAAGCACAAGTGCTCCCTGGGTGGTTTTGGTAATTAATGTCAACATATCTCTTGTTGGACTAACACTTTTATCTAGTATATTTCAGATAAGTTCAACAATGGAGTGGCATGGACTAAAGGATATGGGAACTCCTTCAAGATGCTAAGGACAAAGGATTGGCTCAAGCTTCAAGCCCAAGACTCTTCATTTTATATTTAGTGATCCAAGATCACATTGAGTCTATAGGAAAAGCCAATACTATCAAGGAGGGACGAGGTGTTGCTTAATGAGCCTCTTGCTTCATGTGCTTAGTGATATGCTCCAAAACCCTCAGCTACTTTCCCACTTCCACACATATGACCTAAACCTAAAGCCAAAATCGGTCACACTGATTCTTCCTATCCGGCGCCACTGATTCCAAAAGTCGTAGCCACTGCCACAAACCCTAAGCAAATCGGTCTTACCGATAGGGATCTCGGTCTCACCGAGATGGGATTGTAATCTCTGTGTGTATGTCCATTACCAAAATCGGTCTCACCGAGTTTGAGCAATCGGTACTACCGAGATTACAATGCAAACTTCCTGGATTGACTTATTACCATAATCGGTCCCACCGAGTTTGTGTAATCGGTCAAACCGAGTTTGCGTGACCAACTCTCTGGAAAGCTTATTACCAAAATCGGTCTCACCGAGTTTGTGTAATCGGTCTTACCGAGATTACGTTATGCCCTAACCCTAACCATATCGGTCTCACCGAGTTGCATTTCGGTCCCACCGAAAAACCTAACGGTCACATTATTTGTTTAATCGGTCTGACCGAGTTTAACGATTCCGTCCCACTGAGTTTGGTAGATTGTGTGTAACGGTTAGATTTTGTGTGGAGGCTATATATACCCCTCCACCTCCTCTTCATTCATGGAGAGAGCCATCAGACTGAACCAACACTTCCGGCATACATTTTCTGATAGAGAACTACCTACTCATGTGTTGAGACCTAGATATTCCATTCCTACCATATGAATCTTGATCTCTAGCCTTCCCCAAGTTGCTTTCCACTCAAATCTTCTTTCCACTAGATCCAAAACCGATGAGAGAGAGTTGAGTATTGGGGAGACTATCATTTGAAGCACAAGAGCAAGGAGTTCATCATCAATGCACCATTTGTTACTTCTTGGAGAGTGGTGTCTCCTAGATTGGCTAGGTGTCACTTGGGAGCCTCCGACAAGATTGTGGAGTTGAACCAAGGAGTTTGTAAGGGCAAGGAGATCGCCTACTTTGTGAAGATCTACCATTAGTGAGGCAAGTCCTTCGTGGGCGACGGCCATGGTGGGATAGACAAGGTTGCTTCTTCGTGGACCCTTCGTTGACTCGCGCAACCGTTACCCTTCATGGGTTGAAGTCTCCATCAACGTGGATGTACGATAGCACCACCTATCGGAACCACGCCAAAAATATCTGTGTCTCCAATTGCGTTTGAATCCTCCAAACCCTTCCCTTTACTTTCTTGCAAATTGCATGCTTTACTTTCCGCTGCTCATATACTCTTTGCATGCTTGCTTGATATGTATTGTGAATGTTAAACTTGTGCCCAAACTCCACTTAAACTAAAGGAATCTTAAAAACTGCAACTTTGGTACTTAGTGTCTAATCACCCCCCTCTAGACACCTCTTCTCAAGGTCCTACGCCATCTAATGTGGCGGCCTGACGGGGCGTACGACTGGACCTCGGTGAGGAGGTCGAGGAAGTTAGTATTACACCAGCTGCCGTCAAGAACCTCACGGAGGCAGCCCCAAAGGAGCTGGGCGGAGACGCATGAGAAGAAGATGTGATTCGAGGTTTCCTCGGTCCCACATAGGGGGCAAATCCCATCGCCCGGGCCGTGCTGTTTTACCGCCTCCACGCCGGAGGAAGCCGGCCACGGATCCATTGCCACACGAAGATCCGGATCTTGGGGGGCACACAAAAGCCCAGATCATCTCCAGGACCACCGGCGCAGGAGAGGGGGCAATGGCCTGGTACAGGGATTTTGTGGAGAACTGGCCCGATGGCCCAAGATGCCAGGACAGGCGATCAAGGGGGTGCGCCAGGTCAGGCGCATGGAGAGCAATAGTCTCGAGGAGCTCATGCCAGGCGGCGATTTTCGGGGGCCCAAATGGCCGCCGGAACGCGAGATGCCCTAAGTGTTGGAAATATGCCCTAGAGGCAATAATAAAATGGTTATTATTATATTTCCTTGTTCATGATAATTGTCTATTGTTCATGCTATGATTGTATTAACTGGAAACCGTAATACATGTGTGAATACATAGACCACAACATGTCCCTAGTGAGCCTCTAGTTGACTAGCTCGTTGATCAATAGATGGTTATGGTTTCTTGACCATGGACATTGGATGTCATTGATAACGGGATCACATCATTAGGAGAATGATGTGATGGACAAGACCCAATCCTAAGCATAGCACAAGATCGTGTAGTTCGTTTGCTAAAGCTTTTCCAATGTCAAGTATCATTTCCATAGACCATGAGATTATGCAACTCCCGGATACCGTAGGAAAGCTTTGGGTATACCAAACGTCACAACGTAATTGGGTGGCTATAAAGGTGCACTACAGGTATCTCCGAAAGTGTCTGTTGGGTTGGCACGAATCGAGACTGGGATTTGTCACTCTGTATGACAGAGAGGTATCTCTGGGCCCACTCGGTAATGCATCATCATAATGAGCTCAATGTGACTATGTAGTTAGTCACGGGATCATGCATTATGGAAAGAGTAAAGTGACTTGCCGGTAACGAGATTAAACGAGGTATTGGGATACCGACGATCGAATCTCGGGCAAGTAACATACTGATTGACAAAGGGAATTGCATACGAGATTGCTTGAATCCTTGACATCGTGGTTTTGATGAGATCATCGTGGAACATGTGGGAGCCAACATGGGTATCCAGATCCCACTGTTGGTTATTGACTGGAGAACGTCTCAGTCATGTCTGCATGGTTCCCGAACCCGTAGGGTCTACACACTTAAGGTTCGGTCACGCTAGAGTTGTTATGGGAAATAGTATGTGGTTACCGAAGGTTGTTCGGATACCTGGATGAGATCCCGGACATGACGAGGAGCTCCGAAATGGTCCGGAGGTGAAGATCGGTATATTGGACGAGGGGTATTGGAGTCCGGAATTGTTTTGGGGGTACCAGGTGATGACCAGCGTGTCTGAATGGGGTTTCGGAGGCCCCGACAAGTGTTGGGGGGCCTTATGGGCCAAGGGGAGAGCGCACATCAGTCCACTAAGGGGCTGAGCACCCCTCCCACCCCATCTCATGTAACCAGGAGAGGTGGGGGCGCCACCCCTAGGGCAGCCGCCCCTCCCGGCTTGGGGGGCAAGTTTCCTAGGGGGTGGGGGCGCCCAAACCCATCTAGGGTTTCCCCTGTGGCCGCCACCCCTCCCTAGGGAACCCTATGGCGCCCCCCTCCTCCCTTCCCCCTATATATAGTGAGGGAGAGAGAGGGCAGCCGCACCCTTCCCTTGGCACAGCCCTCTCCCTCCTCCAACTCTTCCTCCTACTCCATAGTGCTTGGCGAAGCCCTGCCGGAGAACCACGAGCTCCATCACCACCATGCCGTCGTGCTGTCGGAGTTTTTCCCTCAACTTTTCATCTCCCCTTGCTGGATCAAGAAGGAGGAGACGTCCTCGGGCTGTACGTGTGTTGAATGCGGAGGCACCGTTGTTCGGTGCTTAGATCGGATTCGGCCATGATCTGAATCGCTTCGTGAACGACTCCACCGACCGCATTCTTGTAACGCTTCCGCATCGTGATCTTCAAGGGTATGAAGATACACTCCCCTCTCTCTTGTTGCGAGAATCTCCATAGATTGATCTTGGTGATGCGTAGAAAATTTTGAATTTTTGCTACGTTCCCCAACAGTGGCATCATGAGCTAGGTCTATTGCGTAGATTCTATGCACGAGTAGAACACAAGTTGTTGTGGGCATTGATTTTGTTCAATATGCTTACCGTTACTAGTCCTATCTTGTTTCGACGGTATTGTGGGATGAAGCGCCTGCACCGACCTTACACGCACACTTACATGAGACAGTTCCACCGATGACATGCACTTGTTGCATAAGGTGGCTAGCGGTGCCGCCTCTCCACTTTAGTCGGATCGATTCGATGAAAAGGGTCCTTATGAAGGGTAAATAGCAATTGGCATATCATCTTGTGGTTTTGGCGTAGGTAAGAAACGTTCTTGCTAGAAACCCGTAGCAGCCACGTAAAAACTTGCAACAACAATTAGAGGACGTCTAACTTGTTTTTGCAGCATATGCCGTGTGATGTGATATGGCCAAGAAGGATGTGATGAATGAAATATATGTGATGTATGAGATTGATCATATTCTTGTAATAGGAATCACGACTTGCATGTCGATGAGTATGACAACTGGTAGGAGCCATAGGAGTTGTCTTTATTTATTGTATGACCTGCGTGTCACTGAATAACGCCATGTAATTTCTTTACTTCATTGCTAAACCGTTAGCCATAGTAGTAGAAGTAATAGTTGGCGAGACAACTTCATGGAGACACGATGATGGAGATCATGATGATGGAGATCATGGTGTCATGCTGGTGATGATGATGATCATGGAGCCCCGAAGATGGAGATCAAAAGGAGCAAAATGATATTGGCCATATCATTCACTATTTGATTGCATGTGATGTTTATCATGTTTATGCATCTTATTTGCTTAGAACGACGGTAGTAAATAATATGATCCCTCATAATAATTTCAAGAAAGTGTTCCCCCTAACTGTGCACCATTGCGAAAGTTCGTTGTTTCGAAGCACCACATGATGATCGGGTGTGATAGATTCTAAGGTTCACATACAACGGGTGTAAGCCAGATTTACACACGCGAAACACTTAGGTTGACTTGACGAGCCTAGCATGTACAGACATGGCCTCGGAACACAAGAGACCGAAAGGTCAAACATGAGTCGTATAGCAGATGCGATCAACATGAAGATGTTCACTGATGATGACTAGTCCGTCTCACGTGATGATCGGACATGGCCTAGTTGACTCGGATCATGTATCACTTAGATGACTAGAGGGATGTCTATCTGAGTGGGAGTTCATAAGATGAACTTAATTATCCTAAACATAGTCAAAAGTTTTTTGCAAATTATGTCATAGCTCGCGCTTTAGTTCTACTGTTTTAGATATGTTCCTAGAGAAAATTTAGTTGAAAGTTGATAGTAGCAAGTATGCGGACTGGGTCCGTAAACCGAGGATTGTCCTCATTGCTGCGTAGAAGGCTTATGTCCTTAATGCACCGCTCGGTGTGCTGAACCTCGAACGTCGTCTGTGGATGTTGCAAACATCTGACATACACGTTTTGATAACTACGTGATAGTTCAACAATGTTAAACGGTTTAGAATTGAGGCACCGAAGACGATTTCGAAACATCGCGGAACATATGAGATGTTTCGAGGGCTGAAATTGGGATTTCAGGCTCGTGCCCACATCAAGAGGTATAAGACCTCCGACGAGTTTCTTAGCCTGCAAACTAAGGGAGAAAAGCTCAATCGTTGAGCTTGTGCTCAGATTGTCTGAGTACAACAATCACTTGAACCGAGTGGGAGTTAATCTTCCAGATGAGATAGTGATGTTTCTCCGAAGTCATTGCCACCAAGCTGCTAGAGCTTCGTGATGAACTGTAACATATCAGGGATAGATACGATGATCCTTGAAATATTCGCGATGTTTGATGCTGCGAAAGTAGAAATCAAGAAGGAGCATCAATTGTTGATGGTTAGTGAAACCACTAGTTTCAAGAAGGGCAAGGGCAAGAAGGGATACTTCATGAAATGGCAAATCAATTGCTGCTCTAGTGAAGAAACCCAAGGTTGAAACCAAACCCAAGACTAAGTGCTTCTGTAATGGGGGAACGGTCACTAAAGCGGAACTATCCTAGATACTTGGTAAATGAGAAAGCTGGCAAGGTCGACAGAAGTATATTGGATATACATTATGATGTGTACTTTACTGGTACTCCTAGTAGCACCAGGGTATTGAAATACTGGTTCGGTTGCTAAGTGTTGGTAACTCGAAATAAAAGGCTACGGAATAAACGGAGACTAGCTAAAGGTGAGATATCGATGACGATATGTGTTGGAAGTGTTTCCAAGGTTGATGTAATCAAACATCGTATGCTCCCTCTACCATCGGGATTGATATTAAACCTAAATAATTGTTATTTGGTGTTTGCGTTGAGCATAGACATGATTGGATTACGTTTATTGCAATACGGTTATTCATTTAAGGAGAATAATGGTTACTCTGTTTATTTGAATAATACCTTCAACGGTCTTGCACCTAAAATGAATGGTTTATTTGAATCTCGATCGTAGTGATACACATGTTCATGCCAAAAGATATAAGATAGTAATGATAGTACCACCTACTTGTGGCACTGCCATTTGAGTCATATTGGTATAAAACGCATGAAGAAGCTCCATGTTGATGGATCTTTGGACTCACTCGTTTTTGAGAAGTTTGAGACATGCGAACCATGTCTATTGGTGTATATGCATGAAGAAACTCCATGCAGATGGATCGTTTGGACTCACTTGATTTTGAATCACTTGAGACATGCAAATCATACCACATGGGCAAGATGACTGAAAGGCCTCATTTTCAGTGAGATGGAACAAGAAAGCAACTTGTTGGAAGTAATACATTTTGATGTGTGCAGTCCAATGAGTGCTGAGGCACGCAGTGGATATCGTTATGTTCTTGCTTCACAGATGATTTGAGTAGATGCTAAGTATATTTACTCGATGAAACACAAGTCTAAACTATTGAAAGGTTCAAGTAATTTCAGAGTGAAGTTGAAGATCGTCGTGACAAGAGGATAAGATGTCTATGATATGATCATAGAGATGAATATCTGAGTTACGAGTTTGGCACACAATTAAGACATTGTGGAAATTGTTTCACAACTAATACCGCCTGGAACACCATAGTGTGATGGTGTGTCCGACCGTCATAACTGCACCCTATTGGATATGGTGCATACCATGATGTTTCTTATCGAATTACCACTATCGTTTATGGGTTAGGCATTAGAAACAACCGCACTCACTTTAAATAGGGCACATGTAATTCCGTTGAGATGACACCATATGAACTATGGTTTAGAGAAACCTAAGCTGTCATTTCTTAAAAGTTTGGGGTTGCGACGCTTATGTGAAAAGTTTTAGCCTGATAAGCTCGAACCCAAAGCGGATAAATGCATCTTCATAGGACACCCAAAACAGTTGGGTATACCTCCTATTTCAGATCCGGAAGCAAAAGCGATTGTTTCTAGAAATGGGTCCTTTCTCGAGGAAAAGTTTCTCTCAAAAGAATTGAGTGGGAGGATGGTGGAGACTTGATGAGGTTATTGAACCGTCACTTCAACTAGTGTGTAGCAGGGCACAGGAAGTTGTTCCTATGGCGCCTACACCAATTGAAGTGGAAGCTTATGATAGTGATCATGAAACTTCGAATCAAGTCACTACCAAACCTCGTAGGTCGACAAGGATGCGTACTACTTCAGAGTGGTATGTACTCCTGTCTTGGAGGTCATGTTGCTAGACAACAATGAACCTACGAGCTATGGAGAAGCGATGGTGGGCCCGGATTCCGATGAATGGCTCGAGGCCATATAATCCGAGAGGATCCATGTATGAAAACAAAGTATAGACTTTGGAAGAACTACTTGATGGTCGTAAGGCTGTTTGGTACAGATGGATTTTAAAAGGAAGACGGACAATGATGGTAAGTATCACCATTAAGAAAGCTTGACTTGTCATTAAAATGTTTTCCGACAAGTTCAAGGAGTTGACTACGGTGAGACTTTCTCACTCGTAGCGATGCTAAGAGTCTGTTGGAATTGTATTAGCGCATCGCATTATTTATGAAATCTTGCGATAGGATGTCAAAACATTGTTTCCTCGACAATTTTCTTGAGGAAAGGTTGTACGTGATACAACCAGAAGGTTTTGTCAATCCTAAAAGATGCTAACAAGTATGCAAAGCTCTAGCAATCCTTCTAAGGACTGGAGTAAGCATCTCGGAGTTGGAATATATGCTTTGATGAGATGATCAAAGATTTTGGGTTTATACAAAGTTTATGAGAAACTTGTATTTCCAAAGAAGTGAGTGGCAGCACTATAGAATTTCTGATGAGTATGTGTTGTTAACATATTGTTGATCAGAAATGATGTAGAATTCTAGAAAGCATATAGGGTTATTTGAAAAGTGTTTTTCAATGGAAAACCTGGATTAAGCTACTTGAACATTGAGCATCAAGATCTATAAGGATAGATCAAAATCGCTTAATAGTACTTTCAAGCGAACACATACCATGATAAGATTTTGAAGGAGTTCAAAATAGATCGGCAGAGAAGGAGTTCTTGGCTGTGTTATAAGGTGTGAGTATTGAGTAAGACTCAAGACCTGACCACGGCAGAATAGAGAGAAAGGACGAAGGTCGTCCCCTATGCTTAGACGTAGGCTCCATAGTATGCTATGCTGTGTACCGCACCTGAAGTGTGCCTTGCCATGAGTCAGTCAAGGGGTACAAGTGTGATCCAGGAATGGATCAGGACAGCGGTCAAGGTTATCCATAGTAACTAGTTGACTAAGGAATTTTCTCAATTATGGAGGTGGTAAAAGAGTTCGTCGTAAAGGGTTACGCCGATGCAAACTTTGACACTAATCTGGATGACTCTGAGTAGTAAACCAAATTCGTATAGTAGAGCTGTTATTTGGAATAGTTCCAAATGGCGCGTGGTAGCTGCATATAGGAGATGACATAGAGATTTGTAAAGCACACACAGATCTGAAAGATCCAGACCCGTTGACTAATAACCTCTCTCACAAGCGAGATATGATCAAACCCAATGGGTGTTGGATTCATTACAATCACATAGTGATGTGAACTAGATTATTGACTCTAGTGCAAGTGGGAGACTGTTGGAAATATGCCCTAGAGGCAATAATAAAATGGTTATTATTATATTTCCTTGTTCATGATAATTGTCTATTGTTCATGCTATGATTGTATTAACTGAAAACCGTAATACATGTGTGAATACATAGACCACAACATGTCCCTAGTGAGCCTATAGTTGACTAGCTCATTGATCAATAGATGGTTATGGTTTCTGACCGTGGACATTGGATGTCATTGATAACGGATCACGCCATTAGGAGAATGATGTGATGGACAAGACCCAAGCCTAAGCATAGCATAAGATCATGTAGTTCATTTGCTAAAGCTTTTCCAATGTCAAGTATCATTTCCTTAGACCATGATATTGTGCATCTCCCGGATACCGTAGGAATGCTTTGGGTATACCAAACGTCACAACGAATCGGGTGGCTATAAAGGTGCACTATAGGTATCTCCGAAAGTGTCTGTTGGGTTGGCACGAATCGAGACTGGGATTTGTCACTCCGTATGATGGAGAGGTATCTCTGGGCCCACTCGGTAATGCATCATCATAGTGAGCTCAATGTGACTAAGTAGTTAGTCACGGGATCATGCATTATGGAACGAGTAAAGTGACTTGCCGGTAACGAGATTGAATGAGGTATTGGGATACCGACGATCGAATCTCGGGCAAGTAACATACCGATTGACAAAGGGAATTGCATACAGGATTGCTTGAATCCTTGACATCGTGGTTCATCTGATGAGATCATCGTGGAACATGTGGGAGCCAACATGGGTATCCAGATCCCACTATTGGTTATTGACTGGAGAACGTCTCGGTCATGTCTGCATGGTTCCCGAACCCGTAGGGTCTACACACTTAAGGTTCAGTGACGCTAGAGTTGTTATGGGAAATAGTATGTGGTTACCGAAGGTTTTTCGGAGTCCCAGATGAGATCCCGGACATGACGAGGAGCTCCGGAATGGTCCGGAGGTGAAGATCGTTATATTGGACGAAGGGTATTGGAGTCTGGAATTGTTCCAGTGGTACCAGGTGATGACCAGCGTGTCCAAAAGGGGTTTCGGAGGCCCCGGCAAGCGTTGGGGGGCCTTATGGGCCAAGGGGAGAGGGCACATCGGCCCACTAAGGGGCTGAGCGCCCCTCCCACCCCATCTCACGTAACCAGGAGAGGTGGAGGCACCACCCCTAGGGCAGCCGCCCCTCCCGGCTTGGGGGGCAAGTTTCCTAGGGGGTGGGGGCGCCCAAACCCATCTAGGGTTTCCCCTGTGGCTGCCACCCCTCCCCTAGGGAACCCTAGGGCGCCTCCCCCTCCTCCCTTCCCCCTATATATAGTGAGGAAGAGAGAGGGCAGCTGCACCCTTCCCTTGGTGCAGCCCTCTCCCTCCTCCAACTCTTCCTCCTACTCCGTAGTGCTTGGCGAAGCCCTGCCGGAGAACCACGAGCTCCATCACCACCATGCCGTCGTGCTGTCGGAGTTTTTCCCTCAACTTCTCCTCTCACCTTGCTGGATCAAGAAGGAGGAGACGTCCCCGGGCTGTACGTGTGTTGAACACGGAGGCACCGTTGTTCGGTGCTTAGATCGGATTCGGCCACGATCTGAATCGCTTCGTGAATGACTCCACCGACCGCGTTCTTGTAACACTTCCACATCGCGATCTTCAAGGGTATGAAGATACACTCCCCTCTCTCTTGTTGCTAGAATCTCCATAGATTGATCTTGATGATGCGTAGAAAATTTTGAATTTCTGCTACGTTCCCCAACACTCAGTCAATAAGGGTCGTCTCGACGGAGATCCTAGGCTCCACCGCGATGGAGAAAAGATCCCGGAACCTGGCCGCGAAGGGGGATTCCCCAGCCCACCGATCAAACCAAAATAGAGTGGTTGTCCCAGAGCCAACCACGATTGAGGTCCCGAGACGAAGAACCGGGAGAAGCTGGATGACAGACTGCCAGAACTGGGACCCTCCCGTCCTAGTGCAAAAGGCAAGGGGTTGGACGCGCAAGTATTTGTTTCGGATGATTTGCAACCATAGGCCACCCTCGCCATTCGCAATGTGCCAGAGCCATCTCATGAGGAGCTCCAGGTTCATACGCTTGGAGGACATGATGTCGTGGCCGCCTTGGTCCCTAGGCTTGCATATGTCGGTCCAGCGAACCATATGGTATTTCTGCTTATCGCCCTCACTGGCCCAATAGAAACGCACCTGGACTGAGCTGATCTCATGGTGAAGCGTCTTGGGAAGGCTGTAGAAACTCATGATGAACAGAAGAAGGCTGGACCGGGAGGAGTTGATGAGAATCGTTTGTGCCGCCTTAGACAACCAACGGCCCTGCCAAGGCTCGATGCGGTGCTGAAGCTTGAGCATGGAGGGCCTTAGTGTAACGCCCTCGATGCGGCTATAGCTCCCACGTGTCGAAGCACGACTTAGAGGCATAACCGCATTGAAAGCAATGTCGCAAGTGAGGTAATCTTCGCACAATCCATGTAATACATAAGGGAAAAGGTACATAGTTGGCTTACAGTCGCCACTTCACACAATTACATGAATAAAGCATTACATCATCCAGATACAATCAAGGTCCGACTACGGAACCAAAATAAAAAGAAGAACAACCCCACGTGCGACATAGGATCCCCGATCGCCTAACTGGCTCCACTACTAATCGTCCGGAAAGGAAACATAGTATCGACCAAGGGCCTCATCATATTCCCACTTTAGTTCGGTTCGCCATCGTCACTGCATCACCGTACTGCATCTGTTTTGGTAGAATCAGGAGCCACGAGGGACTCAACAATCTCACACCAGAGATCAAGACTATTTAAGCTTAAGGGAAGGCTGGTGTCAAAAGGAGGAGCTGCTGCAAGCGTACTAGCATATATGGTGGCTACTTCGCAAAAGAGAGCGAGAAGAGAAGCAAGGCGCGGTCGTGAAACTATTAGCGATCAAGAAGTGATCCCGACTACTTACGCCAAGCATAACTCCAACACCGTGTTCACTTCCCTGCTCACCGAGAAGAGACCATCACGGTTACATACACAATTGATGTATTTTAATTAAGGTCAACTTCGGTTTTCTACAACCGACATTAACAAATTCCCATCTCGCCTCATAACCGCGGGCACGGCTTTCGAAAGATAATACCTGCAGGTGTCCCAACTTAGCCCATCACAAGCTCTCACGGTCATCGAAGGAATAAACCTTCACCCAAGACACACCGATCGACTCGGTATCCCAGACATCAAGACATTTCGACAATGGTAAAACTAAACCAGCAAGACCACCCGACCGTGCCGACAAATCCCGATAGGAGCTGCACATATCTCGTTCTCGTGGCACAACGGATGAGCAATCCGCACAACTAAAACCAGACCTCAAGTTTCCTTGAGGGGCGCCGCAAAGGGTTTAGTTTGGACCAACACTCGAGGAGCATTGGCCCGGGGTTAAAATAAAGATGACCCTCGGGCTCGCGAAACCCAAGGGAAAAAGGGGTATAGGTGGCAAATGGTAAAACCAATGTTGGGCCTTGCTGGAGGAGTTTTATTCAAAGCGAATCGTCAAGGGGTCCCATAAATCACCCGACCGTAAGGAACGCAAAATCAAGGAACATAACACCGTATGACGGAAACTAGGGTGGCAAGAGGAACAAATCACTGTGCATAAGGCCGAGCCTTCCACCCTTTACCAAGTATATAGATGCATTAATTAAATCAATAGATATTGTGATATCCCAAAATATCCGTGTTCCAACAAGGAACAAGCTTCATCTTCACCTGCAACTAGCAACGCTATAAAAGGGGCTGAGCAAAGCGGTAACATAGCCAAACAACGGTTTGCTAGGACATGGATGGTTAGAGGTTGACAAGGCAATATGGGTGGCATGATATAGCAAGTGGTCGGTATCGCAGCATAGGCATAGCAAAAGAGCGAGCATCTAGCAAGCAAAGATAGAAGTGATTTCGAAGGTATGGTCATCTTGCCTGTAAGGTTCTCGAGTTGTCGAAGGCTGGATCCTCGTGAGGCGTTCTCAACAGGCTCCTCGCTCACGCACTCGCCTCCGGCTCTACCCAAAGCAAGAACACAAGCAACGGAACCACAATCAAACAAGGAACATATGCACAAGCAATATGATGCAAAACATGACATGCTATGCGAGATGTGATATGCAATGCATATGTATGCTCGGAAGGAAAATGATGAACTGGCATCAACTTGGCAAACCAAGTATGCCGCTGAAAGATGGAGTGATTTCGTTGAAATCGATATAAAGATCACCGAATCGGATGCACGGTTTGCAAATGACAAGCAAAACAAGAATGACGCAAATCTGCGTTTAACAGCCCGATGCTACTTAGCACGCAACACAAAACTATGCTACAGCACCCCAACATGAAAACAAAGCATATGGCAACGAACTACAGGAGATGCTTAACAAAAGAGGAACAATGAGCTACGGCTAATTCACATCATAACATGTTCAAACAAGCATGGAGAAAGTGCTCAAAATATCAGGTTCACAGACTTAGTGAAAATACTAACATACCAGGAATTAACATCAGGAAGGCATGTTTAGAGCAAGCAAACAACATGCTACAGGAACTTATAATAGCAAAGCAAGGCATGACATGATTCTACTCAAAGCATATTTCAATAGTCCCTTATTGACCATAAGCCAAAAAGGACTCTAAGAAATGATGGCACCCATGTAAACATTGCAAGTTTTAATACAGATTTCAGACTTAGTGAAATCTCAGGACATGGCAAAAACAGATTCAACATGGCATGTTCGTGAGCTCGATGCACTCACTACAGAGCACCTCATGATAAACTAAGCATACACCCATCAATAAGACATGGCATAGGAGCTATACATGGCAAGAACAACATCATAGCATACACGGATCAACTACACCGACCTCGTGAAAATTGAATCTAATGCAAACAGTCTGCCAGGAAACAATTTCAAGCAAAAGTAGAGCACGAAAATGACATGCTAGACTACTCTATAAATACCAACAAAGGCATGGATGGATAGAGCACAACCATATGTTCAAAACACCCTTACTGACCATGCTCAAAAAGGGCATAGATGTCTCTGAAACAACCTAAACATATGGCATAAAATTATCAGCAGGACAAGACTTAGTGAAATCACTAAGTTCCTGAAATCAGTAACAACATCATCCCTACTTTGCATGCTTGTTCTAGTCAACACATAGCTCACAAAAATACATGGGAAACACCCCTGGAAAGATGGCATGGCAATGTTCAACTCACATGTAGGACTCAAATTCATAGGGTGCACACACAATTCATGGCAAAATGACAAAAGAGCTCGAACTGATAAGATTCTGAAACTAACGATCTGAAGCTATCTTCCAACAGCATTTCTGGCATCAAGATGAGCTCAAATGCAAATGATGCAATGGAATGAAATGATGTACTTTTCGAGACGAACATTTTGACATATTATACGCCCAAAACGGATCCACGGTTGCGGAGATGTGATGCTATGAAAATGCACGAAATTATTGACAGAAAAGACTTAGACGAATTTTGGGGGAGAGAAGTCAACCTCGCGAACAACGGATTCGATCGGGCGCCGCGAACCGAGGCGAGGCCGAGCTCGCGGAGGAGGCGCCGGGGGTTGGGGCCGGCCGGATCCGGCGATGTGGACGACAGAGAGGAGGTCGCCGCGGCGTGGACGACGGCACGGCAGAGGCGCGGCGACGCCCCGAGGCGGGGCGGGCGGAACGGGCGGCGGCGGGCGGCGCAAGACCGCGCGAGGCGGGCTGGCGGCGGCAGGGCGCGGCGCACGGGCGCGGAGGCGGGCTGGCAGCGCGGGCGGCGGCGTTAGGGCGGCGCGCGGGCGCGACGCGCCCGGCGCATGGCGCAGAGGGCTTAAGGCTGGCCTCGCTGGTTCGGCGCGCCGGGCGGCGGGTGGCGGCGCTGGCTGCCCACGTGGCGCCCCGATTCATGGAGGGGGCGGCGGCGGACGTGTCCGGCGGCTGCCGGACGTGTCCGGTGGCGACGGGGATGAATTTTTAGGGTTTGGACCCAAAAATGGAAGGGAGGACGCTATATAGGCATAGGGAGCTAGGAGAGTCCAAATGAGGAGCGGTTTCGCACACGATCGTGATCGAACGACCGAGGGCATGGAGGGGAGTTAGATGGGTTATTGGTCTGTTTTGGAGGGTTGTTGGGCTGCAACTCAAAAGAGGCCTTTGCGAGGGTGCGGTTAACCGTTGAGTACCAAACGAACTCCAAATGACCAAGCTTGACAGTGGTCTACCGGTGCTATACCAGGCCACTTGGCAAGGCTCGGTCCATTCCGAGAATGTTCAACACCGCACACGGAAAAGAACAAGAGGGGACGCCGGGAACATAGGAGTGTCGGATTGCAAAACGGACAACGGGGAATATGCTCGGAATCATGAGACGAACACGTATGCAAATGAGATGCACATGATGACATGATATGAGATGCATGACATGAACAAAAAGCAAAATGAAAACAAAACCCAACCACGGAGGGAATATCATAGCACATATCCGAAAATGGCAAGAGTTGGAGTTACAAATATGGAAAGATACATCCGGGTGTTACAACACTCCACCACTACAAGAGGATCTCGCCCCAGATCTAGGACCGAAAGAACTCCGGATATTCGAACGGAGGTGATCCTCGTGCTCCTGTGTGGCTTCTCGGTCGGAATGGTGTGACCACTTTACTTTCAGGAATTTGATTGACTTGTTGCAGTCTTGCGCTCGGTTTCTTCAAGAATAGCAACGGGTGCTCATGATAAGAGAGATCTTCTTGGAGGTCAATTTCTTCAAAGTCGACGAAGGCGCCCAGAATCTTGAAGCACTTATGAGCTGTGACACGTGAAACACATCGCACGCTTGCAAAGTTGGATGGAAGCTCGTTGATAGGCGAGATCGCCTCTTTGCCAATGATCTTGAAAGGACCCACGATCTAGGGCAAGCTTCCTTTGATACCGGGCGGCGAGTGCCTTTCATTGAGAGACGCGAGGTAGACATGGTCTCCGATTTCAAAAGCCACATCACGGTGCTTGTCATCATAATAGCCTCTTCCGCGCGATTATGCGGCTTTAAGATTCTCACGAATGACTTTGCACATTTCTTCGCTTCGTGATCAAGTCGCTACAAGAAGTTGGCGCTCACCTGTCTCGGACCAATTGAGAGGAGTACGCACTTTCGCCATATAGAATTTCGAATGGGGCCTTGCCCGAACTCGCTTGGAAGCTGTTGTTGTAAGAGAACTCGCATATGGGAGACACTCTTCCCACTTCATGCCAAAAGAAATGACACAAGCCCCGAGCATATCTTCAAGGATTTGATTGACTCGCTCGACTTGGCCACTAGTTTGAGGATGAAAAGCTGTGCTGAAACGAATGCTGGTGCCCATGGCCTTCTGAAAAGAATCCCAGAACTTAGAAGTGAAGATGCTTCCACGGTCTGAAGATATCAATTGCGGAATACCGTGCAAGGAGGGACGTTTATATAGGCATAGGGAGCTAGGAGAGTCCAAATGAGGAGCGGTTTTCGCCCACACGATCGTGATCGAACGACCGAGGGCATGGAGGGGAGTTAGATGGGTTATTGGGCTGTTTTGGAGGGTTGTTGGGCTGCAACTCAAAAGAGGTCTTTGCGAGGGTGCGGTTAACCGTTGGAGTACCAAACGAACTCCAAATGACCCGAAACTTGACAGGTGGTCTACCGGTGCTATACCAGGGCCACTTGGCAAGGCTCGGTCCATTCCGAGAATGTTCAACACCCGCACACGGAAAAGAACAAGAGGGGACGCCGGGGAACATAGGAGTGTCGGATTGCAAAACGGACAACGGGGAATATGCTCGGAATCATGAGACGAACACGTATGCAAATGAGATGCACATGATGACATGATATGAGATGCATGACATGAACAAAAAGCAAAATGAAAACAAAACCCAACCACGGAGGGAATATCATAGCACATATCCGAAAATGGCAAGAGTTGGAGTTACAAATATGGAAAGATACATCCGGGGTGTTACAACACTCCACCACTACAAGAGGATCTCGCCCCAGATCTAGGACTGAAAGAACTCCGGATATTCGAACGGAGGTGATCCTCGTGCTCCTGTGTGGCTTCTCGGTGAATGGTGTGACCACTTTACTTTCAGAATTTGATTGACTTGTTGCGAGTCTTGCGCCGGTTTCTTCAAGAATAGCAACGGGTGCTCATGATAAGAGAGATCTTCTTGGAGGTCAATTTCTTCAAAGTTGACAAAGGCCCAGAATCTTGAAGCACTTATGAGCTGTGACACGTGAAACACATCGTGCACGCTTGCAAAGTTGGATGGAAGCTCGTTGATAGGCGAGATCGCCTCTTTTGCCAATGATCTTGAAAGGACCCACGATCTAGGGGCAAGCTTCCCTTGATACCGGGTTTACGAGTGCCTTTCATTGAGAGACGCGAGGTAGACATGGTCTCCGATTTCAAAAGCCACATCACGGTGCTTGTCATCATAATAGTTCTTCCGCGCGATTGCGCGGCTTTAAGATTCTCACGAATGACTTTGCACATTTCTTCGCTTCGTGATCAAGTCGCTGCCAAGAAGTTGGCGCTCACCGTCTCGGACCAATTGAGAGGAGTACGCACTTTCGCCATATAGAATTTCGAATGGGGCCTTGCCCGAACTCGCTTGGAAGCTGTTGTTGTAAGAGAACTCGGCATATGGGAGACACTCTTCCCACTTCATGCCAAAAGAAATGACACAAGCCCTGAGCATATCTTCAAGGATTTGATTGACTCGCTCGACTTGGCCACTAGTTTGAGGATGAAAAGCTGTGCTGAAACGAATGCTGGTGCCCATGGCCTTCTGAAAAGAATCCCAGAACTTAGAAGTGAAGATGCTTCCACGGTCTGAAGATATCAATTGCGGAATACCGTGCAAGGAGGGACGTTTATATAGGCATAGGGAGCTAGGAGAGTCCAAATGAGGAGCGGTTTTCGCCCACACGATCGTGATCGAACGACCGAGGGCATGGAGGGGAGTTAGATGGGTTATTGGGCTGTTTTGGAGGGTTGTTGGGCTGCAACTCAAAAGAGGTCTTTATGAGGGTGCGGTTAACCGTTGAGTACCAAACGAACTCCAAATGACCGAAACTTGACAGTGGTCTACGGTGCTATACCAGGGCCACTTGGCAAGGCTCGTCCATTCCGAGAATGTTCAACACCCGCACACGGAAAAGAACAAGAGGGGACGCCGGGAACATAGGAGTGTCGGATTGCAAAACGGACAACGGGGAATATGCTCGGAATCATGAGACGAACACGTATGCAAATGAGATGCACATGATGACATGATATGAGATGCATGACATGAACAAAAAGCAAAATGAAAACAAAACCCAACCACGGAGGGAATATCATAGCACATATCCGAAAATGGCAAGAGTTGGAGTTACAAATATGGAAAGATACATCCGGGGTGTTACACTTAGATCCGCCATGGAGAGTCGAGAGTCACTGATGGGGATCCCCATGTAGGTGGTGGGGAACGACCCCAGCCGACAGTTAAGTTGGTTAGCAATACTCTGACTTTCAGTGGGGGAGTAGCCAAGAACCATCACCTCGCTCTTACTTCCTGCTTGATTAATATTGAAGATATGAGTAGTACAAGAGTAGATCTACCACGAGATCGTAGAGGCTAAACCCTAAGAGCTAGCCTATGATGGTATGATTGTAATTGTGATCGGCCTTCTAGGACCAACCTCTCCGTTTATATAGACACCGAGAGGGCTAGGGTTTACATGGAGTCGGTTACAAGGAAGGAAACACAATATCCGGATCGCCAAGCTTGTCTTCCACGCAAAGGAGAGTCCCATTCAACACGGGCCAAAGTCTTGAGTCTTGTATCTTCACGCTTCAATAGTCCAGCCGATGTATATAGTCCGGCTGTCCGGATAACCCCTAATCCAGACTCCTCAAGAGTCTCTCAACCAGGCTTCAATGACGATGAGTCCGACGCGCAGTCTTGTTTTCGGCATTGCAAGGTGAGTTCCTTCTCCGAATACTCCAAGGTAATTATCGAACACTTCAACCGTGTCCGGATCCGCAAAATGATCTTCCCATACCGCCATAGAGAGAATGATATTTCACAAATGCAATCTGCTGACAACTTTTTAGACAACATGACATGTCATTACGGTCGGGTCATTATTCGAACCGTTTCCCACAACTGGCCATAGCGCAAATCGCGAGGTGGTTTCTTCTGCACGTTTTATCATAGCAGAGACCGTGTCCCCTTATCGCGGGATTCTCATTAATACAGGTATGGGTAATCCAACCGCACCACTAATCTCGGTGAGTGGGGACCGAGCGGGTTCCACCAGGCAAGTGGGGAGACGCAAAAAGCTTTTGCCGTCCCTATAAAGAGATAAGGCATCTTCCTCTTTACCCACGCCTTCTCCTTCCGCTAGCCCATTCCCTCTGCTCGAGCCCTAACGACTGTGCATTCTCCTTTTCCACCGGCGAGGTTTTCCAAAGATGTCCGGATCCGAGCAGAGGCGATGGATGGCCTCGACCGCCCAGGAGAAGGACATCAGGAAGCTCTAGGAAGCCGGGTATCTGGCCCAGAAGACCGGCCACCGTCTCCCACCGGCGGGATAGGTCATCCCCACTCCGGAACCTCCCTTGCTAGCATCAAGCCTGCAACTTGTGGGAGTACGACCCAACCGCGCACCAGACTCTTCGGGAGCTCTACGATTCCTCCCACAAGGATATATGGAAGGTGCTTTTTAAGTTCGGCAAATCGTGGCCGAGCTCCTCCGAGGACCGTGGGTATCAATTATCCCATTCTGCAAGCCCGGTAAGTCATCACTAAGCTCCGTCCATCCATGCTTCAGTTGGCATGTCCTGAGGGCGACATCTTAATCATGTTTCATCGTGACCTTAGGGATGGATAAAGAAGGTGGAGCGGATACATTGTCCGGCCCCGCTGCCGGAGGAACCGGCCGGACCTCTTCTAATGAAGATGCTGGTCCCCACGCCTTACGAGGCGCCAAAGAAAGAGGCCTCCAAGAAGGTCAAAAAGACCCGGAGTGGCCTCCGTCGTCGCGAGGCTTCAGATGCCAAATCCGAAGACTCTAGCAATGATCCTTCTTCTAAAGATGAAGAGGAGGAAGCAGAGGAGGACGAGCCTCACTCTGGTGGTGGGAAGAAAAGGACACCTCCACATCCCTCGAGGCCGATTCCCAAGAGGGGAAAGGTTCCTCCCGTAGGAGATCCACCACGGCCGCCGATAGCAGCTGAGGGGATCCTAGGGCCTAGCCTCGAGAAGTTGTAAGTATACGAATCCAACATGCATATGCGTCCGGGATTGTTTTTGGGTATAGTAGTTTTAACTATTGTCATATTTTGCACAGTCCGGCAAGGTCTTGCGCCGGACAGTCCTCATCGGAGGATTCGCTGAGCTCGGACGCCTCGGCGAGCGAGACGCCTCCAGAGGCCCCTTCCCCAAAGTCCAGGTGCGACACTGAGGTGTCGTCTCAATGGGACCTGGACTAGGGGGGCATATCACTGGAGCCGGACACACGGGAGCGATGGCCCCTGAGTGTGCCGACAGCGGGGGCGATCTTGGGTTCGGCCCACAGCCGGACAAGGTCCAGGAGACCTCTAAGGCTCCCGGTCGGATGAGCAGCCACCTTCGATGGTGGGAGGCTTGCCTACTCCACCGGCAACCTCTGTCCAAGCAGAGTTGCGTGCGGTCTGTCGATAGCGTTAAAGAACGCGTCTATCGTCGATGAACATCAGACCCTCATGGGTGCGGTGGTTGAAAAGATTCAGTCCACCAAGAGCGGGCTGAACGAGTCCTGCCTTGGCCTTATAAAGGCCTTTGAGGTATGTTTCCTAAGAAACCTGTGAGGAATCATCATAATATGAGTAGTAGCCCTTGATACACTGTCCGGCGAAAGAAAGGGAGCCGGGCAAGGGATCAAATCCTTTGTTAGTGACATGTACCTCTTTGTTTGAAAACAGGCGTGTGCGGAGAAGACGTCCGCTCATAATGCGGAAGTGTCTGAACTGAAGCAGAGTCTGAACGGGCCGAGGAAGAACTTGGCCGTGTGAAGAAGCAATTAGAGGATAAGCAAGGTATGTTGAAACATTGTCTTGCATTAGGCATGAATGAGTAATTGTGCCTATTGAAAAGTATTTTTGTTGTATGCCCTTGGAGCGAGTGCTGAATATGAGGCACTAAAGAAGGTTGTGGCTGATGCCAACGAGAAGGCTACCGCCGAGCAAGCGCTTCGTGAAAAACACGAGGCCAGGGTCATCACAGCCGAGCGGGAGCTCGAGGAGGCTCTGAAGAAAAGCGAGGGCTTGGAGCAGAGTCTGGTAGGAAAGAATCCGAACTCGCCCAAGCTCTCCAAGCCGCGGAAGATGCTCGGAGAACTCTAAGCGACAGGCTGGTAAGGCCTGTTGTATTCATGGTCATGTTTACATGATAGCGGGGAGAACACTAAGCGACAAGCTGAATTCTTGTTTTTACAGGGGCGTTTGCGGATCTACCTCGCAGCATATCAGATGCCGCCCAATTTTACCAGACCGAGGAGAAGAAGTCTGCGGAGAGGAATTTCTGGTCGCAGTATTTGGCGCTGAACTATCCGGTGCCTTTTATCGATCAATCAAGCAATGGTCGAATCGCACCAGCGGCCGCACTAGCCATGAAGGACTTGGTTGTCCTGGTGTGGGCTCGTGGAGCCAATTCCAAGCGCACTTCGCACTCGTGAAGCGGATTGTGGGCGCTGTCCTCGCTTGATGCTATCTGCGATTAGTCTCAGATAGAAGGTGCGCGCATGGCGCTTTGCTCGCAAAAGTGCATTGGGGAAGCTTGACGCGGAGAAGCCGATGACTAAGGGGCGCGGAGGGTAAGGAGCACCACAAGCCCGAGCTGTACTATGAAGGTGTATCGAAGGGGCCTGCCTTGCGCGGATAAGTGTGCCAAAGACATTATATTTCCCCGAGGGCACTCGTGCCACTTTTTATAATATGGGATATTGACATCTTTATTATATATTGCCTGTTTTGTTTGAACATATGTTCTTCTTGTGCGGCTGTTTATTGTATGTAAATCCAGAGAGTTGGCTAGTCGTCGGCTTCTGCCCCCACGTAAAAAAGAATACGGGGGTGTTCGGGATATATCTGAACGCTCTTGATCCCATACTTGGGTCCTTTTAAGGAGGTGTTTCTCACCACAAACCAGACAATGGGACTATAAGGCTTTATTACTCTCACTTAGCCATAGGAATTCGAGTATGGTCGGCGCAGCCCCTAGTGTTTGGAAGGCCGAACTAGAGGCTCTATTGGCGCCTGATCAGAAGACCGATCCGTCGCACTCTGCATTTATAATGGAGTTGTGCGGAATAAATCTTTAAGGATTTTACAACCTCTCGAACAGCTGACCAAATCTCGCTGCATCATGACAGTCGGTTTTCAGCTTTCTCTATTGAGGTGCTTGTCCGGCAGAACCGGGACATAATCGCAGTAGTTCTCCCAGCGCTACCTTAGCCGCTAGAACGGAACGTAAGGTACCAAAACATGGGAGCCGGGCAAACCCAACCAATGACCCAAGACATGATTTGGAGCTGATGCATATAGTGCTATAAGTTCGGGGTGCCGAGCGATCGAAAAGGTGGTCGGACTTTATTGCCGTACTGTGAAGCCCCTGGCATAACCGGGCGCAAAACGAAGCATGGCTGCCATTTTTTGGCAAAGAGGCATCGGCGATAAACGACGGCCGGTAAGTGTTATTTAAGTCTACGCATTGTAGCAGGATGGTATGTCTATGCATATGAGTACGATGTATGAAAAGAGGTGTTTTTTTGGCGGAACTTGTGATGGCCGGAATGGAGGGGGTTGTGAGTGGATCCGAACTGCCTTCTACCTGCATGTTCCTGCCATTGTGTGTCCGGGCTGATTCCACACCGCCAATCCTGTTCTGCGTCAAAGTTAGTTTGTAAAGGCAAATGCTTGGAGGCAGCTGAACGTCCTCTTGTGGCTGGTCTAAGGGTTCCTGATCGGACCCTGGTGAACCCAGCCGTTATACCGTGAAGTAGCGTGGACTCCTCAGTTGGTGTCCGGATAGTTGGCTGTCATATCAAAATTTTGATAGGCATGCGCGACTCGCTACTCCGGCAGCTGTATGATTTCCGCTCTAAGGACGGGGTCCGGCCTTGCCCGTGGGCGTGATTATATCACACAGTGTTGGCCTAATGGTTTATCACGTGGAATCTAGTCAATGTGGTTCGTCCCGTTAGCATACGGTAAATTACCGTATGAGGGGAAGGTGCCGAAGAATTAGTCTTTAGCGTAGCATTTTTTTGGTGATCCGAAGACAACCGTTAGAGTGGTGGCCCAATAACACTTGGCCTTTGCGCCTGGCATATTTTAGAAGATGTTATTTGTGGCTTCATACCCGTGGGGGATTTATGTATTATGGATCCCCTGGACTACTAGGTCTCTGGTAATCGCAATTGAATTGTGTGGTTGATGTGATCGAGCATCGAATCGTATTTTTATGCTCGGGGGTCTTTGACCGACGCCCCTTATTGTTTCCGGCACACGACCAGCCGCTTTGTTTTGAGGATCCGGCATTCTTTATTGGTATGCTTTGTTTTCCTTCTAGGAGTACCATGAATTTCACATGGTTGATCAAGTATGTTGCTCGGGCCGGATAGGTTTGAGCTGTTCTTTGTCCGCTGACCGGACTGGGAATTGCTGGACTTGGCACTAGCTTCTCTGACTTGACGTTTATGACCATTGCGCCGGGGCTTGAGGATGCCTCTTTGTGTATCTTCATATTGTCTTGGACCGTAGTGGTGTGTTGACGTCGGGGTATGTGCCTTGGTTCTCTTGCTTACGCTGAGGTAGCCAACAGCCAATGATGCCCTTTGTTGGGGCGGTTGAGTATGTACTTTTCTATGGTCGGGATCTTGGTCCACCTATCCACTAGCAAATCTTGGTCAGCTTTAAGCTGCTCTTGCTTTCTTTGCAGTGCTCCTTGCCGTGGCTATGAGCCATCGCTGAAGCTTAACTTGTTCCATCGATCTTCGTGCATGCCGAATTGGCCATTGCCGAGGCTTAGCTCGTGTTCGAGAGGGGGGTGTATTGTTGTCCTCTCCAAGTATCCCACCGTGGCTGGTCCGCTTGCTTGGAGGTAAGCTGATCGGGTTGTATTCATCTTTAGCGCTATTTGTATTGTTTTCGCCTCCGGGCCAAGACGCTGTGGCGGGGCTTGGGGCGGCGCCAATGACTCCCATGCTTTGCTTTTCTCCCTGAGGGGTTATCCTCCGTTGCCTCGTCACCATTGGTTTCCTTTGGAGTGTCCACCATGTATATATCGTATGAGGAGGTGGCCGTCCACCGCCCTGTGAGCGGTGGCTCCTGTAATTCTCCTGCATCGTCGTCCATACCTTCGATGTCTTCGGAGTCGAAGTCAAGCATGTCAGTTAAATCATCGACCGTGGCAATGAAGTGGGTGGTGGGTGGGCAGCGAATTCCTTCGTCGCCTGCTTCCCACTCAAGCCGGACATAGTTCGGCCCAGAGCCTCCTGACAAAGAGAGAGACTTTAATGAGTTCAGCATGTCGCCAAAGGGAGAGTGCTAGAAGATGTCCGCAGCGGTAAACTCCATTACCGGAGCCCAACCTGGCTCGGTTGGCTCGAGAGTGCGCGGACTGGAACCAACAACCGGATATGAGTCCGGGGGTCCGGAGTCACAAGTTTCCACCGAGGCGGGACCTGTGTTCGGCTCCACCGCCAATGAGTGTGTGGCCTGCGGGGCGAGGCCCATCCCTCCGTCCTCAGGCGATGCAGCCTGCTCCGAATTTAGGTCCGGGGCCACTACGGGGGTGATAACCCGAGCTTCATCCAATAGCTGGTCTAAGCCATGCTCGTCGTGACTGTTCGGTGCTCCTGGCGCAGGCCTAAATCCGTCGAAGATCAAGTCTCCGCGAATATCCGCTGTGTAGTTCAAGTTTCCGAACCTGACCTGGTGGCCGGGGGCGTAGCTATCAATCTGCTCTAGATGGCCAAGCGAATCGGCCCGTAGTGCAAAGCCGCCAAACACGAAGATCTGTCCGGGGAGAAAAGTCTCCCCGACCGTGTTGTTGATGATTAAAGGCGCCATCAAGCCTCGCGGCGACGACTACGAGGAACTCTCAATGAAAGCACCAATGTCGTTGTCAAACCGCGATCTCGGTAGGGGTTCCGATCTCAGGCGTCTTAGGCTAATGGTAACAGGAAGCAAGGGACACAATGTTTACCCAGGTTCGGGCCCTCTCGATGGAGGTAAAACCCTACTTCCTGCTTGATTAATATTGAAGATATGAGTAGTACAAGAGTAGATCTACTACGAGATCGTAGAGGCTAAACCCTAAGAGCTAGCCTATGATGGTATGATTGTAATTGTGACCAACCTTCTAAGGACCAACCTCTCCGATTTATATAGACACCGGAGAGGGCTAGGGTTTACATGGAGTCGGTTACAAGGAAGGAAACACAATATGCGGATCGCCAAGCTTGTCTTCCACGCAAAGGAGAGTCCCATCCGGACACGGGCCGAAGTCTTGATTCTTGTATCTTCACGCTCAATAGTCCGGACGATGTATATAGTCCGGCTGTCCGGATACCCCCTAATCCAGGACTCCCTCAACGATCTCTTGTCTGTTGGTCTTCAAAGAAGCAGAACTATGTATCTCTCTCTCCTGCTGAATCTGAATACTTTGCTGCTGGATCTTGCTGTGCTCAACTTCTCTGGATGAAGCAAACTCTCAAGGACTATGGAATCCATCCGAAGAATGTGCCTCTTTATCGCGACAATGAGATGCTATCAAGATTGCCAACAACCCAGCTTCAGCACTCAAGACAAAGCACATTGAAATTGGCCATCACTTTCTCGAGAGATCATGTTATGAAGGAAGATATTGATATCATTCACATCAAGACGGAAGAACGGTTGGCTGATATCTTCACAAAGCCCTTGGATGAGAAAAGGTTTTGCAAGTTGCGGTGTGAGCTAAATATCTTGGAATCCTCAAATGTACTGTGAATGGGCACACATCCTAACACTTATGCATTTTGATGACTTAGATGTGCAACACACAAAGTAATGTATATCTTCAATCAAAGACATACACTCTAAGTGTGAAGACATTAATGCGGAATTTGACTTCGGAGCGCCACGATAATTGTGCGCCGTGTCTGGGTCTAATACTTCTTATACGGTGGGTAACGCCACCACCAAATTGTTGTTTGAAGTGTTTCTCTTGGCGTTATGTTTGCATAGTTTTCATATTGGTCATATTCATCCTTGGCTTATATTCAAGTTTATCTTCAGTTGGTTGAATTAGACTAGTACTATATATATCTATCTGTGTTCTGTCCTCTACAGCATTCACTTATAGCTATGGCTTCATGTTGAATCTTTTGAACTAAGTGAATGTGATCGGACCCTAACCTATCTATGCTTCTACCTCAACTCTATCTGACCAAGTCATATGCATTCTATTGAAAACTGTCGATTGTCTTCACTGAGACCTTGTCAGCTGAAGTCAATATGACAAACATTTATATCTGTTTTTAATGCTTTATCCTATTTGCCTGAAACCCGGAGAATTCGGAACAACCACCCCGACAATCCAGCGCATGTGGGAACATGGAACAACTCCCAAGGTGTTGCATGCTTGCCACGTGTCCGTCAGATGTGAACCGCCAGGGGCACCTGCGTAATTGCGTTGTGCCGTCTCTGTCCTTATAAATACCCATCACGTCTCGGTCAAAAATTCTTCTTCCTCCTCGCCATCTCTCGCAAACCCTAGCACCTCCGCTAGCTCTCGACGACGCCGACGACGAAGCGCTTAGCTGCCGCGACTTCTTCGACACCGTCCTCATGCCGATCGCAGATCTCGTCCCCCCGCCGTTGCCGTAGGTGTAACGCCCTCGATGCGGCTATATCTCCCACGTGTCGAAGCACGACTTAGAGGCATAACCGCATTGAAAGCAATGTCGCAAGTGAGGTAATCTTCGCACAATCCATGTAATACATAAGGGGAAAAGATACATAGTTGGCTTACAATCGCCACTTCACACAATTACATGAATAAAGCATTACATCATCCAGATACAATCAAGGTCCGACTACGGAACCAAAATAAAAGAAGAACCCCAAATGCGATAAAGGTCCTCGATTGACCCCAACCGGGCTCCACTATCGATCAACTAGAACAAAACAACACAAAGGGGCAAGATCACCATCGAGCTCCTCCTTGAGCTTGATGTGTCACCGCCGCAACATAGGCACCTCGCAAACTGGTTTTGAAATATCCGTGAGTCACGAGGACTCAGCAATCTCGCACCCACGAGATCAAGACTATTTAAGCTTATGGGTAAGGTAAAGGCATGAGGTGGAGCTGCAACAAGCGACTAGCATATACGGAGGCTAACATACGCAAATGAGAGCGAGAAGAGAAGGCAAAGCACGGTCGGCAAAAGTATGATCAAGAAGTGATCCTATAGCAACTCTCGTCCAAGCATAACTCCAACATCAGTGTTCACTTCCCGGACTCACGGAAAGAGACCATCACGGTAACACACGCGTTGATGTATTTTAATTAAGGTCAACTTCAGGTTTTCTACAACCGACATTAACAAATTCCCATCTACCACATAACCATGGCACGGCTTTCAAAGTTTATACCTGCAGGGTGTCCCAACTTAGCCCATGACAAGCTCTCGCGATCATCGGGAATAGACCTTCACCCGAGAGTCTCCGATCGACTCGAATCCCTACATCAAGACATTTCGACAATGGTAAAACAAGACCAGCAAAGCCGCCCGATGCGCCGACAATCCCGATAGGAGCTGCACATATCTCGCTCTCGAGGCAACACCGGATGAGACATCCTACGAGTAAAACCAAACCTCGAGTTGCCCGAGGGGCCCCGCAGTAGATCTTTCGGTTCGACCAAAGACTTAGACAAGCAATCGCCCGGGGCTAAAATAAAGATGACCTCGAGAGAGCGACTCCCAAGGGAAAAGATAGGTGGTGGTGAGGCAAATAGTAAAAGGCAATGTTGGGCCTTGCTGGACAAGTTTTATTCAAAGCGAACTGTCAAGGGGTCCCATAAATCACCCGACCGCAGTAAGGGACGCAAAATCCGGGAACATAACACCGTATGACGGAAACTAGGGCGGCAAGAGGGAACAAAACACTGCATAAGGCCGAGCCTTCCACCCTTTACCAAGTATATAGATGCATTAATAATATAAGAGATATTGTGATATCCCAACATAAACCCTGTCCACCATGGAGAAATCTTCAACTTCACCTGCAACTAGCAACGCTATAAGAGGGGCTGAGCGAAAGCGGTAACATAGCCAAACAACGGTTTGCTAGGAATGGTGTCAAAGGTTAGAGGTTTGACATGGCAATTTGGGAGGCTGACAAGCAAATGGTAGGCATCGCAGCATTGGCATAGCAAAAGAGCGAGCAAACTAGCAAGCAAAGATAGAAGTGATTTCGAGGGTATGATCATCTTGCCTGCAAGGTTCTCAGAGTTGTCGAAGGCTTGATCCTCGTAGGCATTCTCAACAGGTTCCTCGTTCACGTACTCGTCTCCCGGCTCTACCCAAAGCAAGAACACAAGCAACGGAACCACAATCAAACAAGGAACAATGCACAAGCAATATGATGCAAAACATGACATGCTATGCGAGATGTGATATGCAATGCATATGTATGCTCCGAAGGAAAATGATGAACTGGCATCAACTTGGCAAACCAAGTATGCCGCTGGAAAGATGAGATGATTTCGGTTGAAAACGATATAAAGATCACCGAATCGGATGCACGGTTTGCAAAAGACAAGCAAAACAAGAATGACGAAAACTGCGCTTAACAGCCCGATACTACTTAGCACGCAACACAAAACTATGCTACAGCACCCCAACATAAAAACAAAGCATATGACAACGAACTACAGGAGATGCTTAACAAAAGAGGAACACTGAGCTACGGCTAAATCACATCATAACATGTTCAAACAAACATGGAGAAAGTGCTCAAAATATCAGGTTCACAGACTTAGTGAAAATACTAACATGCCAGGAATTAACATCAGGAAGGCATGTTTAGAGCAAGCAAACAACATGCTACAGGAACTTATAATAGCAAAACAAGGCATGACATGATTCTACTCGAAGCATATATCAATAGTCCCTTATTGACCATAAGCCAAAAGGACTCTAAGAAATGATGGCACCCATGTAAACATTGCAAGTTTTATTACAGATTTCAGACTTAGTGAAATATCAGGACATGGCAAAAACAGATTCAACATGGCATGTTCGTGAGCTCGATGCACTCACTACAGAGCAATACATGGCATGGCAAGGCAACCCACAGCAAGAAGGCATGTTTATGAAGCTAAGCATTGCAAGAGCAAGGTCATAGCATACACGGATCAACTACAACGACCTCGTGAAAATTGAATCTCATGCAAACAGTCTGCCAGGAAACATTTTCAAGCAACTTTGGAGCAAGAAATGAACATGTTCCAGCAGGCTATAAATGCAAACAAGGGCATGAATGGATAGAGCAAGACATGTATATCAAAACATGTTTATAGAGCATCTCCAGATTATGCATATAATGATTAGTGGAAGCATGTTAACATGGCATCAAATTATAACAGAATCTGCCAGGAAAACAACAACAGCAACTACCCTACTTTACAAGCTCAAAGCACTCAGCACACAACTCACAAAAATACAAGGTCAACACCTCTGGAAAGATGGCATGTCCTAGTCCAACATTCATGTAGAGCTCATACTCATAGGATGCACACATAAATCATGGCAAAATGACAAAAGAGCTCGAACTGATAAGATTCTGAAACTAACGATCTGAAGCTATCTTCCAACAGCATTTCGGGCACCAAGATGAGCTCAAATGCAAATGATGCAATGGAATGAAATGATGTACTCGTCGAGACGAACAATTTGACATATTATACGCGCAAAACGGAGTTACGGATGCACGAGAACAATGTAGACATGACCGAGAACCGTCTCCGGTCAATAACCAACAGCGGGACCTGGATGCCCATATTGGTTCCTACATATTCTCTGAAGATCTTTCGGTCGACCGCAACAACATCGTTGTTCCTTTGTCATCGGTATGTTACTTGCGAGATTGATCGTCGGTATCAATACCTAGTTCAATCTGTTATCGGCAGAATCTCTTTACTCGTTCCATAATACATCATCACAGCTAACTCATTAGTTGTATTGCTTGCAAAACTTGATGTGTGTTGCAAGGAGAGGCCGAGGATACCTCTCCAGACAATCGGGTGACAAACCTAATCTCGAATCGCCACCCCAACATACGCCTTTGGAGACACACGTAGTACTCCTTTATAATCACCGATTCGTTGTGGCGTTTGGTAGCACCAAAGTGTTCCTCACAGTAGCAGGGTTGCATAATCTCATAGTTACAGGAACATGTATAAGTCATGGATAAAAGCGGTAGCAACATACTAAGCGATGGTGCTAAGCTAATGGAATGGGTCAGTCAATGGATCATTCTACTAATGATGTGACCTTGTTAATCAAATAACAACTCCTTGTTCATGGTTAGGAAACACAACCATCTTTGATTAACAAGCTAGTCTAGTAGAGGCATACTAGTGACATCTTGTTTGTCTATGCATTCACACATGTATCATGTTTCCGGTTAATACAATTTCTAGCATGAATGATAAACATTTATCATGAAATAAGAAATAAATAATAACTTTATTATTGCCTCTAGGGCATATTTCCTTGATCTCCCACTTGCACTAAGTCGATAATCTAGATTACATAGTAATGATTCTAACACCCATGGAGTCTTGGTGCTGATCATGTTTTGCTCGTGAAGGGAAGCAGTCAGCGGAGTGCGCAACATTAGGATCCGTATGTATCTTGCAAATCTCTATGTCTCCCACGGACTAAGTCCGGATGGAATTAAAGCGTCTCTTGATGTGCTTGGTCCTCTTGTGAAATCTGGATTCCTTAGCTAAGGCAATTGCTCGATGTTATCACGAGATTTTCATTGGACCCGATGCACTAGGTATGACACCTAGATGGGATATGAACTCCTTCATCGAGACTCCTTCATTAGGCTGCTTCGAAGCTGTATACTCCGCTCACATGTAGATCCCTTCTGACGCTTTTAGAACTGCACCAGTGACAGCCCCTCGTTTAGTGTAAATCGTATCCGATCTGCGATTTAGAATCGTCCGGATCGGTTATCAACTTGCATCAGCGTAACCATTTACGATGAGCTCTTTGTCACCTCCATATAAAACATTCCTTAGTCCTTTTCGGTATTTCGGGATGTTCTTGACGTGTCGATGATCCACTCTGGATTACTTTGGTACCTCCTACTGGGCTTATAGCAAGGCACACATCAGTGCAGTACGGCATTGCATACATGATAGAGCCTATGGCTGAAGCATAGGGAACATCTTTCATTTTCTCTCTATCTTCTGCGTTGGTGGGGCATTGAGTCTTACTCAACTTCACACCTTGTAACAGGCAGAACCCTTTCTTTGCTTGATCCATTTGAACTTCTTCAAAATTTTGTCAAAGGTATGTGCTTTGTGAAAGTCAATTAAGCGTCTTGATCTATCTCTATAGATCTTAATGCCCAATATGTAAGCAGCTTCACGAGTCTTTCATTGAAAAACTCTTATTCAAGTATCCTTTATGCTATCGGAAATTCTATATCATTTCCGATCAGCAATATGTCATCTACATATAATATCGGAAATGCTCTGAGCTCCTCACTTTCTTGTAAATCTGAGGCTTCTCCAAAGTGTATAAACCCAAATACTTTGATCACACTATCAAGCGTTTATTCTAACTCGAGATGCTTGCACCAGTCCATAAATGGATCATGGAGCTTGCACTTTGTTAGCTCCTTTGGATCGATAAAACCTTCGGTTGCATCATATACAACTCTTCTTCAGAAATCCATTCGGAATCGGTCTTTACATCCATTTGCCAAATTTCATAATCATAAAATGCGGCAATTGCTAACATGATTCAGACAGACTTAAGCATCGCTTCTGGTGAGAAGGTCTCATCGTAGTCAATCCCTTGAACTTGTCGAAAACCCTTTGCGACAAGTCGAGGCTTTATAAACGATAACATTACGTCGGCGTCGGTCTTCTTCTTGAAGATCCACTTGTTTTCTATTGCTTGCTACCCTCAGGCAAGTCACCAAAGAATCCATACTTTGTTTTCATACATGGATCCCATCTCAGATTTCATGGCCTCAAGCCATTTTGCGAATCTGGGCTCACCATCGCTTTTTCATAGTTCATAGGTTCATCATGATCTAGTAGCATGATTTCGAATAGGATTACCGTACCACTGCAGTGCGGATCTTACTCTGGTTGATCTACGGATTACTAGCAACTTGATCGAAGTTTCATGATCAACATCATCAACTTCCTCACTACTTGGTGTAGGTGTCTCGAAAACGGTTTACGACAAACTACTTTCAAGTAAGGAGAAGGTACAATACCTCATCAAGTTCTACTTTCCTCCTCACTTCTTTCAGAGAAACTCCTTCTCTAGAAAGGATCCATTTTAACACGAATGTCTTGCCTTGGATCTGTGATAGAAGGTATACCCAACTGTCTCCTTTGGGTATCCTATGAAGACACATTTCTCGATTTGGGTTCGAGCTTCGAGGTTGAAGTTTTTCACATAAGCATCATCCCCAAACTTTAAGCGACAACTTTGGTTTCTTGCTAAACCACATTCATAAGGTGTCGTCTCAGCAGTTCGGCGGTGTTCTATTCGATTAATGAATCGTAGTCTCTAGAGCACAACCCCAAAGCGATGCGGTCTGTAGAGACATCATAGATCGTACCATATCTAGTAAAAATGCGATTCTGCGTTCGGACACACATTACGTGGTGTTTCGGGTGGCGTGAGTTCGCGAAACTATTCCGCATTGTTTCAAATGTAGACCAAACTCGTAACTCAAATATTCACCTCCACGATCAGATCGTAGAAATTTAATTTTCTTAGTACGATGATTTTCAACTTCACTCTAATTCTTTGAACTTTTCAAATGTTTAGGACTTATATTTCATTAAGTAGATATACCCTATCTGCTTAAGTCATTTGAAGGTGAGAAAATACTGATATCTTGAAGCCTCAACATTCATCGGACCACATACATCTTATGTATGATTTCAACAAATCTGTTGCTCTCTCCATAGTACGGAGCGGGGTTTTAGTCATCTTGCCCATGAGGCCGCGGTTACATAAGTGCCAAGTGATTCATAATCAAGTGACTCCAAAGTCCATCGATGTGGAGTTTCTTCTTCATCTGCGCTACACCGATATGACCTGCAGCGGCGGTGCCACAAATAAGTTGCACTATCATTATCAACTCTGCATCTTTTGGTTTCAACATTATGAATATGTATCACTACTATAGATTCGGATCAAAAATAGACCACTCTTCAAGGGTGCATGACCATAAAAGATATTACTCATATAAATAGAACAACCATTATTCTACGATTTTAAATATGAATAACCGTCTAGCATCAAACAAGAATCCGGATATAATGTTCATGCTCACTGCCCGGACACCAAATAACAATTATTTGGGTCTAAAACTAATCCGAAGGTAGATGTAGAGGTAAGCGTGCCGACCTTGATCACATCGACTTTGGAACCATTCCAACAGCATCGTCACCTCGTCCTTTGCCGGTGTTAAACAATCGTAGTCACTGTTTGGGTTGCAAATATTAGCCATGAACGATATCAAATACCTGGAATTACTACTTTGCGAGCTCTAGTAAGGTACACATCAATAACATGTACATCACATACCTTTGTTCACCTTGCCATCCTTATCGCCCAATACTTGGGGCGGTTCCGCTTCGATGACCGATCGCAACGCGGTGAAAGCACTCGATTCAGGCTTAGGTCAGGACTTGGGTTTCTTCTCTGAGCAGCAACTTGCTTCTGCATTCTTCTTGAAGTTCCTTCTTCTTCCCTTTTGCCTTTCTTCTTGAAACTAGTGGTCTTATTGACCATCAACACTTGATGCTCCTTCTTGATTTCTACCTCCGCGGCCTTTAGCATTGCGAAGAGCAGGGGTATAGTCTTTACTAACCCTTGCATATTATGAGTTCATCCATGAAGCCTTTGTAGCTTGGTGGCGGTGATTGAAAATTATCGATGACACATCATCCGGAAGATTAACTCATTGTGTCAAGTGATTTTAATACGGACGTTGAGTATGTGTCACTTCAGCGAACTATTCTCCTCCATCTTGCGGCTATAGAACTTATTGGAGACTTCATATCTCTCAATCCGGGCATTACTGTTGGAAATATTAACTTCAACTCCTGGAACATCTCATATGTCGCGTTCAAAGCATCGTCGTTGAAGTCCGGTTCCTAAATAGTGTAAAGCATAGCACCTTGAACTATAGAGTAGTCATCGACTTTTGCTTTGCAGACGTTCTTAACGTCGTGGTATAGTGCATCAATGGATAATCCTCGATTCAGGACCCGATTCATGTAATTGACCATCATCTTTCAACTTTGCTTTCACAAAGGCATGACATTAAAATTCAACGGAACAACGAGCCATCTATCTACAAACAAACATAAACAAGTAAGATACTATCGGTACTAAGTTCATGATAAATTTAAGTTCAATTAATCATATTACTTAAGAACTCCCACTTAGGCAGACATCCTCTAGTCATCTCGGTGATCACGTGATCCAAATCAACTAAACCATAACCCGATCATCGCGTGAAATGGAGTAGTTTTCAATGGTGAACATCTTATGTTGATCATATACTACTATATAATTCACGCTGACCTTTCGGTCTCCGTGTTCGAGGCCATATCTGCATATGCTAGGCTCGTCAAGTATAACCCGAGTAATCTGCGTGTGTGTGCAAAGCTGGCTTGCACCCGTTAATAGATGGAGTAGAGCTTATCACACCGATCATCACTGAATTATGCAGGCACGACGAACTTTAGTAATGGTGCATACTCGGGAGAACACTTCTTGATAATTTAGTGAGAGATCATCTTATAATGCTACCGTGAATCAAAGCAAGATAAGATGCATAAAGGATAAACATCACATGCAAATCAATATAAGTGATATGATATGGTCATCATCATCTTGTGCTTCGTGATCTCCATCTCAACAGCACTACCATGATCACCATCGTCACCGTGCGACACAGATCTCCATTCGTTATTAGCATCGTTGTCGTCTCGCCAAACTTATGCTTCTCGACTATCGCTACGCTTAGTGATAAAGTAAAGCATTACGAGCGATTGTTGCATACAATAATGACAACCATATAGGCTCTGCCGATTCTGCGATAACCGGATTTACAAAACATGATCATCTCATACAATGGAAAATATAGCATCAACGTCTTGACCATATCACATCACAACATGCCCCGCAAAAACAAGTTAGGCGTCCTCTACTTTTGTTGTTGCAAATTTTACGTGGCTGCTACGGGCTTTAAGCAAGAACCAGGTCTCACCTCGCATCAAAACCACAGCGATACTTAGTCAAATAGACTCCGTTTAACCTTCTCAAGGACGGTGCGTAGCCTTTTCAGTTCAACTAAAGTGAGAAGACAGACACCCACAGTCACCTTTAAGCAACGAGTGCTGCGTGGCGGTGAAACCCGATCTCGCGTAAAGCGTCTGGCGTAATGTCGGTGCAGGGCAGCTTCATCTCACAATACCGCTGAACCAAGTATGACATGCTTTGGTAGGTAGTATGACTTATATCGCCCACAACTCACTTTGTGTTCTACCGTGCAAAACATCAAACCATAGAAAAACCTAGGCTCGGAGTGCCTTTGTTGGGAAGCGTAGTAATTTCAAAAATTTCCTACGCTTTACGCCAAGATCATGGTGATGCATAGCGAGAGGAGAGTGTTGTCTCGTGCCTCGTAGACCGAAGCGGAAGCAATCACAGCGTAGAGGAAGTAGTCGTCGTTCTCCTCGCGATCCGACCGATCCGGCGCGTTACTCGGCGCCCCGAGTTCTTGACACCGTACAGCTCGATGGCGTCCTCGTACTCGATCCAGCCGGTGTCGAGGGAGAGTTCCGTCGGCCGCGATGGCGTGGTGGCGATCTTGATGTTCTACGGTAGCGGGGCTTCGCCTAAGCAGCTGACGATATGACGAGGTGGAATATGGTGGAGGGCACGGCTAAGGCGATCCGTAGATCAAACTTGTGTGTTCTAGGGTGCCCCCTACCCGTATATAAGGAGGAGGGAGTCTGCGGCCGGCCTAGGGAAGCGGGAGGTCCTACTCCAGGAGTAGGACTCCCCCTTCTAGTTGGAGTAGGATTGGGGGAGGGAAGAGGAGAGGCGCCCCTCCTTGTCCTATTGGGACTAGGGGAGGGGGCGCGGCCTGCCTGGCCGGCCTCCTCTTCTCCCTCGAGGCCCACTAAGGCCCATTTAGTTCCCGGGGGTTCTAACATGGCATCAAATTATAACAGAATCTGCCAGGAAAACAACAACAGCAACTACCCTACTTTACAAGCTCAAAGCACTCAGCACACAACTCACAAAAATACAAGGTCAACACCTCTGGAAAGATGGCATGTCCTAGTCCAACATTCATGTAGAGCTCATACTCATAGGATGCACACATAAATCATGGCAAAATGACAAAAGAGCTCGAACTGATAAGATTCTGAAACTAACGATCTGAAGCTATCTTCCAACAGCATTTCGGGCACCAAGATGAGCTCAAATGCAAATGATGCAATGGAATGAAATGATGTACTCGTCGAGACGAACAATTTGACATATTATCGCGCGCAAAGCAGATTCACGGATGCAGAGATGTGATGCGATGAAAATGCATGAAAATGATAGAATTCTGGGGACTTAGTGGAATTTTCAGGGGGGTCAACCTCGTTGCACGGAAAACGATGCTCGTCGGAGATCATGCCGGAGACGGTGGGGATGGCCGGAGAAGGTCGGGGCCGCTCGGGGAGGTGGCAGGCGAGGGATCCGTGAGGGGAGGATCCGTCGGTCCTCGCCGGATCGCCGAGAGCCTTGGCCGAGGCGGATCGGCCGGCGGCGGCCTCAGCTCGAGCTCAGCCGCGGGGGGCCTATGGCCTTATGTATGTAAGTGCAAGCGCGAGGCGGCGGAGCCTTGGCCGGGCGCTTGGGCGCTGGCCGAAGCCAGCCTGAATGAGCGGCAGCATCGAGGCGGGCGACGCCAGTTCGTGTGTGGCGCTTCAGCCGTGTGAGGCCGTAGCAATGGCGGCGGGTCGCGTGGTCGGACAGCGGCGCCAGATGGGCCATGAACCCTGGATAAACTCCATGGCGGCGTGTGGAGACGCGGCGGTGCCACATGTAGCGCCGTTTGGCGAGGCGGAGGTGGCGTGGCGCGTGATTCGCCGAGGTGAGGTGTCCGGCGGACATGTCCGTGGTGGACATGTCCGTGGCGAGAGGAAGAGGAGAGCTAGGGTTTGGGGAATCATCAGTGAATTTGAGGAGGGTCTATATATAGGCATAGAGGGAGCTAGGAGAGTCCAAATGAGGTGTAGTTTTTGACCCACTTGATCGTGATCGAACGCAACGAGAGCATGGAGGGAGTTGCTGGGCTTTGGGCCACTTTGGAAGGGTGTTGGGCTGGAAACAAAGAGGGCTTTGCGGTTACCCGTTAACTGTTGAGTACCAAACGACCTCCAAATGGCACGAAACTTGACAGCGGTCTACGGTGCTATACCAAGGCCGCTTGGCAAACCTCGAACCATTCCGAAAAAGTTTAACACCCGCACGAAAAAGAAGCGAAGAGGGGACGCCGAGGGACATAGGAGTGCGGATTGCAAAAGCAGACAACGGGAAAAGGCTCGGATGCATGAGATGAACATGTATGCAAAATGAAATGCACATGATGACATGATATGAAATGCATATGATGACATGGCAAATGCAACACGCAAGCAAATGACATGGCAACGACAGCGAATAACGGGCGGACACCTGGCGCATCGGCTCCGGGGTGTTACAGTAGGTGTCTTCCGTCGCCAAGTTAGGGCACGGGAGATTGAACTGCTCGGCTTCGACCTTCGCTCCGTCTAGCAGTTCTTCGTGTGGTAATTAAAGTTTACTTTTTATCGTCTTTTTGATCTGATAGATTCATCCGTCTTTACCAAAAGTGATTTCTAGATCTCCAAACTTGAATCTATCTCATTCTGCATCTCATATTCTGCCTAGTCTATTCACTTATGCTTTTTTACAAGTTAGATTCCTCACTTGTACCTATTCTTGGATTTGTACAACTCTGGAACCAACTCTCATCAAATAAGTGAATGTCTTCGCGTTATGAGGTCAATGTCTTCAAACTGATTTATCTTCAAATTTTCTAAGAATGCATATGACCTCTGCCCCTTCCCTCACACATCTAATGCTGTCACAGGTACATGTCCGTGGGAGAATCCCTTGGTTCTCATAGTTTGCATTCGTTTGCAGAATTCTTGCAGAGTCACATCAATTCATCTAAAGCCAGTTCTTGTCTGACCAGCCATTTGAAGCCATTGCACGTACTGAAACCCTTCAGTTTAAACTTCATGGCAATTGAGAAGTCATCATGAAAGGGAGGTAGATAGCGCCGTGGTAACACTTCCAAGGATTTGCCTCCAGATTTGCATGAGCTGTACAAAACAGACCCTGAGGAAACCTATACCGGCCGCAAGAATCAAATCCAGTGGATTTGAAGATATTGGGCAGAAGAATGGTTCAAATACCGCTTCGTCACTGATGAATATGCCGAGAAAAATGCCATCAAGGGACCCTGGGGAGATATTGTGTACAAAAATCTTCAACCCCAGTCCCTTCCTGAAGCCATCTAACGAGAATTCTATCCGTGCATGATTCGCGGACCGCAGCCAGAGAACGCTGATCCTTCTTCTCTGCTGTGGTGCCATGAAGACCATCTGTTCAAGCGCAACTACCAGTTCGCCAAAGACTCAGCTGCAAAGAACAAGAAGGCTCTAGGGCTCGACTTCAACCCTGGTCCTTCCTCAGCTCGGGACGATGGCACCCGCGAACCCAATCAGAACAGGATCGACCCCTTCTACAACCTTCCTGGCCTCATCACCCACATTACTGTCCAAGGTGCCAAAGTGGATCATTTTGATGATGGTGCTGACATTGATGAAGCTCCAGGTCCTACTCCAAAGCCGCAGAAGCAAAAGAAGACTAAAGCTTCAAAGTCATCTGCTGCTCCAAAAGCTTCACGAGTGAAGCCATTGGCAACTGCCCCTCCTGCTCCTAGTAACACCTCTGAAGATCTCTCTCGCATCTCCAAGAAGCATGAGAAGCCACAGAAGAAACCTGTTTAGCGACAGAGTCAAGCACTGACACCTGCTGCCGTTCTGAGGAACGAATATAAAGCCATTGATTTGTCTTCAGATGAATAATTTGGTAATGATGCCCTTGAGCAGCTGATCAAGAGCAAGCAAGAGGCAGAGATCTTCAATGATCTGTCCCTCTTCGATGTGAACATCTTGCACAATTTCATTGATGAATGGTTCGACAATCAAGACCTCAGCTTTGATGATCTTCAACTCCCCATTGGCATCAACGTCTCCTTTCAAGGCGCCATTGCTCTGGTAGCTCTCGCTCGTGGTGTTGAGCTGAAGCACAAGATTGATTTTGAGAAGGAACAGTTCAAGAAGCATGTGGCCAAGCTGAGTGTGGCAGATGTCCAAAAAATCAAGGTGATGCTCAATGACCTCAAGGAGGCATTTCAAGAAGAAACATGAGGAAGCCAAAGGCTCAAGAGGCGCATGAAAACTCTTGCTGCCAAGTGTGTTCGAGGCTTACAACAAAGCTGAAAAGCGCCAAGGCTCTTAGGCGTCTGGTATTGACCCCAAGATGGCTGCCAAATGCAGAAGAAGCACTGCTGTGGCCCTGGACTAAAGCTCCACGGCGGGAAGAACCTCACATTGTCTTCCCGGCCACCAGATGACAAGCTCGAAGCCTAAGGTCTCCACAATGGCTTGGATCGGTGAAAAAAGCAAAGGCAGCCGAAGCGAAGCGAAAGCATAAAACCAAGAACACCACAGATGATGCACCACCCCTCAAGAAGAGGAAGACCAAGAAAAGAGATCGGGCTGCTCCCAAAGAGCCCCTTGTTGTTGAACCCATTGCTTTCGCTCCCCTCCATCTGCAAATCAAGAGCGTTGATTGATGGTTCATGAGCCTGCTTCCACAGAGGCTCCTAAAGCTCAAGAGGTTCCAGTCGTTGACCCCATCGCGACTGAAGACATTGGTCCCCAAGACAATGTAGAAGATGATGAAGTCCTTCCTTAGAACCAGCGCCACACGGTATCATCGCCTGTTCAGACGAACATCAAAACCATCAGTATTGGTCGTCCTCTGACGCCAATCTCACAAGATGCTTCATGGGCTGATCGCCCCCAACCAGCAACCGCAGTTCAAGACTCACCAAGTACACCCCGTCCTTCACCAACGCAAGGTCCCAGTCCAATTGTCAATGACGACAATTACATGGAGACCACACCATCCCCGAAAGCATCGCCCGTGTATCAATGGCTTCGCAAAGGCCAGAGGCAATCGGTCTCCATGACAACCATCACAGAAGAGGATTCAAACTAGTCCAGCTCAGTGGCACGTCAAGTGTTCCCTGAAGATAATCCTTCTGTGACGGTCCCCTCGTCTGAAGCAAATGTTGCTGAAGACAATCCGGTTGCATTAGCCGAAGCAAGACAAGAAGAAGAGCATGTTGCTACTCCCCCTACCACCAAAGAAGTTGTTCTCGAGGAGAACGTATCTGTGCCCGACCCTCCAGCTCCTCAAGTGGAGGTTGAGAATCCTGAGGCAGCCACCAACAACACCTCTGAAGCCAATGACGTTGTCATGGCTGAAGACAATGTGGCACCTACAACAAATGTGCAGCCTGACGCCTCTGCTGATGCCACTGCTCCTGTTCCGCCACCAAGGCCCCACACCATTGAGCATGCATTTTACCAAGGCGAGCTTGTTCCTGTCAGATGGCCAATTCTGATTCCTCCGCCTGCTCCTGGACCTCAGTTTGACTATCATGTGGAGCACAGGCCTCAGGTTCAGAAGCCAAAACCAAGGCTGCCAAGGTTCCTAGGTACTGCATCAGCACCAGGCTCATTCAATGTCAACAGATTCATTGCACACAATACCTTCTTCGATTATGGCAAGAACCCATATTCCAAGCCAAGAATATCATCAGATCGGTTCTGGAGCTATCGGTAGCATCTACTACTCAGATTCTATACAATCGAGGGCGCATATTTCCTCATATGCGTCCCGACACTGAAGCCATTCTTTGATCCTGCCTTACCTTGAAGAAGCCCTAGGCGCTTTCGTGATCTTTGGTCTTCTGCAGTTTGTCACTAACAAGGAACACTGGAATGTAGAACTTATTCTTCAATTTTATGCAACCCTCCACATTCGCGGCTACAGGGGGATACAGCGTGGGTCCTTGAGTGGATGATGGGCAGCGTTCATCATGAAGCCAAGGCCTTTGATGTCATTGAGCTTACCGGCCTCTCCACTCGAGCGTCTTGTATGAACACGGTTGTCGACTTCACGCGATGCATTGGAGAGCATCTTTGAAGCTTTGAGCCCAACATAGGCGGATGCTTAGTATGATGAAGCCCTTTGCCCGGGATCTTTGAGTATCCCAAGGAATTCCTTGTTGAAGACCTAGAGTATCTGCCCCGCACTATCTATCATATCATTCGGCAAACTCTATGGCCGATCAAGGGGCATTCCTCCTCAGCAAAGCTTGATGGTGCAATGAAGACATTGGTCTTCTACATACTAAATGGCAAAAGCTTCAATACTCAAGATTTCTTCATTCACCAGTTTGCTGCATCTGGGTCTGACATTTTTGGTCTAAAGTTCTATGCTCCTTGGATCATGAGTCTGGTCAAGCTCCACTCTGCCATTGACTATCAGCCCTCTGCTCGTAACCATCTCATATTTTTACCAGAGGTTGATATGTCCATTGAAGCCATTTACCCAGAGCCTGCCAAGGAAGCACTATATCTTCACAATATAGATCGTTAGAGCTTTTCCCAGCATGTTGAGGGTGTTCAGGTTGCTTCTAGTGTTTATCTACTGGCCGGCAACACTGTCGTGCATGTACTGAAGCCACAGAAAGCACCATTGCTCCAAGAACTCGCAAACAATCCCGTGTGCTCAATGACCACGAGCTTCTTGCGGCTTTGCATCAGAAACAAGATAAGCACCATTACTGGCAGAAGCGACAAATGCAAAGCCTCTTAGTGGATATAAATCACATTCGCAATCTTGCCACCAAGAACGCCTTTGTCACTCACGAAACCTGTCGGAGGACTTGGAAGGGTTTGACACGCTGCTCGGTCTTTGTGATCTTCAAGACGATGGCTTCACCGAAAGATTCAAGTTTGACTCCACTCCTCCGGGAATGTTGTTTCGTCGAACCTCGTCTCTTGAAGATTCAGAGTACTCTTCGTCTGCAGCCGCAGTAAATGCCGGAGTTATTGATGAAGCCGATGATGCTACTTCACCACCGCCAACATCAGCGCATATCAACACTGCACCAAGTTCTTTTGCACCACCAAACCTCAACAACGACCCTGCTGCTTCACCTACTCCTCATGGGAACGAGTAGAGCCTATGTCTTCAAACCTTTTTGGTCCTTACTGACAAAGGGGGAGAAGCATAGGTTGATAGTCTTCAAGCGGGTCCATATGTGTGGTTGCTATACTTTTGCCTAGTGCTTACAACTCTCGTTTTGCTACATTTGGTTCTTTGAGTTGTAACACTTAAACTTGATGGTCGTCTGCTACTTTTTCTGCTATGCTGTGTGATGCGATGATAAATTCCGCACATGCGATGATAAATCCCGCATGAACTCATTCCGCAGACGTCCATTTTTCATTATGCATGTCATTATTCCTGTATATCTGTTCATGCATGATGTATTATCTTCATACGGTGAAGAGGATCTCCACAAGTACAACCTGCCATGTGCATTTGCATTGCAATGCAAAACATTAATATGCAAATCTTCAGGGGGAGCCTTTTTGCCATCTATGAAGACAATATCTTAATCCTTACAATTTCACATACTTTTATCCCCGTTGAAAACTTCAACCAGTTTGTCATCAATCACCAAAAAGGGGGAGATTGTAAGTGCATCTAGTGCCACCCCTAAGTGGTTTTGGAGTATTGACAACAAACCTGGTTGAGGGACTAATGTGTTTGTGAGAATTGCAGGATAACATAGGTAGTAGTCCCTCCTTGATTCGGTTTACCTACCAGAGATGACCCCTAAAAATGTGTGAAGACATTGAAGACAATGGTGGTCTATGAAGATATTCACATTGAAGACTATGACACGAGAAGACAGTGAGTGAAGACTATGGAGCACGAAGACTTAGTTGTTTTGTTGTTTCCTTTTCTTCTTTGTTGAGTCATAGGAACCACCGCACTGTTAATTCGGGTCCAAGTGAACAAAATCAGAGTGACTGAACTGATGCTCAAACCAAATCCTATGTCTTCGAGCGAAGACAATGAGAGCAAATCTTATCCCGTGTTGGATAAGTTAGCTTTACTTGTAGCCCAAGTCAAGCTGCCGCGTGCGTTTGAAATCTGACCGTTGCGACACGTGTCAGTTCCTTAGTGACCCAGGGTCATTTCGGACAAATCCGGTTGGGTTGCCCAGTGGGTGGCTGCTCAGAGTTAGTACACGGCTTTTATCGTTTGAGAGCAACCCACCGCCAAAGCTTTCGAGAGAGAATCATTGCGAGGACAAAGCCCAAACTACCCAGAGCCCAAAGAGTGTTTGGCATCACTGAAGTCTCTCTGTCTGTGTGATCTGAAGATTTGTTACACTTGAGGACTGTGAATCCTCCAGCCGGGTAGGCGTCGCGTTCTGAGCATCCAAGAGCCATTGTGGATTGCCGGTGAACAAAGTCTGTGAAGGTTCGGAAGTCTACCTTGAAGACTTACCAGCGTGATTGCACGGGGACTAAGTGTCCTTAGCTCAAGGGGAATAAGGTGAAGACGCAGTCTTCTGAGTTGAATCTCAGCCTCCCTAACCAGACATACAGTTGTCACAGCAACTGGAACTGGTCGAACAAATCCCTGTCCTTCTGAAGCCATTGGTTCTATCTCTTACCTCTCTTTACTTACAGTTTGTCTTCATGAAGTCATAGCCTTCTTGCATCATCTATTTGACTTCACTGTGTGACTATCTGTTCCGATTGGCCTCATACTATCTTCCATATTGATCTTTACTACCTAGATGCTATTAGTCTTTGTGCTTTCACTCCATTGAATACTTGACTATGGCTTGTCTAGTGTAGTCTACCTTCCGCTGCGTTCGAATAGTGTTGTTTATATTGTTTGTCTTACTCCCATGTTTTGAAGACTTTCATAAAAATCGCCTATTCACCCCCACTCTAGTCAATAACTATCCCTTTCAGAAGTCGGGGCGGCCCACACGGTTGGGAGGCTCGGGCGTAATGATGAGGTAGAAGCCTTCGTCGTTGAAGAACACGCGCACGATGGCGCAAAGCTAGGAGGAGTCGAGGGCCTTGACTTTGACGCAGACCTCCTCCTCCTTTCAGAGCGAGAGCTCGTCCACCATGACCACCTTGCCCAAGACCTTGGACATGTTGCGAATCACCCGCTCAGACTACGCAATGTCGGGCAGGCCAGAGATGAGGATCCACGCCGTATCTAGGGTGGCAACCGCCTTAGGGTCGCGGGTCGGTGCGGAGATGTCCACCACGAGCTTGTTGAGGGTGAGGGTGATGTCAGCACTCCTGGTGGCGTATCCGTGGCTAGTTGCATCGGGGAAGATGTCGGTGAACTCGTTGCCCATAGACGGGGTCACCTGCCAGTCCTACTAGCAGCAGTACAGGTGGTTGAGCTCGGTCTCAATCATCTCTGGGGAGGCCACCCCCTCGCCAATAACAGAAATGATGTCCAGAAGGGACGGCCTGGCCGGGGGGAGGGCCGACACCTCCATGTGGAAGAACCCAAGCCCCTCGATGCCGTGACCATACATCTTGAGCTCGTCGATCACCGGTCGGTCAGGGCATAGCCCTGTGGGGTACCCAGGTGTTGGGGAACGTAGTAATTTCAAAAATTTTCCTACGCACACGCAAGATCATGGTGATGTATAGCAACGAGAGGGGAGAGTGTTGTCTCGCACCTCGTAGACCCGAGGCGAAGCGATCACAATGTAGAGGAAGTAGTCGTACGTTCTCCTCGCGATCCGACCGATCCGGCGCCGTTACTCGGCGCCCCGAGTTCTTGACACACGTACAGCTCGATGGCGTCCCTCGTACTCCGATCCAGCCGAGTGTCGAGGAGAGTTCCGTCGGCCGACGGCGTGGTAGCGATCTTGATGTTCTACGTGCGAGGCCGCTAAGCTTCGCGACGATATGACCGAGGTGGAATATGGTGGAGGGGCACCACACGGCTAAGGAGCGATCCGTAGATCAAACTTGTGTGTTCTAGGGTGCCCCCTGCCCCGTATATAAAGGAGGAGGGGAGGTGCGGCCGGCCTAGAGGAGGCGCGGAGAGAGTCCTACTCCCAGGAGTAGGACTCCCCTTCCTAGTTGGAGTAGGATTGGGGAGGGGGAAGAGGAAGGGCGCCGCCCCTCCTTGTCCTATTCGGACTAGGGGAGGGCGCCTGCCTGCCCGGCCGGCCCCTCCTCTTCTCCCTCGAGGCCCACTAAGGCCCATTTAGTTCCCGGGGGTTCGGTAACCTCCGGTACTCGATAAATTCGATTTCAGCGGAACCATTCCGGACTCAAATATAGGCTTCAATATATCAATCTTTATGTCTCGACCATTTGAGACTCCTCGTCATGTCCGTGATCACATCCGGGACTCGAACTTCTTCGGTACATCAAAATACATAAACTCATAATAAGCATCATCGAAACCTTAAGCGTGCGGACCCTACGGTTCGAGAACAATGTAGACATGACCGAGACCGTCTCCGTCAATAACCAACAGCGGGACCTGGATGCCCATATTGGTTCCTACATATTCTCTGAAGATCTTTATCGGTCGACCGCATAACAACATCGTTGTTCCTTTGTCATCGGTATGTTACTTGCGAGATTCGATCGTCGGTATCAATACCTAGTTCAATCTCGTTATCGGCAAGTCTCTTTACTCGTTCCATAATACATCATCTCACAGCTAACTCATTAGTTGTATTGCTTGCAAGGCTTCAGTGATGTGTATTACCGAGAGGGCCCAGGATACCTCTCCGAGCAATCGGAGTGACAAAACCTAATCTCGAAATCGCCAACCCAACATACGCCTTTGGAGACACATAGTACTCCTTTATAATCACCCGATTCGTTGTGACGTTTGGTAGCACCAAAGTGTTCCTCCAGTAGCAGGAGTTGCATAATCTCATAGTTACGAGAACATGTATAAGTCATGGATAAAAGCGGTAGCAACATACTAAGCGATCGAGTGCTAAGCTAATGGAATGGGTCAAGTCAATCAGATCATTCTACTAATGATGTGACCTTGTTAATCAAATAACAACTCCTTGTTCATGGTTAGGAAACACAACCATCTTTGATTAACAAGCTAGTCTAGTAGAGGCATACTAGTGACATCTTGTTTGTCTATGCATTCACACATGTATCATGTTTCGGTTAATACAATTTCTAGCATGAATGATAAACATTTATCATGAAATAAGGAAATAAATAATAACTTTATTATTGCCTCTAGGGCATATTTCCTTGATCTCCCACTTGCACTAGAGTCGATAATCTAGATTACATAGTAATGATTCTAACACCCATGGAGTCTTGGTGCTGATCATGTTTTGCTCGTGGAAGAGGCTTAGTCAGCGGATTCCGCAACATTCAGATCCGTATGTATCTTGCAAATCTCTATGTCTCCCACGGACTAAGTCCGGATGGAATTGAGCGTCTCTTGATGTGCTTGGTCCTCTTGTGAAATCTGGATTCCTTCGCTAAGGCAATTGCTCGATGTTGTCACGAGAAGATTTTCATTGGACCCGATGCACTAGGTATGACACCTAGATCGGATATGAACTCCTTCATCGAGACTCCTTCATTAGCTGCTTCGAAGCTGCTATGTACTCCGCTTCACATGTAGATCCCTTCTGACGCTTTGTTTAGAACGCACCAATGACAGCCCTCCGTTTAGTGTAAATCGTATCCGGTCTGCGATTTAGAATCGTCGGGATCGGTGTCAAAACTTGCATCAGCGTAACCATTTACGATGAGCTCTTTGTCACCTCCATATCGAAAACATTCCTTAGTCCTTTTCGGTATTTCAGGATGTTCTTGACGCTGTCGATGATCCACTCTGGATTACTTTGGTACCTCCTGCTAGGCTTATAGCAAGGCACACATCAGTCAGTACACAGCATTGCATACATGATAGAGCCTATGGCTGAAGCATAGGAACATCTTTCATTTTCTCTCTATCTTCTGCGGTGGTCGGGCATTGAGTCTTACTCAACTTCACACCTTGTAACACGAGCAAGAACCCTTTCTTTGCTTGATCCATTTTGAACTTCTTCAAAATTTTGTCAAGGTATGTGCTTTGTGAAAGTCAATTAAGCGTCTTGATCTATCTCTATAGATCTTAATGCCCAATATGTAAGCAGCTTCACGAGGTCTTTCATTGAAAAACTCTTATTCAAGTATCCCTTTATGCTATCGAGAATTCTATATCATTTCCGATCAGCAATATGTCATCTACATATAATATCGAAATCTTTCTGAGCTCCCACTCACTTTCTTGTAAATCGAGGCTTCTCCAAAATGCATATAAACCCAAATGCTTTGATCACACTATCAAGCGTTTATTCTAACTCGAGATGCTTGCAGTCCATAAATGGATCGTTGGAGCTTGCACACTTTGTTAGCTCCTTTGGATCGATAAAACCTTCGGTTGCATCATATACAACTCTTCTTCCAGAAATCCATTCAGGAATCGGTCTTTACATCCATTTGCCAAATTTCATAATCATAAAATCGGCAATTGCTAACATGATTGAGACGGACTTAAGCATCGCTCGGGTGAGAAGGTCTCATCGTAGTCAATCCCTTGAACTTGTCGAAAACCCTTTGCGACAAGTCGAGCTTTATAAACGATAACATTACCGTCGTCGGTCTTCTTCTTGAAGATCCACTTGTTTTCTATTGCTTGCCTACCCTCGGGCAAGTCAACCAAAGTCCATACTTTGTTTTCATACATGGATCCCATCTCAGATTTCATGGCCTCAAGCCATTTTGCGAATCTGGGCTCACCATCGCTTTTCATAGTTCATAGGTTCATCATGATCTAGTAGCATGATTTCGAGAATAGGATTACCGTACCACTCTGAGTGCGGATCTTACTCTGGTTGATCTCGAGGTTACTGTAGCAACTTGATCTGAAGTTTCATGATCAACATCATCAACTTCCTCACTACTTGGTGTAGGTGTCTCGAAACCGGTTTCTGACAAACTACTTTCAAGTAAGGGAGAAGGTACAATTACCTCATCAAGTTCTACTTTCCTCCCACTCACTTCTTTCGAGAGAAACTCCTTCTCTAGAAAGGATCCATTTTAGCAACGAATGTCTTGCCTTGGATCTGTGATAGAAGGTATACCCAAGCTGTCTCCTTTGGGTATCCTATGAAGACACATTTCTCCGATTTGGGTTCGAGCTTATCGGGTTGAAGTTTTTCACATAAGCATCGCATCCCCAAACTTTAAGAAAGCGACAACTTTGGTTTCTTGCTAAACCACAGTTCATAAGGTGTCGTCTCAGCGGTTTCGACGGTGTTCTATTCGATGTGAATCGGCGTCTCTAGAGCACAACCCCAAAGCGATAGCGGTAAATCTGTAAGAGACATCATAGATCGTACCATATCTAGTAAAGTCACGATTCGGACGTTCGGACACACCATTACGTTGTGGTGTTCGGGTGGCGTGAGTTGTGAAACTATTCCGCATTGTTTCAAATGTAGACCAAACTTCGTAACTCAAATATTCACCTCCACGATCGGATCGCGAGAAACTTAATTTTCTTGTTACGATGATTTTCAACTTCACTCTGAAATTCTTTGAACTTTTCAAATGTTTCAGGACTTATGTTTCATTAAGTAGATATACCCATATCTCTGCTTAAGTCATCTGTGAAGGTGAGAAAATAACGATATCCGCCACGAGCCTCAACATTCATCGGACCACATACATACATATGTATGATCTCCAACAAATCTGTTGCTCTCTCCATAGTACCGGAGAAGCGGGTTTTAGTCATCTTGCCCATGAGGCACGGTTACATAAGTGCCAAGTGATTCATAATCAAGTGACTCCAAAAGTCCATCGGTATGGAGTTTCTTCATGCGCTTTACACGATATGACCTAAGCGGCGATGCCACAAATAAGTTGCACTATCATTATCAACTCTGCATCTTTTGGTTTCAACATTATGAATATGTGTATCACTACTATCGAGATTCATCAAAATAGACCACTCTTCAAGGGTGCATGACCATAAAAGATATTACTCATATAAATAGAACAACCATTATTCTCGATTTAAATGAATAACCGTCTCGCATCAAACAAGATCCAGATATAATGTTCATGCTCAATGCGGGCACCAAATAACAATTATTTAGGTCTAAAACTAATCTCGAAGGTAGATGTAGAGGTAGCGTGCGACCGCGATCACATCGACTTTGGAACCATTTCCCACGCGCATCGTCACCTCGTCCTTTGCGAGTTCACTTAATCCGTAGTCCTGTTTGAGTTGCAAATATTAGCAGCAGAACCGATATCAAATACCAGTGCTACTCGAGCTCTAGTAAGGTACACATCAATAACATGTATATCACATATACCTTTGTTCACCTTGCCATCCTTCTTATCCGCCAAATACTTGGGGCAGTTCCGCTTCGGTGACCATCGCGCTTGCGATAAAAGCACTCAGTTTGGGCTTAGGTCGGACTTGGGTTTCTTCTCTGAGCGACAACTTGCTTGCTGTTCTTCTTGAAGTTCCTTCTTCTTCCCTTTGCCTTTCTTCTTGAAACTAGTGGTCTTATTGACCATCAACACTTGATGCTCCTTCTTGATTTCTACCTCCGCAGCCTTTAGCATTGCGAAGAGCTCGTGTATAGTCTTTACTAACCCTTGCATATTATAGTTCATCACGAAGCCTTTGTAGCTTGGTGGCGGTGATTGAAGAATTCTGTCAATGACACAATCATCCGGAAGATTAACTCCCAATTCGTCAAGTGATTGTAGTACCTGACATTACGAGTATGTGCTCACTAACAGAACTATTCTCCTCCATCTTGCAGCTATAGAACTTATTGGAGACTTCATATCTCTCAACGGGCATTACATTTGGAATATTAACTTCAACTCTGGAACATCTCATATGCTCCATGAGCGTTCAAAAGCGTCGTTGAAGTCCCGGTTCTAAGCCGTAAAGCATGGCACACTTGAACTATAGAGTAGTCATCGACTTTGCTCGCGAGACGTTCAAAACATCGGTGTTGCTCGGCAGCAGAGAACTGGCACCCAGCGGTGCATCGGGGCGTAACTCTTCATGCAGCAATGAGGATAATCCTCGAGTTCGGACCCGATCCGTGTAATTGCTACCATCATCTTTCAACTTTGCTTTCTCAAGGAAGCATTAAAATTCAACGGAACAACGGCACGAGCCATCTATCTACAATCAAACATAAACAAGCAAGATACTATCGGTACTAAGTTAATGATAAATTTAAGTTCAATTAATCATATTACTTAAGAACTCCCACTTAGATGACATCTCTCTAGTCATCTAAGTGATCACGTGATCCAAATCAACTAAACCATAACCGATCATCACGTGAAATGGAGTAGTTTTCAATGGTGAACATCTTATGTTGATCATATCTACTATATGATTCACGCTCGACCTTTCGGTCTCCGTGTTCGAGGCCATATCTGCATATGCTAGGCTCGTCAAGTATAACCCGAGTATTAGCGTGTGCAAAACTGGCTTACACCGTTGTAGATGGACGTAGAGCTTATCACACCCGATCATCACGTGGTGTGCAGGCACGACGAACTTTGGCAACGGTGCATACTGGGGAGAACACTTCTTGATAACTTAGTGAGAGATCATCTTATAATGCTACCATCAATCAAAGCAAGATAAGATGCATAGAGGATAAACATCACATGCAAATCAATATAAGTGATATGATATGGTCATCATCATCTTGTGCTTCGTGATCTCCATCTCTGCACCCACCATGATCACCATCGTCACCGGTAGCGACACCTTGATCTCCATCGTAGCATCGTTGTCGTCTCGCCAAACTTATGCTTCTCGACTATCGCTACAGCTTAGTGATAAAGTAAAGCATTACGAAGCGATGCATTGCATACAATAAGCGACAACCATATGGCTCCCGCCGATTGCGATAACCGGTTACAAAACATGATCATCTCATACAATAAAATATAGCATCACGTCTTGACCATATCACATCACAACATGCCTGCAAAAACAAGTTAGGCGTCCTCTACTTTGTTGTTGCAAATTTTACGTGGCTGCTACGGGCTTAAGCAAGAACCAGTCTCACCTCGCATCAAAACCACAGCGATACTTCGTCAAATAGACTTCGTTTTAACCTTCTCAAGGACGGGCGTAGCCGCACTCAGTTCAACTAAAGTGAGAGAGCAGACACCCGCCGGTCACCTTTAAGCAGCGAGTGCTCGTGGCGGTGAAACCAGTCTCGCGTAAGCGTCTGGCGTAATGTCGGTCAGGCGCTTCATCTCTACAATACCGCTGAACCAAAGTATGACATCTGGTAGGTAGTATGACTTGTATCGCCCACAACTCACTTGTGTTCTACTCGTGCAAAACATCAAACCATAGAAAAACCTAAGCTCGATGCCCTTTGTTGGGGAGCGTAGTAATTTCAAAAATTTTCCTCGCACCGCGCAATATCATGGTGATGTATAGCAGAGAGGGGAGAGTGTTGTCTCGTACCCTCGTGAGACCCAAGCGAAGCGATCTAGCGTAGAGGAAGTAGTCGTCACGTTCTCCTCGCGATCCGACCGATCCGGCGCCGTTACTCCGGCGCCCCGAGTTCTTGACACCGTACAGCTCGATGGCGTCCCTCGTACTCCGATCCAGCCGAGTGTCGAGGAGAGTTCCGTCGGCCGATGGCGTGGTGGCGATCTTGATGTTCTACGGCAGGGCTTTCGCCTAAGCTTCGACGATATGACCGAGGTGGAATATGGTGGAGGGGCACCGCACGGCTAAGGAACGATCCGTAGATCAAACTTGTGTGTTCTAGGGTGCCCCTACCCCGTATATAAAGGAGGAGGGAGGTCTGCCGGCCTAGAGGAGGCGGGAGGAGTCCTACTCCCAGGGAGTAGGACTCCCCCTCCTAGTTGGAGTAGGATTGGGGGAGGGAAGAGGAAGGGGCGCCGCCTCCCTTGTCCTATTCGGACTAGGGGGGGCGCGGCCTGCCTGGCCGGCCCCTCCTCTTCTCCCTCGAGGCCCACTAAGGCCCATTTAGTTCCAGGGGGTTCGGTAACCTCCGGTACTCCGATAAATTCCGATTTCACGGAACCATTCGGACTCCAAATATAGGCTTCCAATATATCAATCTTTATGTCTCGACCATTTGAGACTCCTCGTCATGTCCGTGATCACATCCGGGACTCGAACTTCTTGGTACATCAAAATACATAAACTCATAATAACCGCATCGAAACCTTAGCGTCGCGGACCCTACGGTTCGAGAACAATGTAGACATGACCGAGACCGTCTCGGTCAATAACCAACAGCGGGACCTGGATGCCCATATTGGTTCCTACATATTCTCGAAGATCTTTATCGGTCGACCGCATAACAACATCGTTGTTCCTTTGTCATCGGTATGTTACTTGCCCGAGATTCGATCGTCGGTATCAATACCTAGTTCAATCTCGTTATCGGCAAGTCTCTTTACTCGTTAAGTAATACATCATCTCACAGCTAACTCATTAGTTGTATTGCTTGCAAAGGCTTGATGATGTGTATTACCGAGAGGGCCCAGAGATACCTCTCCAGACAATCGGAGTGACAAAACCTAATCTCAAAATCGCCAACCCAACATACGCCTTTGGAGACACACTGTAGTACTCCTTTATAATCACCCGATTCGTTGTGGCGTTTGGTAGCACCAAAGTGTTCCTCTAGTAAGCGGGAGTTGCATAATCTCATAGTTACAGGAACATGTATAAGTCATGGATAAAAGTAGTAGCAACATACTAAACGATCGAGTGCTAAGCTAATGGAATGGGTCAAGTCAATCAGATCATTCTACTAATGATGTGACCTTGTTAATCAAATAACAACTCCTTGTTCATGGTTAGGAAACACAACCATCTTTGATTAACAAGCTAGTCTACCTTTCCCGGGGAACCCCCGCCAAAAAGGTGTAAAGGGCCCCCGGGGAGCCCTTTCATTAAGTTTTAACCCCTCGAAAACCTTTACCAAACAACCCTTGGCTCCAAATGGGGTTTGGAAAACCCCTCCCAAAGTTAAAATAATTTCAAATTTTTTCCCCGAAAACCCCCTTTATAAAAGGGAAAGGGAATTCCAAACCGGGGGGTCACCCCTTAAAAGTTTGGGAGTTGGCCCAGATCGGGGGCCCCCTTAGGGCCCCGGTTTTGAAACAGAAGTTTGGGTAGTTTCAGGGCATCCCCGGGCAGGGAAAGTTAACCGGGCGTGGGTGGTTTTTTTGTTTCATGGGAGGGTTTCCCCCCAAAATACGAAATATTCCAAAGGGGTAGTGGGGGCCAAAAACACCGGAAAACCCTCTGGCCCAAACTTGGGGGGGGCCCCGCCCCTAGGTAAGGGGGGAAAAATTTTTCCCCCAAAAGGGGAAGGCCCCGGGGAAATTTCCCCAAGGACCCCCAAAGGGAAATTGGGGGAAGAGGGGGCCCCGCCCCTCCGGGCCAATTACCCGGGCCCTGCCCGGGGGCCCCTCCCCCCCCGGGGGCCCAAAAAGGCCCTTTCCTTGGTTCACCCCGGGTTTAAATTTTTAAAGGGAAAATTCCTAATTGGGGCCCAAAATAAAGTCCGACAAATTTAGCCCCTCCCCATTTTAAAAAACCCCCCCCGAAATTTCCAAAATTTACTCAAATTAACCCCCTCCCCTTTTTTGGGGAAAAAGGGGGGGTTTTTTCCCATTGAGAAAGGCTCGGGCCCCCCCCCCTGGGAATTTGGCCCTTTTTGGGTTCTTTTCCCCCCAAAAATTTTTCCCCTTTTTCCCCCAATTTGGGATTCAATTTATGTTGACCTTTTAGCCCTCCATGCCGTAACCGGCTCCTTTTCCACTAACAACTCATTAAATTTAAACCTTGGAAAGGCCCCGGAAATGTGAACCGAAGGGCCCCCAAAAAACCCCCCAATTCAATTTCCAAACTTTTTAAGCAAACCCCTGCCTTTGGGCCCGAGAAATTTCCCAAATTTCCGCCCCCTGACCGCGGTTTAGCCCCAAAAACCCCCCAAAAAAAGTTGATAACCTTTGTAAACCCAACCCTGAAACCCCAAATAGGCAAAACCAACATACCCCAAACCCATGGGGAAAAGAATTTAATTTTTAGCACAGAAACATTTTTTAAAGGGAGGTTTTTGAACAAAACAATGGGCAAATGGTGAAACAAACCCCATTCTTTGATTTTAAACAAGTGGCCCTGAACAACCCTGTAGGGGCAAACACAAACGTTCAAAGGTTTCCCTTAACTTTCAATAATTTAATAAACATTTAAATAAATAAATTTAGTAAAAAAAAATTGCCCAGGGAACCTTCCCCCATTCATAAGGGGAATTCTAGATTAAATTTAAAAAAAGGGGGGCTTTTTGTGGGAAAGGGGTTTGTCCCGGGGTTTTACCCAAAGGCCCTTTAAATCCTTTGTTCCCCCATTTTCCCAAAAAACCCAAAAGGCCCTTTTCCCTTGTTTGAAACCCTTGCTAACTTGTCCAAAATTTCAAAATTTTAACCCTGCCTGGATAATAGACTAGAACCCCACCCTCTTCAAGGCCTGTATGCCCTACATTAATCCCCCAACCTTTTTTAAATCCCCCCCCCCAGGCCCTCCGCTGGATTTCCCGTTCACGAATTGTTCCCAAACTTTTCAAAACTTCACAACAATTTTCGGAAGTTTGAACCCAATACCCCAAAACTTTACCTTTTTTTTGAACCCCAAAGCCACCATTATTTTTAAACCCCTGGCAAGCGGGAAACCCTTTTTCCCCCTTTTTGCCTTTACTATAACCCAAGAACATAAAAACTTTTTTTTCCATTTTAATTTCCCAAATTTTCCTTTAACCCAAAAACCTTTTAAGGGAAACCCTTTCTTTTATTTTAATCCCAAATTAAATTGGGTCTTTTAAAAATTCGCCTTTATTATTCCAGTTTTATCCCATAGAAAGTTTAAAAATTTTAAAAATTTCAAATTTCCTTTAAAGAAAAATTTTGATAAAAGATTAAAAGAGTGTAAAATCCTGTTTTGGAAAGAGAAAAGGAAACGTCCAATTCAAGATGATTTGAAACTAAATCCAAGCTAAAACAAAAGAATGAAGTGATCTTGGGGTAAAAAATCCAACATTGCCCAAGAAACAAAGATTTTATTAACGGGACAAATTATTTCACCGGAAATAAGAATTCTTTATGCACCTAAATAGCCTCCTTGGAAAGGCTTTATGAAAATCCCAAGAAACTTAAGAATTGATTTCAAAAACTTTGAAAAGAAAATTGGATTTAAAATCCTATTCTGCAAAATTGATAGAAACATAAGGAAAGTCGGTACTCCCATTCAAAAATATAGGTTGATTTAATGGAGGTCTTGATCAAAACAAAACTGTTCCAAGGTTTATTTTAGGAACTTTGGGGTCTAACCAAGAGAAAACTTGAAGAAAAATGGAAAGAAAGGAATCTTAAACCCCCATTGGCCTGAAAACTCCTAAACAAAAGGAATGAAAGAAAAAATTGAAACCAATGAATCCTTCAAATTTGAGGATTGTGATAATTGGCTTGGAACTCCAAAAGAAAATGCAAATAAACCAGTAAGGGCCCCAATGAAAACCATCAAGAATTTATGTTATTCCCCAAATTAAATTATAAATCAACATTTGGCATCTACTTATTTGTAAAAGGATTAAAAGAGATAAAACCCGAATTGGGAAGGCCAAAAACCACTAGGATTGGGAAGGAATAATTAAATGTAACAAGATGAAATATTAAAAAGAAGAATTGAAAGAACCAAAGGAAATTCACGGGAAGAATTTGAAATATCAAGAATTGAAGGATTTAATAAAATAACAATATTAGGAAATACTTAAGAGCCCGGTGATTTAAACAAGAAACTTGAAGAATAATTTCGAAGATCTTCAAAAAGAAAAAAAGATTTAAAATCTCCATTGAAAAATTTACAATGAAACAATTAGGAATGGCAAAAGCTACACCAAAATCTTAAAGAATAAGAAGAAAATTCCTTGTTCAAATGAGAAATGACAAAAAACAAGCCAAGTTATTAGGAACCAAGTCAAAAAAGAGGTTGAGAACATGAAAAGAATTTGAAAGATCTTGGAGAAAACATTTGATCATGAAAACTCCCAAACAAAAAGAATTTAGGAAGGAAAATAAAAGGTAAATCCTGAAAAGATTAGGGCCCATAAAAGAAAACCCGGAAAAGATTTAAAAATGAACCGGAATTAAAGCTTGAATAGAAGAATTAAAATTGAAGAACAAGGGAAAAAAATTTGGATTCTTACATTAATAAAAATACGGAATGAATATTAAATCCCTATAAAAAAATTTAAAGAGGAAAGGGATAGAGTTTAAAAACTTAAGGACCACCGAGAAGAAAAAAATGAAAATGATAACAAGGTGAATTTAGGAAACACCGAAAGAAATTGAGAAAAGAATGAAGAATTAATGAATAAAGGATACTTGAAAAATAAATGATCCAAGAAAAGGGTGGAGGGGGAAAAAAAAGGCAACGGGAATGGAGGAAGGATTTGGAAAAACTTGAATTATCTTTGATGGGAAAAATGGACCAAAGAAAAAACCCCTTGGAAAGGATTACATGAAACCCAATTTGAGAAGGATTGGAACACAGAAGAAACCCTTTGGAAAGGAGGAATCCCTTAATTGAAGCAACCGAGACCACAACCAAAAAAAACAAAGGATCCGGGCAAAGGAACAAACTATGAAAGATTTGGTTTTTTGGGGGACAGGGTCAATGAAAAACCATTTACCCAAACGAAGAATTTAGGGCCCCCAAATGAAGCCAAGGCTCAAGACCCGGCCATAGAAACCAACCGTGAAAGGGGAAAGAGGAACCCCATTTAATATAATGGGAAAGAATCCAAGAGCTACGAATTTCACCGAAACCCCAAACTTTCGGTTATCAAAGGGTTTGGGATACAAGCTAATTAAAAATAAAATCCCTAATAAAAACCATGAACAAAAAAGAAATTAAATTTTTCAACCCAAAACACCTTAAAAGTATGGAATCTGATTTCAAAGACGGTTAGGGATTATTAAAAAGATAAAAGAGATTCGGGATTAAACTTGATTTAAAACGAAGAAAAATTAGCGAAAACCCAGCCAACTGGGAAAAATAAAGTGAGGAACCGAAATGTTCTGATGAAATGAAGATCCCAAGAACCCCGGTTAAAAAATTTTTATGAAATTTAAGGAGAAGATAAATCACCCGATACCCACCTGGAAGGAGGGATAAAAAGAATTTAAACTCCGAATAAACCAAAACTCAAAACACAAAATCGCCCTAAAAACGACAAACAAAGGGGGTTTGGTCGGGGGCCTACAAACGTCCCTCGAGCATTAATTCCAGGGGCACGACTTAAGGGCCCGATTGAAAGCAAGCCTAGGAACACAATCCAGAAACAAAGGGAAAAGAACATAGGGCCAAACCCATTCAACAATTACATGAAAAAGATTAATCTAGATACTAATCCACAGAACCAAAATAAAAAGAACCCCGATAAAGGCCTATCACCCCAACCTCCCTACATCAACAGAACAAAACAACACAAACAAGAACCTCGATCCTCCTTACTTAGCACCGGAACATGGCACCCAAACCCTTTTAAAATCCGTAGCCGAACTCAAAAACTGCAAGAGATCAAGCTATTTAACTTATGGGTAAGGAAAGGATATGGACGCAAAGGACTACTTCGAGGCAACAACCAAATGGAGGGAAAAAAGGCAAAGCCTGCAAAAGATATCGAAGGATCCATACAACCCCAAAAATAATAAAAGTTACTCACGAAAGAACCTCACGAAAACCAGCGGGAGTAAATTTAACTTCGGTTTTTCAAGACTTAAAAATTTCTGCCACAAACCCGGGCACCCAAAGAACCCCAGGGGTTCCAATTGATGGCTCGCACACAATGACCTTCCCCAAGGTCCCACGATGAATCCCATAAGCATTTCGCAATGGTAAACAAACCAAAACCCAAAGGGAAATCCCAAGGGCTACAATCCCTTCCCAAACCGATAACATCCACAAAAACCAATCAGGCCCGAGGGGCCCCATAGGCCCCAAAGAAGCGATCGCCCGGGGCTAAATAAAGATACCTGAAAACACCCCAAGGGAAAAGATATGGGGTGGGCAAATGTAAAAGGCAATTTGGGCCGCACGTTTTTTAAAACGAAGTCAGGGGGCCCAAAATCCCCACCCAAGGGACCAAAACCAAATAAACCCTATGGGAAATAGGGGCAAGAGTGGAACAAAACATGCATAACCGAGCCTTCCATTTACCAATAAAGAGAAAAAAAAGAGTTTGTATATCCCAACATAAACCCGCCCACCATAAAATCTTCAATTACCGAAAGCAACGTAAAAGGGGGAGAAATAAAAGCCAAACCGGTTTCTAAAGGGTTAAATTAATTTGACATAATTTGGGAGGCAAAGAAAGGAGGTCCAATTGGCAAGAAAAGGCGGCAAACACGCAAAATAGAATACGAGGGTTTCATCGCCGAATTCTGATCAAGGCTTGATTGACACCAAAGGCCGCCCGATCGCCCCCTCCCAAAGAAGCACAAGCCGGAACCACAATAAACAAAACAAGAAAAAATTGATGCAAAAGCGCAGGGTTGTTGCAAGCTAGAGCTCCGGGAAAAGATGAACTGGACAACTTCAAAAAGTATGGTGGAAAATAAGATTTGTTGCTTAAAGTACCAACGGATCATTTCAAAAACGAAACAAGAAGACGAAAACCGCTAAAACCCGATACCAACAGCCCAAAAATTGACAACCCCCATAAAAACAAACTTAAACAAAAAGATGCTTAAAAAAAGGAAATGGTACCCAACAATAAACTGTTCCAAACATGGAGAAATTCAAAATTTTCCAACTTAGGAAAATATAAAGGAAAACATAGAAAGTTTAAGAAGCCAAAGTAAGGTTTAAATGCAAAAAGGCATGAATGACTCCAAGCATTTCAATAGCCCAGGACCAAAGCCAAAAGGATTAAGAAATGATCAATGTAAACTTGCAAGTTTTTTCAGTTTCAGCTTGGAAAATTCAGGCAAAACTTCAACAGGTTTCGTAGCTCGTGCCCACCAAGCAAACAGGCAGGAACAACCCACAGAAAAGGCAGTTTATGAAGCAACATGGCAAGAGCAAGGTATAGCATCAGGATCCTAAAAGTGAAAATTGAATTCCTGCAAACAGTTCCGAAAATTTTAAGAATTTGGAAAGAAATAAAGTTCCACGGATAAATGCAAACGGGTGAAGGAAAGCAAACAGATACAAAAACTGTTTAAGGCATCTCCAAAGCAAAAATTAGTAAGCAAACATACAAAATAAAGAACTCCAGAAAACAACAAAAAGAACACCCTACTTTACGCTAAACACTCAACAAATCCAAAAAACAAGGAAACCTCAAAGTCAGCCTAGTAAATTCTTAAGCCCTTAATGAACCATTAGGCAAAAACAAAAAGGCTCGAACATAAACAAACAAGACTGAATTACTTCCAAAGCTTTGGGCACCAAAGACTCAAAGAAATGATGCAAAATGAAATGAGTTTCAGAAACCAATTTGAATATTAACGGCAAAACGGATTACATGCAGGGGATCGATGAAATTAAAAAGAAGAATTTACATGGAATTTCAGGGGGCAACCCCAGCAAAAGATGTTGAGACATGCCAGACGGTGGGGATCCGGAAATCGGGCCCGGGGGGGCCCCCAGGGACCGCGGCGGGAAATTTCCCCCTGGCTGGCCCCCCACGGGCTGGGGGGCAGCGAATAAACGTGAGCCCCAGGGCCAGGGGGGGCGGGGGCTCATCAGAGCCGGGAAACCCGGGCCTCCCCCAGTCAAGCCCGGGGCCTTTCCAACGGGGGTTCGGGGGGGCGGGCGCCAAGGGCCTTTCGGATGGCCCCGGGGCTGGGGGCCCGGGGTTTCCCCTAGCAAAGGGGGTCGGGCCCAAGTGATTCCCGGGGATGTCCAGGAATGGGGGGCGCGCATAAAAAGGGGTAGGGTTTGGGGAATATCCGTGAATTTCTGAGGGTTAATGGCTAGGGGATAGGGAACCAAAGGGACGCCGCGGAGAACCCGGAGGATGGGGGAGTTTGCGGGCTTGGGATTTGGGGGGTTGGGCGGCGAGGGATTTCCCTAACCGTTGGGAACCCCCCCAAATGGAAAACCGCAAAGCGGTTCACCGGGAACGGGCGGCAAACCCGCCACCGAGAAAGAAACCCCCCCTTTGGGGAGCCGGGGCGGAGGCCGGTTGCCGGCCGGGGGTGTTGGGGGCAGATAAAAGTGCCTGAGCGAAGAAAGCGTCATGGCTGCCCGCGCGACGGCCGGGGAAAAAGGGGAACCGGACGGCCCGGGTGTTCAAGAGGGTTTCCCGAAGTTGGGGGGGATTGAACCGCCGGCCAGGGCCTAGGTTTCGGGAATTAAAGTTTCTTTTATGCCTTTTGATCCATAGTTACCGCTTTCCAAAAGGATTTCTGATCCCAAACGAATCACATTTGGGATTCTTTCCCTTGCATTAAGCTTTTTACAAAGCCTATTTCCTATTCTGAGTACAACCGAAAATTCCACAAATAAAAGTCTTCGCTATACAAGTCTTCAAACCGAATTTCAAATTTTTAAAAGCATAGACCCGCCCCCACATTAATGCCAGAAGCCCGGGGAAACTTGGTTTCCATAGTTTCATTGTTTTAATTTGAAGCACATAATTATTAAAGCCCTTTAACATTTGAACCAGCAACAAACCCTTCCAAAACTTCATGGCAAGGAATCTCTGAAAGGGAGGTGTGCCGGGTAAACCCCAAGGATTTGCTCGCGGTTTGGCGCCCAAAAGCCTCGGGAAATAAAGTAAAATAAACCGGATTTGAAGATATTGGGCAAAATGGTTCAAATCCCCCAATCAAATATCCAGAAAATGCCATCAAACCCAGTTTTTAAAAAATCTTCAACCCCCCTTCCCGGGATTAACGAAATCCCAATATTGGCCGCAGGGAAGCCACCCTTTTTCTTTCCAGAAGCCATTGCCCCTCCCCAAAGCCCAAAAGCGAAGGCCTGGGCTCATTAAGGTCCTTCCTACCGAGAGGCACCCCAACCCAATCAACGTCGACCCCTTTAAACCTTCCCCTATCAACCTTCGTAATGCCAAATGGATCATTTTGAAGGGGCGGAACTCCAGTTATCCAAAGGAAACAAAAGAAAAAATTAAAGATCCTTTCCAAAATTAGATGAAGATTGGCAACCGCCCCCCGTGAAATCCAAATTCCTCGGGACCCGAAGATAAAGACAAAAACCTTTTACCCAACCCCCCGCCCTAGGAAGAATTAAAGCCATTGATTTGCCGAGAAAATTTTTGTGCCCTTGAGCTTTCAAGGAAACAAGGGGAGATCCAAGACCGGTCTTTCGATTAAACCCGCCTTTCAGAGAATGGCCAACAAACCTCCGATGATTTCAACCCCCTTGGCTCAACCCCCTTTAACGCCAGTCCCCAAAGTGTCAATTTTGAAAAGCCAAATTGATTTTGGAAAGGAAATAAAGCGGGCCCGGAAAGTAGCAAAATAATGTGCTCAAACCTCAAGGAGGCAAAAAAACTGGGGCCAAACTCAAGAACGATAAAACTTTGGCCAAGGGTTTCAAAGACAACAAAGCGAAAAGCGGCTCGGCCCCGATACCCCAAGATGGCTCCAAAGAAAAAAGGAATTGGCCCGACAAAGCTACGGAAGAAACCCAGTCTTCCCAAGATCGCCGTTTCTTACAATTTCAAAGGGTGAAGGCACCCGGGCCAAAAAACCAAAACCCCAATGGCACCACCCTCAAGGGGAAAGCCGAAAGGTGGCTGCTCCCAAAGACCCCTTGTTTTGAAATTGCCCTTCCCTATTCCAAAAAATTATTGATGGTTATGACCCCCCAAGAGGCCCTTAAAGCCAAGAGGAGCCAAACCCAAAGCATAAACTTGGTCCCAAGCAAGTAAAATGAGAAGTCCCCCCGAAAGGGCCCCAAAAGATTGTGCCAAAAAAAACCCGATTGCCCCGAGAACTCACAAATGCTTCCGATGCCCAACCAAGCCGGCTCAAGCTCAAAACAGCTTCACCAAGAACCAAACCAAGTAATGACCTTCAGGAGAAACCAAAAGATCGCTGTTCAAGGCTTGAAACCCGGGCTCGGTTCCATGCAAATCAAAGGGATTAAATGTCCACCCCCCACGAAGGTTCCTAAGTAAAGGTTTCCCCTTTAAGCAAATTTTCAAGACAAGGCATTGCCCAAGACAAGAAGAAGAGATGGTCTCCCCTACCACCAAAGAATTGTTCCAAAAGATCGCTTCGGACCCCACTCCCAAGTGGGGTTAGCCCGACGCCACCAACAACCCCTAAGCCAAAGGTTTCTTAAACAAGGGCCCAAAAATGTCAAAGACGCCCCTGAGCCACCCTCCCGACCAAGGCCCCCAACCATTGGCTGCAAACCAAGGCAACGTTCCTGCATCCAAGATTCCCCACCCCCCCGACCCGCCCATATTGGGAGTCCTCGGTTTCAAGCCAAAACCAAGGCCGTTCTTAGGTACGGACGGGGCCATTCAATTCAACAAATTGCCCAAACCCGATTTGGGCAAAACCCAATTTCCAAGAAGTTAAATCTCGGCAGCACCAAATCATACCCCGATTTAACAATGGCTACCAATGCCCGACCCGGCCATTGCTTGCCCCGCCCAAGGCCCAACCCTTAGCCGGGCCCATTTTACAAGGAACTTGTGGGTCAATTTATCCCCTCCCTTCCCTGTACAACAGGTAAACACGGGCCTGGGTTGGGCAACCCATCATAAGAACTTTGATGTCATTATTACCGCCCCACCAAACCTCAATGCCGGCACCAGCAGATTAGACCTTTTCTAAGCCAGAACAGACCAACTTAGATTAACCAACGCCCAAATTTCATATCCCAAGGAATTTTTGGGCCTGAGACCCGACTTCTATCTACTTGCAAACAGGCCGATAAGGGCCCTCCCGAAACTTATGGTCAAGAAACAGGTTTCTAATTAAAGGCAAAGCTTCAATACCAAGCTTATTCAAGCTTTTGGTCCCTCCGCATTTTGGTTAAAGTTCTTCCCGGATCATGAGCCCTCGCTCCAGCCAACATGCCCTGTAGAAATTAATTTTTCCGAGGGATATTCCAGAACCTTTACCCTGTCCGGGACTATTCTTCAAATATAATCGAACTTTTCCCGATTTAGGGGCATTCTTAGGTTTATTGCCAAAACATGTTTAATTACCGGGCCAAGAAAACAATTCTCCAAAACCGCCAACCGGTGCTTGCCCAAAGCCTTGCTTTGATCTAAACGTAAGCCCATTTGCATTTAAAACAAACCTCTTATATTAAACAATTGAATTTCCAAAGAAGCCTTTTTACCAGAAACCCCCGGAGGATTTAATTTGACCCCTTTTCGGGGGTTTTTTCAAGCGTTTAGGTTAATTTGCCACCCCCGTGAATTTGGACGTCAACCTCCCTCAAGATTCAAAATTTGCCCGACGCAAAGTGCCGGAAGATAAGCCATATGCATACCAGCCAACTCCAAAGATATAACACCCCCAATTCTTTTGCCCACCAAAAACCGCCCTTTCTTCACTTACTCCTCAGGGGAATTGACCGCTTCAAACCGGTCCCTCGACAAAGGGGGAAACAAGGTTAAGTTTTCCCCCCAAATTTTGGTTTAAATTTGCCTAGGTTAAACCCCCGCGAAAATTTGGGAGTTTTCAAAAAGATTCCCCAATTTCTTTGACAAAACCAAGCGGTTCCCAGAAAACCTATTTAAACCCTTTTTCTTAAGAAAATTAATTCTTTTTTCCATTTGGTTTAATTTCCCATTTTAAATTTTGAAAATTTCCCAAAGGTAAACCCGTTGTGCATTTGCACCCTGGGGAAATATTGCAAAAATTTGGGGGACCTTTTTGGGAAATTTCAAAACAATTATTTCCTTACCTTTCAAATTTTACCCTATGGGAAAATCACAAGTTTTGGTTTCATAACAAAAAAAGGGGAAATTTGGACTTGCCACCCAAAGTTTTTTTTTTTTTTTAAAAACCAAACCGGTTGAAAACAAAAGGGGTTTGTGAGAAATTGGAAATAAACAAGAGGGCCCTTTTTGTTGGTTTATACGGTACCCCCGTTGGGTTTAAACAAGGTGCTTTAAATTTAAAATTAAGCTTGCCAGGACAAAGGGGGCCCAAGTTGGGTTTTTTGGTTTTTCTTGGAGCAAACCCCGTAAAGGTATTGGCAAAGAAAACCCAGGCCAAAGAGGTTTTGGATCCAAGTCTTCCGTAGGGATTAAGATTTTTACCTTGAATCTTTTTAAAAGGCCGCCTGAATCCGAGCCTTGTGGTTCCTTTGAACAAAGTCTTGAAGGTTGGGCCCGGCTTCCAAAGGTTAGACAACCTTAGCTGGGGAAAAAAGGGGCACCAGGAATCCCCCAAACCCAAACAAAGCCAAAGAATGTGGTAACAATCCCCTGTCCTTCGCTTTGGTTCATTTTCCCCTTTTCTTAGTTTCTTCAGAACAAGCCTTTTGCTACATTTGATTCAGTTACTACTCGATGGGCCCACTATTTTCCTAGCTTAAAGTGAAGGTTTTCCCAAATTGAATCTTCAGGCTTTCTATGATCACCCCCAAAGTCAATGGTTTTTAAAACTTCCCCATGTTTTAAACTTTCTAAATGCTTTTCCCTCATTAGTCAATAACTTCCCTTTATCCCGCCCCACCTGGGACTTCTGATGGGTAAACTTCTTTGGAACACCGAATCCACTGGAGGATAGGGCCTTGTTTGGAGCCCTCCTCCCAGCAAAGGGAATGCCCCTTCCCCAAGTTGGAATGCCATCACCCCCAAAATTTTACCCGGTGGGGCCACCGTTGGGTCGTCATGTCCGTGATCACATCCGGACTCGAACTTCTTCGGTACATCAAAATACATAAACTCATAATAACATCGCCATCAAACCTTAAGCGTGCGGACCCTACGGTTCGAGAACAATGTAGACATGACCGAGACACGCCTCCGGTCAATAACCAACAGCGGACCTGGATGCCCATATTGGTTCCTACATATTCTACGAAGATCTTTATCGGTCGACCGCATAACAACATACGTTGTTCCTTTGTCATCGGTATGTTACTTGCCCGAGATTCGATCGTCGGTATCCAATACCTAGTTCAATCTCGTTATCGGCAAGTCTCTTTACTCGCTCCATAATACATCATCTCACAGCTAACTCATTAGTTGTATTGCTTGCAAGGCTTCAAAGTGATGTGTATTACCGAGAGGGCCCAGGATACCTCTCCGACAATCGGAGTGACAAAACCTAATCTCGAAATACGCCAACCCAACATCCGCCTTTGGAGACACCTCGTAGTACTCCTTTATAATCACCCGATTCGTTGTGACGCTTGGTAGCACCCAAAGTGTTCCTCCGTAAACGGAGTTGCATAATCTCATAGTTACAGAACATGTATAAGTCATGGATAAAAGCAGAGCAACATACTAAACGATCGAGTGCTAAGCTAATGGAATGGGTCAAGTCAATCAGATCATTCTACTAATGATGTGACCTTGTTAATCAAATAACAACTCCTTGTTCATGGTTAGGAAACACAACCATCTTTGATTAACAAGCTAGTCTAGTAGAGGCATACTAGTGACATCTTGTTTGTCTATGCATTCACACATGTATCATGTTTCCGGTTAATACAATTTCTAGCATGAATGATAAACATTTATCATGAAATAAGGAAATAAATAATAACTTTATTATTGCCTCTAGGGCATATTTCCTTGATCTCCCACTTGCACTAGAGTCAATAATCTAGATTACATAGTAATGATTCTAACACCCATGGAGTCTTGGTGCTGATCATGTTTTGCTCGTGGAAGAGGCTTAGTCAACGGTTCCGCAACATTCAGATCCGTATGTATCTTGCAAATCTCTATGTCTCCCACCGGACTAAGTCCCGGATGGAATTGAAGCGCCTCTTGATGTGCTTGGTCCTCTTGTGAAATCTGGATTCCTTCGCTAAGGCAATTGCTCCAAGATTGTCACGAGAAGATTTTCATTGGACCCGATGCACTAGGTATGACACCTAGATCGGATATGAACTCCTTCATCCGCACTCCTTCATTAGCTGCTTCCGAAGCTGCTATGTACTCCGCTTCACATGTAGATCCCGCCACGACGCTTTGTTTAGAACTGCACCAACCGACAGCCCCTCCGCTTAGTGTAAATACGATCCGGTCTGCGATTTAGAATCGTCCGGATCGGTGTCAAAGCTTGCATCAACGTAACCATTTACGATGAGCTCTTTGTCACCTCCATATACGAGAAACATTCCTTAGTCCTTTTCGGTATTTCAGATGTTCTTGACCGCTGTCCATGATCCACTCTGGATTACTTTGGTACCTCCTGCTAGGCTTATAGCAAGGCACACATCAGGTCCGTACACAAGATTGCATACATGATAGAGCCTATGGCTGAAGCATAGGAACATCTTTCATTTTCTCTCTATCTTCTGCAGTGGTCGGGCATTGAGTCTTACTCAACTTCACACCTTGTAACACGTGCAAGAACCCTTTCTTTGCTTGATCCATTTTGAACTTCTTCAAAATTTTGTCAAGGTATGTGCTTTGTGAAAGTCCAATTAAGCGCCTTGATCTATCTCTATAGATCTTAATGCCCAATATGTAAGCAGCTTCACCGAGGTCTTTCATTGAAAAACTCTTATTCAAGTATCCCTTTATGCTATCCAGAATTCTATATCATTTCCGATCAGCAATATGTCATCTACATATAATATCGTAAATGCTACAGAGCTCCCACTCACTTTCTTGTAAATACAAAGCTTCTCCAAAAGTCTCAGATAAACCCAAATGCTTTGATCACACTATCAAAGCGCTTATTCCAACTCCGAGATGCTTGCACCAGTCCATAAATGGATCATTGAGCTTGCACACTTTGTTAGCTCCTTTGGATCGATAAAACCTTCGGTTGCATCATATACAACTCTTCTTCCGTAAATCCATTCAGAATGCAGTCTTTACATCCATTTGCCAAATTTCATAATCATAAAATGCGGCAATTGCTAACATGATTCGGACAGACTTAAGCATCGCTTCGGGTGAGAAGGTCTCATCGTAGTCAATCCCTTGAACTTGTCGAAAACCCTTTGCGACAAGTCGAGCTTTGTAGACAATAATATTACCGTCGCGTCCACTTCTTCTTGAAGATCCACTTGTTTTCTATTGCTTGCCTACCCTCGGGCAAGTCAACCAAAGTCCATACTTTGTTTTCATACATGGATCCCATCTCGATTTCATGGCCTCAAGCCATTTTATGGAATCTGGGCTCACCATCGCTTTTCATAGTTCATAGGTTCATCATGATCTAGTAGCATGATTTCCGAATAGGATTACCGCACCACTCAGTGCGGATCTTACTCTGTTGATCTACGAGGTTCTCAGAGCAACTTGATCTGAAGTTTCATGATCAACATCATCAACTTCCTCACTACTTGGTGTAGGTGTCTCGAAACCGGTTTCTGCGACAAACTACTTTCAAGTAAGGGAGAAGGTACAATTACCTCATCAAGTTCTACTTTCCTCCCACTCACTTCTTTCGAGAGAAACTCCTTCTCTAGAAAGGATCCATTTTAGCAACGAATGTCTTGCCTTCGGATCTGTGATAGAAGGTATACCCAACTGCCTCCTTTGGGTATCCTATGAAGACACATTTCGATTTGGGTTCGAGCTTATCGAGGTTGAAGTTTTTTCACATAAGCATCGCATCCCCAAACTTTAAGAAACGACAACTTTGGTTTCTTGCTAAACCACAGTTCATAAGGTGTCGCCTCAACGGATTTCGACGGTGTTCTATTCAAGGTGAATGCGGCCGCCTCTAGAGCACAACCCCAAAACGATAGCGGTAAATCAGAAGAGACATCATAGATCGTACCATATCTAGTAAAGTACGACATTACGTTCGACACACCATTACGCTGTGGTGTTCCGGTGGCGTGAGTTGTGAAACTATTCCGCATTGTTTCAAATGTAGACCAAACTCAGAACTCAAATATTCACCTCCACGATCGATCGCAGAAACTTAATTTTCTTGTTACGATGATTTTCAACTTCACTCTGAAATTCTTTGAACTTTTCAAATGTTTCAGACTTATGTTTCATTAAGTAGATATACCCATATCTGCTTAAGTCATCTGTGAAGGTGAGAAAATAACGATATCCGCCACGAGCCTCAACATTCATCGGACCACATACATCCGTATGTATGATCTCCAACAAATCTGTTGCTCTCTCCATAGTACCGGAGAACGGGGTTTTAGTCATCTTGCCCATGAGGCACGGTTCGCAAGTGCCAAGTGATTCATAATCAAGTGACTCCAAAAGTCCATCAGTATGGAGTTTCTTCATGCGCTTTACACCGATATGACCTAAACGGCAGTGCCACAAATAAGTTGCACTATCATTATCAACTCTGCATCTTTTGGTTTCAACATTATGAATATGTGTATCACTACTATCGAGATTCATCAAAATAGACCACTCTTCAAGGGTGCATGACCATAAAAGATATTACTCATATAAATAGAACAACCATTATTCTCGATTTAAATGAATAACCGCCTCGCATCAAACAAGATCCAGATATAATGTTCATGCTCAACGCAGCACCAAATAACAATTATTTAGGTCTAAAACTAATCTCGAAGGTAGATGTAGAGGTAGCGTGCCGACCGCGATCACATCGACTTTGGAACCATTTCCACGCCGCATCGTCACCTCGCCCTTTGCCGAGTTCACTTAATCCGTAGTCCCTGCTTCGAGTTGCAAATATTAGCAATGTAACCAAGATCAAATACCAGTGCTACTACGAGCTCTAGTAAGGTACACATCAATAACATGTATATCACATATACCTTTGTTCACCTTGCCATCCTTCTTATCCGCCAAATACTTGGGGCAGTTCCGCTTCAAAGACCACCGCTTGCGAGAAAGCACTCGGCCAGGCTTAGGTCCGCACTTGGGTTTCTTCTCCGAGCAGAACTTGCTTGCTGTTCTTCTTGAAGTTCCTTCTTCTTCCTTTGCCTTTCTTCTTGAAACTAGTGGTCTTATTGACCATCAACACTTGATGCTCCTTCTGATTTCTACCTCCGCAGCCTTTAGCATTGCGAAGAGCTCGGTATAGTCTTTACTAACCCTTGCATATTATAGTTCATCACGAAGCCTTTGTAGCTTGGTGGCGGTGATTGAAGAATTTCATCAATGACACAATCATCCGGAAGATTAACTCCCAATTGCGTCAAGTGATTGTAGTACCCAGACATTCTCGAGTATGTGCTCACTAATGTAACTATTCTCCTCCATCTTGCAGCTATAGAACTTATTGGAGACTTCATATCTCTCAACCCGGCATTCTGTTGGAATATTAACTTCAACTCTGGAACATCTCATATGCTCCATGACGCTCAAAACGCCGTTGAAGTCCCGGTTCTAAGCCGTAAGCATGGCACATCGAACTATAGAGTAGTCATCAGCTTTGCTCGCCAGACGCTCAAAACATCCGGTGTTGCTCCAAAGAAGCAGTTCGCACCCAGCGGTGCATCCAGACGTAACTCTTACAGGCAGAATGAGGATAATCCTCGAGTTACGGACCCGATCCGTAATTGCTACCATCATCTTTCAACTTTGCTTTCTCAAGGAACGCATTAAAATTCAACGGAACAACAGACGAGCCATCTATCTACAATCAAACATAAACAAGCAAGATACTATCAGTACTAAGTTAATGATAAATTTAAGTTCAATTAATCATATTACTTAAGAACTCCCACTTAGACAGACATCTCTCTAGTCATCTAAGTGATCACGTGATCCAAATCAACTAAACCATAACCGATCATCACGTGAAATGGAGTAGTTTTCAATGGTGAACATCTTATGTTGATCATATCTACTATATGATTCACGCCGACCTTTCGGTCTCCGTGTTCCGAGGCCATATCTGCATATGCTAGGCTCGTCAAGTATAACCCGAGTATTCTGCGTGTGCAAAACTGGCTTACACCTGTAGATGGACGAGAGCTTATCACACCCGATCATCACGTGGTGTCAGGCACGACGAACTTTGGCAACGGTGCATACTCGGGGAGAACACTTCTTGATAACTTAGTGAGAGATCATCTTATAATGCTACCATCAATCAAAGCAAGATAAGATGCATAGAGGATAAACATCACATGCAAATCAATATAAGTGATATGATATGGTCATCATCATCTTGTGCTTCGTGATCTCCATCTCGCAGCACCACCATGATCACCATCGCCACCGGCGCGACACCTTGATCTCCATCGTAGCATCGTTGTCGCCTCGCCAAACTTATGCTTCTACGACTATCGCTACCGCTTAGTGATAAAGTAAAGCATTACGATGCGATTGCATTGCATACAATAAAGCGACAACCATATGGCTCCTGCCATTGCCGATAACTTCGGTTACAAAACATGATCATCTCATACAATAAAATATAGCATCACGCCTTGACCATATCACATCACAACATGCCCCGCAAAAACAAGTTAGACGCCCTCTACTTTGTTGTTGCAAATTTTACGTGGCTGCTACGGGCTTAAGCAAGAACCAGCCTCACCTCGCATCAAAACCACAACGATATTTCGTCAAATAGACTTCGCTTTAACCTTCTCAAGGACCGGGCGAGCCACACTCGGTTCAACTAAAGTGAGAGAGACAGACACCCGCCAATCACCTTTAAGCAACGAGTGCTCAGAGCGGTGAAACCAGTCTCGCGTAAGCGTCACGCGTAATGTCGGTCCGGCCGCTTCATCTCACAATACCGCTGAACCAAAGTATGACATGCTGGTAGGTAGTATGACTTGTATCGCCCACAACTCACTTGTGTTCTACTCGTGCAAACATCAAACCATAGAAAAACCTAAGCTCGATGCCATCGCTGGGGAACGAGTAATTTCAAAATTTTCCTACGCACACGCAATATCATGGTGATGTATAGCAACGAGAGGGAGAGTGTTGTCTACGCACTCGTAGACCCGGCGAAGCGATCACAACGTAGAGGAAGTAGTCGACGCTCTCCTCGCGATCCGACCGATCCCGCGCCGTTACTCGCGCCCCGAGTTCTTGACACACGTACAGCTCGATGACGCCCTCGTACCGATCCAGCCGAGTGTCGAGGAGAGTTCCACAAGACGATGGCGTGGTGACGATCTTGATGTTCTATCGGCGCAGGGCTTCGCTTAAGCTTCATGACGATATGACCGAGGTGGAATATGGTGGAGGGGGCACCGCACACGGCTAAGGAACGATCCGTAGATCAAACTTGTGTGTTCTAGGGTGCCCCTACCCCGTATATAAAGGAGGGAGGGGGAGGTGCGGCCGGCCCAGAGGAGGCGCTGCGAGGAGTCCTACTCCCACCGAGTAGGACTCCCCTTCCTAGTTGGAGTAGGATTGGGGAGGGGAAGAGGAAAGGGGGCGCCGCCTCCTTGTCCTATTCGGACTAGGGGAGGGGCGCGGCCTGCCCCGGCCGGCCCCTCCTCTTCTCCCTCGAGGCCCACTAAGGCCCATTTAGTTCCCCGGGGTTCCAGAACCTCCCTACTCCGAGAATTTCGATTTCACCCGAACCATTCCGGACTCCAAATATAGGCTTCCAATATATCAATCTTTATGTCTCGACCATTTCGAGACTCCTCGTCATGTCCGTGATCACATCCGGACTCAACTTCTTCGTACATCAAAATACATAAACTCATAATAACCATCATCGAAACCTTAAGCGTGCGGACCCTACGGTTCGAGAACAATGTAGACATGACCGAGACACGCCTCCGGTCAATAACCAACAGCGGACCTGGATGCCCATATTGGTTCCTACATATTCTACGAAGATCTTTATCGGTCGACCGCATAACAACATACGTTGTTCCTTTGTCATCGGTATGTTACTTGCCCGAGATTCGATCGTCGGTATCCAATACCTAGTTCAATCTCGTTATCGGCAAGTCTCTTTACTCGTTCCGTAATACATCATCTCACAGCTAACTCATTAGTTGTATTGCTTGCAAGGCTTCAGTGATGTGTATTACCGAGAGGGCCCAGAGATACCTCTCCGACAATCGGAGTGACAAAACCTAATCTCGAAATACGCCAACCCAACATCTGCCTTTGGAGACACCTGTAGTACTCCTTTATAATCACCCAGTTACGTTGTGACGTTTGGTAGCACCCAAAGTGTTCCTCTAGTAAACGGGAGTTGCATAATCTCATAGTTACAGGAACATGTATAAGTCATGGATAAAAGTAGTAGCAACATACTAAACGATCGAGTGCTAAGCTAATGGAATGGGTCAAGTCAATCAGATCATTCTACTAATGATGTGACCTTGTTAATCAAATAACAACTCCTTGTTCATGGTTAGGAAACACAACCATCTTTGATTAACAAGCTAGTCTAGTAGAGGCATACTAGTGACATCTTGTTTGTCTATGCATTCACACATGTATCATGTTTCCGGTTAATACAATTTCTAGCATGAATGATAAACATTTATCATGTAATAAGGAAATAAATAATAACTTTATTATTGCCTCTAGGGCATATTTCCTTCACCAGGGTCCTTACAGATGAAGCAGCATGGTGGGTTGGAGCATGAGATCTGAGAGTGGCTGAGGATACCACATTTGAAGCACTGGACATGATCAAGGGCAGGGTCACACACTCCATCCCCGACAAAACCAGCGGCAGAGGACAAGGGGGCCCCAGCGGCAGTGGTGCTGGCAGCGCGGCCCTGACCCTGGCCCCGCCTTTTCTTCTTCTTGGCCACCCCTTGATGGCCGCGGGACGGGGCTGCACCATTTCCAGCTCCAGCCACCAAAGGGAGCTGCGGATTGTTCTTGGGCAGCTGGTAGCGGCGTGGTGGAGCTTATACTATGCTTATACTATGCAAGAAATTGCTTATACTATGCATTGGCCTTTCTTGATGTGCATGAATTGTTCTTGTATGACATGCCGATGCATAAAAAGAGAGTTAGACTTCGTCATTGCATGACATATGTTGCTTTGTGCTCACTACTAAATGCCAAATCATTGTCAATAAAAATTGACTTTGATATACCTTGGGATCCGGGTGGATCCATTACTTTCCAGGAAGATAACCCGGAAGTTTTAGAGAGTCATTTATTTCTGTTGAGTGTTTTTATAAAGTTTAAAAACAAAAAATATAGAGGGGAACTTAAAACTTGACAAAAAGAAAAGTGAAAGTGAGAGGGACGAGCATTGTTAAAGTGGGAGCTAGCCTTGAACTTTGTTCAAGCCCATGGAAACTTTGTGAATCTTAATTACAGAAAATTTTCAACAAAAATAATTATCCCCTTGTACAAATCCATTGTATTATAAAATTATTGTGCCAATATTTGCCTTTAGGATGAGTAGATTGCTTGTTGGTATGTGCGGTGCAAAAACAGAAACTTTGGTTGTAGTGCGTGATTTTACATTTTTTACTGGAATGTCAAAAGCTTCTGAAACTTTTTGCACATTCTTGCTATACAAATTTTTTATTTTGTCCTATTTTTTCAGAAGTTTTGGAGTACCATAAGTATGGTCGATGTTCAGATTGCTATAGACTGTCCTGTTTAAGACATATTCTGTTTTTGATGCATTGTTTTGCTTGTTTTGATGAAACTATCGATTCTATCGATGGTATAAGCCATGGAAAAGTTATAATACAGTAGCTACAATTCAAAAACATTGGTTTGCAACAGTACTTGGAGTAGTGATTTTCATTATTATACTAACGGATCTTACTGAGCTTTCTGTTGAGTTTTGTGTGGATGGAGTGATCAAAGATCGAGGAGGTCTCGATATGAGGAGAAGCAGGAGAGGCAAGAGCTCAAGCTTGGGGATGCCCAAGGAACCTCAAGTAAATATTCAAGGAGACTCAAGCGTCTAAGCTTGGGGATGACCCAGATGGCATCCCATCTTTCTTCAACAAGTATCAGTATGTTTTCGTCTTCGTTTCGTTCATGTGATATGTGCAAATCTTGGAGCGCCTTTAGTTTAGTTTTCATTTTTCTTATATGCACCATGCTGGTATGAGATAGACCATGGTTGATTTATAGAATGCTCATTGCACTTCACTTATATCTTTTGAGTATGGCTTTATAGAATGGTTCATGTGCTTCACTTATATCATTTCAAGTTTGGATTGCGTGTTTCTCTTCACATGGAAAACCGTTATTTGTAGAATGCTCTTTTGCTTCACTTATACTTATTAGAGCATGATCTTTTGTAGAATGTAGCGACCCGACCCGAAATCGGTCAAGTCTCTGTGTACCTATACCATCCGAAGATCATGCTGGCACACATAGTATATTGATGCAAAGATTCAAAGTTCAATCACACCTGAATTTATTACACGATTCTCATATTGATTCTTTATTACATGATAATAAATTCGGCCAAAGGCCAACTCATGAGAAATAAACTAACTAAAGCTACGGAAGCATAGACGAATAGCGAGTCCATCCGACTCCATAGGGCAATCGCCAAGCGTGGATTGTAGCCTCACTCCTGATTGGAAAAGTCCTCTGCAACATAAGACGTTGCAGACGTGTAGGTCAGCATTTTTGAATATGCCGGCAAGTCATGAAGAGAGAACAACAATAAAATTTTAATACCATATGCAATTTGGCTACGGGGCTCTAAGTTTCACTGTTTTGTGAAAAGCCAGTTTTCCCTACAACAAAGGACTTGTTTGCAATTACTACAAAATGGTGGTAGTTATTGAGATGGTTCCGCCAACCAATGTCTCATTCCCAATTATTAAATAACCCCTCAATTAATTTATTAAGTTTGGTGTTGAGATATCTGAAATACTCCAAGTTCCAGAGGCTCAAATTGTCTGTAACCGGGGACACGGCTAATCGATTAGGTCTTCACTCTGCAGAGGTTTGTGCACTTTACCCGCAAGAATAGTTCCCTCCTTTAAGTCTTCGCACTGCCTGGTGTTTGAAGACGGGACGAACAAAACAGGGTCTTCCGAAGAGTTCCTCTGGGCCACTGTCGGTGCCCATCCAATCCTACCATTCTTCTACATCTCGTAGCACCGTCCGGCCAGAGTCACGCCTAGGGTCGACCAAGCCAGAACCAATAATGGCTTGCGGCTGCACAGGTAAGCTTCCGATCAATGGGGTATCCATCCGTCTCTTCGTGGCTGGGTGAAGCTTTCTGCAAGATGTCATGGCGCTTCTCCATGCATCCCGGCCATCCGCTGGTTTCTCCAGGGTGCCCGTCAACCGTCCTCCACCCAGTAGTGAATTTTTGAAGTCCATCTTGAGCTTGTAGTCATGGGGTTGTCATCATATTGACTCTCACATCTCCCTTATGAAACACTCAACCAACCCCGTCTACGAAAAGCATAGCAATCAACTACATGGTCCCGGGCATTGGTAACAAGGGGAATGGGTTCATCCTACCTCATGTTACTACTCAATGACATAACTTAAAATTCTCCTACTGCATGCATGGTGGGTGTCGGTGTCAAAACAGGTGGATCTCGGGTAGGGGGTCCCGAACTGTGCATCTAAGGCTAATGGTAACAGGAGGCGGGGGACATGATGTTTACCCAGGTTTGGGCCCTCTCAATGGAGGTAATACCCTAGTTCCTGCTTGATTGATCTTGATGATATGATTATTACAAGAGTTGATTTACCACGAGATCGTAGAGGCTAAATCCTAGAAGCTAGCCTATGATTATGATTGTTGTTGTCCTACGGACTAAGCCCTCCAGTTTATATAGACACCGGAGGGGGCTAGGGTTACACAGAGTCGGTTACAGAGAAGGAGATCTACATATCCGACTTGCCAAGCTTGCCTTCCACGCAAAGGAGAGTCCCATCCAGACACGGGACAAAGTCTTCAATCTTGTATCTTCACAGTCCAACAGTCCGGCCAAAGTATATAGTCCGCTGTCCGAGGACCCTTAATCCAGACTCCTCAAGAGCCCCTAACCAGGCTTCAATGACGATGAGTCCGGCGCGCAGATTGTCTTTGGCATTGCAAGGCGGGTTCCTTCTCCAAACACTCCATAGAAAATTTTGAACACAAGGATCGTGTACGGCTCTGCAAAACAAATTCCACATACCACCGTAGAGAGTACAATATTCCACAAAACTAATCTGCTGACAACCTTTCATAGCGTGACATCACGCCACGGCCCGGTCATTATTCGAACCGTTTTCTCAACCAGCTACTGCACATATTGCGAGGCGGTTTCCTTGGCACGTCTTGACGAAGCAGAGATCGTGTCCCCTTATCACGGGATTCTCATCAATACGGGTGTGGGTAACCCAACCGCGCCATCAATCGTGGCGCTTGGGGAATAAGTGATTTTAACGGGCAAGTGGGGAGGCGCATAGTTTCTACCGCCTTTATAAAGAGATAGGGATTCCCCTTTTTCACCCACACCTTCTTCTTACTTCGCTCATCCATTCTCGCACGCTCGAGCTCCAGCGCCCAAGTTCTCACCTTCTCCGTAAAGCCATTCCAAACATGTCCGGAGCGGGAGGCAAGTGGATGGCCTCCTCTGTTACGGAGGAGGACATCACGAAGCTCCGGGAGGGCGGATACTTGGCCGCAGACGTCGCACACTGGCTCCCGGACGCAGGGCAGATCATTCCTACTCCGGAACCCCACGAGAGGGTTGTGTTTCTCGCCCACTTCATTCGCGGACTGGGATTTCCCCTCCACCCATTTGTCCGTGGGAACATGTTCTATTATGGGCTGGATTTCCATGATCTGGCCCCCAATTTCATCCTCAACATCTCGGCATTTATCATCGTGTGCGAGGCCTTCCTCCGCATCAGGCCCCACTTCGGCCTGTGGCTGAAGATCTTCAACGTGAAGCCGAAGATAGTTGTCGGCCAGCAAGCGGAGTGCGGAGGTGCCATGGCGGGCAAGATGCCCAATGTCACTTGGCTCGAAGGCTCCTATGTGGAGACCGTGAAGGGGTGGCAATCGGGGTGGTTCTATATCACCGAGCCGCGCGACTCTGATGACCCACAAGTGTAGGGGATAAATCGTAGTCCTTTCGATAAGTAAGAGTGTCGAACCCAACAAGGAGCAGAAGGAAATGATAAGCGGTTTTCAGTAAGGTTTTCTCTGCAAGCACTGAAATTGTAGGTGATAGATAGTTTTGTGATAAGATAAATAGTAACGAGTAACAAGTAAATAAAGTAAACAAAGTGCAGCAAGGTAGCCCAATCCTTTATGTAGCAAAGGATAAGCCTGGACAATTTCTAATAATAATGAAGGAGCTCCCGAGGACACATTGGAAATTATCGTCAAGCTAGTTTTCATACGTTCATATGATTCACGTTCGGTACTTTGATAATTTGATATGTGGGTGGACCGTTACTTGGGTACTGCCCTTTCTTGGACAAGAATCCCACTTATGATTAACCCCTATTGCAAGCATCCACAACTACAAAAAGAAGTATTAAGGTAAACCTAACCACAACATTAAGCATATGGATCCATATCATCCCCTAACGAAGCAACACATAAACTAGGGTTTAAGCTTCTGTCACTCTATCAACCCATCATCTACTTATTACTTCCCCATGCCTTCTTCTAGGCCCAAATAATGGTGAAGTGTCCTATAGTCGACGTTCACATAACACCACTAGAGGAAAAGACAACATACATCTCATCAAAATATCAAACGAATACCAAATTCACATGACTACTAATAGCAAGACTTCTCCCATGTCCTCAGGAACAAACATAACTACTCACAAAGCATATTCATGTTCATAATCAGAGGGGTAATAATATGCATAAAGGATCTGAACATATGATCTTCCACCAAGTAAACCAATTAGCATCAACTACAAGGAGTAATCAACACTACTAGCAACCCACATGTACCAATTTGTGGTTTTGATACAAGATTGGATACAAGATATGAACTAGGGTTTTGAGAGGAGATGGTGCTGGTGAAGATGTTGATGGAGATTGACCCCCTCCCGATGAGAGGATCGTTGGTGATGATGTTGGTGATGATTTCCCCCTCCCGGAGGGAAGTGTCCCCAGCAGAACAGCTCTGCCAGAGCCCTAGATTGATTCCATCAAGGTTCCGCCTCGTGGCGGCGGAGTTTCATCCCGTAAGCTTGCCCACGATTTTTTCCAGGGTAAAAGTGATGATATAGCAGAAGATGGACGCCGGAGGCCCACCAGGGGGCCCAGAAGATAGGGGCGCGCCCTATAGGGGGGGGGGCGTCCCCTGTCTCTTGGACAGGGTGTGGGCCCCCTGGCATCTTTCTTTCGCTCAGAAATTCTTATTAATTCCAAAAAATTGTTTCGTGGAGTTTCAGGACTTTTGGAGCTGTGTAGAGTAGGTTCCCAATGTTTGCTCCTTTTCCAGCCAGAATTCCAGCTGCCGGCATTCCCCCTCTTCATGGTAAACCTTGTAAAATAAGAGAGAATAGCCATAAGTATTGAGATATAATGTGTAATAACAGCCCATAATGCAATAAATATTGGTATAAAAGCATGATGCAAAATGGACGTATCAACTCCCCCAAGCTTAGACCTCGCTTGTCCTCAAGCGGAAGCCGGAATCGAAAAATATGTCCACATGTTTAGAGATAGAGGTGTCGATAAAAATAAAATACGGACATGAGGGCATCATGATCATTCTAATAACAACAACATATATAGATTTTGTCATATGATTTCCTATGCTCAAGTAACAATCAATTCACAATGTCAAGTATGGTTCAAAAACTTCATTGGGAACTAACAAACTATAATCTCAGTCATTGAAGCAATTGCAATTTATCGTAACATCAGAAAGAGTCAACAATAGAGCTTTTCAACAAGCTCACATACTCAACTATCTCGTAGTCTTCTACAATTGCTAACACTCACGCAGTACTTGTGGTTATGGAGTTTCAGCCGGACACTGAGAAAGATAGGGGCTTATTGTGTTGCCTCCCAACGTGTTCACCTTTACGAGATGTCAACAATAATAGCCCATGCTAACTTACATCCAATTGGATATATATATCACGATCTTTCAAACACGAGGATCTTGCCAAAGGATAAAATGAAAAAAAGGGAAAGGTGAGGATCACCCTGACTCAAGCATAAAGTAAAAACCTAAAGTAAAAGATAGGCCCTTCGCAGAGGGAAGCAGAGGTTGTCATGTGCGTTTAGGGTTGATGCACACAATCTTAATGCAAAAGAACGTCACGTTATACTGCCCCTTGTATGTGGACCTTTATTATGCAGTCCGTTGCTTTTATTACTTCCACAACAAGTTTGTACAAAACTTATTTTCTCTGCACTAATAAGTCATACATATTTAGGGAGCAATTTTTATTGCGTGCACCGATGACAACTTACTTGAAGGATCTTACTCAATCCATAGGTAGGTATGGTGGACTCTCGTGGAAAAACTGGGTTTAAGGATATTTGGAAGCACAAGTAATATCTCTACTTGGTGCAAGGAATTTGGCTAGCATGAGGGGGAAAGGCAAGCTCAACATGTTTGGAAGGTCAATGACAATATACTTCAACTGAGATGTCGGAAAACATAAACTATTACGTTGTCTTCCTTGTCCAACGTCAACTCTTTTAGCATGTCATACTTAATGAGTGCTTCACAATCATAAAAGATGTCCAAGATAATATATTTATATGTGAACTCCTCTTTACTTATCACTTCCTATTAATTGCAATGATGACCAAGGCTACGTTCATCAACTCTCAACAATTTTCATGCCTCATACTTTCTATGTGTGAAGTTATCACTATCCATAAGATCAATATGAACTCTTTTATTCTTTCTACTTTCTCAAGATCATAGCAACATAGCAAAGCCCTTGGCTCAACACTAATCTTTATTATAGATAACTCACGGACTCAATTACAAAAAGATATCACGAAGCAAAACTCGAACTACTTGATATCAAAACTTCAATCTACTAGATCAAGATACTACTAAAAGGATCGAACGAAATAAAGTGGTAAAGATAGGAGTGTGATGGTGATACGATACCGGGGCACCTCCCCCAAGCTTGGCAGTTTTTTTGAAGGTTGGACAGTAGGAGCACGCCCTACTGCATGTATATATTAAGCCCCCAGGGGGGGTGAAAAAGTTACAAATGTACAAAGGGGTTGGTGTAGTGGTTTAAACCAGTACAAAGACAAACCTGAAAGTTAATCTAGCTAACCAGTTAACCTAGCTATGGTACAGAGGCTAAGATGGCAGAGATGAGGTGTCTCTTGTCTTCAGGGAGTCTATGGGCGATGTTGGCAAAATCTTTTTTGAACCTGGCTTGCCAACTATCAACCGAGGGGGCCACCTTCCTAAAATAGTTACTGTTTCTCTCCTTCCACAAGCTCCATGTGGCAACCAGGAAGATATCCATGATCATATTACGATGGTTCCCCGTCTTAAGGTATTTCATCATATGCAGCCGGTTGCCCGTGGCAGGCCAGGTTATATTGAGCTTGAGCCAGCAACGAGTGCTAAAAGAGCATCAAAAGAAGAGGTGCTCAAGGGTTTCTTCTACGTGTTCACCACAAAGGAGACAATCAAGGTTGGTCCCAATGTTGTAGTGCCTCCTGCTGAGCATATTGGGAGTATTGAGACGATCAACTAGAAGGAACCAACCGAAGACTTTGAGCTTGGGGACACTTTTAGCTTTCCAGAGCCAACGAAACGCCCCATGCACTTGAAACTCTCTGAAGCAAAACTTATAGTACGCCGTAGTCTTGAAAGTTGCCGAACCCCAGGTGCATGTCCAAATATCTCTTTCATCTAAGAGTGCCGTGGACGAGACCACATTTTGGATCCTTCTAAGTTCATCATGGGCTTGGGTTGAGAGGGGTAGGTGAAAAGCTTCACGAACATCAGATATAGTGAGCATGCTACGGACTGAGGCATCTTCCCCAGTAGTATAAGAGAAGGCCCTAGGGAACTGTTCCTCGAGAATGTGATTACACCAGTCATCTTTCCAAAAAAGGGCCGTCTCTCCGCTACGGATTTGGACCTTGGTCACACCTCGGTACGTTGGCATAAGCTTGATCAAATCACGCCACCACTGCGAGCCACAAGGTGGAGAAGCATGTGGGATGGTGTCTACATAGTAGGTGCTCCACAGCAACCTAACCCAAGGGATGTCCATTTGGTTATAGAATTTGTGAAGCAGTTTGAGCAACAGAGCATCATTTTGGATTTTGAGATTGAGAACACCCAAGCCACCTTTCTCCTTAGGGCGACAAACCATGTCCCATGCAGCCAAGGAGTTGCACTTGTCACCAGCATCTGTTTTTTTGATCCAAAGGCAATGTCTTCGAATCTTGTCCAGTTGTTCAACAATTTTTCTAGGGAGATGGAGAACACCCATGGGTTAGATAGCCAGTGATGTGACAAGTGAGTTCATCAGCGCCAGTTTACCTGCATAGGACATGAGCAACATGGCAGCTGTGATTTTGCTCTCGGCTTTGCAGATCCAGGGGGTCATGTCGAGGATCGTTGGTTTAGTAGTACCAAGGGGTAGGCCAAGGTAGGTGAATGGCATCAACGCAGTGGTATAACCAAAGATATTAGCAATGTCACAACATTTGTCATCCGGGGTATTAATGGGGATCAGAGTAGACTTGGAGAAGTTGATGTGTAGACCAACAGAGTCCGCATAATTAGTGAGGATCATTTTCAAACATGCTGCTTGATCCAAACATGCTGGCAGGAGTACTATCGTGTCGTTGGCGTATTGAATGACCGGGTAGCTAGATGGCTCAGTCGAAGGGATAGGCAGTTGCAAACAATTATCAGCTAGGGCTGCATTGATTACCGTTTGCAGAAGGTCCGCAGCGATAACAAAGATGAGAGGGGAGAGAGGGTCCCCCTGGCGAACCCCGCATTTGCACCAGAATTGTTTCCCCGGTACGCCGTTGAGTAGCACCGAAGATTTGCCAGAGGAAGAGATGCATTTAAACCAAGATATCCATCTGTCGTTGAATCCCATACTCTGCATAATCTGAATGATGGCCACATGATCCACTTGTCACGGCATCTCAATTTAAACCCCTAGCTTGGCAGTTGCCAAGGGGAGTGCCCATACCCATGTGCTTAGGTCCTCGGAGGCGGTGAAGTAGGAGTTGTTGATGATGTAGGCTTGTTGTCCATTTTCCAAGGCATAGGCTCTCCATAATAGAAGGATGATCAAGTCTCCGGGATCCTTAAATCTGCAGCGAAACTCATCCTCTTAAATATATATTCATACTCACAATTCTGGTTTTGCAGGTCATAGATCTGGGCTTGGAGGTGCTCGATTTTCTCTTGAAGCTTGAAGATGGTCTCCCCAATGACTTTGGCATCTAGCTTGTGGTTGTTCGTGAACTCCGTGATCATCATCTGGTTGGCGTCGAGTCCACGCTCCACCATCCCTTGGCACTTGAAAACTTGCTGCTCCATGGCTTCGAGCTTTGTCTCCACGCTTTCGGTACGCCTTGGTCCCTCCACATTGCGGATGTGCAGCACCCCCTCACGCATCTCAATGGTTTGAGGGTGTTGCAGCACCTCCGCAAGATAGGGGTTGATAACCCTCTCGAAAAACTTGTCCTTGGGAGTGCTTGGAGACGACATGATGCTCTTAGATCTGAAACAGAAATAGCTCGAAACGAAAACAGAGGATATTTGCGTGATACGGTGGTCAAAACCTTCGGGAGTATATATAATGATTTTTTACCGACCAAAATACACAACGTGCAAGAAAACGGAGTCCGGGAGGCACACGAGGTGCCCACGAGATAGGGGGGCGTGCCCTACAGGGGGGCGCCCTCCACTCTCGTGGGAGCCTCGTGTCCCTTTCGGACTACTTCTTTCTTCCTAAAATTCTCAAATATTCCAAAACTGATAAAAATTGCCATTCGAGTTGTTTTGGAGTCGGTTTACTTACCGTACCACATACCTATACCTTTTCAGAGTCTGGAACATTCTGGAAAGTATCCCTTATGTATTCCTCAGGAGTTACGGTTTCAATAATATTAGTTTCAACATTGATAGGATTACTTGAAGTATAATGTTTAATTCTTTAACCGTTTACCACCCTCGGATTTGTGCCTTCGAAGTTGTTGATTTTTATGGCACCAGAACGATAGACCTCGTCGATAAAGTAAGGACCTTCCCACTTTGAGAGAAGTTTTCCTGCAAAAAATCTTAAACGGGAGTTGAATAATAACACATAATCTCCTACGTTAAACTCACGCTTTTGTATCCTCTTATCATGCCAGCGTTCGACTTTTTCTTTGAAAAGCTTGGCATTCTCATAGGCTTGGGTTCTCCATTCATCAAGTGAGCTAATATCAAACAACCTCTTCTCACCGGCAAGTTTGAAGTCATAATTGAGCTCTTTGATAGCCCAATATGCCTTATGTTCAAGTTCAAGAGGTAAATGACACGCTTTTCCATAAACCATCTTATATGGAGACATACCCATAGGATTTTTGTATGTAGTTCTATAGGCCCATAATGCATCATCAAGTTTTTTGGACCAATTCTTTCTATATCTATTCACAGTCTTCTGCAAAATTAATTTGAGCTCTCTATTGCTCAACTCTACTTGACCACTAGACTGCGGATGATAAGGATATGCTATTCTATGATTGACATTATACTTAGCAAGCATCTTATGGAAAGCACCATGAATAAAATGTGAACCACCATCAGTCATAAGATATCTAAGGACTCCAAACCTTGGAAAAATAACTTCTTTAAGCATTTTAATAGAAGTGTTATGATCAACATTACTAGTTGGAATAGCTTCTATCCACTTAGTAACATAATCAACATCAACTAAAATATGACCCTTAAGAAATCTAAATTTTAAAAACCCCTTTTTCTTAAAATCAAACCTCAAAAATTTCCCCAAAAAAATTTTTTGGTTTTCCCATCTAAATTTTAAAATTTCAAATCCCCTTTTTATAAGCACAATTCATTTGGGTGGTCGGTTTAACATTCATTTAAATTAAAAAACCAAAAACCCTTGGCGCTTTTTTAGTTTCATTTGCGCCCAAAGGTTTCGAATTTTCAAAGTGAATTTCGGGCCCTTAAAATAAAAAATGGGTTCCGGAAACCCCATTTTCCAAACATAAAGTTACAATCCCTGCCCCATTAGGGGTTTCCTTTGGAAAAACTTTCCAAGGGTTTCAAATTAAAAAATTTCCCAAAAATAAAATTTTATTTCCCATAATGAAAACCCTTAAAAAATTTCCCTTTTAATGGGTTTTTTTTTTCCCCCATTAAATTTTTAAAAACTTTTCAAAGGGTTTAGAAAAGTTTAAATATGAAAACCCATTTTCCCAAATTAAGTGAAAAAAACCGTAAACCCCAGTCAAATTAAATAATCCAGATTAATTTTCCAACATCATTTTCCCAATTTAAAAGAACCCCTTTTTGTTCACCTTTGCCCCTTTATTGCAAATCTGCCCTCAAAAACCCCTAAAAGGTTTTAAGGGAAATTTCTCTTTTTACAAAATTTTTTTTTTCCCCGCCCAAATTTTTTACCCAAAATTTCCCTTTCCCTTTTTGGCCCATTTGTTGGTAAACCAAACCCTTGGGTTTAAAATTTCCCCTTTTTGGGTTTTTTTTTTTTAAACCAAAAAAAAACCAATTCCTTTTTTTGGGAATTTACCCTTTAAATTTTCCCCAGAAAATTTTGTTTCTTTAAAACCCGCAAAATTTAAATTAATTTAAACAAATTAAAATGAAGGGACTAACTTCCCCAAACCCTTTAAATTTTAGAATCCCCTCCCTTTCCGTGGCCCTTAAATCCGGGCCCTCCAAAGGGGCCAAAAGGGAACTTCAAGAAAAATAAAAATATAGGTTTAATCACATCCTTTTCAATTTTCCAACCCCACCAAAAACCCCCGGCAAAATTAAATCCCCTAAAACCCCGGTAAAAACAAATTTTTAAAAAGTAATTTTTTTCCCCCACAAATTCTCCAACCCTTTTCTTTGCCTTTTCCTAAAATAAGTTTTAAAAAATTTTAAAACACTTGGCCCTTCTTTAATTTTTTGTTGGTGACCAATTTTTAACCGAATTTATAAGGTTTTAAAGGGTTTTATTTGAATTTATAAAATCCCCATTTCCCCAATTTTCAAGGGTGAAACCGGGAACTTTGGAAATTGTAAGGTACAAACTCCCCAAATCGCGTAAGAATTATGAAAAAACCCTAAAAAAGGAATTTTTAAAATCAAAATTGATTCCATTTAAACCCAAACCCGCAAACCCCCTTAAGTAGTGGCCCTCAATTTTGGAATCCCTTTTTAAAGAAACCCTTACTTGCGGCCAAAAAACAGTTCCCCGGGGAAATTTTAAAAATTTACCCTTTTTGGGCAGTGGGAATTCTCTTACATCCCCCAAAAATTCCCCCTTATTTTTGTTCAAACTTTTCCGCAACAAAACCCTCCCCCAAAAACAAACCCTTTAAAAGGAAATTTTACGGGGCCCTTTTCAAAGAAAAAAATCCCAAAAACAACGTCAAGCGAAACCCCTGGCCCGGAACGGTCCCCTAAAAAAACCCTAAAATTTTAAGGGAAACTTAGGGACAATCCTTTGGTTCACCCGCCCTCCCTTTTGAGGTTTGAAAGGTTTTAAAAATTTAAACCCAAGAAAATTTGGTGAAAGGGAAAGGAATTTTTTAAAACCCCCTCGGGTTTCCGGGAGATTTTACCCTTTGAACCCCCGGAAACACCGAAATTGGGGTTTTTTTGACCACACGCAAGTGATGCCCCCAATAATTCAATTCCAAAAATAGGGTTTATGTTTATGGGGCCCCAGGGGTTTAAAGCCAAGTCCCCTTTGTTCTAAGTCAACTAAATCAACTAGCCTACTAAATCAACTAAATCAAAATGTTCTAAGTCAACTAAATCAACTAGTCTACTAAGTCAACTAAATTATATCAACTAAATCAAAATGTTGCATATGAGCAGGAGGGAGAAGGAGGCGACTCGAGGAGGGAGAAGAGAGTAGGATGGAGGAGGAAGGCGGAGGCTGGAGGAGCCGGCCGGCGGCGGGCCTGATTGAGGAGGACGGAGGAGGAAGGCGGAGCGAGGAGGGCCGCCAGCGCGCAGTGGAGAGGAGGACGGAGGAGGAGGCCGTGTCGAGTCCAGCAAGGAGGAGGAGGTGGCCTTGGCCTTGACGGAGGAGCGGCGACGGGCGCAAGCAGACGCTGGAGGAGAGGGGGCGACGGGCGAGCGGCGCAGAATTTGTGGCTGTGTGTGAGTGGATCCGAAGGAGGAGATCGGGGAGATGGATGGCTTAGCAAGAGCGCTCTTGACCAAACGCGCTCTTGCTAAGCTATCTAACAGCAGCGCTTTTCACGATAAAGCGCTCTTGCTATATGTCGACATGCAAAAATACACATTGATCATCAACAATCTGATTCGACAATATGAGTCCTCACGGTTTAGGAACGGTGAAGACTCATATTGCAGCCTAAATTCTACACATAGAGTTCAATGAAGATCAAGTGCTTGTCAAAGTGTGAGAAGTAACATATTTAAGGTGGTAGAAACTCTCTTCATGGGCGAGGTGGGACTAAATTTTGTAGGAAACTTAGCGGTAGCGCTTATGCAGGAAATGCGCTGCTACTATGCTACGTAGCGATGGCGGCGTGTCGATTAACGCGTTGCTGCTATAACTAGCCTCGCGGTGGCCTCGTAGGAATTATAGCAGCAGCGTCTTTGGATGGACGCTCCATCGCTATATTTGTATCGCCATGAGTTTTAGTGGCCCGCGCTACTGCTAGTTAGCAGCAGCGAGTTATTTTGAGACGCGCTGCTGATAAGATTCTGTGTATAGGCTTTTCCCTAGTAGTGCTAGGTTCAACATTAATTTGCTCAGGATGTGTATAAGTCCTAGTATTACTCTTACGAACAACAGTCGAAGCTTTAGCATGATCTTTTATCCTAACAGGAAAAGGAGGTTTTTCAACATAAGCAGTAGGAACAATAGGATCACTATAGGTAATAGTCTTTTCTTCGACTGTAATAGGTGCAACTACTTTCACTTCAACATGAGGATTATATTTAAACCACTTCTCTTTAGGGAGATCAACGTGAGTAGCAAAAGATTCACAGAAAGAAGCTACTATCTCAGAGTCAAGTCCATACTTAGAGCTAAATCCACGGAAAGCATTTGTATCCATAAAAGATTTAACACAATCGAACTTAGGTGTCATACCTGACTCCTTACCATCGTCGGAACCCCAATCTTTAGAGTTGCGTTTAATTCTTTCCAATAATTCCCATTTGAAATCAATAGTCTTCAGCATATAAGAACCAGCACAGGAAGTATCGAGCAGGTTGCGATTATCAAGAGAAAGCCGAGCATAAAAGTTCTGAATAATCATTTCCCGAGAGAGCTCATGATTGGGGCATGAATATAACATTGACTTAAGCCTCCCCCAAGCTTGAGCGATGCTTTCTCCTTCGCGAGGACACAAATTATATATGTAATTATGATCACGATGAACAAGATGCATAGGATAGAACTTCTGGTGAAATTCCAACTTCAATCGCTTATAATTCCAAGATCCCGTATCATCACATAGCCTATACCATGTCAATGCATCTCCCTTCAAAGATAAAGGGAAGACCTCCCTTTTGACAACACCATCGGGAATACCTGCAAGCTTAAATAATCCACAAACTTCATCCACAAAGATAAGGTGTAAATCGGGATGCAATGTTCCATCTCCTGCAAATGGATTAGCTAGCAGTTTTTCTATCATACCCGAAGGAATCTCAAAGTAAGTTTTTTCATAAAGTTCAGTAGGTTGAGGAGCAACTCTTTGCTCTTCTGGTTGGGGTGAAGATACACCAAACAAGCCCCTCAAAGTATTAGTTTCCATAGTGACAAGTAACAGAAAATTTCAGCACACTATATAAATGTTTCCTTACCAAGTTCCACTCACCAAAAGCGCTACACTCCCCGGCAACGGCGCCGGAAAAGAGTCTTGATGACCCAAAAGTGTAGGGGATCAATCATAGTCCTTTTGATAAGTAAGAGTGCAGAACCAAACGAGGAGCAGAAGGAAATGATAAGCGGTTTTCAGTAAGGTTTTCTCTGCAAGCACTGAAATTGTAGGTGATAGATAGTTTTGTGATAAGATAAATAGTAATGAGTAATAAGTAAATAAAGTAAACAAAGTGCAGCAAGGTGGCCCAATCCTTTATGTAGCAAAGGATAAGCCTGTACAATTTCTAATAATAATGAAGGAGCTCCCGAGGACACATTGGGAATTATCGTCAAGCTAGTTTCAATCACGTTCATATGATTCGCGTTCGGTACTTTGATAATTTGATATGTGGGTGGACCGTTACTTGGGTACTGCCCTTTCTTGTACAAGCATCCCACTTATGATTAACCCCTATTGCAAGCATCCGCAACTACAAAAAGAAGTTTTAAGGTAAACCTAACCACATCATTAAGCATATGGATCCATATCAGCCCCTAACGAAGCAACGCATAAACTAGGGTTTAAGATTCTGTCACTCTAGTAACCCATCATCTACTTATTACTTCCCCATGCCTTCCTCTAGGCCCAAATAATGGTGAAGTGTCATGTAGTCGACGTTCACATAACACCACTAGAGGAAGATACAACATACATCTCATCAAAATATCGAACGAATACCAAATTCACATGACTACTAATAGCAAGACTTCTCCCATGTCCTCAAGAACAAACGTAACTACTCACAAAGCACATTCATGTTCATAATCAGAGGGGTAATAATATGCATAAAGGATCTAAACATATGATCTTCCACCAAGTAAACCAATTAGCATCAACTACAAGGAGTAATCAACACTACTAGCAACCCACTGGTACCAATTTGTGGTTTTGATACAAGATTGGATACAAGAGATGAACTAGGGTTTTGAGAGGAGATGGTGCTGGTGAAGATGTTGATGGAGATTGACCCCTCCCGATGAGAGGATCGTTGGTGATGATTTCCCCCTCCGGGAGAAGTGTCTCAGCAGAACAACTCTGCGAGCCCTAGATTGATTCCGCCAGGTTCCGCCTCGTGGCGGCGGAGTTTCGTCCGTAAGCTTGCCCACGATTTTTCGGGGTAAAAGTGATGATATAGCAGAAGATGGACGCGGAGGCCACGAGGGGCCCAGAGATAGAGGCGCGCCCTATAGAGGCGCCTATCTCTGGACAGGTGTGGGCCCCGGCACATTTCTTTTCGCCAGAAATTCTTATTAATTCCCAAAACTTGTTTCGTGGAGTTTCAGGACTTTTGGGCTGTGTAGAGTAGGTTTCAACGTTTGCTCCTTTTCGGCCGAATTCCACTCTGGCATTCCCCTCTTCATGGTAAACCTTGTAAAATAAGAGAGAATAGCAATAAGTATTGAGATATAATGTGTAATAGCAGCCCATAATGCAATAAATATTGATATAAAAGCATGATGCAAAATGGACATATCAGACTTCAACTAGGCGGCGGCCCCCGAATTTCGATCTGGCATCCCCATGCGGCTTACCTCCTGGAAAAGGAAGGGTTTAGCCTGGGGTGAGCCAGCGGAGCTGACCGGACTCCAGAACTGCGTCAAGAATATGATAATCAAGAAAATCAAGCTTGTCAATGTGGTCCAGGTCATGCTCTTCCGCCGGATCCTCCCGTGTCAAAGACGGGCATTCAATATGTGGGAGTTTGACGTGGTCGAACACCAGACGCCGCGAGAGCTCTTCGACATGACACACAAAGACGTCTGGAAGGTGCTGTTCAAGGCAGCCGAGGTACCTCCTCCCTTTACCGAAGATCGCGGGCTCAGCGCAAAGTGCCCTGCCAATCCGGTAAGTTCTCTATGTTTTATAGGTTGCTCCTTTCCCCAGTATATTCGCGAAAGGAATCTAAGCCTCCACACCAATTTAACAGGACTGGGTGGCGACAGCGAAGCGGATCGACTGCCCAGCTCCACTACACAAAGATCCAGCGACGACTCTCCTAACTGAGATGCTGTTTTCGGCGCCTATGAGGTGTCGGAGAAGAAGGCTAAGAAGAAGGCCACAGGGACCAGGAAAGGTCTCCGGCGCAAGGTCGTATCGGACTCCTTGTCCGAAGACACCAAGGCGCACTCCTCCAACGAAAACGAGGAGGAGGAGGAGGAAAACCCTCCCCCTCAAATTGAGGGGGAGAAGAAAAGGAAGGCCACCCCATCTGGGGAGGCTGGAGGGTCCAAGAAGGGAAGGACCCTCCCTCCGGACCACTCCACAACAGCCACCTACAGCGATGAGGAGGACTGCCAAGGGACAAGCCCCTGCAAAGTCGTAAGTATCCGTATACCATAATACTTCTGGCATGTTTCGCTTTATTGCTTCTTATCATGTTAAATATGATCATGCAGTCCATCCAAAGCCCGCATCGACTTATCCTCCTCGGATGGGTCTTTGGGTGCGTCAGTGATGAACAACGACTTGCTCCCGACGGCCACCATCCCCGGCCCGCGGATGACACCGAGGTGCTGTCTCAGAGGACACCAGGCCAGGGGGAGACAGTTCTGGAGGCACCCCAAGGATTCCTTTCGCCGGGTACATGGGGGGGGGAAGACCCCCATGGATTCTGATGAGGGGGGCCACAACAAGTTTGGCCCCTAGCCGGATACTACGCCGGAACCTCCAGTGGTTCCGGATTTAGGCAGGCAACCCCTCGCTAAGGGGGGCGAGCCGCCTGTGTCGATGACCTCTGTCCATCCAAAGGCATCAGACAACTTGGTGGAAGCGCTTCAGGGCGCTTCCCTTGATGAAGAACACCATACTCTTATGAGTACGGTGATTGCGAAGGTTCAGTCCGCCAAAAGCGGATTGACCGAAGCCTGCGCCAACCTCCTGACAGGCTTTGAGGTAAGTAATTAAATTATGAGAAAATATCACAGTATAGACAATAGCCCCTGATGCTCTGTTTGGTGTTCGGAAAAAAAGGCCGAACAGAGGATCAAATATTATCCCCAGGAGTCTAATCATATTATGTCTATGTGAATAAGCAGGTGTCGCTGCTGGCGGCCGCCGCCCTCACTGCGGAGGTCTCCGGACTGAAGCTGAACCTGGGGCGGGCCGAAGAAGAGCCCTGCCTCATGAAGAGGCAGCTCGAGGAGAACAAAGGTAAGCGATTGTTGGTGTACTAAAGTAGGGGTACCTTAGTATCCCGAACTTGTGCAGGCGATCATGGCGTCATGCAAGGTTTGCCGTGTGTCATAAGATCCTCCGTAGGTCCTATTGATGCCATTCAAGAACAAAGTGTTTTAACTGAAGACAAGACTCCGGCAAGTGGAGCTTGCCGGGAAGGACAAGGCCCCGGTAAGAGGAGCTTGCCGGGAAGGCCAACCCAAGGCACCTCGAAGAACTTGCCGCGACGCGCCGCGCGACCCAGCAAGACCCGACGAACGACAAGCCTTCGGGCACGACAAAGACAACGACCGCGGCAAGACGCTTGCCGTGGCGAAGCCACCACTCTGCGCCCATGCTCCAGCGCATCCGTCGACGTGTCGCTGCAGGATCATTCCAGGCGTACGTGGCGGGAAGTCAGTGCAATAAGCGGTCTTGGTGGCAAGTGGAGATGACTAGAAGGCCATCGTGGCAAGCGGTGGCGCTCTTAACGGTCGCTTTTCTGCACTGTTTAGGCGACGCGGACGGGCATTAAATGCTCTTGTCCCCTGCCGTCAGAGTTAGGTAGAGTGCACTGTGGATGGCAGTTGTACCAACCACCTTTTTTTTATATTTGTACCCTTGCCTGCGTTGCCACCTGTCGGTGACCCCTTTAGCCTATAAAAGGAGGCCCATGCGCAACGTAGAAGGGGTTCGACTCATTCGAGACTACACCACTCTCACGCTCTCAAGCAAGAACAGAATACAATCACAAAGCAGCAGTAGGAGTATTATCTCTCCGGAGAGCTCCGAAGCTGGGTAAAAATCCCTCGCGTGCTCCGCCTCGATCCGCTCTTCGTGCGCCCTCCGCTCCCTTGCCGGACCGAAAGGGGCCCTGCCCCATAGGTGTCCGTTCCCCACGACATCTTTGGCGCGCCAGGTAGGGGAGCGTCGAGGTTGTGTGAACCCGATCCGGCGTTCGTGCGAGCCAGTTCATCATCATCTTCATCGACATGCCACCGAAGAAGAAGGCTTCGGAGGTGGCTGCTCCGGCCGCGTCGATCCCACCGCCACCGGAGCAACTGGGCGGTGGGGTAGACGCCGGCGGAGGAGTGGGCGCTGACGAGGGGACTCACGTCGTTACGAGATCCAAGGACAAGGCCCGCAAACTTGGCGTCCGTACGCACCGCTCCCATCTCGGGGAGGCGCGGATCGGCAGCGACATGGTGCTCGCAGCACCGTACTTGCATTAGAACAGGGCCAAGCTGGTGGATCTCGGGGCGTTCAAGACCAGCATGCACGCCAGCATGCTGGCACGAGTGAAGTCTGATCGCTGGGCGAGTATCGCTCCTTCCAACCCAGTTGGAAGTCCGAGCATGTCCCGTTCCTCGCGCCGCTCACCGCCGCCACCGAAGACTCCAGAAGAAGCATTGGCCCGAGCTCACCTGCTTCTAGACTACCCTCTAGCGCCGGACAAGATCGACGATTGGAGGGCCACCATTCAGAGCCTCATCGGCTTCGCCAACGGCGACACTCCCCGGCAACCGAGCACGTCGAAGCCGCGGCAAGACGTCCAGGCGCGAGCCGATGGCGACAAGACTGGTGGGGGTGCAACCACCGTGCATTCCCCGCCCCGAAGGCCGAGATCGCTGACTCGCCGGATCAACCACGACACCGACTCCACGGCATCATCAGATCCACGAGCTCGTCGTGATCAACGCCAAGTTCTTCAAGAACGACAACACGAAGACGCTCGCACCCGCATCGAGCGTCGGAGAGAAGCGCGACGTCGGTCGACCAACCTGCGCTGGGCCCATTGTTGACATGCATGCGCCCGAGAACCAGCGACTTGCCGTGCGATAGGTTATCCGCGTTCACCGTGAGCTGCGGCAAGTCGATGGCCCAAAGACAAAGAACTTCAAACCAGATGTACGGAGAAGTATGATGGCAGGTTGCATACGTCGGAGTTCCTCAAGATCTACACCATTGCGGTGCAAGCTGCGGGGCGAACGAGAAGATCCTTGCCAACTACTTTCGGCGGTGCTCAAGCCTAACGTCGAGATCTGGCTCATGCACTTGCGGACAACTCCATCTCCTCATGGGCGGATCTGTGCCATCGGTTTGTCGGCGCCTTCACGGTGACCACAAGCCTCATGGCCGGAAGCGATCTGCATCTGCTGCGCCCGTAAGGAAGGAGAGCCTCTGCGCAAGTACATTCAAAGATTCAGCCAAGTGCAGCGAACATCCCAGACGTCCACCCGCGCGGTCATCGGCGCGTTCCATCGAAACGTCGCGTAATCGCAGGATCGGCGAGGAGATGGCGATGTGCAAGATAAGAGATGTCGGTGAGCACTATGCCTGGCGACGGATGTGCACGTCTTTGAGGAAGGAGAAACTCCCCAGAGAGAACACAGGAGCAGGGGGGTCTGACAGTGAGGATGCCGCCCCGGCAAAGAAAAACCGACGGCGGAACAACAGAAGAAGGAAAAGCAAAGATGTGGCAGCTGTCGAGCAGTCCGGCAATGGAGGTGGCGCCAAGGAAGCAGAACCTGTGGCGGCCGCCGACAAGCAGGGCAGCTCCGACAAGCAGTACTGCAAGATCCACCGTACCAAGGGCCACGATCTCCAAAGTTGCAAAAAGGTTGAACAGCTTGTCAAGCTACAAAAAGCTGAGTACAAGCGACGTGACAAGGAGAAGGCCCAAGAAGGTGGTGGAGGATCCGGCAAGCGTCCCCCGCGGGGAGGCGCGCCAAAGGCAAGGGCCAAGCGCGGCAAGGAGACAGAGCCTCCCACGGCGCGACAAGGATGAAGATGAAGGCGATGGCGAAGACATGGAGGATGATGAGGCCGGCGAGCAGGAGTTTGAGAAGCAACAGAGGTTTTGTGTGTTGACGGTGGTGCTTCTCGCATACTTCAGACCGCCAGCTCAAACAATGGGTGCGGGGAAGTGAATGTAGCGAACCACCGGTTGAGTCACGCAAGCCTCTCACGAAGTGGTCAAGACGCCCATCATCTTTGGCGTTGAGGATCACCACGATTGCATAATCTGCGGTCGGTGCTTGCCGATGTTGGTTTCACCAACTATCCGCAACCTCAAGGTCACAAAGATGCTGGTTGTGGCGGGCGGCTTGAACTGATCTCCTCGGCGGTACTCAAGAAGCTCGGATCCCCGACAATGAGCTCGAAGAGACCGGTACCTTCCAAGGAATCAATTCGGGAAGGACCAAGCCGAAGGGGAAGATCACATTGCCAGTGACATTTGGCAGCGAGCTGAACTTTAGGACAGAGAAAGTCACTTTTGACGTTGCTGATTTCCCATTGCCTTACAATGGGATACTTGGTCGTCCAGCACTCGCCAAGTTCATGGCAGCATCTCACTATGCATACAACGTCCTCAAGATGCCTGGTCCGATAAGTGTCTTCTCTGTCCTTGGTGACAAGAAAGATGCCCTTATTTGTACCGACAAGATCTACCGGGAAGCAGCCGCGATTAACGCATAAACCACTTGTCATTGAAGCTCCGGGGAAGAAGACCAAGTCCGGCAAGAGCTCTAATGCCCACTCCGGCAAGCGCACCTCTTCGGAGTGCCGCACTACCGTCGAGGACGCACCATCGAGCTCCACCGGCAAGTGTAAGAAGGCGAAGGCAACTCCGCCAGAAACAAAGAAAGTGGTCGCCAAGGAGGACGGCACTGGTGGTACCTTCACCATCAGTGCCACGCTTGACCCTAAATAGGAAAGCACGCTCGTTGCTTTCACGTGGCTGAATGTCGATGTGTTTCCATGGAAACCATCGACATCCCAGTGTTCCTGAAAGTAATTGAGCACCACCTTGCCGTCTGTCCTCACCACACGCCCGTCAAGCGAAAGTTAGGAAGCAAGCGTTGGGCGCCAAGAATTCATTCTTTGAAGAGATCAAGAAGTTGGAAGCGGCGGGCTGGTGGAGTGCTCCATCCTCGTGGTTGACCAATCCAGTAGTCGTGCGCCAGCGAGCGGAAATGGAGGCTTTGTATTGACTTCACCGATGTTAATAAAGCTTGTCCCAAAGATCCATTTCCTTGCCGCGCATTGACCAGATTATCGACTCCACGGCGGGATGTGATTTGCTTTCATTTCTTGATGCATATTCGAGATATCACCGATCTTTATGGCGAGAAGAAGATGAGGAGAAAACTGCATTCATTACTCCATGTGGCGCGTCTTTGCTTTATACGGATGCCCGCGGACTAAGAATGCTGGTTCAACATTTGCGAGGTAGTTCACGAAGCTTTTGAGCCACAGTTGCACAGAAATGGAGAAGCCTACATGGATGACATAGTGTTCAAGAGCAAACACAGAGCAACTCTGATCCAAGATTTGGACGAGACCTTTACAAATCTGCGCAAGATCAATCTCAAACTCAACCCCGAGAAGTGCGTGTTTGGAGTCCCTTCCGGTAAGCTCCTCGGGTTCTTTGTGTCTCAGCGGGGGATCGAAGCCAACCCCGACAAAATCAAGGCCATTGAGCAGATCGAAGCACCGAAGCGCGTCAAGGATGTCTGAAGGTTTGCGGCTGCGTAGCCGCTCTCGGCGAGTTCATCTCTAAGTCTGCTGGCGCACCACCGCCATTTTCAAAATTTTGAAAAAGGCAGGTCCAATGAAATGGACTCGAAGCGGAGGCTGCGCTGCAGACTTGAAGAGATATCTGTCCTCCACTCCAATACTTGTCGCACCTAGGCCACAAGAGAAGTTCTTTGCTATATCTAGCGGCAACCAATCAAAATGGTTAGTGCTGCGTTAGTAGCGGAGAGGAGGCAGATGATGAGCCAACAGCATGACAAGCACATCCAGGCGACAAGCGAGGAGGCTTCCCGACAAGCTCTGGTCCCGACAAGGATGAATCTGCGCAGCCACAAGAAGAAAGCGAAGAAAATGGTGCAGCGCCAGGTTTACTTTGTCGGTTCCCTTCTGCGAGGGGGCTAGATCAAGATACTACGGTGTGCGAAGTTGCTTTTCGGCCTTCTCATGGCCTCGAAAGCTCGCCATTACTTTCAAGCACATGAGATTACTGATTGTCACTCGCTTTCCGTTGAAGAGGATATTGCGAATCCGAAGCAGCAGGCAGGCTTGTCGAGTGGGCACCGGAATTGTCAAGCTTTGGCCTCAAGTTTGAGAGTACTTCAACTATCCAGAGCCGAGCATTGGCAGAATTCATAGCAGAATGGACGCCAACACATGATGAAGAAACTCCAGAAACGAGCATCCCCGTCAAGGAAGCAAGCAAAGAATGGATCATGTACTTTGATGGTGCCTTCTTGAAAGTGCGTTATATCGACTAGAGGGGGGGTGAATAGGCGATTTTTATGAAATTCTTCACTAAGGAATTTGCCGGTGAGGAAATTCCTTAACGAAGAACTATTTGCAACGGAATAAGTACTCAGAGGTAAACATAGCAGATTACACACATAGTCAGCATGATGAAATGAAGACTAGAACAGAGTACAGGAAGCGTAAACACAGGATAACAAGATGAAGACAAACAGACTGAAGAAATTGAACGAGGAATTTGTGGAAGTCTTGATCAAAGTCTTCAAGCACAGATATGAACAACATGCAACATGAGAATGAGAAATGAATGAGTTGAGGAAATAGAACCACCGGTTGGTGAAGACAATGATTTGGTAGACCAGTTCAACTGCTGTCTCGGTTATGCGTCTGGTTGGAGCGGTGAGTATTTAAACTCGAGGACACAGTCCGGACACCCGATCTCGAGCCGCAACTCAGGACACCCATCCTCACCGTATTCTCCTTGAACTAAGACCACGCAGCCTCGTCCAATCACTCGTGGTAAGTCTTGGTGACTTCCAAACCTTCACAGACTTGGTCACTCGGCGATCCACAATTCCTCTTGGATGCTCTAGACCTTGGCGCCTAACCGTCTGGAAGAAGCACGATCTTCAAAGGTAACAAGCGTCGGATCCACGCAGATCAATTTCTTCATGATGCTCAATCACTTGGGGTTTTGTGGGTTTGGTTTTGGGATTTTCCTCACTTGATGATTTTCGCTCAAAGTCCTCGGAGGATGGGTTGCTCTCAAATGACAAGTGTCAAGTTCTCTCGGGCAGCCAACCAACTAGTGGTTGTAGGGGCGGCTATTTATAGCCTAGGAGCAGCCCGACATGATAAGACATAAATGCCCTTCAATGATATGACCGTTAGGTGGATAAGATATTTTGGTCCACCGGTACAAAGACAAAGAACGGTCGGAAATTTGACTTTCAAAGTCCTCGGGGCTATCATGTTCCTCATTTGTGTAGGCAATTCGATCTGGCGAATTCCTAACTCCTCGATCGAACAAAGTCATCGAGGACTGGAAGAACTGCGTCTCATCATTTGAAGAATTTGATCGAATCTGTATGAGATTTCAATGGCTTCATTCAAGGGATTGGTAGGTGTAGGATTTTGAGTTGAGCATCACATGGAAATTTTTCCTTAGTATTTCCTCGACCCCTTTAACAAAGACGGTGTTTCCTATGACTCAAGAAAGAGAAAATGAAACTACGAAAACAAAAGTCTTCACGCTCCATATTCCTCGAATGAATATCAAGTCTTCATGGTCACACCAATTTCTTCACTTTCAAAGTCTTGAAAAGTCTTGAAATATCAAAGTCTTGATCGAAGAACTTCATTTTAGGGTCGACTTTCTCTATAAATATCAAACTCCTCATTGACTTATAGACCTGTGTACACTCACAAGCGATCAGATACTTAACCTATAAGTCTTCAATACACCAAAATCACTAAGGGGCACTAGATGCACTTACAATCTCCCCCTTTTTGGTGATTGATGACAACATAGGTTAAGTTTTCAATGGGAATAAACATATGAAGTGTAAATACTGGTATTGAGGAATTTGATTGCAAGATATAGAAGAACTCCCCCTGAATATGTGCATAATGAGGAATTTGCTTTTGAGGCAATGCACATTTGAAGAATTGAATCATGGAGATCTCCCCCTATATCTTGTAATTCATACACGCATTTGATAAATGTACTATGAAGAATTTGAAATGCATGATGAAATATGGTGCCTGATGAGATTCAGCATGCATGCAATAATATATCGAACCACAGTGTTAACATGCAAAAGTATCGAGCTCAAATATCACATTCAGAGCTTAGTGCTTCAAAAGCATCGAGCATAACACGTATCAAAATCGAGCATCGAAGCACGATCGAAGTATTAGAGCACAAAGTGCAAAGTCGGCACAATGCACGATCAAAAGTATCGAGGCACCATCGGAGTTAAGATTACAACTCGATCCAATAAAAGTTTGGAAGAACGAGTTGTAACTTAATAAAACGCCCATAGTATAAACCGGCGAAGACTAACTCAGATTTCTCCCCTTTGTCATCAAATGACCAAAAGGATCGGCCGAGGACTAACGCCTCAAGATATTCAAGTTGATGGAGGAGCGCTAAGCGTTGTCGGGTTGGATGTTGAAGTAGGGCTGCCGCAGATGTCTTCAAATCTTCATATTCATCAGTTTCGCGCGATGAAGAATAAGAGCTGGCCACCAAATCAGGAACTTTGACTCTCTTGAATTTCTTCGGAGGTGGTGCAGACCAGTCATAAGCTTCCTGAAGACCCATGGTCTTCAATTCTTCCGTGGAATAGACATGATTCAGAATAGCCCAAGTGCGGTTGAGGGTTTCATGAAGGTAGTATTGGTTTTCTTCACTGCATTATGCGTTGAGGTCATATTGTGAAGAATTGCAGCAAATTGGCGCTTGACCCATTTCTGATTGCGATCAACCTTCTGATGAAGACTGAGGAGTAACTCACGATCAGTCATCACCCTGGGTGCAGTTGCTTGAGGCTGTTTCTTGGTTGAGGTATTAGCGGCAGTGTCATGCGTAGCAGAATCATCATTGGTGGAGTAAGCAGCTTTGCGAAACTGACCATCCAATGGACGAGTGCCTTCATCAATTACAGCTGCTGCCTTGCCCTTGTCATCAGATGATGAAATTGATCGCTTGAGGACTTCAATGGGCGGCGTGAAGCTGCCATGGTTGAGTGTCGACCTTGTAATTCGTGAAGATCTTGCCCTTATGAATCTCATGATCCAGGGCGCATATGGCTTCAGCTCAAAAGGTGACATTGCAACGTTGGCCAGAGTCCTCATGAAGAAATCATGGAAGTTGACAGGAACGCCATGAATGATATTGAAGAGCAAGTTCTTCATGATGCCAACGACGTCTTCATCATTTGAGTCGTGGTGTTTGATTGGACTCATAGTCTTCGTCAAGATTCTCGTACACAATCCGAGGCACATAGAGCAAATCCTTGACGAGGAATTTGGTTCGAGGAGCTTGGCTTGGCTTCAATGGCTTCATCGAGACTTGCATGAAGTGATCGACAGCTTCACGATCATTGTAGAGCAACAAGCGATTCATGGGGAGGATCAAGAGGAAGGACACGAAGCAATTCAGTTCTTTGGTGCCTTGTAGTGAGTATTCTCGACCATCCAATCCAGAACCCATGAGTTGATGTCTTGACATCTCCGGTGATGTGCGGGTGGCATAGAACTCAAGAATGAGTTCTTCATTCCAATCACATATGTCGGTCGCAGAAATTTAACAGCCCCGCATCGTGAAGAACACGAATCTTGGCTCGAAGCATGGTAGTGATTCCATATCTACATGAGGAATATGCTCATGGTCGAAGATCTTGTCCTTGTCGAATAGCACCGAGGAATAGAAATTTGCTTGTGTTGGAGTCGAGCGTCTTTTCCTCATTCGAAAGCGAGTCATAGGGATTATAAGCGATGAAGAACACGTGCTCGAGAAGAAGTCTTCAGCCTTGAACTTTTGCTTGCTTGAAAATGGATTCTTTGGCTTGGGCGGAGGAATATCGTGATTTGCGGCACAACTTCGTGAATCGCAATTTCAGGTTCTTGGTGAGGAATTTTGGTTCCTCTCCTTGTGCGGTTTGAGGATCGCAGTTGGTTCTTCAAATAGTGGCTGGAATCTCTTCGTTAACGAGATGATGTGGGATGAGTTTCTTGAGCCCATTTGAACAGTAGTAGTTGGTGGTGAGGAACTTGTTGAAGCGGAGTGAAGAGAGGAGTATTGGGGTGCTGACTTTCCCAAAAGTCATCGTTCATTACTGGTGTAGTGCACCCAATATCCACATCTTCATCTTCTTTTCAATTTCCTCAACACCGCCTCTTGAGTGATGAACCGAGGCACGGGTGAGGAAACAACAGAGTTGAAGGAAAGCTTCCACTTCAATTTCTTCATCAAGCTGTTACGTAGTAACAGAGTGATTTTCTTCATCGATCCGCTTGAGATCGTATATTCTTCTCCAAAGGAACCATTTCCTTGGATGACATGGAGGAGATGGGAATGGCATCAATAGGATTTTCAATCGAGCTGGTCATTGGCTTCATTTTCTTCGGCGAAGAATTTGGCGTGGTGATGCCTTCCTTTTCTTCACCGCAGCTCTCTCTGCAGCCTTTGTCTTCTTCACTTCATAGGCGTAAGGAAGAATTGGAGTTGGTGTTGGTGCAGGAGGAGCTAAGGATTGTGGTTCATTTTCTTGGTATGGCAACCGTGCGATTGCCTGTTTCCTTCATTTCTTGAGCGCACCACTAGTGGATGCCACAGGAATTTCTTCGGTAATGGAATGGAGTCATCAGCCCTAGAACTTGTGTTCTCATCGGCATCTTGAAAGTCATCGCAAGGTCTTGGCATGTTCATCAGCCAGGCTGAGCAGATTCTTCACTGAGGATTTTCTTGTTGTGATGGAGCTTCAACAATGACATTTTCTTCGTCGAGTGACGAATCTCACCTTGGCTCCTTGCCAACAAGATTGTAAGCATCAAAATCCTTGCTAAGTGCTTGGATTTCGATTGAGCTTTAAGAAGTTCTTGAGAGACAAGTTGATGATGTTTTCTTGAAGCTTCTCTTTTCTTGCTTTTGCTCTCTTCAATTCACGAGCCTTTTCAAATTTCCATTTCTCTTCGAGATGAAATGGTTCAAGATGTGACTTTGACCAGGGTCGATGGCGGATCCGGAAGAGGAGTGTGTGGATCCTGATGCCACAGGTCAATGAAGTCTAGGATCTTCTTTGGATCCAAAAGCAGAGGTACACTTGTTCCTTTGGCTCTAGCGGCCTTGGTCAGTCTGTCTCTGATGATTTCTTCAAGTTCTTCATCAGAGGCCTCATCATCAGAGGGAACATTGAATGCAACCTGTTTCTTTTTCGGACTTGGCCGAGGACCGCGTCCAGCAGTTGCTTTAGTCTTCAGCAGAGTGGGACCTGTTGAGGACATTGGTGCAGCTGAGGAACTTGTCAAACACGAAGCAATGGAGAATCCTTGAGTCCTTTGACAAGTTGCAAGATGCACAGTGTTGAGGACTTGGAGGAGCTGCGAGGATTTTGAATGAGCAGCAGCAGTCGAGGAATTTGCCGTGAGGGCGCAATGAGGCCTGGGCCGTGAGGGCGCTGACGGTGAAGCACTTGGCTTGCGTGCAGGCTTCTTTGGCATTGATTTTCTCGGTTTGACCGAGGGCTCAAGAAGCGGCAGCAGCAGAGATCCTCATTGAATTTCCTCACCGCCTCCTTGGCTGTCTTGCCAATTTGGCTTGGCGCTGGACCATTCTTCAGAAAGTCCTCACCACGCTTGATGCTTGGTGGGATCGTGATCGGGCAGTGCGGAGGAGCTCTTGGGCATGGAGGATTCAGAGCGAATTTCCTCATGTACTTAGGAGTGACATAGCGGTATTCTCGCCATTCTCGTGCCCATCTCCTTTCTATTCTCTGTATCGCACTTTATGCTGGTTCTTAGTCTCCTTGCCAAATTTGGATTCATCAAAAGCGATAGTCCTTGTATATTTCCTCGGGAATTTCAAAAGCATCATGACTTCGGTTTCTTTCCTCCCTTCGAGGTCTCTTGCCTTCCGCCATTTTCTTGGTGAGGAATTTGAACAATAGAGCACTCAAGAAGTATGCAGTTTTTCTTCGAGGAACGCTGCAAATGAGTTAAGTTGATGAGAACCTAGTGATTCAGCGGTGGACATGAGTACCGTGAGCAGAGTGTAGGTGCGAGGAATTTGGAGAGGTCATATCGTTCTCGTAAGATTTTTCAAAAGAAGCAAGTTTTGAGGAATTTGACCAGTTGAGCCTTGAGGAATTTCACTAAGCGTTTGTCTTAGGTTCGAGTTGTACAGATTCAAAATCCGCACAATTGAGGAATCTTGAAGAAATGAATGCTTAGGGAGATAAATCAAGAACATATAGTGTGTGAGGTGTTCATATGTGAAGATTTTGAAGAGTAAAACACCTTTGAAGATTTTCAGAAAGATTTGAGAATCAACGTGAGTAATAAAAGTGACTTTTAATTACCCGAACTGAAGAACATGACGAACAGAGATGAACTGTAGAGAAGTTAAATCACGTTAGATCTCCACGCCTAACTTGGCAGAGGAAGACGACTACGGCGGCGGCGGAGTGAAGATTTCCGCGACCGGCGCGAGTACGACGATGATGAGGTCGAGGCAGTGAAGCTTTTCCTCACCGGCGGCGATGGAGTAGCGGCGGCGCTAGGGTTTGAGGAGAGCTCGAGCGAGAGACAGCGATCGAGCGGAGTAAATGAAGTGAGGAGGGTAAAGGGGTATTTATAGCCACGGTGAAAAACTGCTCGCCCGAAGATTTTGGACGAACATGCCCCTGCCCTTTCTCCTTCACGCGACGTGTGTCACCCACGCATCTTGTCGGATGGGATCGTGTAAGATCATGGGTGATTAAACTAATACATCGTGGGATGCGGAGCGGTTTGAGCGGTAAAACCGAAAGTTTTGGATAAGATTTGTTAAAAGTTTAGTTCGCAATTTCTTCAAATTGACAAGGACCAAGGAAGACTTTGAGCGAGTTTCAATCGAACGCACATGAAGAATTTGTGAATAGATTGGATTGAGTATAGCATAGAGGGAAGGGTCCGATCACATTCACTTAGCAGAAATCGCAACTTGAAGAATTAGCAATAAGTGAATGCTGTAGAGGACATAAACTTATATATATATATATATAGCCAATGAAGAAATACGACGGAAATACTGAAGATTTTGCAAAGTTGAAGATTTTGAAAAATGAGGAATTTCAAAAGCGAGAAAAAAAACTCAAATTGAAGATTTTCAACTTTTGTGGTGGCATAGCCCACCGTATAAGAATGATGATTTCAGACACCGCGTACAATTGTCGTAGGGTTCTGAGAATCAAATTCTTCATTGATTTCTTCACACTTAGAGTGTTATTCTTCATTGATTGAGGAACAACGTTTCTTCATGTGTTGCACATCTAAGTCATCAATTATGCATAAGGGTTAGGATGTGTGTCCTTTTCAAAGAACATTCAAGATTCTAAGATATTTAGCTCACACCGCAACTTGCTAAATCTCTTCTCATCCAAGGGCTTGGTGAAGATATCAGCTACTGTTCTTGATCTTCACATGCTCGATGGAGATATCGCCCTTCAACACATGATCACGAAGAAAATGATGACGAATCTGGATGTGCTTAGTCTTGAGTCTTTGGGCTGGGTTGTGAGCAATCTTGATGGCACTCTCGTTGTCGCAGAGGAGAGGCACATTCTTCACGTTGACGCCATAGTCCTTGAGGGTTTGCTTCATCCAAAGCGCTTGAGCACAGCATGACCAAAGAGCAATATATTCAGCTTCAGCAAGAGACGGTGATACAGCCTTACTTTTCTTGAGGACCAATGGACCAAAGATCGTCAGGAAATGACAAGTGCGGATGTTGACTTGCGGTCCACACGATCACCAAAGATAGTCGAGTCGAATATCAATGAGATCAAAAGCAGAGCCCTTGGGGTACCATAATCCTAGTGTTGGTGTGTGAGCTAGATATCAAGAATATGCTTCACACCTTATGGTGTGATTCCTTCATGCAGCTTGAAATCGGGCACACATGCAAACACTAAGCATTATATCTGGCCTAGATGCACATAGGTACAATAAAGAACCAATCATGGAGCGGTATACCTTGTGATCAAGTCGATACCATTTTCATCGATGCATAGATGACCATTTGTGGGCATAGGAATTTTGACGCCTTTGCAATCTTGCATGCGAATTTCCTCAAGACATCTTTGAGGTATTTCTCTGAGATATGAATATGCCATTCTTATTGTTGACAAATTTGAAGACCTAAGAAGAATTTCAACTCTCCCATCATAGACATTTGATATTCTTCACTCATCATATAGGCAAATTCATCACTATATCGTTGGTTAGTACAGCCAAAGATAATATCATCAACATATATTTGGCACACAAACAGTTCACCATCATATGATTTAGTAAATAGAGTAGGATCGAGTGAACCGGGTGTGAAGCCATTCTTCACGAAGAATTCCTTGATTATATCATACCACGCTTGAGGGGCTTGCTTGAGGCCATAGAGGGCCTTATTTAGTCTGAAGACTTTGTCAGGATTCTTGGGATCTTCAAAACCTGGGGGTTGAGCAACATATACTTCTTCCTCAAGCTTACCATTGAGGAATGCACTTTTCACATCCATTTGATATAAGATGATATCATGATGGTTAGCATAGGCAAGTAAAATCGAATAGCTTCAAGTCTAGCAACAGTGCAAAAGTTTCATCAAATCAATTCCTTGAACTGTGTGTAGCCTTGAGCTACTAGTCGTGCTTTATTCCTCACAACAAGGCCATTTTCATCTTGCTTGTTGCGGTAGATCCACTTTGTGCCAATGATATTATGCTTGCGAGGATCCAGGCGATTGACCAATTCCTTACATTGTTCAGCTCAAATGATGTAATTCTTCTTGCATAGCCCTGAATCCTCCGGCTCGAAATGCTTCATCTACCTTAGTGGGCTCGAGATAGAGACAAAAGCATAGTGCCCACAAAAGTTAGATAAGTGTGAGGCTTTTGAGCGGGTGAGAGGACCTGGTGCACTAATGTCATCGATGATCTTCTCCACTTGCACTTCTTTTGCAACGCGTGGATGAGTTGGTTGTCGCTGAGGATTTTGATCAGCATTTTCTTGACACCAATTTCCTCATCATGTTCTTGGTGCATCACCGGCGTTCTTCACGAATAGGAATGAATTCTTCACCGATTCTTGATGGAATGACATCCTCGGTTGCCTTGTGCTTGATAGCATCCTCGGTCTGGTTCATCTAACACGAAGGTAGGTGCTCTCTTTGCGAGCCATTAGTTTCATCGAACCGCACATCTACAAGGTCGACAATCTTGTGAAGAACAATGTTGAAGACTCAGTAGGTGTGCGAGTCCTTCCGTAACCAAGCATAAAACCTTCATGTGCTTTGGTGCAAATTTAGAGTTGTGGTGAGGATCTCTAATCCAACATTTAGCAATCAAGACTTTGAAATAACTCACATTGGGTTTCTTGTCGTTGAGGAGTTCATATGCGATCTTCTTGAAGAATTTGTGAAGATATACTCTGTTGATGATGTGGCGAGCGGTATCAATTGCATCAATCCAAAACGCCGAGGCGTTTTGTATTCATCAAGCATAGTGCGAGCCATCTCAACAAGAGTCTGTTCTTGCGCTCCACGACGCCATTTTGCCGAGGAGTATAAGGAGCGAGATAATTCATGAGTAATACCAAGTTCATCAAGATAGGCATCAAGACCAGAATTCTTGAACTCGGTTCCATTGTCACTTCGATATGCTTGATCTTCACACCAAAGTTAGTTGAAGCCCTCGAGGAAAATCTTTTGAAGACTTCCTGCACTTCATGTTTGTAAGTAACAATGTGTACCCATGTATATCGAGAATAATCATCAACAATGACAAAACCATATAAAGATGCATCATTAGTGACTGCTGAATAATGATTTGGTCCGAATAGGTCCATGTGAAGCAATTTGAATGGACGAGTAGTGGTCATGATAGTCTTCGCTGGATGCTTGGCCTTGGTCATTTTTTCGGCTTCACGTGCTCCACATAAGTGATCCTTGAGGAATTTGACATTCTCAATGCCAATGACATGCTTCTTCTTCGCAAGCATGTTCAAATTCCTCATGCCTGCATGACCAAGTCGTCGATGCCATAGCCAGCCTTCTGAAGCTTTTGCAAGTAGACACATGGCTGGTTGTGGTCCCAGAGAAAATCAACAATATACAGATCTCCTCTCCTAAAGCCTTGAAGACTTTGGAATTGTCGACTTCCATAATCACAACACAATGATATTTGCCAAAGACAACAACCATATCAAGATCACAAAGCATTGAGATCGACATGAGATTGTATCCTAAGGATTCAACAAGCATGACTTTGTCCATGTGCTTATCCTTAGAGATAGCAACCTTACCAAGACCCAATACTGACTTTTGCCTTTGTCAAAAATATGATATGCTTCAGAGGTGATGGTGATAAAGGAGCATCCATCAATAGATTCTTGTCACCAATCATGTGATTTGTACATCCACTATCGAGGACCCATTCGGTGGTTTTGGGTTGATCATCCTGCAGATGAATTAGTGTAACTTACAATCTCATATGCTTCATCGATGAAGAATATGATATCAAGTTCATCGATGAATTTCATCAAGCAAAGAAAGATATAGCAAGATGAGGACGTGTGAAATGAAGATTCATTTCATCATGATTCGCTGCGGCCCTTTCGAGCAATTTTGTCGTCCTCCAAGAAATTCTTCAGACGCTCGAGCACGTCCGAGACCTGACCCTGCAGAAATGATTAGTTCTTTTTCTTCACCACCCACATCTGGAGGGGTGGCAAAGAGTTCATCATCCTGCGAGCACCATGTGAGAAAGGTGGCAAAGATGCCAAACCATTTCGCTTAGCATAGGAGGGGTTAGAGTAAGCATATGAATAAGCAGAATAATTCTTCGAGGACTTATGAACATAATGGTTTGAAGAATAATGCACATATTCATAGCCCTTAGCTTTACCCTGCGAGATAGATTTGTTAGCATGATAATAATCATATGAGGACTTTGATCCAGCTTGAGGAATTTGATCCTCGTGAAGAATTTGGTCCATATGAGGATTTGGATCCATATGAAGAGTTTGGTCCATATGAAGAATTTGATCTGGGGTTCTGTTCTTCATTGGTGGTGTCATGAGGACATTCACCAAGACTTTCAACACAGCTTTTGGGAACCCAGATTTTCTTCATAGGGAACCGCTTCAGCTTAGTGCCAACATATCTAGCAAATACTTCACCATTCGATTTTTGAACAGTTTATAGTTGAGTCAAATGACTCATCGGAAGAATGAGGAGATTCACATGTAAAGCCGGATAAGTTAGATGGATCAATGGAGGTCCCTTTGCAAAACCCATGAGGTTTTGGGATACCGCTCGGGTTTCCAATATGTTCCATCGGCATTCGTTTCCTCTCAAAGGCAATACCCTCTTTCCTAGGGTTTCGTTGAGGATCTGCTTTTGAGCACATCACAAAGTGTCGATGCCCTTTGAGGCTTTTGTACATGCTCATCATGTACAATTCCTTCAGCCCTGCATTGTCAGTGATACTAGCAAAGTCCTCAGATGAGGAATTAGTGATAGCAGAGGCAGATGAAGAATTTGTAACATTTGAAGCATTTGAACATTCAGGTGAAGAATTAGCAGATTCACGTTCAATGCACTTTAAGCATGGAGGAACAAATTCTTCCTGAGAAGTGCTGATTTGTTGAGCTAGTAATGAATCGCGCTCCTTCTGAAGATCTTCATAACATACTCTTAGCTTTTCAAGATCTGCCTTTCTTTGAATAGCTTCAAGAGAAAGCTTCTCATTGTCTTGCTTTTCTTGAAGAAATTCATAAGAAAGTTTATCATGATCAGACAAGAGAGAGTTATGATGACCTTGAAGGTTATCATACTTAGACTGAAGTCTCTGAAGATTTTCAGTCAGGGCTTTAGTGCGATCCATTTCTTCACCCAACATATCATCACTTTTATCTAGCATGTTTTGAATCTTTTCAAGAGCCCGTTGTTGTTTCACAGCAATTTTAGCAAGTTTAGAGTAGCTAGGCTTAAGATCCTCATCAGATTCATTTTCACTAGAATCAGAGGAGTTGTATTTGAGTACCTTAGCTGCTTTTGCCATGAAGCAATAGGTGGGAGCGTAGCCATCATTATCTTCATCAGGCTTGTTGGTGGAATCAGTTTCTTGATGTTGAAGATGGACTTGTCGACAAAAGCAAGAGCAACGGCCGACTCGCCACACTGGACTCAGATTCTTGGACTCTTCTTCTTCATCATTTTCCTCGATTCAGCTTGAGTCCATTTCCTTGCCAATGAATGCCCGAGCTTTCTTGGAGCTGCCCTTCTTGTGAGATGAAGACTTTGATGGTTTTGAAGACGAAGATTTTGATGATTTCTTCTTTTCTTCATTTCATCGTAATCTGTAGTCCTTGTATTTCTTCTTCTTCATTTCCTTTTCCCATCGAGGACAATCTTGAATATAGTGACCAGGCTTCTTGCATTTGTGGCAAAGTCTTCTCTTGTAGTCCTTTGGATGAAGAATCATTTCCTCTTGAGGATTTTCCAAAGCGACCACGCCTTGTGAACTTCGGAATTTCTTCACAAGGAGAGCTAGATCTGGCTCAGTTCTTGAGGATCACCAAGGCTACTACCGAATCCTCACATTCGAGTCGACACAACCTTAGCCTTCAGGCACGTGGTTTGCCATAGTTTGAGCCATAGAGATCTCTCTTTTGACAAGTCGAACTTCGTGAGTGTTAAGCCTTTCGAGGATATCGGCAGGATCAAGTGACTTGTAGTCAAGACGCTCTTGTATCATCGGTCCCAGAGTATCAAATGATGAATCAAGCGATCTTAGCGCTTTCTTCACTACTTCATGGTCGATGATGTCGGTGGCACCGAGGGCTTGAAGCTCATTTGAGATGTCGGTGAGGCGATCGAAGGTTTGTTGAACATTTTCATTGTCGAGTCTTTTGAAGCGGTTGAAGAGATTCCAAGAACATCGACTCGAGAGTCACGCTGAGTTGAAACTCCTTCATTTACTTTGGATAGCCTATCCCGTATAAGCTTAGCGGCTTCCAAAGCACTCACTCTTCCATACCGTCCTTTGCTCGGATGGCCACATATGATATTCTTAAGCTTGAGAATCGAGTTGTTTGAATCTCTTCACATCGGTGGCGTTCGGTGAGGGAGCGACAAAGGGGACACCATTTTCCACAACATACCAGAGATCATTATCAATTGCCTCAAGATGCATCCGCATCTTGTTCTTCCAGTAGGGGTAGTCCGTTCCATCAAAGGTAGGACACCCAGCCGAGACCTTGATCATACCTGCGGTCGACATAACTAGAACTCCAGGTGGTTAAACCAAAATCACACAGAACAAGGGAGCACCTTGCTCCGATACCAATTGAAAGTGCGTTATATCGACTAGACGGGGGTGAATAGGCGATTTTAGTGAAATTCTTCACTGAGGAATTTGCCGGTGAGGAAATTCCTTAGCGAAGAACTATTTGCAAACGGAATAAGTACTCGAGAGGTAAACATAGCAGATTACACACATAGTCGGCATGATGAAATGAAGACTAGAACAGAGTACGAAGCGTAAACACAGGATAACAAGATGAAGACAAACAGATCAAGAAATTGAACGAGGAATTTGTGAAAGTCTTGATCAAAGTCTTCAAGCACGATATGAACAACATGCAACATGTAATGAGGAAATGAATGAGTTGAGGAAATAGAACCAGTCGGTTGGTGAAGACAATGATTTGGTAGACCAGTTCCAAGCTCGCTGTCTCGGTTATGCGTCTGTTGGAGCGGCCGAGTATTTAAACTCGAGGACACACATCCGGACACCCGATCTCGAGCCGCAACTCAGACACCCAGCCTCACCGTATTCTCCTTGAACTAAGACCACGCAGTGAGCCGCATCCAATCACTCGTGGTAAGTCTTGGTGACTTCCAAACCTTCACAGACTTGGTCACTCGGCCATCCACAATTCCTCTTGGATGCTCTAGACCTTGACGCCTAACCGTCTGGAAGAAGCACATCTTCAAAGGTAACAAGCGCCGGATCCACGCAGATCAATTTCTTCTGATGCTCAATCACTTGGGGTTTTGTGGGTTTGGTTTTGGGATTTTCCTCACTTGATGATTTTCGCTCAAAGTCCTCGGAGGATGGGTTGCTCTCAAATGACAAGTGTCAAGTTCTCTCGGAGCAGCCAACCAACTAGTGGTTGTAGGGGCGGCTATTTATAGCCTAGGGAGCAGCCCGACATGATAAGACATAAATGCCCTTCAATGATATGACCGTTAGGTGGATAAGATATTTTGGTCCATTGCGCGCAAAGACAAAGAACGGTCGGAAATTTGACTTTCAAAGTCCTCGGGGCTATCATGTTCCTCATCGTAGGCAATTCGACTGGCAAATTCCTAACTCCTCGGTCGAGCAAAGTCATCGGTGACTGAAGAAGCTGCGTCCCTCACATCAAGAATTTGACTGAATCTGTATGAGATTTCCAATGGCTTCACTCAAGGGATTGGTAGGTGTAGGATTTTGAGTTGAGCATCACATGGAAATTTTTCCTTAGTATTTCCTCGACCCCTTTAACAATGACGGTGTTTCCTATGACTCAAGAAAGAGAAAATGAAACTACGAAAACAAAAGTCTTCACGCTCCATATTCCTCGAATGAATATCAAGTCTTCATGGTCACACCAATTTCTTCACTTTCAAAGTCTTGAAAGTCTTCGAATATCAAAGTCTTCATCGAAGAACTTCATTTTAGGGTCGACTTTCTCTCAAATATCAAACTCCTCATTGACTTATAGACCTGTGTACACTCACAAACGCATCGCCACTTAACCTATAAGTCTTCAATACACCAAAATCACTAAGGGGCACTAGATGCACTTACACTTCTACAGCAAGGCGCCGGTCTTGGGCGTGTTACTTGTCGCACCCACCGGGGAGCACCTCAAGTACGTCGTCAGGATGCACTTTCCCAAGGAGCAAGCGACAAACAATACTAGTAGAGTATGAAGGCTTGCTTGCCGGACTTAGGATCGCGGCAGACCTTGGGATCAAGAAGCTTATTGTCGAGTGACTCATGACTTGTCGTCCGCCAAGTGAACAAAGATTATCAGAGTCCGTTGATGGAAGCTTACATTGATGAAGTGAGAAAGTTGGAAGAGCACTTTGACGGCCTGCAGATGGAACATGTTCCGAGAGCTCAGAACGACATTGCAGATGGCCTGTCAAAGTGCGCCACACTCAAGTTACCTGTGGAACCAGGAATCTTTGTGCTCAGGCTGACTCAACCATCTGTAACACCATCAACTGGATAGAGCAAGAAAAGGAAGTTGGTTTCCGGTGACTACTTTCCGGCTGAGCTCCCCGAAGCCGCCGCCAAGAAGGTCCCCAAGATCAACACCAAGAGTGCTGAGGAGCAGCTGCCCGACAAGCCCTAAGGTTTGTTCCACTGAAGCGCACGCCCCGACAAGTTTTGCTCCGGCAAGCTTGCCGGGGAACACCAAGCTCCGGCTGAACCGCACGTTCTTGCCGTAGAAGCAGATGTTCTCGCAGCAGCATTTGTGCCTTTAGTCCTTGTTGTTGAGCCGCAAGCTCCAGCATGGGCACAGCAGATTGTCCATTTCCTTCAGACAGAAGATCTTCCCGAAGAACAAGAAGAAGCGGAGAGAGTAGCCCGGCAATCAAGTATGTACCAGTTTGTCGATGACATACATGCATGTAAGAAGATTCAACGAGTGAAATTGAAGTGCATCCCCGGAAGATGGATGTAAGATGTTGGCGGAGATACATGGAGGCATATGTGGTCATCACATTGGCGCAAGAGCACTTGCTTAGGCAAGGTTTCTTCCGCCAACAGCCCTCCGTGATGCAACCGCACAAGTAACCAAGTGTGAAGCGCAGGCCCACTCCAAGCAAATACATCAACCAGCTCAAGCTCTCCAGACGATCCCTTTATCCTGGACATTTTCGGTCTGGGGGCTCGACATCCTCGGCTCCTTCCCCCGAGCTGTCGGGGGCTTTGAGTACTTGTACGTGGCAATTGACAAGTTCACAAAGTGGCCGGAAGTGGAAGCAGTGAGGAAGGTGACAGCACAGTCAGCAGTCAAGTTCTTCAGGTCAATTGTTTGCCGTTTCGGAGTCCCTAACAGGATCATCACCGACAATGGCACACAATTTACGAGCCGCACCTTCATGTAGTACATCCAAGATCTTGGCGCCAAGGTCTGCTTCGCTTCTGTTGCTCATCCGAGAAGCAACGGTCAAGCGGAGAAGGCAAACGCTGAAGTGCTGCGCGGACTCAAGACCAGGACTTTCGACAGGCTGCACAAGTGCGGAAGGAATTGGATCGAGGAGCTGCCGGTGGTTCTTTGGTCGATCAGGATGACGCCAAATCGAGCCACTGGCCAGACACCTTTTGCTCTAGTCTATGGAGTAGAAGCAATTCTCCCCACGGAACTCGTATACGGATCGCCTCGAGTGCTCGCTTATGATGAGCTTGAGCAAGAGCAATCTGCGACAAGATGACGCTACTGCTCCTTGAGGAAGATCGCTTCGTGCTCTTCAGGCGAGCTGCTCGATATCGCACAAGCTTTGCGCCGCTACCATAGCCGCAAAGTCAATGCCGAAGTCTCGAGGAAGGCGACCTTGTTCTTCAGCGGTTCAATCCGCCAAGAATTCCAACAAGTTGACGCCGGCGGGAAGGCCCTTATCGGGTGAAGCGAAGTCACTAGGCTCCGGCGCCGTCCGCTTTGAGACCGAAGATGGCTTTCCGTGAGCAACTCCCGAACATTGAGCATCTTCGTAAGTTTTATCGATATATATGCGGTTGTTTAACATGTTCCGCAACCACCTTTTGTACAAGCCTTGCCGCTGTTGCATGTAACCTTTGTACAAAGCCGCGCAGATCCTGCATAAATAAAGCTCACGTGTTTCGCGACATCTTGTCAAATTTCATGCCTTTTTCTTTTTTGCATGTATTATCTCGACACTTTGTGCAAAGACTTACCCCTGATAAGCAATAACGAGCCTTAAAGCTCCATATCATTATTTTCTCTTCTTTCTTTTTCTCAAAAGGAAGGTTCCCTCGCCCACAAGTTCACCGGGGGGAGGAGGAGATAATGGTGTGGACCAGACGTTGTTCAAGAAAGCATTGCCTTGCCAGGACGAAAACGACAGAAAAGCTAAGTTGCCAAAGTTTGAGCACAATCAGTTTTAAAATTTTTTTAGTTATCCTCCTTGAACGACCGTGCTTTGTATGGAAAACCTATGCGCGGAGGAGCCAACCCGTGGCTAGTTGCGCCCTTACTTTGTTTCGAGTCCACTCAACAAACTAAGTGTGCTGCGACTAGTTGCGGCAAGGTTTCTTGCGGAAAAAGACCGCCAAAGAAGTCTTGATGTTCCAGACTCAGCCACAGTAAGGGTGCTCATACCGCAAGTTCCCTAAAAGCGCAGGGTAAAAACATACAAAGGAAGGAATCAAGTAAAGGAAATAACATAGCAAATACTGCCCAAGATAAAGTTATATTACAAAAATGACTTGCCGCACTCTAATAGATTGTTCCTGTGACATATCTGGCAGTGGCAAGAAAAAGGAGGAAAAAGGCGGCCTAGTCTACGCGATCACCGTCGACCCTCCTGACTTCATTCACCTTGTCCACAATGGGTGCGACAAGGGCTTTGAGCTCTGCAAGATCAGCACCCGCCGGAAGCTTCTTGAGTACGTTGGTAAGGTTGAGGCTCGGATTGCGAAAGATCACCTTCACCAACACCTTCTCCAAGACTCTGGCGCAGATTGCGCGCGACTCGTCAGCCAGCTGCCTTGGGATCCTTTCCCGGAGTTGCTGGAGAGCCATTGCCACGCCCTTGAAGAACAGTGTGAGCTTGGAGCTCCTCGACGATGACTGCGGCGATGTTGACGAGGCCTTCTGTCCATAGCTCCACGGTGGCCCTGAAGGTGTTCTGGGTTTCGGCGGCCCTCGTCAGCAGCACCTCATTGGCCTTGATCTCCTGCTTCAAGTCCTCCTCCCGCTTCTTGGCGCCGTCCAGCGTCTCGGTCAGCGTGGCCAGCTTCAGCTCGAGATCGGCATTGGCGTCCTTGGCGGCGCTCAGCGCCCTGCCCTTCTCAGAGAGACGACCCTGCAGCTCACCATGGGCAAGGGCGTCCTTCTCGCGCTCGCGCTGGAGCGTGGCAAGCTCTTCGTTCTTTCACTTGAGGGTGGCTTCCAGCTCTGTCACCCTCACCTCCAGTTCCTTCTTGGTGGCCTCGGCAGCTGCAGCAGCATCCTTCGCTTCCTTAAGGGCTCCGCCAAGTGTCTCCTCACGTGCAGCGAGATCCTCCTCATAGCTGTCCAAGTTGACCTTCTTCTGCGTCAGCTCTCCTTCCCGCACGGATAACTCCTCGGCGGACAAGCCGTTGCTCTTCGGCTTCGCTTCTCGAGGATGAAAGCCTTCAAGCGCTCGACGAAGCTCCGCCCTGCCTCCGCAATGGCCCAGAGATTCTTGGTTGCGGCTCGAGCTCTTCCGTGCTTCTCTATGTCCACTCCCGCCACGCCGACAAGCGCCTCGACTCCAGCCGCTTGGCGGGCGCGTGGAGTGACACCAACTTCCGGAGCAGCTGCTCCTCCTCGGACTCACCACCGCCGCTTGGCGCTGGCCCACCACGGGTCAGCCCAAAAGGCGAGCACTTCTCCGTCAAAAGTCTCTCCTCGACCGCGCCCACAGCTTGATGCCCAGGAGCTTGATGAAGACACCTTCACTGGCCTTCAAGTAGGCGCCGGCTGGGGCTCTTGAGCATGGCGCCGTGTCGTCAAGCGGAGGGATCGGGCGGTCGGTGTAGCGCTGCGCCCTCGCGCCCCCTGTGGTCGCCAAGATGATCGCCGGATCCCCGCCAGCCTCCAAAGACCAAAGAGCCTTGGCGACTTCTTCGCCAGGCAGGATCATCACGCCCCCCTTCCTCGATGGTCTGTGGCTTCGCCAACATTGCCGCGCACGTTCTCTTCGCCGGTGGCCTCGGTCTTTATTGGCTCCGAGGAGGAGGATCTGAAGACAGGAAAGGGGAGAAAAAGTCAAGCAAATATCCAAAAAAAAAGACCAGAAGAAGAAGAATCCAAGGGAAGTTTCAAGCAAGGGAAATTACCAGTACTAGGATCCACGGTCATGGGTTCCACCACCGGAGGGTCGTTGGTGCTGCCCCTTGCCGGAGACTCCTCCCTTGCCGGGGACCTCTCTCTTGCCGGAGAGCGCTCCCTTGCCGTAGAATCACCTCTTGGCGGCGTAGTCGAAGCAGATAGCACTTCAGGGGCAGCTTCTGGTTGTTCCTGGTGAGCCTGTTCTGCTCCTACACAAGCAAACCAATAAACAAGATATCAGGAAGGAAAAAATGCCCCTGCACGCCTGACAGCGGGAAGTGAAATTGCTAACTTACGCTGGGGGCTACGCCGGGGGCTGCGTCGGGGAGAGATTGCCGGGTCCGACAAGGTGGTCTCGGATGTGTCCTCTGTTGCCACAACCGGATCGTCCTCGATGACAACCACGGGGACCTTGGCCCTCTTCGCCGCTCTCCGGGCCAGAGTCCTGAAAAGGAACAAGGTTCAGAAGAAGGTAGATCAGAAACAAGACAAGAAATAGCAAGAATTGAAGAATCATAAGTACAACAATAAGAAAAGACTTACTCGTCCTCCTCTTCTTCCTCCTTGTCGGAGCTGAGCGCGGAGAGATCAAAGTCCGGCACCCTTTCAAAGACGACGAGGCGGAGGAGTAGGCTCCTTGACGCTTATGTGAGCTGCGCAGATCGAAGCGGCGTCCGAGAAGACCCCGCCCATGGCAACACCGCTGGCGCTGAGCGGGTCCCACGGGCGCGGCGGGTGTTGGCCCGCCTCGCTGCCCACCAGTCCCCTGAGTCCCGCTGGAGGCGCTTCTTGGTTGAGCTGGGCTGCACCGAGGGCTCCGCTCATGCAAGTTGCTTGAAGACGGTTGGCCACTTGCGCCCGGCAGCTCACTTCGCTTCGCCGGGCTCTCCCCGCCAACGACCTCCCCGCCAAGATCCTCGGTCGGCAAGGCTTGCCGCCTCGCTGCCTCCGCCTCCTCCAAGTAAAACCAACCGCCACAGGCGGCGTGCCGCCATTCCTCCCGCCTCGATGGCGGCGCACGATCTCATCATCAATGGTGTCGCGGTGAGAAGCCTCGCCACAAGACGGACTGCCACTCCACCAGATTGTCGAAGAATTGCTGCACGACGTCGTCGGCGGGCTCCTCGCCAAGTTGGGATAATCCCATGCGAGTCGCATTCCGCATCATTGCGCGGATGCGGTCGAGCCGGAGTTGTTGCACAACCAGACGACACCGCGCAGCCCCAACCACTCGATGGTTGGGGTCGTTGAACAGCTCCTTCAGCGTTCCGCCCAACTCCATGACGATAAAGTTAAAATTGAGGTCTCGGGCGCAGCTCATGATATCCGCCGCCCCCCTCAACAACCAGCGGGTCTCCCTCCCTGCAGAGGGCGATGCGACGGCGAAGAAAGTCTCGCGCCAACAGCCCCTTCACGGTGAGCCCTGCAAGCCCGAGCCGCAAGATCCGTGGTGGCGATCTTCAATCCAGCATCATCCGCCGCCAGGCGCCCATCAGCCGGGCCAAGACTACTCGGTTTGGCGCAAGTTGGTGAATGAATGCGGGTTCTCATCAACAATCCAACACCACTCGCGCCGCCACTCCTCCCATTTGCTACGGAGCTCCCTCCAGGGTAGGCCTCCTTCATGCCGACCGAGATCCAAAGCGATTTCGCCACTTAAGGGCTCTCCTTTCTCGGCCCGGGGCATGAAGTAGTGGCGAAAAAGGGCAACATTTGGGTGGATTCCGACGAAGTTTCCGCAGAGATGTGCGAAAACCGCCACGGTCAGAACGGCGTTGGGGGTGAAGTCAAGGAGATGAAACCCGTAGGTATTCATGATATCGCAGAAGAAATCGGAAAAAGGCGGGCAGAGCCCGCAATAGAAGAACAATGTAAAGGAGTAGTATCCTTTCGACACCGCTTCGAGTAGAAGCCGGTGGAGAGTACTCGCGGCGCTGGATGCGCCCTGCTCCATCGACTGAAGAGATAGAACCACTCCGTAGCTCCTTCGTGGTGAGCTCTGGGAGGCCGCCTTTGCGCGAAGCCTGGCAAGCCGCAGCGCCGCCGACTTCGCACCCTTCCCGTCTTCGGAGCCATGGCGGAGGCGGTGGGGAGAGCGGGGTGTTAAGGGCGACGGCGGCGACGGGCGGCGGAGCGCTGCTCTTTCGCTTTGAGAAGCGGAGGAGCGGCGGAGGTTTCGAGGAAGCAACTGCAGTAGTGGCGAAGGTGGGGAACGCCCCTGCTTCCGCTTATAAAGAGGAGGAGGCGAACGCACGCCTTTTTTCGACAAAGAATCACCCACGATCTCTCCCACGATGCCGCTTTGACGCTGCTGCTACGGGAGGGCGCGGTGGATACGGAGTTAGATTTGATGTGGACTCAGCCAGCTGCAGTTCCTGTTTTGGGCCTCGCCCAACAGCCGCGCACTGCGGTGGCCCAGTTCCGGGCTCTGCCGGTGTACTAAAGTAGGGGTACCTTAGTATCTCGAACTTGTGCACGGGCAATGCAGAAGATCCTCAAGGCAAGGCTTGCCGGGTGTCCGCCAAGATCCTCCGTAGGTCCTATTGATGCCATTCAAGAACAAAGTGTTTTAACTGAAGACAAGACTCCGGCAAGAGGAGCTTGCCGGGAAGGACAAGGCCCCGACAAGAGGAGCTTGCCGGGAAGGCCAACCCAAGGCACCTCGAAGAACTTGCTGACGACACAACACGACCAAGAAGACCCGGACGAACGATAAGCCTTCGGGCGCGATAAAGACAACGATCAAGGCAAGACGCTGTCAAGGGCGGTTACCCACTCGCGCCCATGCTCCAAATAAGATCCGCCGACGTGTCGCCGCAGGATCATTACAGCGACGTGGCGGAAGCTCAGCAGCCAAGCAAAGGCGAGGTGGCAAGTGGAGATGACTAGAAGGCCATCGTGGCAAGCGGTGCGCTTAATGGTCGTCAGACTGCTTAGGGCGACGCGGACGGGCATTAAATGCTCTTGTCCCCGCCACAGAGTTAGGTAGAGTGCATCAGAGATGGCAGTTGTACCAACCACCTTTTTTACATTTGTACCCTTGCTCAAGGCTACACCGCCGGTGACCCCTTTAGCCTATAAAAGGAGGCCCATGCTAACGTAGAAGGGGTTCGACTCATTCGAGACTACACCACTCTCACTCTCTCAAGCAAGAACAAAATACAATCACAAAGCAGCAGTAGGAGTATTATCTCCCGAGAGCTCCGGCCGGGTAAAATCTCGCGTTCGCCGATCCGCTTCTCAGGCGCCCCGCTCCCTTGTCGGGACCGAAGGGGCCCCGCCCCATAGGTGTTCGCTTCCCACGACAATACCCCTTCCGTGTTAGATATAAGGAAAATTCATTGATGCTAATGGAAGCATCATGAATTTTAATAGGGGCCACGACCGAAGTGGCAGCCCTTAAGAAGGCACTGTCCGAGGCCGAAGACAAGGCGGCCAAGGAGTGCACCGAGCGCGAGAAATAGGAGGCTCGAGTTAATGAGGTTCAGCAAGAGCTCCAGGACTTCGTCAAAAAATTCGAGTCCTTGGAGCGTGACTCCAAGACGCAAGAGTCCTAGCTTGCGAAGGCCCTCCAGAGCGCCAAGAAGATGCCAAGGCCGAAGCCTGTAAGGCCCTTCAGAGATTCAGTGCCAAGAAGATAGCGCTGGTAAGGCATTCATTATGCAAAGCAAGCATGAAGGAGACTTTCCTTTACTTACCCAAATTCGAGCTCTCCAGAGCATTTGCGTATCTGCTGCGCAATACCGATGCCATTAAAGTTCTAGCGAAGCTATGGAATGGAGCTCACGAAGAAGTTGTTCTCGTCCCAAAGATATTGGGGTCAACATCCGATGCTTTTGAGAGACCAAATTGAAGCAACCGGTCGAACTACACAAGGCAGCAGAATCGCCATGAAGGATCTCATAGTCCGGATGTGGCTCGACGAAGCTCCTGCCAAAGAGCTACTTCGCCCGGTAAAGCGGCTTGTGAATGCCTGTCTGCGGCTTGAAGCTATTAAGCGGTCAGTCTGCATTGAAGGTGCGTGCAGAGCCTTCGCCCGTGCGAAAGTGCACGGGGCGAAGATGGATGCCGAGAAGCTAGTGACAGAGGGGCCGCCGGAGGGCAAGGAGCATCGCCACCCCGAAAAGTATTATGACGGTGTCCTGAAGGGTGCCCGCCTTGTGGCGGATGAATGTGCTAAGGATGTAATGTTTGAATAAATGTACTTGTGTGATCCTGTAATATGAAAACGAGTTCATGTGCGCTATATAACACTTGTTGATTTAAAATATTACCTTCTGTGCGGCCGTTTATAAAATTTGAGAGTTGGCCATCGTTATTTCAGCCCCATGTAACTAGTACTGGGGTGTCCGGGGTAAATCTAAACACTCTTTATCCAAATTTTTGGTCCTTTAAGGAGGTGTTTAGTGCAACGAACAAGGCAATCGGACTATACAGCTTTATCACTCTCACTTAGCCATAGAAGTCTACTAATTTTAAATTTTGGCGAAGCCCTAGTATTCGAAGGTCAACTTGGGGTGCTATGCACGCCTAAATCGGACAAGGCCAATTCTCACCTGAAGCGTAAAATATCTTTAAGGATTTGAGACCTCTCGAATAGCTTACCAGCTCTCGCCGATCATGACAATCAAGCCAGCTTTCATCGAGGTGCTTGTCCCAAGAACCGGACACAATCGCAGAGGTTCTCCCCGTGCTACCTTAGCCGATATAGTGGAACGAAGGTACCAAAACATGGGAGCCGGCAAACCCAACTATTGACCCAAGACATGATTCAAGCCGATGCATATAATGCTATAAGTTCTGGGTGCCGATCGCTGAAAGTGTTCAGACTTTTCTTGCCGTGGTTATGGGTACACCAAGCCCTCGCTAACTGAACATACCAAAATGTATGGGTGCAATTTGTAATAAATAAATGGTAAAGGAAAAGCATAGAGAAATGTAATAGTAAGCTGATGCTATACATTATTTTCCATTGTTATTTGAATAATACGCCAAGGCGTATGCGTACAAGTAGTGCGATAAGCGGAATAGGACTTTTTGACACATCCTGACCAAGAGCGAGCTGCCTGCGGGTATGTAAAACATGTATAATGATCGTTATCAGAGACCACCTGAGGATTCCCTTGTGCGTCAAAGCTTCTTGTCTCCTTGGTGTGTCCGTCCCGCTATGGGTCCAATAGTCAGGCTATCAGAAGAGCCTCCCGAAGATGGGGACCTGAAAGGAAAAAGGTGTAAAGATGCACGGATCCTGGGGCGATCGAACCACATTGTGGACCGTGTCATAGCCGTGCCTCCGCCTATGCCCATGGTATTTTGAGTGTGTAATTGTGTACGCGTGGCACAAATTTAGCCGTTTGACTGGGACTAGGGCGGAGGCTAAATTGCTAGTCGAGCTCTGGACGTGCCGGACGATCCCATTGCGGGGTACTCCGGACTCGCTTGACGGTGTCCAGGAGTTTTATCGCCGAATTAGCGGCTTGCCTAAGAAGGCTGCTTTGTACTTCTGCTACGAGGGCCGCAGTGTGCTCTTCTGTACGGAGCGAGCGCTCTGTGTTTCTATTTACTGTTATAACCCCGCGAGGTCCCGGCATTTTGAGCTTTAAGTATGCGTAATGCGGTACCACATTGAATTTGGCAAATGCAGTTCGTCCGAGCAGTGCGTGTAGCCACTGCGGAAGGGAACGATATCAAAGATTAACTCCTCACTTCGGAAGTTATCCGGAGATCCGAAGACCACTTCCAGTGTGATTGAGCCCGTGCAACATGCCTCTACACCTGGTATGACACCTTTAAAGGTGGTTTTGTAGGTTTGATCCTTGAGGGTCGATGCCCATTTTGGCGACCGTATCCTCGATAGAGCAAGTTTAGGTTGCTGCCACCGCCCATAAGGACTCTTGTGAGGTGGAATCACAATGATGGGGTCAAGGACCAATGCGCAGTAACCGCCATGATCGACATCGTAGGATGGTCCTCGCGATCGAAAGTAATCGGACAAGAAGGCCATGGGTTGAACTTTGGGGCGATCGCTCCATCGCATAGACGCCCCTTAGAGCACGCCTGCTCTCGCTGGGAATGTGGGTTGCATATATAATATTCACCGCTTTCACCCGGGAGGAAATTTCTTCTCCTCCTCTGTTCGGCGCCAGTGGCTCATCGCCGCCGCTATGCAGCCCTTTTTCCTTGTTCTCGCATTCAACTTGTTAGCTCGCTTGAACACCCAAAGATTCTCTCGGTGTGGTTGGTGGTTTATCCGGGTGTCGGAATTTGACATGTTTATCGAAAGTATGCGGTCTAAACCGGACGGCCCGGATTGTTTCTTTTTGAATGGGTTTTCCGCTGATCGGATTTAGAGTCGCTGAATCCGCATTGACCGCCGTGGTCTTTGGCGTTGTCGCCATTGTTGCGACGCTTGTGTCTATTGCGTCGTGGCTTGCGTTGCTATCTCTAGCATCTGAATTGCCAGAGTTTCTTGGTGTGATGTTGCTCCAAGCCAGCCAGCTGTCCTCGCCCATGCAAAAGTGGGTCATGAGTGTCGTGAGGGCTACCATGGTCTTCGGCTTCTCTTGGTCGAGGTGTCCAAGCAGCCATTTGTCATGGATGTTATGCTTAAAGGTCGCTAAGGCTTTCAAGATCCGACAATCAACGATTTGGTTCTTTTAGTTAAGAACCGAGTCCGAATTTCCGGTCGACTCTCCGTGCTTTTCGTTATTTGACTTGAGTCATCGAATCCGTGGTCGTGACGTAAGCGCCCCGGAAGGTCAAGGAATGCGCCTTCCAGTTCTCCCAACCGCCAATGCAGTTTGTCAAGTGCTATTCAGCCAATGCCGAGCCGGTCCTTTGAGCTTAAGGGAGGTACTTGATGGCATGTAGATCATCGTCGCGGGACATGCGAATGTGGAGGAGAAAATCTTCAATCCATACCGCGGGGTCTGTTGTGCCATCATATGATTCGATGTTCACGGGTTTAAACCCTTCTGGGAATTCACGATCCATTACTTCGTCAGTGAAGCATACAGGGTGTGCGGTGCCTCTATGCCGGGCTACATCACAACGTAGTTCAAATGAGTCTGGTCTGTTGTATTCGGCCCGACCGTACTTGTCTTTAGTATATCCGGCGTGACGGTCATCATCACGCGTTGTGGCGTGCCCCCGTGATCCGTAGATCGATCTTGACTGTCCTGCTTTGTTTTCCAATATGTCTCGCAGGTCCTTCGTGTAGCCCCGGGCCTTAGTGTTAGTGTTTGATTGGCGGCGGGGTGCAGACTGGGGTTCGGGCTGATACGCCGCTTTGTCTCGGCCACGAGGTGTCCGGTCAGCCGCATCATGCGCTGGTAGTGTGGGCTTTAATGCCTCCTCGTCGAGTTGAGGTAGCAACCCGCGCTTTGGGTAACTTTTGGTAGGGCGCCGAGTCCTGTATTCCTAGGCTGCCGTGACTCCGGTCCATCTATCGCTTAGTCGATCTTGATCAGCTTGAAGCAGTCACGCTTCTTCTTCAAGATTTTTGTAGTGGCTATAAGCCGGCGCTTGAAGTGCTCCTACTCGACAGGGTCCTCAGGCACGATGAATTCTTCGTCACCAAGGATCACTTTGTATTCGGAGAGAGGCATGTAATTATCATCCGTTGACTCTCCATCTATTGCCTGTTCCTTAGGGCTAGCTTGCCCATCTTCTTACTCGGCCTGCTCGAAGCCTGGCTGGGCAGGATTTTTTTTCGCCTTTGGCACCCTGCGGATTACTATCATCTCTTGTGCCGGTATCATTATTTTTGTTGTGGCGTGATGCTTAGAGCGCGCCTATGACGCCGCTTACTCGGATTGCTTCTACAAGGATTATCCTCTGCTGCCTCATCGCCATTGCTTTTGGGGGTGTCCACCATATATATATCATATGATGAGGTGGTGGTCCATCACTGGGGCGTGTGGTTGTCGTTTTTCTCCCGCATCGTCAGTCCATACCGCCGGCGTCTTCGAGTCGGGTCAAGCACGCCGTTAAGTCATCGACAGTGGCTATTACGTGGGTGGTGGGTGGGGAACGAATTTCTTCGTCGTCCGCTTCCCACTCCAGCCAGACATAGTTCGGCCAAGAGTCCCCTGACAGAGAGAGAGACCTTAATGAATTTAGCACGCCACCCAAGGGCTAGTTCTCGAAGATATCCACGGAGGTAAACCCATGACCAAAGGCTCAATCAGATTCGAGGCGCGGACGACGCGTTCTGGATCCTATGGCGTGAGACGAGTCCAAGGGTCCGGCGACACGTATATCTTCGTGAGATGAAGTCTTTGTTCGCCCAGCCGCCGATGAGTGTGCGACCTCTTGACGGGTCCATCCACCGTCCCTGATGGCACGACCGCCCGGATTGAAGGCCAGAGCAGCCGCAGGCATGATCTCCCGAACACCGTCCGATGGCAGATCTAGGTCATGCTCGTCGTGATAGTCCAGCGCACCTGACATGGGCTCGAATCCGTCGAAGATCAAGTCTCCGCGATGTCGGATCGTGGTTTGCTTCCAACTCGACCTGATGGCCAGGGCGAAGCTATTGATTCGCTTCAGATGGCTGCTTAGTTGGCCCGGCAAGACGGTCAGCCGAATTTAAGATCTGTCCGGGGAGGAAAACCTCACCCTGGACCGCGTTGTTGTAGACGATTGAAGAAGCCATCAAGCCTTATCGTGGAGACATAGTGGAACTCTCAATGGAAGCACCAATGTCGGTGTCAAAACCGGCGGATCTCGGGTAGGGAGTCCCAAACTGTGCGTCCAAGGCTAATGGTAATAGGAGGCGGGGGACTTGATTTTTACCCAGGTTCGGTCCCTCTCGATGGAGGTAATACCCTACTTCCTGCTTGATTGATCTTGATGATATGAGTATTACAAGAGTTGATCTACCACGAGATCCTAGAGGCTAAACCCTAGAAGCTAGCCTATGATTATGATTGTTGTTGTCCTACGGACTAAGCCCACCGGTTTATATAGACACCGGAGGGGGCTAGGGTTACACAATGTCGGTTACAGAGAAGGAGATCTACATATCCGAATTTCCAACCTTGCCTTCCACGCAAAGGAGAGTCCCATCCGGACAGGGGACGAAGTCTTAAATCTTGTATCTTCACAGTCCAACAGTCCAGCCAAAGTATATAGTCCGCTATCCGAGGACCCCTTAATCCAGGACTCCTCAAGGGGAAGGAATAACTCAAATGCAATAAAATCATAGGTATTGTAAAGAACATAATCAAATGACTTACCTCGTCGACGGTCTTCAAAAGCTAGCGACATCAGAATAGCAGGCCTCAGATTCCGGTATTCTATCGAAATAAACAATAGCACAAATAAGTATAACACAATATAACATAACATTAAGTTAAAGTAAAACACCCAAGCACTCAAACCAAAACCAAAGAAAACTCGGAGAAAAGCAAATCAAGGTTTTCACCACATCAAGCAACAACTAGGAAATAGTTTTATACTACTAAAACTTTTCTTAACAGAACGTAAGCATGGGTTTGCTAACCAATGTAAAGGAAAACAACATACAAATTAGAGGCAAAAAGAATCATGTAAAAAACTATTATAGAACTCCTATTATGACTAAAACAATACTAGCAATAAAGTAAAATAATTTTTTATTCTACTGTAAATAAAAGTTCATCCTCCAAATTACGTAAACTAATCTAAATTATAACATAGGAAAAATAAAATTATTAACTAACTAGAACAATAGGAAAACAAAGAGCTAGCTAAATAAACTAGAAAACTTGATTTCGACTAAAACTAATTTTTAATTAAAACTAAAATACCCAAACAAGTTCCTACTACTAGGCATGGTCTAAACTAAGCAAAGATAAAAAGAATCACTAACATAAAATTATTCTAGCTCAAGTTATGGCAGAAAAACTAATCTGACTAGAACTAATATAAAACTATTTTTATTAATCTAAACATGTCTAAACATAATTTCTACTAAAAATACAAGAAAATTTTAAACTAACAAAAAAAGAATCAACTAAGAACAATAAACCAGCTAAGAGATATAGCAAAAACAAAAACAGAACTATTCTGCTAAAACCAGGAACTGAAAAAAATAAAACAAAAAAAAAGAAAAACTAGCGCTACTGGGCCATGGGCTAACTAACTAAAAAGTGCTCTGTTCGCTAAATAACTAAAACGCCTACGGGCTATATGAAATAAACCGGACCGGCCGGTCTAACTTAAACTGAGACTAACTAAACCTTAATTAAAACCGATCTATTAACAAAACCTAACCCTTCGATCTAATCTAATCTGACGCGTAGATTTCAGATCTAAAGGTTGAGGGGGCTCCGGTGGCTTACCGTGGCGGTCGACGGCGAGGTGGGCTCGGGTTTCGGTGCCGGAGGTGCTCCGGTGGTCCGGGGCGGCGGCGGCAACGTCGGGGCGATGCGGCGGAGCGAGGCGGAGACGATGGTGGAGTCGCTGGAGCTCGGGGACGTCAGAGGAGACCGGGCCGATGACGACGAAGCTCGGGTGCTCCGCGGCTCCAGCGAAGTGCGGTGATGATCGGGGCGGCGGTTTTGGTGTTTCTTGGGTGGTGAAAAGGTGTCAAACGGGTGCGTGGGGTTGAAGGGGTTCGGGTGGAGAAGCTTGGGGGCAGGGGTGGCTCACCGACGGCGGTGGCGGCAATGAACGGCGGCGGCAGGAGCGAGATCGGGACGATGAGGGCGTGGGCTATGGTGGGAGTTGCCGTAGGGTTTTGGGGGGTTTCAGAAGAGGAGATGCAGGGCATGATTGTGGGCGAGGGGCAACGCGGGATCGTGATCCCGAGAAGATCGCGGCGACGGGCGGCGGCTATCGTGCTCTGGCGTAGCGAGACTTGGGCGAGGAGAAAGAGATGAGGGCGGGCCCGGGGCGTCAGCGAGAGAGAGGGGAGGAAGCGAGCGGGCGACTGAGGGGGAGAGGATTCGGCGTGCGCTGCTTAGGGTCAGGGCGTTTCTAGCGCTGGCTGGGCCTATTATTCAGCCGGGCGCCCGGGCCTTTTTTCCTTTTTTTGAATTAGACAGAAGAAGAAAACTAATTATAGAAGAATATACTTTTTATATAGGACATATATATAACAAAATTCTCAGGGGATTTTATCCTACAACATGAACATTTTCCAGGGGCAAAACACAAACTTTAAAAAACATTTTCTGGAAATCCCAAATAAAATTCAAATTTGAATTCAAACTTTATGGCAATATTTTTCTTCTGACATTTTTGGAGTGTCGTGTTTTTACTCCTCTCATACTTTTTCTCAAGTATTTGTCACGCATTATTTTGAAATACTTTCAATTACCAATCAGTTCAAACTCAAAAACACAACTGCCTCTGAAAGAATTTCAAATGCCACTCCATTTCAAACATTATGCATAGATGCTTAGCTATAATTGTAAAACATTCCAGATGGGAAATTTGGGATGTTACAAACCTACCCACCTTAAGATGAATCTCGCCCTCGAGATTCGGGTTGGCTTGCAAATAGGTGCGGGTGGTCTCGGCGGAGATCTTCTTCTCGCTCCCAGGTGGCTTCCTCCTTAGAATGATGACTCCATAGAACCTTGCAAAACTTGATGATCTTGCTGCGGGTGACTCTATTCGCTGTCTTGAGAATTCTCACGGGTTTCTCCTCATAAGTCAGATCACTATCGAGCTATATGGCCTCTAGGGGCACTGTGTCTCTCAACGGAATATCGACCATCTCATCATGGCATTTCTTTAGCTGAGAAACACGAAAGACATCGTGAACTCCGGGCAATCCTTCCGACAATTCCAGCTAGGCAACTTCGCCAATGATCGCTCGAGGATTTTAGGGCTAATGAACCTGGTGCTAACTTTCCTTTAACACCAAACCTCTTGATTCCACGAAGTGGAGACACACGAAGATATGCTCGTCTCCCGCTCAGATATGTTACTTCCTTGTGTTTCATCAGTCAGATAACTCTTCTACCTTGACTGAGCTACCTTGAGTCTATCTCGAATCAGCTTGACCTTCTCTTCGGAATCTCTGATAAGATCGGGACCGAAAAGTTTTCGATCTCCAACACCATCCCACAACAATGGTGTTCTCGCACCTCCTTCCGTGATAGAGCTTCGAAGGGGCCATCTTCAGATCGGGTCCGATAGTCAAGTATTGTACGAGAACTCACGATGGATAATTATCATCCCAGCTAGACTTGTAGTCTAGCACACAAGCTCTCAACATGTCCTCTAGAATCAAGTTAACTCTCGGGTCTGTCCATCTCGTCATGGATGAAAAGCTGTACTAAACTCCAGCCTCGCACTCCAAAGTTTCATGCAACCGATTCCAAAATTTGAGGTAAATTATGCCTCTATCCGGACACAAGACTTCTGAACTCCATGCATATACGATCCTAGTCATGTATATCTTGGCTAACTTAGTGCTAGCATAGGTAGTCTTCACGGGAATGAAATGAGCTACCTTGGTCAAGCGATCAACCACTACCCAGATGGAATCATAACCTGAACGGGTCCTGGGTAATCTTGTGATAAAATCCATTCCAAGTTTCTCCCATTTCCACTCGGGAATCGGCAAAGGTTGAAGTAACCCTGCTGGCTTCTGATGTTCCTGATGGATTCATGTACCTAGGGTAGGGTCATAGGCCTGACCTAGGTGTCCTACCCAAGGGTACCCTTAGAAGAGATCACCTTCTAGTCGACCAACGAGGAACCCACTCGACTGGAAGGACTCGACCATGGAGACTCACTCGACCATGAAGATTCACTCGACCACCAGAAGGTCAGAAGGCACTCTGCAACAGCCTGTAATTGAATAGACTTAATGATAGTTAAGACACTTTATGTGGGGCATTACCAAGAACGCCTGCATTTAATGTACTTTTAAACCTCCATTACGTGGTCAAGGTGTGTCCCAAGGCATTTATATAAGACACCCCCTCCACAAAGTGTAGGGGTTCGTGACTCTGTAACACCTATACACATAATCCACTCGACCGCCTCGTGGCTCCGAGACGAGGGCTTTTTACTCTCCGAGAAGGGCCCGAACTCAGATATCGCTTTGTGTTTACAACCTCTCCATAGCTAGGACCTTGCCTCCATACCTACCCCCACTCTATTGTCGCTTAGAACCACGACAGTTACGCCCACCGCGGGGCAGGTGTTTTAGCCATTTCAGGAGAAGTTGCGCATTCCAGTACTTTCATCATGATGACCGCTGAGTTTTGGTCGAGGGCGCGAGATCCGCCTCTGTTTTCACCTTTGTCGCCGACGACCAAGATGGCTCCGTGGATGCTCTACTCGACATCGAGGCGCCTCCATGATGTGCGACGATTTCGCAAGCATGTGTTAGCGGCGTTCACAAGGCAACCGTCAATTCCCATATCGGTCGACCTTTATTACCGCCGCCGCCACCAGCTTCCCACCAGCCGCAAGCGCCTGGCCGGTCGAGACTTCAGCGTGGGTGAAGCACGCTGTGGTTCGCCACCAGCCATCGCCCGTGTCGCGCAATTGAGCCCGACGAGTCCTCTACGGCCTGCTCGATCCGGCCGACCGCTCCTGAGAGATCGTGATCCGAATGCGATAGCAAAGGATCCAGCCGGCGGAAATCCTCATGGTCGACGGTCCCTCAGCCCTCCCGCCGCCCCATGGGGGCGGAGCAGCGGTGGAGGTGACCTCACAAGAAGACCACGAAGAGTACCAGCCCGAGACACTGACTCTCGCAGAGAGAAGAGCTACGCCGAGAACATGGATGCTCGTGATACTCCCATCGCGGAGAAACCCCGAGGCCCGCGCTTGAGGAAGCACGCTTATTAACGGGCTGAACGCGCCGTTCGAGAACCTTCGCCAGCACTCGACGAGCTGCTGCAACGAAGTTCCCGGCTACCGACGCCGACTCTTCCCGCCGACTCAGGTATACCGTGACGCCAATTCAGAATTTAGCAGCCGCAACTCAGATAGGGTAGAGTCCATCCAGCCTTCACAAATGGAAGCTGGAGAGGCTTGATGCGATTAGGGATTTACTCCGAGCAGCAGAGATCGAACTCAGCCGTGTCGCAATGCAGCAATGTATTCATACAATGATCCGTCAGCCGCGAATACGGGTTCACGCCCACATATTTCCAGATCGCCTCCGGCGGGGAGGGCGCGATAACCGCGTAGATCAGATGGAGACCGATTTGACTGAGACGACAAAGGCCGAGTGCCCATTTCTCCGAGGGAAGGGTCTTACGCCTCGGCGATGTGATGACAGACGCCGGCTCAAGACAGTATTAAGAGCTCCAATGAACTTCTAGAGAACCAGGTTTCGACGCCGATCCATTATCGCAAGGCTTGGTCGACCGAATAGAGCCCATCGAGGTGGACCCGAGAGAGATGCACCCACGCAGCGCCGAAAGTGCACGCTTCGTCCGTAGTGTTTTAGCAGGTATATCGAGTCGCAGTGATCCCCCAATTTCAGGTTGGCAACAGGAGTCGAAATTCATCGGGAGTCCAAGCCTCAAACTTGGCTTGAAGATTACCGAGTGGTCTGTTCAGATTGGTGGAATGACAAGGTGGCTATGAAGCATTTGCCCTCATGTTGGAAGGTTCTCGCCAGGCATGGCTGAATCGCTACCTCCTAGCAAAGATATACACTTGGGAAGATTTGTCCCGAGTGTTCGCCAGACTTTTGAAGGAACTTGCAAGCGATCGGCTGGTTTGACAGAGCTGCAAGTCTCGTGCGTAAGACCAATGAAACTCTCCGAGAGTACATTCAGAGGTGGATTACTCGCACTATATTGTGGAAAATGTATCTCGATCATCAAAGTGCTAAGCCTTCCAAAGATGGCGCCAAGAACAGGAATTGAGTCTCAAGTTTGGTCGAACCGAGACATGACCTTGAGTCGAATGATGGAGATTGCTACCAAGTACACCAACGGCGAGGAAGAGGACCAACTCCGGCGGCAAATACAAGCCAAGTCGGGCCGGAGAAAGGAAATTCCAATGGAAATGAAGCGAAAGCCGAGCCAGCAGCCTCGGAGAGGCCCCGCCGTGACTCAGGGAAGTTCAAGGGGAAGCCAAAAGGATCCCGGAATCCTAAGAAAGTAAAGGATAAAGAAGGAACGACGGATGGATATGCCCCGCCATATTCACACAAAGAAAGATGAAGAGGGCAACATCATTTACCCAAAGCACACCATCATGAAAGTGTCGACTCTCGATCCAGCAGCCAGGAAAAAACAGTCTAAGGACAAGGAGAAGGAGCCGACAAGGCCGGAGACAAAGAGGACAAAGGAGGAAGAATATCCGCATGTCAACTCCACTGATGATCTTCGCAGATGTGGAAAGCAAGAGTCGATCGAAAGTCATTAACCGTGAGGTAAACATGGTTGCCCCAAAGAAACCAAGTTATGTGAAATGGTCCCAAACACCCATCACATTCACCAATCTGATCATCCGACTCTGTTGGAAATATGCCCTAGAGGCAATAATAAAAGTATTATTATATTTCAATGTTCATGATAATTGTCTTTGTTCATGCTATAATCAGTATTATCCGGAAATCGTAATACACGTGAACACTTAGACCCCAATATGTCCCTAGTGAGCCTCTAGTCGACTAGCCTGCAGATCAATAGATAGTCATGGTTTCCTCGACTATGGACATTGGATGTCGTTGATAACGGATCACATCATTAGGAGAATGATGTGATGGACAAGACCCAATCCTAAGCATAGCATAAAAGATCGATAGTTCGCTTGCTAGAAGCTTTGCCAATGTCAAGTATCTCTTCCTTCACCATGAGATCGTAACTCCTTTACCGTAGGAGTGCCTTGGTGTATCAAACGTCACAACGAATCGGGTGACTATAAAGGTGCATTACGGTATCTCCAAAAGTATCTCGCTGGTTGACACGGATCGAGATCGATTTGTCACCCGTATGACGGAGAGGTATCTCGCCCACTCGTAATGCATCATCATAATGAGCTCAAGTGACCAAGGTGTTGGCCACGGATCATGCATTACGGTACGAGTAAAGTGACTTGCCGTAACGAGACCGAACAAGGTATTGGGATACCGACGATCGAAGTCTCGCAAGTAACGCATCGATTGACAAAGGGAATTGCATATGTGGTTTGATCAATCTCGACATCGTGGTTCAACCGATGAAATCATCGAGGAGCATGTGGGAGCCAACATGGGTATCCAGCACCTCGCTGTTGGTTATTGCCCGAGAGTCGCCTCGGTCATGTTCAAGGTGTCTCCAACCCGTAGGGTCTACACACTTAAGGTTCGTGACGCTAGGGTTAGTAGGAAGTCAAGTATGTGACTACCGAATGTTGTTCGAGTCCCTGATGAGATCCCTGACGCCACGAGGAGTTTCGGAATGGTCCGGAGGTAAAGAATAATATATAGGAAGTGGTATTTCGCCATCGGAAAGTTTCGGGTCTCCTAGAATGTACCGACCACCGGAAGGGTCCTGGGTCCACCGGTGGGGCCACCTATCCCGAGGGCCCCATGGGCTGAAGTGGAGGGGAACCAGCCCATAGTGGGCTGGTGCGCCCTAGGCCCACCTCGCGCCTAGGGTTGAAACCCTAGGGGGGGGCGCCCACTTGGCTTGGGGGCACTCCACCCTTGTCGCCGCCCCTTGGAGATTGGATCTCAGGGGCCGGCCTCTGGGGGCCTATATAAAGGGGGAGGGAGGGGGCTGCACACCATCTCCAAGGCGCAGCCCTCCTCCCCAACACTTCTCCTCCTCCGTAAGCGCTGGGCGGCCCTCGCTTGAGTATCGCTTCCACCATCACCACGCCGTCAGGCCGCCGGTGGAGCTGTCTTCTCAACCTCTCCTTCCTCCTTGCTGGATCAAGACGGAGGAGACGCCGCCGTCTCCGCACGTGTGTTGAACGCGGAGGTGCTGTCCGCTCAAGACTTGGACATCGGTGATTTGAATCACGCTCGAGTACGACTCCATCATCACCTTGCAAGCTTCCGCACGCGATCTACAAGTGGTATGTAGATGCAATCTCTCCCTAGACTCGTTGCTTAGATGAACTCATAGATGGATCTTGGTGAAACCGTAGGAAAATTTTAATTTTCTCGCAACGCTCCCCAACAAAGGGCATCATGAGCTAGGTCTATGCGTAGTTCTCTAATGCACGAGTAGAACACAATTTGTTGTGGGCGCTGATCTTGTCATCTTACTTGCCTCTACTAGTCTTTTCTTGCTCAACGGTATTGTGGGATGAAGCGCCCGACCAACCTTACACGACGCTTACGTGAGACCGGTTCCACCGATCGACATGCACTAGTTGCATAAGGTGGTCTGGCGGGTGTCCGCTCTCCCACTTTAGTTGGAGCGGATTCGATGAACAAGGCCCTTATGAAGGGTAAATAGAAGTTGACAAAATCACGCTGTGGTGATTCGAGGTAAGAAAACGTTTGCTAGAACCCAATCGCAGCTACGTAAAAGATGCAACAACAATTAGAGGACGCCTAACTTGTTTTTGCAGCGATTGATCATGTGATGTGATATGGCCGTAAGTTGTGATGAATGATGAATTGTGATGTATGAGATCATGTTCTTGTAATAGGATTCACGACTTGCATGTCGATGAGTATGACAACCGCAGGAGCCATAGGAGTTGTCTTTATTTTTGTATGACCTGCGGTCATTGAAGAACGCCATGTAAACTACTTTACTTCATTGCTAAACGCGTTAGTCATAGAAGTAGAAGTAGTCGCTATGGCGGACAACTTCATGAAGACACGATGATGGAGATCATGATGATGGAGATCATGGTGTCAAGCCGGTGACAAGATGATCATGGAGCCCAAGATGGAGATCAATGGAGCTTTATGATATTGGCCATATCATGTCACAACTATATAATTGCATGTGATGTTTATTATGTTTATGCATCTTGTTTACTTAGGACGACGGTAGTAAATAAGATGATCCTTACAAAATTTCAAGAAGTGTTCTCCCTAACTGTGCACCGCTGCTACAGTTCGTCGCTTCTAAGCACCACGTGATGATCGGGTGTGATGGATTCTTACGCTCACATACAACGGTGTAAGACAGTTTTACACAAATAAAACACTTAGGGTTAACTTGACGAGCCTAGCATGTGCGCATATGGCCTCGAACACGGAGACCGAAGGTCGAACACGAGTCGATGGAAGATACGATCAACATGAAGATGTTCACCGACGATGACTAGTCCGTCTCACGTGATGATCGGACACGGCTAGTCGACTCGATCGTAACACTTAGATGACTAGAGGGATGTCTAATCTAAGTGGGAGTTCATAATTTGATTAGAACTTTATTATCATGAACTTAGTCTAAAACCTTGCAAATATGTCTTGTAGATCAATGGCCAACGCTAATGTCAACATGAACTTCAACGCTGCTCCTAGAGAAAACCAAGTCGAAAGATGATGGCAGAACTATACGGATCGGGTCCTAACCCGAGGATCATCCTCATAGCTGCCAGAAGCAATATGTCCTAGAAGGACCGCTAGGTGACGCCCCCGTCCCTGCAGAAACCAAGACGTTATGAACGCTTGGCAAGCTCGTGGCCGATGATTACTCCTCGCTCAAGGCGGCATGCTTTACAGCTTAGAACCGGGCTCCAAAAGCGCTTTTGAGCATCACGGAGCATATGAGATGTTCAAGAGCTGAAACTAGTTTTCCAAGCTCATGCCCGGTCGAGATATGATGTCTCCGACAAGTTCTACAGCTTGTAAGATGGAGGAAAACAGTTCACAAGGAGCACATCCTCAAGATGTCTCGTTGCACAACCGTATGACCCAAATGAACATTAACCTCCCAGATGAGGCGGTCATCGACAGAATCCTCCAGCCGCCCCACCAAGCTACAAGAGCTTTGTGATGAACTACAACATGCAGGGATGGTAAAGACCATTCCTCAAGTGTTCTCGATGCTCAAGTCAGCAGAGGCTGAAATCAAGAAAGAACATCAAGTGTTGATGGTCAATAAGACCACTAAGTTCAAGAAGGGCAAGGGTAAGAAGAACTTCAAGAAGGACGGCAAAGATGTTGCCGCCGCCTGCAAGCCTCGCTGCCGGAAGAAGTCAAAGAATGGACCCAAGCCCGAGACCGAGTGCTTTTATTGCAAGGGAAGGGTCACGAAGCGGAACTGCCCCAAATACTTAGCGGATAAGAAGGCCGCAACACCAAAGGTATATTTGATATACATGTAATTGATGTGTACCTTACCAAGACTGTAGTAACTCCCGGTATTTGATACCGTGCCGCTGTTCATATTTGTAACTCACAGCAGAGCTGCGAATAAACGGAGATCGGCGAAGGACGAGGTGACGATGCGCGCCGGAATGGTTCCAGAGTCGATGTGATCGCCACCGCACGCTGCCTCTACATTTACCTACGGATTAGTTTTGAACCTTAATAATTGTTATTTAGTGCCAAGTTTGAGCATGAACATTGTATCCGGATCTCGCTTAATACGAGATGGCTACTCATTTAAGTCCGAGAATAATGGTTGTTCGATTTATATGAGAGATATGTTTTATGGTCATGTCCGATGGTCAATGGTTTATTCTTAATGAATCTCGAGCGTAATATTACACATGTTCATAGTGTGGATGCCAAAAGATGTAAAGTTGATAACGATAGTCCCACATACTTGTGGCATCGCCGCCTTGGTCACATTGGTGTCAAGCGCATGAAGAAGCTCCATGCTGATGGACTTTAGAGTCTCTTGATTATGAATCGCTTGACACATGCTAACCATGCCTCTTAGGCAAATGACCAAGACTCCGCTTCTCCGAACAATGGAGCGAGCAACCAACTTGTTGGAAATCATACATACCGATGTAAAAGCGGTCCAATGAGCGTTGAGGCTCATGGAGGATATCGTTATGTTCTCACTCACCGATGACTTGAGTAGATATGGGTATGTCTACTTAATGAAACACAAGTCCGAGACCTTGAAAAGTTCAAGGAATTTCAGAGTGAGGTAGAGAATCAACGTGACCGAAAGATAAAGTTCCTACGATCGATCGTGGAGGAGAATACTTAAGTCACGAATTTGGTACACACTTAAGGAAATGTGGAATCGTTTCACAACTCACGCCACCGAACACCTCAAATAAACGGTGTGTCCGAACGTCGAATCGCACTCTATTGGATATGGTGCGGTCTATGATGTCTCTACCGATTTACCGCTATCATTTTGGGGATACGCCTAGAGACAGCTACATTCACTTTAAATAGGGCACCGCCTAAACTGCTGAGACGACACCGTATGAATTATGGTTTGGGAAGAAACCTAAGTCGTCGCTTCTAAAAGTTTGGGGATGCGATGCTTATGTCAAGAAACTTCAACCCGAAAAGCTCGAACCCAAGTCGAAAAATGCGATTCATAGGATACCCTAAGGAAACCGTCGGTATACCTTCTACTTAAGATCCAAGGCAAGATCTTTGTTGCTAAGAACGGATGCTTTCGAAAAGAGTTTCTCTCGAAGAAGTAAGTGGAGGAAAGTAGAACTCGATGAAGTACTACCTCGAACGGGAAAGTGGTGCAACAGCAGAAACCGCTCCGTGATGCCCACACCAACCAAGAGGAAAACAATGATGATGATCAAGGTACTTCGGATCAAGTTACTATCAACTTCAAGGTCCACGAGGACACGCTCCGCACTGAGTGGTACGGCAACCCTGTTATGGAAATCATGTTGTTAGACAACAATGAACCTTCGAACTATGAAGAAGCGATGGCGGCCCGATTCCAACAAATGGCTTGAAGCCATGAAACCGAGATAGAATCCATGTATGAAAACAAAGTATGGACTTTGACAGACTTGCCCGATGATCGGCGAGCGATAGAAAACAAATGGATTTTTAAGAAGAAGACGGACGCGATGGTAATGTTACCATCTATAAAGCTCGACTTGTCGCTAAGGGTTATCGACAAGTTCAAGGGATTGACTACGACGAGACATTCTCTCCCGTAGCGAAGCTTAAGTCCGTCCAATCATGTTAGCAATTGCCGATACTATGATTATGAGATATGGCGATGGACGCCAAAACGGCATTCCTTAACGGACATCTTAAGGAAGAGCTGATATGATGCAGCCGAAGGTTTTGTCGATCCTCGTAACGCTAACAAAGTATGCAAGCTCCAAATGATCCATTTATGGACCTGCAAGCATCTCGAGTTAGAACATTCGCTGATGAGATGATCAAAGCGCTTAGTTTATGCGCACTTATGGAGAAGCCTCATACATAAGAAAGTGAGTGGGAGCTCAGAGCATTTCTCCTATTATATGTAGATGACATACTCTTGATGGGAAATGATACAAAACTTCGACAGCATTAAGGCCTACTTGAACAAGTGTTTTTCAATGAAGGACCTTGGAGAAGTTGTTATATATTAGGCATCAAGATCTATAGAGATAGATCGAGACGCCTCATAGGTCTTTCACAAAGCACATACCTTGATAAGATTTTGAAGAGGTTCAAATGGATCAGTCCAAGAAGGGTTCTTGCCTATGTTACAAGGTGTGAGATTGAGCTCGCTCACCACCCACCACGGCAAAAGATAAAGAAGAGATGAGTGTCATCCCCATGCTTCAGCCATAGGATCTATTATGTATGCCATGTCAGTACTGCACTGATGTAAACCTTGCCGTAAGTTTGGTTGCAAGATACCAAAGTAATCCCGCAAGGAACACCGGACAGCGGTCAAGAATATCCTCAAGCACCGAAAAGGACAAAGGACATGTTTCGCTTATGGAGGAGACGAAGAGCTCGTCAGAAGGGTTACGCCGACGCTTAGCTTCGACTCAGATCCGATGACTCTAAGTCACAAACCGGATACGTATATGTTGAATGGTGGAGCAAGAAGTGGTGCAAATGCAAGCAGAGCGCCGTATGGATCTACGGTGAAGCGGAGTACATGGCAGCCTCGAGGCAGCGATGAAGCGATTTGGGTGAAGGAGTTCATCACCGACCTAGGAGTCATACCCAATGCGTCGGGCCGATCAAACTCTTCTCGGACAACACCGAGCTATTGCCTTGCCAAGGAGCCTGTGTTTCACAAGAAGACCAGCACATCAAGCGCCGCTTCAACTCCATCCGTGAAAATGTTCAAGATGGAGACATAGAGATTTGCAAAGTGCACACGGATCCGAATGTCGCAGATCCGCTGACTAAACCTCTCAAGGCAAAACATGATCAACACCGTAACTCTATGGGTGTTCGATTCATCACAATGTAACTAGATTGGTGACTCTAGTGCAAGTGGGAGACTGTTGGAAATATGCCCTAGAGGCAATAATAAAAGTATTATTATATTTCAATGTTCATGATAATTGTCTTTGTTCATGCTATAACCAGATTATCCGAAATCGTAATACACGGTGAACACTTAGACCCCAATATGTCCCTAGTGAGCCTCTAGTCGACTAGCCCACAGATCAATAGATAGTCATGGTTTCTCGACTATGGACATTGGATGTCGTTGATAACGGATCACATCATTAGGAGAATGATGTGATGGACAAGACCCAATCCTAAGCATAGCATAAAAGATCGATAGTTCGCTTGCTAGAAGCTTTGCCAATGTCAAGTATCTCTTCCTTCACCATGAGATCGTAACTCCTGTTACCGAGGAGTGCCTTTGGTGTATCAAACGTCACAACGAATCGGGTGACTATAAAGGTGCATTACAGTATCTCCGAAAGTATCTCATGGTTGACACGGATCGAGATCGATTTGTCACCCGCATGACGGAGAGGTATCTTCGCCCACTCGTAATGCATCATCATAATGAGCTCAAGTGACCAAGGTGTTGGCCACGGATCATGCATTACGGACGAGTAAAGTGACTTGCCGGTAACGAGACCGAACAAGGTATTGGGATACCGACGATCGAAGTCTCGCAAGTAACGCATCGATTGACAAAGGGAATTGCATATGGGTTTGATCAATCTCGACATCGTGGTTCAACCGATGAAATCATCGAGGAGCATGTGGGAGCCAACATGGGTATCCAGACCCCATTGTTGGTTATTGCCCGAGAGTCGCCTCGGTCATGTTCAGGGTCTCCCAACCCGTAGGGTCTACACACTTAAGGTTCGTGACGCTTAGGGTTAGTAGGAAGTCAAGTATGTGACTACCGAATGTTGTTCGAGTCCCGATGAGATCCCTGACGCCACGAGGAGTTTCGAATGGTCCGGAGGTAAAGAATAATATATAGGAAGTGGTATTTCGCCATCGGGAAAGTTTCGGTCTCCCAGAATGTACCGACCACCGGAAGGGTCCCGGGTCCACCGGTGGGGCCACCTATCCCGGAGGGCCCCATGGGCTGAAGTGGAGGGAACCAGCCCATAGTGGGCTGGTGCGCCTCAGGCCCACCCCGCGCCTAGGGTTGAAACCCTAGGGGGGGGCGCCCACTTGGCTTGGGGGCACTCCACCCCTTGTCGCCGCCCCTTGGAGATTGGATCTCAGGGCCGCCCCTCTGTGGGGCCTATATAGGGGGAGGGAGGGGGCTGCTGCACCCATCTCCAAGGCGCAGCCCTCCTCCCCAACACTCTCTCCTCCGTAGCGCTTGGCGGCCCCGCTTGAGTATCGCTTCCACCATCACCACGCCGCCAGGCCGCCGGTGGAGCTGTCTTCTCAACCTCTCCTTCCTCCTTGCTGGATCAAGACGGAGGAGACGCCACCGTCCCGCACGTGTGTTGAACGCGGAGGTGCTGTCCGCTCAGCACTTGGACATCGGTGATTCAATCACGCTCGAGTACGACTCCATCATCACCTTGCAAGCTTCCGCACGCGATCTACAAGTGGTATGTAGATGCAATCTCTCCCTAGACTCGCTGCTTAGATGAACTCATAGATGGATCTTGGTGAAACCGAGGAAAAATTTTAATTTTCTCGCAACGCTCCCCAACAATCAGATGGACCCGACGAAATAAAAACAGCTTTCATCACTCCATTCGATATATGGATGATATCGCCGCCAAGTCGCTATATCACCAAGGAAACATTTGCCAACCTCAAGGTATGATATCAAGATCAATCCGCCAAAGTGCACATTCGAGTTCCCGTGGAAAATTACCGGTTTTCAAGCTTCCGAACGAGGGATCGGCGCTAATCCCGAGAAGATCGGCACTATTCTCCTAACAAACGCTTCAAGCGAAAGTGCACGACGCCCGGAAGCTTACCGATGCTTGGCCGCATTAAGTCGATTCATCTCACGACTCGGTGAAAAGGCATTGCCTCTTTACCGATCGATGAAGAAGGCCGATAAGTTCGAGTGGACTCCGGTTGATGCAGCGCTTGTCGAGCTAAAAGCTCGCCCTCCACTCAAACGGTGCTTGCTGCTCCAATCAAGAAGAGAGCTCTGTGGGCTCTATATCGCAGCCACAGGACAAGTCGCAAGATAAAGGCTTATGGTCGAAAGGAAGAGGAAGGAAAAGCCTTCAAAGTTCAACGTCCGTGTATTATTTGTCTCAAGTCTTGACTCCATCCAAGCAGCGATATCCGCATTATCGTAAGCTTGTGTATGGGATATACATGACCACTTAAGAAGGTTGCTCATTATTTCTCCATCATTCTATCACGTCGTCAACGATGCTCCTCTATCGTGAGATTCTCGATAATAGAGACGCGAACCTGGTCGAGTGGCTAAATGGGTGATTGAACTTCTTCCCTTGATATAAAATTTGAGGCAAAGAAAGCTATTAAGTCCTGTGCAATAGCGGATTTCTTGCCGAAAGTGGATTGAATAACAACAAATGACCGGTTCACTCGAGCATTGGACCATGTTCTTTGACGGCTCTAAATGCTGAATGGTTCCGGTCGGGTTGTTCTGTTTCTGCAGGAGATAAGCTTAGGTATGTGCTCCATTCACTTTGATTCCTCCAACAATGAGGCAGTAGTACGAGGTCTTTTTATATGGATTGGCGCATGGCCATCTCATTACCGGGCCGTCTGTCAGCCTCATGGTCTATGGCGACTCGATTTAGTGGTCAACCAGTGATGAAGGAGTGACGTGAGAAGCCCAAATTATGATCGGATAATCTGCAATGCAAAGAGGAAGCCTGAAAAGAAGTTCGAGGGTTGAGCTCCATCACATCCCCGACTGAAAATCAGCAAGCAGATGATCCGGTGAAGATAGGTTCCAAAAGAGAAGCCATCCCGAGTGGTGTGTTTTTGGAGCATATACACTCCGCCGCTTAAAGAAGATCCTTCACAGAGGAAGCTCCACAGCCCAAGAGTGCCACAGATCCGATCAAGTTGAGGTCCCAAAGTGGTCGACTTGGTCATGGAAGTTTTAGTGGTCACTCCCGACGGACAATTCCCTACATCGCATATATCCCGAGAAAAGAGCTCCCGAAGATGAGGAAGAGGCTCGGCAGATCGTCTGGTCGATCCAAAGCCTTTACCGCTATCAAAGGACAGTCAGATAGAGAAAGCCCGATCGAGTTGGTCAAAATGCATAACGCTAGAAGAAGGTCGAAGTCATACTCAATGACATCCACTGGGACCTGCGTGGTCACTATGCGCCCTTCCTGGACCATTGTAGCCAAAGCATATGTCACACAAACCCGTGTCACTTTTGAAGACCATTCCACTCGCCCCGCCTTTCGCAGCTTTGGGGTTGACATGGTCGGTCCCTTGCTAACAGGATCGGAGCGGTTTTCACACATGTGCCGGTAGCAATGACTAAGTTCACCAAGTGGATTGAGGCTAAACCAATCAAGATTCTTCACGCCGGTATCAGTTGCTTCCTTCATCGTGAGCCGACGCTCGAGATGGAATCCGCATACAGCATCATCACGGGATAATGGGTCGAATTTTCACCGAAGAATTCAAGGATTTCGCAACGCCTAAGGCACACGAAGTCGACCACGCTTCCGCCGCACATCCGTAGTCGATTGACAGCAGTAACGAGCCAATGGCTTAATCCTCAAGGGTTTGAAGCCCGACTAATGCGAGATCTCAAGCATGCGGCCGGAGCATGGGCTCGATTTAACTCCTTCCGTAAGCTTTTGGCGATAATGGACCACGCCTAATCGGTCGACCGAGAACTCCATTCTTCTTGGTCTATGGAGTCAAGCAGTCCTGCCGAAAGTGATCTTCTTCACAACGCCCCTTAATTGAACTTTACAAAGAAGCGTAGCTGAGTAAGCTGCCACAGACGCAATGACCTTCTAGAGGAGGAGAGGAGATGGCCTGATCCGCCGACCATCTACCAAAGAAGACTTGCGCGCTTTTACGCCTTTAAACGTGAGAGGTCGAGCTTCCAGAAGGAGATCTAGTTCTCGAGTAGATCGCCAGAAACAAGATAAGCTCGCCCTTCTTGGGAAGGACCCTTTATCGTCACCAAGGTTCTCCACAACGGGCATATCGCCTCTACAACGCCGAACACAATATCGGCAAGAGCCCCGAGCTTGAATGCGGATCTGCCTCCGCCTGCTTTACACTTAAAAGTTTTTCACCGGATGAGTTGTAATAAAATAACTTCAGAGTTCATGGATTTCAAAATAATAGTGTCATAATTCCTTCATAATTTTTGTCACTTTTTATTTTTGTCCAAGAAAATTTTTCCCAAGACAAGGTGCAGGTCATTGCGACCCTCTCCTCCGAGCTTCGCCACAAATACAACGGAAACCCTACCGAGTGAAGAGCAAACCTCTCGCTCGGGGGCTTAGCTGCAGCCCAGTGCTCGCCTAAGGTATAAAAATCCTACCGAGTGAAGAGCAAACCTCTCACTCGGGGCTTAGCTGCAGCCAGTGCTCGCCTAAGGTATAAAAATCCTACCGAGTGAAGAGCAAACCTCTCACTGGGGCTTAGCTGCAGCCAGTGCTCGCCTAAGGTATAAAAAATCCTACCGAGTGAAGAGCAAACCTCTCACTCGGGGCTTAGCTGCAGCCCAGTGCTGCGCCTAAGGTATAAGAAATCCTACCGAGTGAAGAGCAAACCTCTCGCCGGAGGCTTAGCTGCAGCCAGTGCTCGCCTAAGGAATAAGTCGATCAAGTGGGCATCTTGTCGTGAACCCGCAAAGGGCAATTCGAGCCAAAAGCAATCATATCCAAACATCAAATCCAAGTTTAGGTCAATACCTAAAGGAACCGAGAGTGCTCGGGCACTAAGCCCTGTTAAGGTTTATCGGTTACAATTCCACTCGCATACCGAGGCAAATTTAAAGTGTCGGACTTAAAGGAAGTTTTTACCCCTCCCGTGGAGGGCTGGAAGGAGCAACGAACTCATCGAGGTCGATCCCGCCTCACGATCCGGTAGCAGCAGCGATGAAAGTTTCCATGAAGGACCCAAGTCGTGTTTCTTGGTGTTGGCCACTCGAGAGCCGCCACTTCTCTTCTCGCATCTTTGCAAAGTGGACTCGGGCAGCACAGCAGGCGACATCTGCGCCACACCGAGCCGAGGACTTCTTCCACTCCTGCACTCGGTCGGGGCGGCGCTCATCGAGCCATCAACGACTCGAGGTCATTTTGGAGTGTCGCCTGGGCCGAGCGCCGAGTTGATGCGGACGAGCAACCTTCAAATTTTGCGAGGTAGTCCACGACACCGCAACACGGACTCCAAATCTGAAGACATTCATGGCAACTTCATCATTCACCGGAGAATTGACGGGGTCAAGGTTTGGTTCCAGCTGGCTAGTCTCTTCTTCAAAGTTTCGACAGAATTCTACAAAGACAAAACGCCGAGTTAAGACACCGGTCGAATGGAAGCATCACAGTTGAAAATGTTGGTCGACTGAAAAAGGTACCTTCGAGCATAAGGAACAATTTCTTGGCAAGACCACCCAGGAAGGCTTCCAGGTCATTCTTCTTCCCAGTCAACTGGTCGATCTTCTCGGTCAGAGTGGTCTTGTCAGTTCTCAGTCGGTCGACGTCCTTGTTGGCAATCGCCAGGGCAGCTTTCAGATTGGTATTTTCCTGTTCAAGCTTGGTGACTGAGGCTAACTTCTTGTCAGCAAGCTTGGTCTTCTCAGCTAGCTCAAGGTCTTTTTTCTTCTGGGCCTCCTTCACCTTGCCTGCAAGTTACAGTAAAGTCAGATTTTGAAACAAATGGAAGGAAAAAGGAGTCGTCGAGATCTCACCGAACATACCTTTGGTCTCCTCCTTCGCCTTCGTCAGATTCTCCTGCACTAACTTCAGATCCAGTTCGAGTTGGGTGTGCTTTTGCTCCAGTTCAGTGTAGCGAGCCGCAAGGTCACAGGATCTCTGCGAAGAAACAATCGACAAAATATCAAAGATAATTCGCTTCCGAGTGGATAAGAGAAAATCAAACGTTTCTAAGACTACAGTCGAATGCAAGCATTCGACCGTAGTCTCGGGGACTACACCCAGTGGGTGCACTCAGCGTGCCCCCAATGGTTCAGTTCAAGATAGAGTCGACCAGTCGACCCAAAAAAAAAACAAGAGAGACATATTCTTCAGACTATAGTCAACTACCAGCAGTCGACCACGCCTCGGGACTACACCTGGGTGCACTCAGCGCCCCCCATCGGTTTGAAACCCATTCGCCCCATTTAATGAGGAAAAGCCTTGACTTATAAAGTTTAAGGCCGATCGCCAGCAATGACCTTAGCCTTGGGATTACACCAGCGGGTGCACTCAGCGTGCTCCGCTAACACGGAGTTTTTCATCAACACACCCGGTGGATCGCTATGAATTCCGAAAGAAAAGTTTTGATAGCATATCCTAACAGTAGGCGGTGGTCGATCGACCAACATTGCTTTGAAGGGCGGAGCTGGCGTCAGAAGCTGCTTGGCTCGCATCCCGATGGTCTTCATCTGCTCCATCATAGCCCCCGCCATGACGCTTCCTTGGCGCTACTGGCAGGTCCTCTCGGGACGTGGTGCTTCGTGAAGAGAGAAGGTTACGGCACTCGGCGAAGTGGGATGAGCACTCGTCAACGGCACCGTGAAAGACACGGTGTGTCGAGTGGCATTCTCCCCTCGGTGTTGAGTTTCGAGCACCGCGTCATCCCGTGCCACCCGGCCGGCGCTTGCTTTCCTACTCCTCCTATGCTTCAACGGTTCCTCATCCTCGCCATCATCATCGAGAACGGTGATAACGACATCGGATGGAGCTTGTAAAAGAATCGAGTTAGAAATCATGAGTCACCGACTAAAGACAGAATTAAGAGTATAGTACCAGATTTGAGGTTGCTGCGTCCTCCATCTCATGGTCTTCACCTTGCCCAAGTCTCGAAGTTGCAAAGAAGTTCCAAAGAATCACCGATTAATTCAAGTATCAACCAGAGATAAAGCTTGTACAAAACAAGAAGAGTTAAGTAATATGTTTACCCTGATATGGTGGGGATGGACACCTTCATCTTCGCAGAGCTTGATTGGCTTTGACGGAGCTACCTTTGATCGCTTGGCGCGCTTCTCGATCGGCACCGGAGAAGCGGTCCGAGGCGCTTGGTCGACCGAGAGGCAACGAACCCCTTACCGCGCTCAACAAGTAGGTCATGGACAAGTTTCGACCGCCTTTCCGAGCTGTGGTGCAACCTCCTCCTCCTCCTCTACTTCGCCGTCTTCATCATCGTCGTCGTCATCCTCGCCATCTTCAAAGCGTCTCAATCCCACTCATCTGGCTCTCGCCTCGCTGGCTTCTCCCTCCTCGGGAGCCTGAGCTCCATTGGGCATCGAATACAGCTCGGTAAGGGCCTGGAAGACGTCAGGGCAGAGATCAATCGACCAAGTTGCAGAGCGTACAGTAACAAATTCGAGAATTATACAATGGAAGGCAGAGCAAACGTACCTTGTCCGGAATGCTATGATGGTCGAGTGGAAGGATCCTCCTGGATCCACGGGGATTATCCTTGTTCCCAAAGAACGCGCCATCCACCTTTCCACCGTGGCATCGCCGACCGCTTCGGTGGACTAGAGTCTCGCCTTCGGTTCCGCAGATACAACCACATGCAAAGGGCTCCGAATCAAAAGGCTGGATACGCCGCCGAAGGAAAACCTCCAAAAGGTCCATGCCAGTTACGCCGTCTCGGACCAACTGCACCACGCGATCCATCAACATCTTCACATCGGCTCTCTCCTCCGTAACCACCTTCAGAGAGGATGGCTTGTTCACTCGGTCCATGGTGAATGGAGGGAGTCCACTCGACTGCCCCGGGGTCGTCTCGTTCTGGCAGTAGAACCAGGTCGACTGCCAGCCCCTGACCGACTCGGGAAACGTCATAGCTGGGAAGGTGCTCTTGTTCCTCACTTGGATCCCCAGACCCCCGCACATTTGGACAACTTGAGTTTTCTCGTCGCCAGGGCTCGCCTTCTTCACGGTCTGAGAGCGACACGTGAAGATGTGCTTGAACAAGCCCCAGTGCGGTCGGCAGCCCAAGAAGTTTTCACACATGGATACAAATGCAGCAAGATACGCGATGGAGTTTGGAGTAAAGTGGTGGAGCTGGGCTCCAAAGAAGTTCAAAAAACCCCGAAAGAAAATGCTCGGTGGCAGAGAAAATCCTCGATCGACATGAGTGGCCAGGAGCACGCACTCACCCTCTTCCGGCTGGGGTTGCCACTCCTTTCCTGGAAGCCTTGCGACGCCGTGGGGGATCAGCCCGTCGTCGGCCATGTCGAGGAGATCCTTCTCCTTGATGGTCGACTGGATCCAATCTCCCTGGACCCAGCCCTTCGGCAGGCGGGATCTCGATGAAGACCCGCTGCGGCTGGTGGATCTCCCCTTCGCCTTCTCCGCCGCCGACGCCTTCTCTGCCGCCGACACCTTCTTTGCACGCTCCAGCGCCGTCGTCTTCTCCTTGACCATGGCTGCCGGCGAGATACGCGAAGAAGAGTTTTGCGGAGGCGAAAGCAAGTGCGCAGGCCGGAGACGAGGAGAGCAGAGGAGAAAAGAATGGAGCACTGTTCAGAAACCCTCACAAGTCGCATTTATAACATCCCTTCCGAGTGGACGACAGGTGGACCCGGTCAATCTAATCACATCCCGAAACAGTTGCATTGACACGGTACGTGGCGGAAAAAGCGGCGCGGAGATTGAGGCATCTATGTCATGTCCCGTCCGAACGTCGCGGTTCGTTCCGCTTCGCGTGCTTCCCCAAATTTCGTATCCCGTGGAATCCGCGAACAACAGATCGGTCTGTCAGGCGCGAGATTTCCTGCGATCCGTCGCTCGGGAACCGACAAAGTCTAAAAGATCACTCGACGCAAAACAAGAATGGATTGAGTCGACTGAAGAAAAGTTGCTCGTTATCAACAAAGAAGATCTTGATCAAGAACGACGCATGGCCAGTATGCCAAAAATCAATCGGAAACAACATCAACTCCTTCCTCATTCAAGCCTCAATCCATTCGGGGGCTAATGATGGATTCATGTACCTAGGGTAGGGTCATAGGCCTGACCTAGGTGTCCTACCCAAGGGTACCCTTAGAAGAGATCACCTTCCAGTCAACCAACGAGGAACCCACTCGACTGGAAGGACTCGACCATGGAGACTCACTCGACCATGAAGATTCACTCGACCACCAGAAGGTCAGAAGGCACTCTGCAACGGCCTGTAATTGAATAGACTTAATGATAGTTAAGACACTTTATGTGGGGCATTACCAGTAATGCCCCAGACTTAATGTACTTTAAACCCTCCATTACGTAATGGCAGGGTCCCAAGGCGTACTTATATAAGCCACCCCCTCCACAGGCAGAGGGGTTCGCACTCTTGTAACACCTATACACATAATCCACTCGACCGCCTCAGGGCTCCGAGACGTAGGGCTTTTACTTCCTCCGAGAAGGGCCTGAACTCGTATATCGCTTGTGTTTACAACCTCTACATAGCTAGGACCTTGCCTCTCCATACCTACCCCCACTCTACTGTCAGGCTTAGAACCACGACAGTTCCTCCTTTACTCGTTGGCAAACATCGCATACTACTATGTACTCGGCAATATCCTTCTTCATACCTGTCCACCAAAAACTTTCCTTCAAATCCAGATACATCTTGGTGTTACCGGGGTGAATCGAGTACGGTGAATCATGAACCTACTAAAGAATTAGCTTCCTGAGTTCGGGATAACTGGGTACATAAATACGGTCCTCGAACCATATAGCTCCGTATTCAACCTTACGGAACCCTTTAGTTTTTCATTCATTCATACTTTTCTTTATCTCCTTAATTTCTTCGTCCAACTTCTGGACTTCACGAATTCTTTCGGCCAAAGTGGACTGAACTTCCAGTGCTGCAACATATCCTCTCGGAACTATCTCCAGTCGAAGATCTCTGAGGTCGTCGACTAACTCCTGGGGTAATCCTCCCGCTAAAAGGGTATTCACATAACTCTTACAGCTGAAGGCATCTACTACAACATTGGCCTTTCCTAGGTGGTAATGCAATCTCATGTCATAGTACTTGATTAACTCTAGCCATCTCCTCTGCCCGAGGTTCAACTCTTTTTGCGTGAAAATATACTTCAAGCTCTTATGGTCAGTGTAAACATCACAACTATTTCCGGTAAGGAAATGTCTCCAGGTCTTGAGTGCATGCCCTACGGCTGCTAATTCCAAATCATGTGTGGCGTAACTCATCTCGTGAGGTCGTAGATGTCTGGAGGTATAAGCTACAACCTTTCCTTCCTGCATGAGTACTCCTCCAAGTCCCTGACGAGAAGCGTCACAATATACCTTGTAATCCTTGTGTATGTCCGGCAAAATTAGCACTGGGGCTGTAACCAAACGTTTCTTCAATTCCTGGAAGCTGGCTTCACAATCCTTGGTCCAAATGTACTTGGTGTCCTTCTTCAATAGCTCAGTCATGGGCTTGGCAATCTTGGAGAAATCCTCAATAAACCTCCGATAATATCCCGCGAGTCCGAAAAAACTGCGGATCTCTTTGACTGAGGTGGGTGACTGCCAATCGGTGACTGCTACAACCTTGGTGGGGTCGACTGCTATTCCTTCTCCTGAAATAACATGTCCGAGGAATCTGACTTCCTTCAACCAAAATTCACATTTGCTGAACTTGGCATACAACTGATGTTCTTGGAGTTTCTCCAGAACTAGACGCAAATGTTCCTTATGCTCTTCCTCGCTCTTGGAGAAAATCAATATATCATCGATGAACATCACGAAAAACTTGTCCAGATATTCCATAAATACCTTGTTCATCAAATTCATGAAGTATGCAGGGGCATTAGTCAATCCGAATGACATGATGATATAATCATATAAACCATACCTGGTGGTGAAAGCTATTTTGGGTATATCCTTTTCACGGATCTTCAACTGATGATACCCTGATCAAAGATTGATCTTGGAGAATACCTTGGCTCTAACTAGCTGATCAATAAATCATTATCATTGGCAGAGGGTACTTGTTCTTGATGGTCACATCGTTCAACGAATGATAATCCACAACCATATCTCAGGTTTCCATCCTTCTTCTCTACCAAAAGAATTGGGGCTCCCCAAGGTGACGAGCTTGGCCGAATATATCCCTTCTCTAATAGCTCATTTATTTGCTTCTTGATCTCTTCCATATCATTCGGGGGCATCTGATAAGGTCTCTTGGACATTGGGGCTGTGTCGAGCAATAACTCAATCAGAAATTCAATGTCTCTATCCGGTGGCATTCCTGGTAATTCCTCCGGAAACACATCGGGAAAATCTTGCACTACCGGCACTTCCTCCTGAGCAACTCCCGTGAGGGAATTCACCTGATTCCTCGTTGGGGTGTGCCTGGATACATACTTGATCCTCTTCTGCTCCGGGGTGGTGAGCAGAATTGTCTTGTGGGCACAGTCGATGTTTCATTCAAACTTCGTCAACCAATCCATGCCTAGGATTACATCCAAGGTCTGGGTTTCCAATACTATGAGGTCTGTGGGAAAATTATGGTGTCCGATGCTGAGGGTTGCACGACATCCTAAGTCTGCCATCATTTCTCCTCCTGGGGAACTGACCTGAAGAGGGCTTCTAAGGGTTCTAGTGGGCAACCCGTACTTTTCCACAACTACCCTTGATATAAATGAATGCGTTGCACCAGAATCAAAGAGTACCAATACTGGACGTGAATTTAATAAAAACTTACTAACCACAGTTTTTGGCTGATCATATACGTCCTCCACGTCAATGTGATTCACCTGCACACGAGGAAAAGGGTTGGGCTTCTTTGCTGAGCTTCCTTTGCCATTGCCGTTTCCATTCCTCTGCTTGGCCTCCGGGCAGTCGGTGGCATAGTGCCCTTGCTTCTAGCACTTGAAATAGGTGATCTGACTCAGATCCTTCTGAGTCGGGGCAGGACGATGCTGGTTGCCATTGCCTCCATTGCTTGACTTGGAGTTGTTGTCGTGGTTGCGGTTGTTCCCATTCCCTCCATGGTTATGTCCTCCATGGTTATGTTCTGCATGAGTGTGATGGGTATGCCCTCCTGAGTATGGGGCATAATAGGGCTTTTGCTGTGCTCCGGAGTTGTACTTCCCCTAGCCATACTTCCGCTTGTGGCTATCAATCTGCTGCTGCCTTCCTTCAAGTATGGTGGCCTTGTCTACCAGCTCCTTGTAGTTGTTGAAGGTATCCACCATTAGCTGCATTCCCAGCTCATCATTGAGTCCCTTGAGAAACTTCTCCTGCTTTGCGTCATCTATGGCCACATCATCCGGGGCGTAGCGAGATAACTTGCTGAACTCATCCACGTACTGACCCACAATATGGTTCCCCGGGTGTAAATTGTGGAACTCACGCTTCTTCAGACTCATGGCTCTAGCTGAGACATGAGCGGTGCAGAAAGCCTGCTGGAACTCAGCCCATGTCATGTTGGCGGCCAGATAAGTGGTGGTGTAGTTCTCCCACCAAGAAGCTGCAAGTCCATCAAGCTAATGTGCGGCAAAGCGCACCTTCTCTGCATCTCTGCATCCAGCAGTGGCTAACTCCCTTCCGACCTTGCGGAGCCAATCATCAGCCACAATCGGCTCAGTGCTGCTAGAGAACATTGGCAGATTCGGCCTTAGGAAGCGGGTCAGGTTGTCAATAGGGGGTGGCAGCGGTGGATTGTTGTTGTTGTTGTTGTTGTTTTGGTTCTGTATGAGCATCTGCATGAGGGCATTCTGCTGCTGGATCAGCTGCGTGAGATTCGGCAGAAAGTTGAAACCGGGGTCATGTCTCGGTGGCATCTGGTGTTTTGGAGTGGATGAGAAAGTTAGAATAGAACAAGGGTCTAATGAGAAAATAGCACTACCGATATGAATGCACAACCATAATCACACCAATTATTTATTCAATCATCTCAAACATGGTTCAATCTCGGATTACAAAATCTCACAACTAATCAAAAATAACGACATAACTGATTGACGGAAAAATAAAAATAAACATGGTAGTCGACTAAATGTCTTCATCAATCATCCTTGCGTCCTCCGGTACGGCGTCCTCTAGTGCGGCATCCCCTGCTGTGGCGCCTCCTCTTGCGGCTTCCTTCGATGGAGCTCTCTTCATAATCCCGATCATTGCTCACGAGAGGTCCATCATCTCCACCCGGAAAAAGGTCTTCTCCTTGATCCAGCTTCTCCTCCAATGTGGCCACATCCAGCTTCAGCTTGTCGACTCTCTCCATGAAATTCTTGACTTCATCCTCATGCTCATAGTGGGCTTCACGTGCTGTAGCCTCCAGATCAAGTTCACGATGGTGCAACTTCTAGATCTTCTTCATGCTACTGCGCATCTGGATCTCTAGAGCCCTGATGAGAACCTCCAAGTCTTGGGCAAATGAGTGAACGGAGTCGTCATTTCTGGTGCGGATGATCTCTTCATCTGCAGTCCTGCGAGAAACCATGGTGTGGTCTGATCCAACAAGCTCGGCCCTGTATTCCTCCTGTATGCGTCCAAGTGCACTATGAACTGCTATGTCTCTCCCAAGGATCCAATCGGGTGCAATGAACCTGAAGTCAATGGGTGTCGAGAGATTTCCGAATGTCCTCCTTAGTATGTGCACCTTAACTCTAAAGCGACGGTCATCCAGAAATGCCATGGTAGGGGTCCCGGTGATTGAAGGCAGAGGAATCTTCAATTCCTTGGTGATCTGGACCATCCTCCTGCCGAAAAGCATAGTCTCGGCGGGCTGGCAAAACTCCGGGAGAATAACTGGGATGAACTTAACGGCCATCTAGAATGTTGAAATTGGAGAAGAGTCAGAAATGAACAGGGAAGAAAAAAGTAAAGACATAAAGTAAACTGGTCTCTTCATATGGCTTTCCGATCCTAGGGGTTACGTCCTATGGTTAGTGTATGCTCTGATACCATCTCTGTAGCGACCCGACCCAAAATCGGCCAAGTCTCTGTGTAGTTGTACCATCCCAAGGCCATGCTGGCACACATAGTACATTGATGCAAAGATTCAAAGTTCAATCACACATGAATTTATTACACGATTCTCATATCGTGTCTTTATTACATGATAATAAATTCGGCTGAAGGCCAACTCCTGAGAAATAAACTAAATAAAGTTGCGGAAGCGTAGACGAATAGCGAGTACATCCGACTCCATAGGGCAATCCCCAAGCGTGGATCGTAGCCTCACTCCCGATCATAAAACTCCTCTGCAACATAAGACGTTGCAGCCGTGTAGGTCAGCATTTTTGAATATGCCGGCAAGTCATGAAGAGAGAATAACAATAAAATTACTAATACTATATGCAATTTGGCTGCGGGGCTCTAAGTTTCACTGTTTTGCGAAAAGCCAGTTTTTACCCACAACAAAGGACTTGTTTGCAATTACTACAAAATGTTAGTAGTTATTGAGATGGTTCCGCCAACCAATGTCAAATTCCCAATTATTAAATAACCCCTCCATTAATTTATTAAGTTCGGTGTTGAGATATCCAAAATACTCCAAGTTCCAGAGGCTTAAATTGTCCGTAACCGGGGACACGGCTAATTGATTAGGTCTTCACTCTGCAGAGGCTTGTGCACTTTACCCGCAAGAATCGTTCCCTCCTTTAAGTCTTCACACTGCCTGGTGTTTGAAGATGGGACGAACGAAACAGGGTCTTCCGAAGAGTCCCTCTGGGGCACTGCCGGTGCCCATCCAATCACACTATTCTTCTACATTTCATAGCACCGTCTGGCCGGAGTCACGCCTAGGGTCGACCAAGCCGGAGCCCATAATGGCTTGCGGCTGCACAGGTAAGCTTCCGGTCAATGGGGTATCCATCCATCTCTTCGTGGCTGGGTGAAGCTTTCCGCAAGATGTCATGGCGCTTCTTCATGCATCCTGGCCATCCGCTGGTTTCTCCAGGGTGCCCGTCAACCGTCCTCCATCCAATAGTGAATTTTTGAAGTCCATCTTGAGCTTGTAGTCATGGGGTTGTCATCATCTTGACTCTCACATCTCCCTTATGAAACACTCAACCAACCCCGTCTACGAAAAGCATAGCAATCAACTACATCATCCCGGGCATTGGTAACAAGGGGAATGGGTTCATCCTACCTCATGATACTACTCAATGACATAACTTAAAATTCTCCTACTGCATGCATGGTGGGGAATGAATAACTCTAATGCAATAAAATCATAGGTATTGTCAAAAAAATGATCAAATGACTTGCCTGGTTGACGGTCTTCGAAAGCTAGCGACTCGTAATAGCAGGCCTCGCACTCCGGGAATACTACCGAGTCAAACAATAGCACAAATAAGTATAACACAATATAACATAACAGCAAGTTAAAGTAAAACACCCAAGCACTCAAACCAAAACCAAAGAAAATTCGGAGAAAAGCAAATCAAGGTTTTCACCACATCAAGCAACAACTAGGAAATAGTTTTATACTAATAAAACTTTTCTTAACAGAACCTAAGCATGGGTTTTGCTAACTAACAGAAAGGAAAACAACATACAAACTAGAGGCAAAAAGAATCAAGTTAAAAGCTATTATAGAACTCCTATCATGACTAAAACAATACTAGCAATAAAATAAAATAATTTTTTTATTCTACTGTAAATAAAAGTTCATCCTCTGCAACTACAGAAACTAATCTAAAATAAATTATAACATAGGAAAAATAAAATTATTTACTAACTAGAACAGTAGGAAAACAGTAGCTAACTAAAGAAACTAGGAAAACTTGATTTCGACTAAAACTAATTTTTAATTAAAACTAAAATACCCAAATAAGTTCCTACTGCTAGGCATGGTCTAAACTAAGCAGTAGCAAAAAGAATAACTAAAACAAAATTATTCTAGCTCAAGTTATGGCAGAAAAACTAATCTGACTAAAACTAATATAAAACTGTTTTTATTAATCTAAACATGGCTAAACATAATTCTACTGAAAAAACAAGAAATTTGTAAACTAACAAAAAAAGAATAAACTAAAAATAATAAACCATCTAAAAGATATAGCAAAAACAAAAACAGAACTATTCTGCTAAAACCAGGAACAGAAAAAATAAAACAAAAAAAGAAAAACTAGCGCTACTGGGCCGTGGGCTAACTAACTAAAAAGCGCTATGTTTGCTAAATAACTAAAATGCCTATGGGCTATATGAACGGCTGGTCTAACTTAAACCGAGACTAACAAAACCATAATTAAAACCGATCTATTTTAAAAAAAAACTAACCCGTCGATCTAATCTAATCTAACGCGTAGATTTCAGATCTAACAGTGGAGGGGGCTCTCGTGGCTTACTGCGGCGGTCGGCGGCGAGGTGGGCTTGGGTGTCGGTGCCGGAGGTGCTCCGGTGGTCCGGGGAGGCGGCGGCGACATCGGGGCGATGCGGCGGAGCGAGGCGGAGACGGTGGTGGAGTCGTTGGAGCTCGGGGACATCGGAGGAGACCGGGGCGATGACGACGAATCTCGGATGCTCCGTGGCTCTGGCGAAGTGCGGTGATGATCGGAGCGGCGGTTTTGGTGGTTCCTGGGTGGCAAAAAGGTGTGAGAGGGGTGCGTGTGTTTGAGGGGGTTCGGGTGGAGAAGCTTGGGGGCAGGGGGTGGCTCACCGACGGCGGTAGCGGAGACGAACGGTGGTAGCAGGAGTGAGATCGGGACGACGAGGGCGCGGGCTATGATGGGAGTTGGCGTAGGATTTTTGGGGGGTTCGGAAGAGGAGATGCAGGGCTTTATATAGGGCATGATCGTGGGCGAGGGGGCAACGCAGGATCGTGATCCCGAGAAGATCGCGGCGACGGGCGGCGGGGGTGGCGCTCTAGCGCGACAAGACTTGGGCGAGGGGAAAGAGATGAGGGCGAGCCTGGTGCGTCGGCGAGAGAGAGAGGCGAGGAAGCGAGCGGGCGGCCGAGGGGGAGAGGCTTCAGACACGGCGCACTGGGCTGCGGCAGCTCAGGCGCTGGTGGGCTGCGGCTCGGCACTGGCTGGGTCGGTTGGCTTGGCTGGCGCCTCGGGCTTTTTGCTTCTTCTTTTTTGAATTAGACAGAGGAAGAAAAATAACTATAAGAAAAATAACTTATGGATCACTGAATATGATATGTTTGATTCCTTGCAATAGTTTTGCGATATAGAGATGGTAATATGTGGGAGGTACTAGTAAACAATTGTGCTTAGTAAGAATATTGGTGTTAAGGTTTGTGATTCCCGATGCATGCACGTATAGTCTCTCGTTATGCTATGAAGTTGGAGCATGATTTATTATTGATTGTCTTCCTTATGAGTGGCGGTCGGGCATGAGCGATGGTCTTTTCCTACCAATCTATCCCCCTAGGGGCATGCGTAGTAGTACTTTTCTTCGAGGGCTAATAAACTTTTGCAATTAGTATGTGAGTTCTTTATGACTAATGTGAGTCCATGGAATATACGCACTCTTACCTTTCCACATTTTGCTAGCCTCTATAGCACCATGCATTGCCCTTTCTCACCTCGAGATGTGGTGCAAACTTCGCAGGTGCATCCAAACCCGTGATATGATACGCTCTATCACACATAAGCCTTATTATATCTTCCTCAAAATAGCCACCATACCTACCTATTATGGCCTTCCATAGCCATTCTGAGATATATTGCCATGCAATTTCCACCGCTTCCGTTTTGATGACTTGAGCATTCATTGTCATATTGCTTTGCATGATCATATAGCTGACATAGTATTTGTGGCTCAGCCACCATTCGTCATTTTTTATGCATGTTACGCTAGATCATTGCACATCCTGGTATTGCCAGATGTATTCATATAGAGTCATATTTTGTTATAGGTATCGAGTTGTAAGTAAATAGAAGTGTGATGATCATCAATTTTCATTATTAGAGCATTGTCCCAGTGAGGAATGGATGATGGAGACTATGATTCCCCCATAAGTCGGGATGAGACACCGTACAATGAGAGAAGAAAATATTAAAAAAAAAGAAAAAAAGAAAAAGAAAAAAGAAAGGAAAGAAAGAAAAAAAGAAAAAAAGAAAAGAAAAAGAGAGAAGGGATATGCTAGTTCCACACTTGTGCTTCAAAGTAGCACCATGTTTTTCATATGGAGAGTCTCCTATGTTGTCACTTTCATATACTAGTGGGATTTTTTCATTATAGGATTAGATGCACACCCACTTAGTTTTCATTTTGATTTTTCATACACTTATAGCTCTTAGTGCATTCGTTGCATGACAATCCCTACTCCTCGCATTGATATCGACTGATGGGCATCTCCATAGCCCGTTGGTTAGCCGCATCGATGTGAGACTTTCTTACTTGTTTGTCTTCTCTATATTATTCCTATCATCATACTTTATTCCACCCGTAGTGTTATATCCATGGCCCGCGCTCATGTATGTGTGAGGGTTGAAAAAGCTGAGGCGCGTTAAAAAGTATGAACCTATTGCTCGGCTTGTCATCAAGGTTGTGCATGATAAATACTTTGTGTTAAGAAGACAGGGCATGACAAGACTATATGATTTTGTAGGGATGGCTTCCTTTAGCGTTGATATTTTGAAAGACATGATTGTTTGTTGGGATGCCTGAGTATTGATGTCTATATGTCAAATTATAGACTGCTTTGAATCACTTATGTCTTAATATTCATGCCATGATTAGACATATGATCAAGTTTATGCTAGGTAGCATTACACATCAAAAATTATCTTTTTTATCATTTACCTACTCGAGGACGATCATGAATTAAGCTTGGTGATGCCGATACGTCTCCATCGTATATATAATTTTTGATTGTTTCATGCCAATATTATATGAGTTTTACATATTTTTGGCAACAATTTATATGATTTATCGGACTAACCTATTGATCCAGTGCCCAGTGCAAGTTCCTGTTTGTTGCATGTTTTTCATTTCACATAAAATCCATATCAAACGAAGTCCAAACACGATAAAAATTTATGGAGAATTATTTGGGAATATATGTGATTTTTGGGAGCTGGAATCAGTGCAAACAGGGGCCCACAGTGTCCACAATCCACCAGGGCGCGCCGGGCACCCCCTGGCGCCCCCAAGTATCTTGTGCTCTCCTTGAAGGTCGGTTGGGAACCTTCTTCTGGCGCAAGAAATATAGTTTATTGTAACGCCCCGAGACCGATGCTCCAGAAGACTTCCAGCTTTTCCGAGATTCGTCGTGTGATTTATTTGTTTGATGCATTCATCATTGCATCATTTGCATTGCATCATGCCATCATGTCATTTAATTTTTAAAACCTCAACTAAATAAATGGCATGGATCTCTGATCCATTTAAATCGAGGGAAGGGTGACTTCTCTTTATAACATATCCTCCTAATATTTATGGAGCTATATTAAATAATTCCATTCTCTGGAGTTCACCCATTAACACACTTGCAAATTCCAAAGCCTTTTAATTATTTCAACTCTTGGCCTCTAACTTTGCCATATGTCCTTTCATCATTTTCCGGAGCTCCACCTATTTTTTCTCAACATTTTTGGGCACTTCGAAAAACCTATCCTAGCTCAAACCTTTTGAATTAAATTCAAAGGAATTTGAATTTAATCTTTCAACTTGACCTTTTTTTTCTATTTTTCTGGACCGTGCACATTTTTCTGAGTCCGCGAAAACTATCCCCATACCCAGAGTCCACCCCTACCTCCTCTTTCCCTTCTTTCTCTTTTCTGTTTTTTTTGTAATTGGAGAAGAATAGGAGGGTGAGAAGAGAGGCCCAGCCAGGCCTCTGGCCACTCCCATCCTCCCACCTGGGCCGACCCAACCGGCCTCTCAGGCCCGACCGAACCCCACCAAGACTTAACCCTAGCCCCTCGATCGATCTCCATCTCTCCTCCTGCTTCCCCTCGCCATCACACGCCCCGCGCTCGGCGATCCCATCTCCTCGCTCGAACCCTCTCTCTCTCGCCCGACCAGCTGATCTCCTCCACAAGACGCGACTTCGAAAGACCTCGCCGGAGCTGCACCCAAGCGCCGCCGCTCCTTCCGCCACCTCGCCCTCGGTTTGCCCGCGCCATCAGCCGCCCCAGCGCACAGGCTCCGCCCTCGGCCGCGCCCAAGCCACCACAGAACCGCCTCCTCGCTGCCGGCCCTGCTCCGTCCTCCGCGCCGCCACCGCCGAGCTCGCTAACCTCCGACGCCGCCTTCGCAGATCCCAAGGCCACGGCCAGCCGTCTCTGCTGCCGCCTTCGTTCGCCCGAAGCGCGTCTTCCTCCTCTTCTCCGAGTCCCGCTTCGCAGCTGCGCTTTCCCATCAGCATCTCCGCGGCCCGCCTCCCGTCGGCCCTCGCTGATGCCATGGTCGCCGGCAGCAAGAACGCCTTCGCCTCTCCTGCTGCATCGCCGACCTGCATCGCCTCGTTTTCCCGCGACCTCGCGCCGCAGCCATCCTCTTCACCCCGCGTCCCCCACCGGCTCCCGTCGTTGGAGTTCATGCCAAGGCCGCTGCAACCTCACCTTCGGCCATGCCTTGCTTTCCTGTGCTATTGTTCGCTGCACGCCAAGACCCCCCCGTGGATTTTGCCAAGTACCACTATGACCCGTGTGCGACTATGCGGATTCACCAAGGACACCGGCTCTGTGGATTTCGGCAAGTCCCTCCTACGCTCGGCGATGCGGCAAGTACCTTTACCGACGACCCCGGACATCTACGAAACGAACGTGTACCACTACCGCCGCCCGAACATCTACGAACGGTGTACCTCGACGATCATGTACGGCTCCACGACGACCCGTCAAGACCCTGAACAACTACCGCCGCCGCCGTGTACAACTACTTCCACGACGACCCGTGAACAACGACTTCCACTACGCGTGTACGACTACTTCCTCGACGATCATCGCGAGAACGACTACTTCTCTACTGAAACGCGTTCCGCCCGAGATGCACGCTCAAGGTATAACCCGAGATGACCGCCGTGAACGAATGCTCATGTTCAACCGTGATCGAATTGTCTTTGCACGCCTCTATTGCCATGCCATCGTCCGTGGGAACCCGGTTGCGGGATCATTCCACCATCTTTTGCATCACACGCCACCCACACTTTCTTTTGCACCGACATCTCGAGGAGTTGTCGGATCACCGGAATGTTGCCGTGGCACCATTTCCGTTTCGCCACCGTGGCACCCTTTTCGTTTCGCCGCCGTGGCATCATTTTCGGATTCGTTGCCGTGGCACCCGTTTTGTTCCGCCATAGCGACAAATGCCTCGTTTCATGCTCATGTCAACATTTTCATAAAAATTGCATATAACTTGTTCATGTCATCCGCATCATGATAACAACAATTAAAATGTTTAAAATTGTTGCTTGCTTTAAATTGCTAAATGCATATGGGGATTTACCGGATTTGTTGTTTTTATATCCGGCCCCATTTAAATTGTTTAGATGATATAGTTTTGTTATGCTTCACCCCTTGCCATGTTAATCAACTTTTAATATTGTTAAGTAGCTTATAACGAGAGAGAACTAAATAATTGATGTGGTGTTTTGTCAATATGCAACTAGTTGCATATTGAGCTCCACTTAATTTGTAGTGTTGTTTGTTTGTCCTTTGCCATGTCATCCTCATTAAACCGGACATGCATCATACTTGTTTGTGCATCATGCTATGCTTATGTGATGGTTGTTTACTATGTTGTTTGCTTCTTTCCGGGTTGTTTCTCTCGCTAGCTTCGGTTCCGTTCCGGAGTTGTGAGGTTTCGTTCGACTACGACCGTTTGTCTTCTTCATGGACTCGTTCTTCTTCCTTGCGGGATTTCAGGCAAGATGATCATACCCTCGAAATCACTACTATCTTTGCTATGCTAGTTTGCTCGCTCTTTTGCTATGCCAATGCTACGATGCCTACCATTTGCTTGTCAGCCTCCCAAATTGCCATGTCAACCCTCTAACTTTTGACACCATTCCTAGCAAACCGTTGTTTGGCTATGTTACCGCTTTGCTCAGCCCCTCTTATAGCGTTGTTAGTTGCAGGTGAAGATTGAAGATTGTTCCTTGTTGGAACATGGAGATGTTGTTCCTGGCTGGAACATGTTTACTTGTTGGGATATCACAATATACCTTATTTAATTAATGCATCTATATATTTGGTAAAGGGTGGAAGGCTCGGCCTTATGCCTGGTGTTTTGTTCCACTCTTGCTGCCCTAGTTTCCGCTATCGGTGTTATGTTCCCGGATTTTGCGCCCCTTACACGGTTGGGCTATAATGGGAACCCCTTGACAGTTCGCCTTAAGTAAAGCTTCTCCAAAGAATGCCCAACATTGGTTTTACCATTTGCCTCACCTAGCCTTTTTTTTCCCTTGGGTTCTGCAGACTCAAGGGTCATCTTTATTTTAACCCCCCGGGCAAGGTGCTCCTCGAGTGTTATCCGAACCGAGCTGACTGGGGCCACCTCGGGAAACTTGAGGGTTGGTTTTACTCGTAGCTAGACTCATCCGAGTGTGCCTCGAGAAAGAGATATGTGCAGCTCCTATCGGGATTTGTCGGCACATTCGGGCGGTGTTGCTGGTTTAGTTTTACCTGTCGAAATGTCTTGTTGTACCGGATACCGAGTCCGATCGGAGTGTCTTGGGTGGAGGTCTATTCCTCCGCTGACCGTGAGAGCTTGTTATGGGCTGTTGGGACACCCTGCAGGATTTGATCTTTCAAAGCCGTGCCCGCGTTATGTGGCAGATGGGAATTTGTTAACGTCCGGTTGTAGAAGACCTGAAGTTGACCTTAATTAAAATACATCAACCGTGTGTGTAACCGTGATGGTCTCTTTCCGCGGAGTCCGGAAGTGAACACGGTGTTGGAGTTATGCTTGACGAGGTTGCTATAGGATCACTTCTTGATCATACTTTTATCGACCGTGCTTTGCCTTCTCTTCTCGCTCTCTTTTGCGATTGTTGCCACCATATGCTAGTCGCTGCTGCAGCTCCACCTCATGCCTTTACCTTCCCATGAGCTTAATAGTCTTGATCTCATGGGTGCGAGATTGCTGAGTCCCCGTGGCTCACCGGATACTTCCAAAACCAGTTTGCGTGCCGATGTTACCGAAAGCAGGTGATTTAACCAAGCTCAAGGAGGAGCTTGATGAAGATCTTGCCCTTTGTGTTGTTTCGCTCTAGTTGATCAAGAGTGGAGCCCAGCTTGGGGTCGATCGAGGTCCTTTGTCGCATTTGGGGTTCTTCTTTTATTTTGGTTCCGTAGTCGGACCTTGATTGTATCTGGATGATGTAATGCTTTATTCATGTAATTGTGTGAAGTGGCGATTGTAAGCCAACTATGTATCTCTTTCCCTTATGTAATACATGGGTTGTGTGAAGATTACCTCACTTGCGACATTGCTTTCAATGCGGTTATGCCTCTAAGTCGTGCTTCGACACGTGGGAGATATAGCCGCATCGAGGGCGTTACAAGTTGGTAATCAGAGCCTTCCCCGACCTTAGGAGCCCCACTGCTTGATCGTTTTTAGTGGCCGAGTTGTGTCTAGAAAAATGTTTTGAGTCATTTAGATTATATATATCGGAGAGTTAGGAATTCTTTTACTCCCGGTCCTTCGACCTTCTCGGTGAGGTATCCCGACGAGAGTTTTGACTCTTCTCTTCTTAAATTTCACTAAAAAATTTTAGGATCACGCTGGTATCTTGGAATCGTTCGATATTTTTATGACGAGAACATTGTTCTTGGTGCCTCCCGACATTTAGGGGTTGTGGCGTGTCCCGGGAGTTGAGCTCCGAGGTGTTGTCGCCATAATTTTATCGTTGCAGTTCGAATACCGAGTTTAGTACGCCGACATCGAAAATCTCTTTTATGCGCTTGTTGGTGAGATAACCCGATAACCCAAGATCGAGGTGAGTACGGGAGTATTGCCATGACTTGTATAACGGATGCTTTTCAAGGTTGAGGTAGACGATTTCAAGGTTTCTTGGTTATGTGTTGACGGATGGATACAATGGATGTAGGGATTGTTAGTTTGTGTGAGATATTATTGCTCCTGTATCCCCAACACCGCATTGCATAACCGAAAGTTTCGGAGTTTCATAGGTGGGAATTCAAGTAGCTCTTAGGATATCTTTCCGACGGATGTATGATATGAAATTGGGGTTCGACGCCTAGTGGTCCGCCTATTCACGGTTGGTTTTACAAAGGGTCTCGTTGTGTCTTAAAGAGTCCTTGGCTATGCCGACTGGGACGCTTCGTATGTCATGTGCACTGCCTTGTACATGATGGTGCTGTACGATTGAGCCCGTGTAGGCCCCACCACGAAAACTTCGGATGAAATCTCTATCATATGTTTGTTCCGGCTTATTCCGCAAGCCAGTCCATTGTTTTTGTTTTGAGTTGTGGTATTCGAGTTGCTTCAATGTCAAGTGTTGATTCCATACCTTTCCGAAACGGTGTTCTCATATTGCTATGTGAATATTAATCCTTCTTGATCATTGAGGTTGTCATGTTAATTCTTTTCCTACCGGCGTGCTTCTCTTCGAGATGATCCCATCATTCTCCCCATCCGCAAGATCAATTCTAAGTTTTCTCAACGGTGTTTGTTTCATCCGTCTCCAAGTTGCCTTTGTTTTTCCCGCCCTCCCACCCTTTTTCTTCAAGGACACAGATTTCTTAATCAGGTATCCATTTAATCATGTGAAGTTTCTCCATTCTTTTCCGTCAATGTTCTTACCCGGTGGTTCTCAAGAAGATGTTCTACTAGTTCATCATCCTCCGTTCTCTTTTCTTCTCCGATGGATTCAAGTCAAGTTTTGTTGATCATATATTTTTCCTCATTTCAATGTCTTCTCATACCGATGCACCTCATTATCATTCTACTTCTCGCTATTTGTTATTCCGGAGTGCTCAAGATATCTCAAGATTTATGTTTCCATTCTCAATCCTTCAAGATATTTCGAGATTGGTATCCCATTCAAGTCATTTAATTCAACCGTGCAATATCTCTTTAAATCATTTCCAACGGTGTTTTCTTTTGAGTGGGCCCTAACCCACGTGTCTTTTCCTGTGATCTTACCCGACTCTTCTATTTTTCCCGAGCTATCCTAAATTCTTCTCCAAGTTTGACGTAAGAATGAATTATCATCACCAAATGCTTTTCTCCAAGATCTTTCAAATTCTTTTCATAGTTGGCTCAACCTCTTCGCTTTTGATTCTTCCGGTGTGCCTCAATAATTCTCGGTGGTGTTTCTCGTTGTCATTCTCATCATTTGAAGACCGAAGAAGAGTTTCTCTTTAATCTTGCTCTATTCTCTTCAAGATTCATGGTGCTAGCTTGTTGCCATCCTCTCATAATTGTTTTTGATTGTGACTATTCTTTTCACCCATCCGGAGCATTTCATGAGTTGTTTCCATTTCTTTCCAACGAAGGCCATCATGTCATAATTCTTCATTCTCAGCGTGTAGCTATCGTTCTCCAAATCTTACCGGTGATTCGTTCAAATATCCTCTAATCAGTTTATGTTCTCTTCATTCTCATGTATCTAAATCCCTTCAAGTATCTTCATTCGTTTTCCAATTCTTCCCGGTGAATTGTGCCTTTGCTACTTCCATTTTCAATTCTTACGGTGGTTCGTTCAAGATTTCTTTTCCTTCGTTAGCATATCAATTCATTTGTTGTTCCAATCCTACCGGTGGTTCGTTGAAGACCTTCTCAAGTTTTGATATATCTCTTTTAATCCTTTCTACAAGAATAAGTAGTATGCCAAATCCATTGATTGTCATCAATTTAATTGGTGAAGGATACACATAACATAATTCTTGTTCTTGTTTCATCCAAGTGATTAATTCCTTCTTTCGGAGTTTGTTCATGGTGAATAAATTCTCGGTTTCATTTGTTTCATCTTCTCTTTTTCTCGGAGTTCCAAGCTCTATTTATCACGGAGATCCATCTAAATCATTGCAAGGCTTCACCTTGTGTCTTCAATTTCTCTTTCTTTTCATTCCTTTTGTTTACCGGAGTTCTTCATGGAGGTTCTACATGATGGTTCATCAAGGATTTAATTCCCTTCTCAAGTTTTCATCAAGATTCTTTCCTAAGGAGCTCAAGTTTTCTTCATATGGTAATCCGGAGTGCAATTTTTTCTACCATATTTTGGAGGTGGTATTATGTCATTCTTGATAATTTGAGTTCACGCTCCATGATTCACATCTTGTCAAGATTGAGGTATTTTAAATCCATCAATCTCTTCGTCGGATTTATCTTGTGTCATGTTTTCACCTAAAGCCTTCCCTAAGGAACGTTGCTATTTTGGTGCTTATTAATGACCCAAGTTCTTCATTTGTCCTCCCGGTGAAATAAGTTTCTCGTCTCCTTGTTGATATCAATCCAATCATTTGTTTCCGTTGGTGGCAGAATTTCACCTCAAGTTTTGAGATGTTTGCCATAAGCCCACAACAAGCTTGTGCTTTTCGTTGTTGATTTTCCAACAACTCCGTTCGATTCTTCTTTGCAAGGATGCTTTCCAAGTTCACTTGTGGCAAAAGTTGGCATTTTCTCCTACATTCTGTTATGCCTATGATTTATCTTCTATTCTTTATTCCGGAGGCATTGTGATGTTGCTCTTTTCACTCATCATCTCGAATTGTGAGGATCACGTTCTTTTCTTGCTTATCCATTTAAACGGAGTATTGTATCATCTCTTCAATATCTTTTCATCTCATCAAGTTTTCATCTCTTTTCTACCGGAGTGCTGCTCGAATTCTTCCTCTCCCATCTTGTTTTAACCGCAGTGGTTTTGAATTCTATCTTGTCCATTAAACTCTTGATTCATGTCTTGGCAACCTTCAAATTCTCGTAATGTTGCTTGTTCCTCTTTTCTAACGGATTGTTTGCAATCTTGTTCATCTCTGTTGTATTCTTTCTTTTAAATTGCTCAATCTCTCAAGGTTCGTGGTTTCACTAGTTCGTCAAAGAAGCAACTTGGTTTTACCTCTTCTCTTCCTCTTCCGTTTTCCCTCCGGTGCCATTCTAGATCTCGGGACGAGATCCTCTCATAGTGGTGGAGTGTTGTAACGCCCCGAGACCGATGCTCCAGAAGACTTCCAGCTTTTCCGAGATTCGTCGTGTGATTTATTTGTTTGATGCATTCATCATTGCATCATTTGCATTGCATCATGCCATCATGTCATTTAATTTTTAAAACCTCAACTAAATAAATGGCATGGATCTCTGATCCATTTAAATCGAGGGAAGGGTGACTTCTCTTTATAACATATCCTCCTAATATTTATGGAGCTATATTAAATAATTCCATTCTCTGGAGTTCACCCATTAACACACTTGCAAATTCCAAAGCCTTTTAATTATTTCAACTCTTGGCCTCTAACTTTGCCATATGTCCTTTCATCATTTTCCGGAGCTCCACCTATTTTTTCTCAACATTTTTGGGCACTTCGAAAAACCTATCCTAGCTCAAACCTTTTGAATTAAATTCAAAGGAATTTGAATTTAATCTTTCAACTTGACCTTTTTTTCTATTTTTCCGGACCGTGCACATTTTTCTGAGTCCGCGAAAACTATCCCCATACCCAGAGTCCACCCCTACCTCCTCTTTCCCTTCTTTCTCTTTTCTGTTTTTTTTTGTAATTGGAGAAGAATAGGAGGGTGAGAAGAGAGGCCCAGCCAGGCCTCTGGCCACTCCCATCCTCCCACCTGGGCCGACCCAACCGGCCTCTCAGGCCCGACCGAACCCCCAGCCGCACCTAACCCTAGCCCCCTCGATCGATCTCCATCTCTCCTCCCGCTTCCCCTCAGCGCCGTCATCGCCTCGCTCGGCCCGATCCCATCTCCTCGCTCGAACCCTCTCTCTCTCCCCGACCAGCTCGATCTCCTCCTCAAGACGCCGCCATCCGAGCACACCTCACGGAGCTGCACCTGCCGCGCGCCGCTCCTTCGCCACCTCGCCCTCGGTTTGCCCGCCGCCATCAGCCGCCCCACATTGGGCTCCGCCCTCGGCCGCCCCGCGCCATCACCGCAACCGCCTCGCTCGCCTCGCCTGCTCCGTCCTCCGCGCACCACCGCCGAGCTTCGCCAACCTCCGACCGCCACGCCTGCAGATCCAGCGCCGCGCCAGGCCGTCTCTGCTCGCCGCCCGCTCGCCGCGGTGCGCGTCTTCCTCCTCTGCTCCCGAGTCCCGCTTCAGCCGCGCCTTCCCCATCAAGATCTCCGCGGCCGCCTCCCGTCGGCCCTCGCTGATGCCATGGTCGCCTCGGCAGCAAGAACGCCTTCGCCTCCTGCTGCATCGCCGACCAGACGCCTCGCCATCCCGCGACCTCGCGCGCAGCCATCCTCTTCACCCGCGGCCCCCACCGGCTCCGTCGTTGGAGTTCATGCCAAGGCCGCTGCAACCTCACCTTCGCCATGCCTTGCTTTCTGTGCTATTGTTCGCTGCACGCCAAGACCCCCCCGTGGATTTTGCCAAGTACCACTATGACCCGTGTGCGACTATGCGGATTCACCAAGGACACCGGCTCTGTGGATTTCGGCAAGTCCCTCCTACGCTCGGCGATGCGGCAAGTACCTTTACCGACGACCCCGGACATCTACGAAACGAACGTGTACCACTACCGCCGCCCGAACATCTACGAACGGTGTACCTCGACGATCATGTACGGCTCCACGACGACCCGTCAAGACCCTGAACAACTACCGCCGCCGCCGTGTACAACTACTTCCACGACGACCCGTGAACAACGACTTCCACTACGCGTGTACGACTACTTCCCTCGACGATCATCGCGAGAACGACTACTTCCTCTACGAAACGCGTTCCGCCCGAGATGCACGCTTCGAAGGTATAACCCCGAGATGACCGCCCGTGAACGAATGCTCATGTTCGAACCGTGATCGAATTGTCTTTGCACGTTCCTCTATTGCCATGCCATCGTCCCGTGGGAACCCGGTTGCCGGGATCATTCCACCATCTTTTGCATCACACGCTCACCCACACTTTCTTTTGCACCGACATCTCGAGGAGTTGTCGGATCACCGGAATGTTGCCGTGGCACCATTTCCGTTTCGCCGCCGTGGCACCCTTTTCGTTTCGCCGCCGTGGCATCATTTTCGGATTCGTTGCCATGGCACCCGTTTTGTTCCGCCATAGCGACAAATGCCTCGTTTCATGCTCATGTCAACATTTTCATAAAAATTGCATATAACTTGTTCATGTCATCCGCATCATGATAACAACAATTAAAATGTTTAAAATTGTTGCTTGCTTTAAATTGCTAAATGCATATGGGGATTTACCAGATTTGTTGTTTTTATATCCGGCCCCATTTAAATTGTTTAGATGATATAGTTTTGTTATGCTTCACCCCTTGCCATGTTAATCAACTTTTAATATTGTTAAGTAGCTTATAACGAGAGAGAACTAAATAATTGATGTGGTGTTTTGTCAATATGCAACTAGTTGCATATTGAGCTCCACTTAATTTGTAGTGTTGTTTGTTTGTCCTTTGCCATGTCATCCTCATTAAACCGGACATGCATCATACTTGTTTGTGCATCATGCTATGCTTATGTGATGGTTGTTTACTATGTTGTTTGCTTCTTTCCGGGTTGTTTCTCTCGCTAGCTTCGGTTCCGTTCCGGAGTTGTGAGGTTTCGTTCGACTCGACCGCTTGTCTTCTTCATGGACTCGTTCTTCTTCCTTGCGGGATTTCAGGCAAGATGATCATACCCTCGAAATCACTACTATCTTTGCTATGCTAGTTTGCTCGCTCTTTTGCTATGCCAATGCTACGATGCCTACCATTTGCTTGTCAGCCTCCCAAATTGCCATGTCAACCCTCTAACTTTTGACACCATTCCTAGCAAACCGTTGTTTGGCTATGTTACCGCTTTGCTCAGCCCCTCTTATAGCGTTGTTAGTTGCAGGTGAAGATTGAAGATTGTTCCTTGTTGAACATGGAGATGTTGTTCCTGGCTGGAACATGTTTACTTGTTGGGATATCACAATATACCTTATTTAATTAATGCATCTATATATTTGGTAAAGGGTGGAAGGCTCGGCCTTATGCCTGGTGTTTTGTTCCACTCTTGCTGCCCTAGTTTCCGTCATATCGGTGTTATGTTCCCGGATTTTGCGTCCCTTACACGGTTGGGCTATAATGGGAACCCCTTGACGATTCGCCTTAAGTAAAGCTTCTCCAAAGAATGCCCAACATTGGTTTTACCATTTGCCTCACCTAGCCTTTTTTTTCCCTTGGGTTCTGCAGACTCAAGGGTCATCTTTATTTTAACCCCCCGGCCGGTGCTCCTCCGAGTGTTATCCGAACCGAGCTGACTGCATGGGCCACCTCGGGAAACTTGAGGGTTGGTTTTACTCGTAGCTAGACTCATCCGAGTGTGCCACGAGAAAGAGATATGTGCAGCTCCTATCGGGATTTGTCGGCACATTCGGGCGGTGTTGCTGGTTTAGTTTTACCTCGTCGAAATGTCTTGTTGTACCGGATACCGAGTCTGATCGGAGTGTCTTGGGTGGAGGTCTATTCCTCCGCTGACCGTGAGAGCTTGTTATGGGCTGTTGGGACACCCTGCAGGATTTGATCTTTCAAAGCCGTGCCCGCGTTATGTGGCAGATGGGAATTTGTTAACGTCCGGTTGTAGAAGACCTGAAGTTGACCTTAATTAAAATACATCAACCGTGTGTGTAACCGTGATGGTCTCTTTCCGGCGGAGTCCGGGAAGTGAACACGGTGTTGGAGTTATGCTTGACGTAGGTTGCTATAGGATCACTTCTTGATCATACTTTTATCGACCGTGCTTCGCCTTCTCTTCTCGCTCTCTTTTGCGATTGTTGCCACCATATGCTAGTCGCTTGCTGCAGCTCCACCTCATGCCTTTACCTTCCCATGAGCTTAAATAGTCTTGATCTCGCGGGTGCGAGATTGCTGAGTCCCTGTGGCTCACCAGATACTTCCAAAACCAGTTTGCAGGTGCCGATGTTACCGAGCAGGTGACGCAACCAAGCTCAAGGAGGAGCTCGATGAAGATCTTGCCCTTTGTGTTGTTTCGTTCTAGTTGATCAAGAGTGGAGCCCAGCTTGGGGTCGATCGAGGTCCTTTGTCGATTTGGGGTTCTTCTTTTATTTTGGTTCCGTAGTCGGACCTTGATTGTATCTGGATGATGTAATGCTTTATTCATGTAATTGTGTGAAGTGGCGATTGTAAGCCAACTATGTATCTCTTTCCCTTATGTAATACATGGGTTGTGTGAAGATTACCTCACTTGCGACATTGCTTTCAATGCGGTTATGCCTCTAAGTCGTGCTTCGACACGTGGGAGATATAGCCGCATCGAGGGCGTTACAAGTTGGTAATCAGAGCCTTCCCCGACCTTAGGAGCCCCACTGCTTGATCGTTTTTAGTGGCCGAGTTGTGTCTAGAAAAATGTTTTGAGTCATTTAGGATTATATATATCGGAGAGTTAGAATTCTTTTTACTCCCCAATCCCTTCGACCTTCGGTGAGGTATCCCGACGAGAGTTTTGACTCTTCTCTTCTTAAATTTCACTAAAAAAAATTTTAGGATCACGCGGGTATCTTGGAATCGTTCCGATATTTTTATGACGAGAACATTGTTCTTGGTGCCTCCTGACATTTAGGGGTTGTGGCAGTGTCCCGGGGAGTTGAGCTCCGAGGTGTTGTCGTCATAATTTTATCGTTGCAGTTCTGGAATACCTGAGTTTAGTACGACACATCGAAAATCTCTTTTATGCGCTTGTTGGTGAGATAACCCGATAACCCAAAGATCGAGGTGAGTACGGGAGTATTGCCATGACTTGTATAACGGATGCTTTTCAAGGTTGAGGTAGACGATTTCAAGGTTTCTTGGTTATGTGTTGACGGATGGATACAAATGGATGTAGGGATTGTTAGTTTGTGTGAGATATTATTGCTCCCTGTATCCCCAACACCAGATTGCATAACCGAAAGTTTCGGAGTTTCATAGGTGGGAATTCAAGTAGCTCTTAGGATATCTTTCCGACGGATGTATGATATGAAATTGGGGTTCGACGCCTAGTGGTCCGCCTATTCACGGTTGGTTTTACAAAGGGTCTCGTTGTGTCTTAAAGAGTCCTTGGCTATGCCGACTGGGACGCTTCAGATGTCATGTGCACTGCCTTGTACATGATGGTGTTGTCTGATTGAGCCCGTGTAGGCCCCACCACGAAAACTTCGGATGAAATCTCTATCATATGTTTGTTCCGCTTATTCTCGCAAGCCACCCATTGTTTTTGTTTTGAGTTGTGGTATTCGAGTTGCTTCAATGTCAAGTGTTGATTCCATACCTTTCCGAAACGGTGTTCTCATATTGCTATGTGAATATTAATCCTTCTTGATCATTGAGGTTGTCATGTTAATTCTTTTCCTACCGGCGTGCTTCTCTTCGAGATGATCCCATCATTCTCCCCATCCGCAAGATCAATTCTAAGTTTTCTCAACGGTGTTTGTTTCATCCGTCTCCAAGTTGCCTTTGTTTTTCCCGCCCTCCCACCCTTTTTCTTCAAGGACACAGATTTCTTAATCAGGTATCCATTTAATCATGTGAAGTTTCTCCATTCTTTTCCGTCAATGTTCTTACCCGGTGGTTCTCAAGAAGATGTTCTACTAGTTCATCATCCTCCGTTCTCTTTTCTTCTCCGATGGATTCAAGTCAAGTTTTGTTGATCATATATTTTTCCTCATTTCAATGTCTTCTCATACCGATGCACCTCATTATCATTCTACTTCTCGCTATTTGTTATTCCGGAGTGCTCAAGATATCTCGAAGATTTGCGTTTCCATTCTCAATCCCTTCAAGATATTTCGAGATTGGTATCCCATTCAAGTCATTTAATTCAACCGGTGCAATATCTCTTTTAAATCATTTCCAACGGTGTTTTCTTTTGAGTGGGCCCTAACCCACAGGTCTTTTCCCAGGATCTTACCTGACTCTTCTATTTTTCCCAGAGCTATCCTAAATTCTTCTCCAAGTTTGACGTAAGAATGAATTATCATCAGTCAAATGCTTTTCTCCAAGATCTTTCAAATTCTTTTCATAGTTGGCTCAACCTCTTCGCTTTTGATTCTTCCGGTGTGCCTCAATAATTCTCGGTGGTGTTTCTCGTTGTCATTCTCATCATTTGAAGACCGAAGAAGAGTTTCTCTTTAATCTTGCTCTATTCTCTTCAAGATTCATGGTGCTAGCTTGTTGCCATCCTCTCATAATTGTTTTTGATTGTGACTATTCTTTTCACCCATCCGGAGCATTTCATGAGTTGTTTCCATTTCTTTCCAACGAAGGCCATCATGTCATAATTCTTCATTCTCAGCGTGTAGCTATCGTTCTCCAAATCTTACCGGTGATTCGTTCAAATATCCTCTAATCAGTTTATGTTCTCTTCATTCTCATGTATCTAAATCCCTTCAAGTATCTTCATTCGTTTTCCAATTCTTCCCGGTGAATTGTGCCTTTGCTACTTCCATTTTCAATTCTTACGGTGGTTCGTTCAAGATTTCTTTTCCTTCGTTAGCATATCAATTCATTTGTTGTTCCAATCCTACCGGTGGTTCGTTGAAGACCTTCTCAAGTTTTGATATATCTCTTTTAATCCTTTCTACAAGAATAAGTAGTATGCCAAATCCGTTGATTGTCATCAATTTAATTGGTGAAGGATACACATAACATAATTCTTGTTCTTGTTTCATCCAAGTGATTAATTCCTTCTTTCGGAGTTTGTTCATGGTGAATAAATTCTCGGTTTCATTTGTTTCATCTTCTCTTTTTCTCGGAGTTCCAAGCTCTATTTATCACGGAGATCCATCTAAATCATTGCAAGGCTTCACCTTGTGTCTTCAATTTCTCTTTCTTTTCATTCCTTTTGTTTACCGGAGTTCTTCATGGAGGTTCTACATGATGGTTCATCAAGGATTTAATTCCCTTCTCAAGTTTTCATCAAGATTCTTTCCTAAGGAGCTCAAGTTTTCTTCATATGGTAATCCGGAGTGCAATTTTTTCTACCATATTTTGGAGGTGGTATTATGTCATTCTTGATAATTTGAGTTCACGTTCCATGATTCACATCTTGTCAAGATTGAGGTATTTTAAATCCATCAATCTCTTCGTCGGATTTATCTTGTGTCATGTTTTCACCTAAAGCCTTCCCTAAGGAACGTTGCTATTTTGGTGCTTATTAATGACCCAAGTTCTTCATTTGTCCTCCCGGTGAAATAAGTTTCTCGTCTCCTTGTTGATATCAATCCAATCATTTGTTTCCGTTGGTGGCAGAATTTCACCTCAAGTTTTGAGATGTTTGCCATAAGCCCACAACAAGCTTGTGCTTTTCGTTGTTGATTTTCCAACAACTCCGTTCGATTCTTCTTTGCAAGGATGCTTTCCAAGTTCACTTGTGGCAAAAGTTGGCATTTTCTCCTACATTCTGTTATGCCTATGATTTATCTTCTATTCTTTATTCCGGAGGCATTGTGATGTTGCTCTTTTCACTCATCATCTCGAATTGTGAGGATCACGTTCTTTTCTTGCTTATCCATTTAAACGGAGTATTGTATCATCTCTTCAATATCTTTTCATCTCATCAAGTTTTCATCTCTTTTCTACCGGAGTGCTGCTCGAATTCTTCCTCTCCCATCTTGTTTTAACCGCAGTGGTTTTGAATTCTATCTTGTCCATTAAACTCTTGATTCATGTCTTGGCAACCTTCAAATTCTCGTAATGTTGCTTGTTCCTCTTTTCTAACGGATTGTTTGCAATCTTGTTCATCTCTGTTGTATTCTTTCTTTTAAATTGCTCAACCTCTCAAGGTTCGTGGTTTCACTAGTTCGTCAAAGAAGCAACTTGGTTTTACCTCTTCTCTTCCTCTTCCGTTTTCCCTCCGGTGCCATTCTAGATCTCGGGACGAGATCCTCTCATAGTGGTGGAGTGTTGTAACGCCCCGAGACCGATGCTCCAGAAGACTTCCAGCTTTTCCGAGATTCGTCGTGTGATTTATTTGTTTGATGCATTCATCATTGCATCATTTGCATTGCATCATGCCATCATGTCATTTAATTTTTAAAACCTCAACTAAATAAATGGCATGGATCTCGATCCATTTAAATCGAGGAAGGGTGACTTCTCTTTATAACATATCCTCCTAATATTTATGGAGCTATATTAAATAATTCCATTCTCTCGAGTTCACCCATTAACACACTTGCAAATTCCAAAGCCTTTTAATTATTTCAACTCTTGGCCTCTAACTTTGCCATATGTCCTTTCATCATTTTCCGAGCTCCACCTATTTTTTCTCAACATTTTGGGCACTTCAAAACCTATCCTAGCTCAAACCTTTTGAATTAAATTCAAAGGTATTTGAATTTAATCTTTCAACTTGACCTTTTTTTCTATTTTTCCGGACCGTGCACATTTTTCTGAGTCCGCGAAAACTATCCCCATACCCAGAGTCCACCCCTACCTCCTCTTTCCCTTCTTTCTCTTTTCTGTTTTTTTTGTAATTGGAGAAGAATAGGAGGGTGAGAAGAGAGGCCAGCCAGCCTCCGCCACTCCCATCCTCCCACTGGCCGACCTAACCGGCCTCTCAGCCCGATCAACCCCCAGCCGACTCTAACCCTAGCCCCTCGATCGATCTCCATCTCTCCTCCTGCTTCCCCTCACGCCATCGCCTCGCTCGCTCCGATCCCATCTCCTCGCTCGAACCCTCTCTCTCGCCTGACCAGGCTGATCTCCTCCTCACAAGACGCGCCCCCCCCCCCGGGGGTCCCCCCGGTTCCCCCCCCGGGGTTTTTCCTTTGGCCCCCGGGGGGGCCCCCCCGGGAAATTTAATTTTTTTTTTAACCATTCCCGGCCCCGGGGGGGTTTTTTTTTTTTTTTTTTAATTTTTAAAATTTTTTTAAAAAAAATTAAAAAATTTTCCCATTTAAAAAGGGAAGGGGCCCTTTTTAAAATACCCCTTTTTTTTTTAAAACCTTTTTTAAAAAAACCCCCCTTTTCCAAACCCCTTTTTAAAATTTTTCCCTTTTTTTTTTTTTTTAACTCCCTTTTTTTAAATTTTAATTTTCCCCCCTTTTTTTTTTTTTTTAAAAAATTTTGGGAAATTTAAAAATTTTTTTTTTCCCCAAATTTTTTTAAAAAAAAAAAAACCCCCCCCTTTCCCTTTTTTTTTTTTTTTTTTTTAAAAAAAAAACCCCCCCGCCCCCCCCCCCCCCCGACCAACCCCCCCCCCCCCCCCCCCCCCTTTTTTAAGATTGTTCCTTGTTGAACATGGAGATGTTGTTCTGGCTGAACATGTTTACTTGTTGGGATATCACAATATACCTTATTTAATTAATGCATCTATATATTTGGTAAAGGGTGGAAGGCTCGGCCTTATGCCTGGTGTTTTGTTCCACTCTTGCCGCCCTAGTTTCCGTCATATCGGTGTTATGTTCCCGGATTTTGCGTCCCTTACACGGTTGGGCTATAATGGGAACCCCTTGACAGTTCGCCTTAAGTAAAGCTTCTCCAGCAATGCCCAACATTGGTTTTACCATTTGCCTCACCTAGCCTTTTTTTCCCTTGGGTTCTGCAGACTCAAGGGTCATCTTTATTTTAACCCCCCGGCGGTGCTCCTCCGAGTGTTATCCGAACCGAGCTACTGCATGGGGCCACCTCGGGAAACTTGAGGGTTGGTTTTACTCGTAGCTAGACTCATCTGAGTGTGCCACGAGAAAGAGATATGTGCAGCTCCTATCGGGATTTGTCGGCACATTCGGGCGGTGTTGTTGGTTTAGTTTTACCTGTCGAAATGTCTTGTTGTACCGGATACCGAGTCTGATCGGAGTGTCTTGGGTGGAGGTCTATTCCTCCGCTGACCGTGAGAGCTTGTTATGGGCTGTTGGGACACCCTGCAGGATTTGATCTTTCAAAGCCGTGCCTCATGTTATGTGGCGATGGGAATTTGTTAACGTCCGGTTGTAGAAGACCTGAAGTTGACCTTTAATTAAAATACATCAACCGTGTGTGTAACCGTGATGGTCTCTTTCCGGCGGAGTCCGGGAAGTGAACACGGTGTTGGAGTTATGCTTGACGTAGGTTGCTATAGGATCACTTCTTGATCATACTTTTATCGACCGTGCTTCGCCTTCTCTTCTCGCTCTCTTTTGCGATTGTTGCCACCATATGCTAGTCGCTTGCTACAGCTCCACCTCATGCCTTTACCTTCCCATGAGCTTAAATAGTCTTGATCTCGCGGGTGCGAGATTGCTGAGTCCCTGTGGCTCACCAGATACTTCCAAAACCAGTTTGCAGGTGCCGATGTTACCGAGCAGGTGACGCAACCAAGCTCAAGGAGGAGCTTGATGAAGATCTTGCCCTTTGTGTTGTTTCGTTCTAGTTGATCAGTAGTGGAGCCCAGTTGGGGTCGATCAGGGTCCTTTGTCGCATTTGGGGTTCTTCTTTTATTTTGGTTCCGTAGTCGGACCTTGATTGTATCTGGATGATGTAATGCTTTATTCATGTAATTGTGTGAAGTGGCGATTGTAAGCCAACTATGTATCTCTTTCCCTTATGTAATACATGGGTTGTGTGAAGATTACCTCACTTGCGACATTGCTTTCAATGCGGTTATGCCTCTAAGTCGTGCTTCGACACGTGGGAGATATAGCCGCATCGAGGGCGTTACATTTATGGAAAAAAATTGTGTAAAAATTTCAGTGCAATCAGAGTTACGGATCTCCGGGAATTTAACAAACTGTGAAGGGCCAGATCTGGGGAACGTGAAACAGGAGAGAACAGAGAGGGAGATCCAATCTCGGAGGGGCTCCCGCCCCTCCATCGCCATGGAGGCCATGGACCAAAGGGGGAAATCTCCTCCCATCTAGGGGGGAGGCCAAGGAAGAAGAAGAAGGAGGGGGCTCTCTCCCCCTCTCTCTCCCGGTGGCGCTGGAGTGTCGCCGGGGCTAGTATCATGACGACGATCTACATTAACAATCTTGCTACATCGTCAACACCAACTCTCTCCCCCTCTATGCAACGGTGTAACACCCCTTGTCCCTACTGTGATCTCTACTTAAACATGGTGCTCAACTCCATATATTATTTCCCAATGATCTATGGTTATCCTATGATGTTTGAGTAGATCCGTTTTGTCCTGTGGGGTAATCGTGATCTTGGTTGGTGTCATGGTACTGTCACAGCAGATTCCCTAGCATAAGGACATAGGTGTGGAGCCATTGCAACGTAGTTAGCTTGAAGGGTTTAAATGGGACAAGAGACACAAATAGTTGATACTGGTTTGGCCCCTTGCGGTGGAGGTAAAGGACTACTCCAGTTTAGGGTTGTATTGCTTGGGTTTCGATTACCAGGGAGCGAATACGCTTGACCTAATTCTCGATCTCTTCTTTCTTGCCCTAAACCGCCACCGGGTCACCCCTTTATATACACAGGCTGATGCCCGGTGGCTTACAGAGTCCCGGCCAGCTCATACACAATGTGTCTGGCCTGGTGACATAACTAAACGTTCCTTAGCATACAAGTTAACATATGGCGATTTACGCCCGTGGGCCTCATGTATCCTCCGGGTCTTGGGCCTTCAGTAAGCTTGCTTCGTGAACCGCCATCTTCAACATCTTCATGGCCCTTCTTGTTATGAACCACTAGTGGTATGACCCGGCCCCTCCTGGGCGGGTCATACCCAATAGTTATATCCCCAACATTAGGCCCCAGTTTGATATGAACTTGTTCATATCAATCTTCAACACTTAGAAAAAATCCTTCCTCATCTGTCCTTGCGGGATCTTGTAACCCACCATGATGTCATCTCCTAGAATTGTGGTAACCCGTCGTGACGTCACCTCACATTAATATCACACGAGGCCCAAATCTTAATATGCCATCACTTTTAATGAATCTCCGAAAATTGAGGCGCATGTGCTGTCACATATCCATTTTTCAGCCTCCTCGATTCCCGCGCATGCCACTTATCCTTCTGCCTTATAAATAGGGCCAGGGGTCCCTTTCACTTTCCCCCTTTCCCCCTCGTCTTCATCCTCTTCCTCGCGACGCCACCAACGCCCGAGATCCGCCGCCGCCGTCGACCTTCGCCAATGCCTCAACCACGACCGCTGCATCAACCTGAACGGACCAGAGCTTGTCCGCGTGCCTCCGCTGTTTGACCAGCCTTGGTACGCTTTGCTTCCTCTCTCCCGTAGATCCCATTAGGGTTTGTGCAAGTTCGTCGGAGTTCATCTCCGCTCTTCCCTGTCCTTCCCTGTTTCTTGTAAGTTTAATGCACATCTTGCGTGGCATTAGCCTTAGAACTCATTTTTGACATTTGAACACCTCTTTTTGGTGAGAGATCCCATCTGTGCACATGAACTGTTCTGTCGCTGTAACTTAGGTTTAGAATTTTCTTCATTATTTGAACTGTCATAGATCCATAATCATAGCATCAACCTGTGAAAGCTGTTTGTCACACATTTAGCAATTTTCCACTCACAGACCTGAAAATTTATAACTATGTGGATGGCTTAACGCATAAACCGTAACCCGCCAGGTACCATTAGTGCCCTCTTAAGCGGCGAATAGTTTGCCTTCTTATCTCCAATGCTATCCTCCAGCTTAACACACTTGCATGCTTTATCGTCATTATCTTTGAACCAATAGATGGCTTTCAAACCATCAACAATGACTAAGACATTCACTTCATGCAACTGGGTTCCATCTGGGTCACCGAGGAAGATCTCAACAACTTTGTTGCCACTGGCACCTTAGCCAAGAAAGAGGACATCCACTGGAGGGTCCCAAGCCTTGAAAATCCTCCTGAGCCCAAGGACGGAGAAGTGATTGTTTTCATTGACCACATGATCCGGGGGTTTAGCCCGCCCGGTTCAAAGTTCTTCCGAGACATACTTCACTTTTCCAACTTCAACCTCAAGACATTGGGCCCAATTCCGTGTCCAATATTTGAAACTTCCAAGTATTTTGTGAAGCTTCTATTCAAAAGAAGCCCACGGTTGAAATGTTTAGAGAGTTATATTATTTAAACCGTTAGACAGAGTTTACTGACGGGCCCAGCTTGGAACTCGATGGAGTTTCAATTTAGAAGAGGAAAGAAGCCAGTTTCCCCTATGCCAAGCCGCCTAATCATCCCAAGGACTGGCACCAAACTTGGTTTTATTGCCAAAACACATCTCCAGCAGACGAGAATCCTCTGCAGGGTTACAGTGACCACTAGCTTAGCAACACACATCCACTTCCACCGCGGATCGGCACAAAGGAGCGGGCCAAATATGTGCCCACTTTTTCAAAACTTAGAGCCTTCATGGCTACCGGTTTAACTGGCACTGACCTTGTTCGGTGCTGGGTATTTTGGAGGATCTTACCCTTAAGCCATCGCCCCGGCTTAATGTGTGTAACAGCCCCAAAATTGGGTTATCAACTTTTGTGTTGTTATTCCTTCCTGGCACTCATTTTCAAAATCTTTCTCCTGAGTTTTGCTGATGATCCTGAGAATTCTTGTCATTTCCAACCTTTCAAAACTTGCACATGTCTTTTTTGGTGGGCAAGACCTCAGTTGCATCATCTTAAACCCTCTCAAACCCTAATTCCTAATTTTCGGGATTTGAATATGCCCTTTGCGATTTCAAAGGGGCTATCATTTTCCTTGATCTGTTGATCATCTCATCTGTTCCCAGAGACCCTCCTATCCTTTTCAACCTTGGATATGCAAAAATATTGCCAAGTCCCATGCAATATTTTTGAATTATGATTTATTCCTTTTCTTGACTTTCTGAGGAATAAAATCCAAAGCCATAGCTAGCCATCTCCTAAATTCATGTGAATTGATGGAGTTGATAATTATGCCTAATCCAAGATCTGGCAATCATATTGGCCATAATTAAATAAGGAAAATTGCCTTTTCCTATTTAATACCAATATTGCATTTATGGCACTTTCTAAAGGAACTATTATTTTTATAGTAGGGAAAATTCTCACATAAATTGTGGAGATTGTCCTTTCTATAAAATCACTAGATCCATCATCATCTCATGTTCATCAGTTCAAAAATTGGGCACATGATCCAATGCAAGTTTCTGCCTTCTCTGAATTTTTGCAAAGGAAGTGCTTTATTCCTAATTCCTTTTGAGCTTTAAATTAGTAGGGTGATTAATATTGATAAAAAGCCCATGGATACCAAAGATGAGCTCAATTCAATCATCCTAGCTCCCTATGCAAGTTTTCAAAGTTTTTGACCAGATTGTCACTTTGTGCCGGAAGTACCTTCATAGAGTTTCCAAATGGGATGAAACTTTGCCATCCTCTCAAGTATCCCAAATCATTAGCCTTCACCCAAATTAAGCTCATTCCATTGAGCTATGTGATCACAGGAGCAATTCTTGTTTTCTGTCCAAATTTTCAGTTTGTGAAGCAAGTACATTTTATCTTGCTCCATTATGGATGAAAAATAATTCCAAGCCTTCTCCTATTCATATAACCCACCTACCCAAGAGTTTAGCTAATTTCATTTAGCCAATATTTTCCTAGAATTTTCCCAAGTTTCTGGTCAAAAATAATGCTTGTGAAGAAAGTACCAATTTGGTGAGTCCATTTGGTGTGATCTTTTTACAGAATCTACTTATGACCAAATCATGAGGATTTGCCAAGTTATAGCTCAATCCAAGCCCCCTAGTTAGTGCTTCATCATCATTTGATTTTTGGACATATTTTAGTAGTTGTTAAGCAACTATGCTAAATATTTGTCCTGATGACCTCAAAACCCCCAGGACCATAGTCCTTGCTACCCTAAGCCTCCCAGACATCAAATTTACCATTTAACCTATCTGGTTTTACCTCTAGGATGTTGCCAAGTTTAAAGCAGTAAACTTGTGGAGCATGGTTTACTCCACTCTCTTTGTCTCTGCCTGTCTATTTACCGTAGTAATAATCCACTCTGGAAGGACTACGCGTTAGACATGTTTTAGCCTCAGTAAAAACTCCCGAGCGCGCCATGCTAGTGGTGACCACGAGGGAAGCCAGCCAAAACGGTGGTCTAGCCACTGTTCTCGTCGGCAGCTCTACTCCGACCGTCCCTGACCTCGCCATTAATGTCCTACAGTTCCGCATCATCGTCGCCGTTCGCCTGGACCCCGCTATCCCTCCGTTTTCTTCTCCGACGATCCGTGCCATGGGTTGGACAGTAAGATCCCGTGAGCCCGTCTTCTTCCTCGCCCATGTCTTCTTCTTCCTCTCGTCCGCGAGCATCCCTCGTCTCCGTGAGCCTCTGCTGCTCGTCGTGACCCTCCTTGTCGCCTTCCCGTCCCTCCCCGTGAACCTTGGCCGCGCCTGCCAACGCGCGGACATGTCGCCCGCCGTGTGCCACCTACTCCCCCCTTCCTGAGCTTCCCCTGCGGCTATAAGTAGCAGCCCCGAGCTCCCTCGCAGTCGACCATCCCTCCTCGCAGCTCTCCCCCTCGCCTCGGAGCTCCCTGTCCACTCCATGGCCGAAACCTCGCCGCCGGCCGTTGCCTAAATTCTCGATCGTGTGCAGGTGCTCCTTGACTCCTTCCTCCACCAAGAGCATCCCGAGTCCGTGACCCATCCCCCCTCATTCCTCGTTGAGCCATCTTACCACCAAGCCTCGCTGTCCTCTGTCTCTGGCGTCGACGCATCTCCAGAGTCGTGGCGCCGGCGCTGCAGGTCGCCCCGAGCCACCCTGCTCACAACCAAAAAAATACACTTCCGTGATGATACATGTTTGTCACACTAGGTCGCGTTTTTATAATACATGTACATCCATGACAAATTTCTGACAGAATCAAGATAGTCATACCTGTGTTGTCGTAGAAGTGTTCCATGACATTACCAAAATTATCATCACGGAAGTGTCCACTTCCATGACGATAAATCGCGCGTCACAGAAGTGATTTCGTCAAGGGTGACCGACACGTGGCATCCACCATAACGGAACGCTGTTAAGCTATCGGGTCGGGTTTTGGCTCCGATAACCCGTTAACATCCCCGACCAATGGGGATTTTCCACGTGTAAAATCATCATTGGCTGGAGGAAACACGTGTCGGCTCATCGTTGGGACAAATGTCATCCATTCATTGGACCGAAGTCGCCTATGATACGGTGACACATGGCACGGCCCAACAGAGGCCCATTCCTGTGAAAAGGCCGGCCTATTTGACTTCGTCAAAAGGTGGCGGCCCAGCCCATGGAAAGCCTGTTAACGGCCTGTTCGCATATAGCCCATTTACAGCCCGCTAACCTAGGGCCCATTACGCCCTATCTGAATTAGGCCCAGTAGCGTCATCTGGGCCATCCAATATGATTCAGCCCGTTTTAACTTCCGGCCCATGTGTTTCCCATGACTTCTTTCGGCCCATATGAGGACCTTTGTAACTCTTGGCCCATTAACGGCCCGTGGTGAAACTGACCCGTAATGAACAGTGTATCACTTTATACCCATTAACGGCCCGTTATTCCATTGGGTCATTTCCAGCCCAAGTTATCTTTTGGCCTTCTCAGGGCCCATTGATTCTTGGGCTTATTTGCAGCATTCGATTACATACGGCCCGTTACTGTCATTTTCTGCTTGTGGGCCAAATTCAGCCCGTCGTTACAGTCGGCCCGTTAATACGTTGGGCCGTTTTCATGTCAAAAAACCCATTGGGCTGTTTTAATAGAGTTATCAAATATGGCCTATTAACGGCCCGTTATGGTCCAGGAATAGTACGGCCCATGATTGGCGAAATGATGATACGCCCCGTAGAAGGCCCATGGATTCTATGGCCAGTATGAGGCCCATGGATAGTATGGCCCGTATAAGGCCCATGGATCGTACGGCCCGTAGAAGACCCATGGACCCTACAGCCCGTAGAAGGCCGATGGATCCTACGGCCCGTATAGAAGGCCGATGGATCCTACGGCCCGTATAGAAGGCCAATGGATCCTACGGCCGGACGAAGGCCCATGGATCATACGGCCTGCAGGAGGCCCATGGTTACAACAGTCCGTGTGTTGCCATGATTATTTTGGCCTAGTTACCAAAAATAGGCTATTGTGGCCACTAGAAAAACACAGAAAAAGAACTGCAGTGACTACAAGCAAACAACTAAACAAGACAACAAGGAAATAAATAAGCAAGCAATTAAGGCTAGCCTATTACCGCTATTACACATATTACATCCACTGGGCATCAAAGTTCACCACCAGTGCAAAACTGCAAATATAGGGAACAAAGCAGCATATTACATACACTGGCCGTCAAAATTGGCCACCAGTGCAAATAAACGCGGCAGCAAAACAAGAGCATAATCAAACAACTTCGGAAGAGCTCAAGAAACGTTATCCGGGTATCCACCATGTCGGCAATAAGCTTAGCAAGCTGATTAGCTTTGTCCTGCTTTGGCGCTAAAATCCCCAACGCTTGTCGTTGCACCGTAAAGTATGCATCTGAATGCTCCAGGACTTCTGCAGTCCTTCCACTTCTTGTCGCAGAGACAGTTGATCGATGTCTTTCACTTGTAGTTGAGACTCAAGAAACCGAACTGATTCTGATAAAGGAGTTTGAATAGCTTGTGCATGCGGTAGTGGCTAGTAACTCTAACACTAAACCAAGACAGGACTTTGGGGTTGTCTTGTTGTCTTCAAGATAGTCTTCCTTAGCTATTTTATCAGCTTTGTTGGAGACCAACAAGGATGTGTCACTATCCTGAACCTTATCTGAATTACTTCCTTTACCATTGCTTAATAAGGCACTCTCCCCAATATTCACAAGATTCTAAAAGAAGAAACAAGGCATACATAACAAGTTTAGCATGTACTAGTATATGAAACTCATTTCGTGAACCAGTTCATTAGTAAGGTGGACAGGATTAAACTACCAAGTCTTCTATTGCCAAGTACTAGTACATAATAAAAGCATCAAACAAACATATATCTATGTCCTATGGTCACCGCATTGTCTTGCCAAATCAAAATAGAGACACGGTTCAAATCATATCAGTTCAAGACAAAGCAAAGGGAAAGAATACAAAGCGTGGGAAACTACACGGCACAACAAGATTTCAGATGGGTACCACAGTCTACATGTACAACAACACTATTGGATCTATTGTGATGATAGTAATGTGCATGATATGAAAGTCAATCAGATACACAATTGAAATTGAAATCAACAGAGCTATTGATAAGAGCAAACCTGTTAAAGAAACATGCATGAACATACCGATGTGCCATTGGAGTTTCGATTGATCCTTCAATTTAAAAATAAGTTTGTATGAGTAAATACAAGGATACAAGAGCAAAACAATCATAGTTAAAAAAGCGCGCTTAAGCAAGCGCTTAAGCGCCGCTTAGGCTCTAGGCGTTATAAACGCATTGCGCATAACTACGCATAATCAGGCATAATGCAAGATAAGCATGAGCTTTGGTCAGTAAAGCGCAAGGCGGTGGCAAAATGCACAATTAACGCCTAGCGCTTTTTTGAACTATGATAGCAATGGAATCTTAAATTAGAACAATTTTTCTTCAGGTTGAAGCACTTGTTCTACATGAACAGAGTACAGTAAGACGCAAGAATAAAATACTTAAAAATAGAAAATGAGCTCATAGACCTTACCACATTCTTGGTTGGGGACCAGTACAGAACAAGGCGTTCCCAGTCATCGTCCAATAAATGTGTCTCAGGAGAACGTAAGGGAATTTGATGAGTTTCTTTGCCGGTGAAGTACGTTTTCTTCAGGTAATTCCGATACTACCACCAAGAATTCTTGAAGATAGCAGAGGTATTAGCACAGGTTACCTCATCCTGAGTTTCCAAATCGGTCCTTCTCTATAGAGAAAAATGGGAAAATTTGTTGTACTGTAACCATCATGGAGGTAGGATGTATGGGACGAAGCAAAGTAATTGCCATGAATAACATTACTTACACATAACTCCCGGACAAACACCGCAATTGGCATTTTCCTTCATCTTCATATAATATTTCCAAGATGGGAAGATACGCACATACGATTTGACAACATCAAATGCGATAGATGCTAAACTACGATCGGCTGGTTGTGCTTCCTCCACGTGAATAGGCGCATTAACCGGTGGAGTTGGGGTTCGCCGTGATAGTATTGCCCTTTGGGCACTGGAGCTGCCTTACTAATCGCTTCTTGTTTGGGAGCTCTATGGTGCAGATGGTGCCGTGTCAACAGGAACTGGGTTACTATCGGCTGGGTTGGGGTTAGATTGGGTGAAGCTGGTTCTCTGTCCATCGCAGTAGGGGTACAATCTGCGAGAGTTTGGGTTATGTGTGGTAGGGCTGGTTCTTGTGCATGTACAACCGGGGTGCTATCTCCACCAAGAGGTAGCACTGTTTTATTTGAAGACCGTGTTTTTATTACGCTAGATACTGGCATCACCCGCTCCAATTCAAATGGCTGATAAACAGGAAACATAGTTGAACGTACATACATTGTATGAGAGACATATGCAATAGATAGTGTGGAAAAAAGAGGGCATGGAATAGTTGATATGTATATTGTTTAACTAAAATGGATAACATGACATAATTTCACATATAAGATGTCTATCTAAACTGGATAGCATAGCATAACATAATTCAAAGATATGATGACTAACTAAACAGGATCGCATGACATAATTCACCTACATGTTATCTAAGTAATCAGGATCACATCATTTAATTCACATATATGATTTATATGCTAAATAGAGGGCATTCGATATGATGTCTGAACTAAGCACATGGTGTTGAATATTGTGTATATGATGTCTAAACTATGCAATGCAAGACACCGTATGCATGATATGAGCAGTATAATCGTGCCAAGTTAGAGCATACACCTCAGTGGGGGAATAGGACTGGTCATCTTTCTCTGAATCCATCTCTGAGGAGCTATCGGGACCCAACAAGAGATCTGCTTTGACAAGTAGCACTGTCTGCTCTGAAGGCCTTGTTTTCACTCCAGATTTTTCCATCTCCCACCCAAATGGCTGATTCACAGGAAGAGTAGTTTAATGTACAAACATTGTCGACAAATGGAAATGTAATGAAGAAAAGGATGGGCAAGATATCATTCAAATATATGATGCCTGGTTAAACAGGATGGCATTGCACATTTCACATATATTATGGCTGGCTAAAAGACATGAGACTACATAATTCCCATATATGATATAGAAACTAAATAGGTGGCATTACAGAACATGTCTAAACTAAGCAGATGACATTTATGATGTCAAAAGTAGGCACTGCAAGGCAACATATCCATTATATGACTAACATCAGCATGCCAAGGTAGAGCAAACACCTTGGGGGGTAAATAGGAGTGGTCAGCGGCGTCTGAATACGCCTCAGAACAGATATCTTCCTCTGGATTACAATCTGGAGAGGGGTGGGGAGGGTTTGCCATTGAACCCACCATGGAGCGATGTCTGCATGACATTGTATTGGCGTACAAAACTCTTCTCTTTTCTCTACATGTTCAAGATGATCGGTACAATATCCGACATGCATACTGAAAAAATATGGTGAGATTATGTAAGGAGAGCATGCAGAACTTTAGAGTGATGGTAACAACCAGTGGATCGACGTTTTTCCATTGAACCAAAATAGCCCTAATGGATTGACGTGAATGTATAGTAATAAGTCATGCAACAAGTGTACAACCTCTTTGCCATAGCCGTGTCAACCTCAGCATCATTGGGTTGGTCGCTGAAGCAGTTGAGGCAGAGGTGGCTGTCGGAGGTGTGGAGGAAGATCTGAGGAATCTGTAGACGGCGTTGAGGGCACTACTCTGCTCGATGGATCGCTCGTCATTGGAGCAGCTCGTGAGCCAGAAGACGCCAAGGCTGAAGCAAGACAAGATGTACATCGTCAATATCAATTGGGATTCTAATAGCATCTCCAATAGATGATGTAAAATGGATGTAAAATTAACATCACCAAAAACCACCGACTACAACAGATGAGGTAAAACTATTGACTCGTAACTTAACTGTCGAAACTGAAATTTCTTCAGGAATCTGAATGCTACTGCTGGAATCGAACGCAATGGTAGCAGAGAGGCACTTGACATGTAGTTTAGGAGGGCATGCAGTTCATCTTCAACTCTGCACCCACGAGCCGCCAGCCACCACCGGCCGAACCACTGCCCCAGGCCACGCCGCCCAAAACAACTCGCCACCGCCGCCTGCCAGCCCTCTAGGCCCCCGCCCCCCACCTCGAACCCTAAGATAGATAGTGGGTACCTCTCCATGAGCCCCTATCCCCGCTGGGTGGTTCTTCCTTAACTCCGCGAGCCCCCCAACCCCTCGAAAATCGATCGACCCAAAAGTCGATTCAATCGACTAAAGTGTGGCTTAATCAGAGCAGAGCAGCAACATGAGCGAGGGGGGAGCAGCAGCAGCTGGGCCAGCGAGCGATCGAGCGAGAGCCGGAGCGCGAGCGAGCAAGCAAGAGCCGGAGCAGCAGCAGCAGATCCGGCTGGTATGGACGCCGCCGCCGAAGGGGCCTCGCACTAGGGGAGAGCCGCTGTGGAGATGTCGCCCGCGGCGCCAGCTTCAAGGTAGCTGCTCCATGGGGGTGCGGGATGGAGCACCATCGGCGCCGGGAGGTCGAGTTAAGGAGAAGGTGCGATGCGATGAGTGTACAACCTCTTTGGTGGCGCCGAGTAGGCCTCGGCTTCGTCCGAGGAGTCGGTGAGGATGCTGCGGTTCCGGTGGAGCAGGTTAAGGCAGCGCTATGGGGATGGAGCAGCCGCGATAGATGAGGCGATTGTCGGAGCAGCTCCTTGGAGGTGGAGGACGGGGCGGCTGAACCAGCGGGACGGCGAGATGGACGACGGATCCTCATCCGGGGAGGTGGACGAGGGACGTCGAGCTGTTGCGGTGGACGACGTCGTCGGGGAAGAGGCTCCGGCTGGGCAACAGTGACGTGGCGGACGGAGGAGGGTGGGGTTTCGTGGCTGGAGCGGAGAGGTTATGGCGGCCTGGGATTTCGAATGGCGAAAAGGGGGTGATGGGAGGGGGTGAAGCATGACTTAGGGACGCGCTTGTCTAAAATGTAGGGTGTGTTACAAAAGTACCCCCCACCGATTTGAACTAGCGGCCCTTTCGGCTCAGGGTTAGAAGGGGGATTTCGCGTGTCAGGATTTGGCAGCTGGAGGGAGTTTTCGCGCGCGCTGTAATTTCAGGATAGCAAGGCGCGGGTTGTGAAGGCGCCAGTTTTGGGAGCACGATATTTGAATTTTCGGGATATAACAAGACGCGGGTTGAATTTTAGGGACAAGCCTAACGTGTAGTAATATTGTACTTGTACGTACCAAATCAATTCGCACTTCCCTCAACCAAAAAGAAAACGAAAAAATAAAACTATTCACACCACACAAAGAGAGAGTCTTGCCCCGATTTACTATACAAATGCTATTCAAAGCTACTGCCTCCTTCCATCTATATAGGGCCTAATGCGTTTTTTGATGCTAACTTTGCCCAAATATTAGAGCAATGATATGTGACATGCAACTTACACAAAGCACACCGTTAACTTCGTCTGTGAAAGGTTCTTTCAATGATATAATTTTCACATTGTGCATGTCATATACTATTAATCTTGTCAATAGTCAAAGGCAGTCTTAAAAATCTCATTACGCCCTATATAGATGGAAGGAGGGAGTATGAATCCATGTTATGTCCGATTAAATTTTTTCACTTGCTGTATAATGCATGTAACCTACTCATACCAACATTTTAGTGCATTCCAAATGTCTATACTACCGCTGCAATTCGAACTAAATTTGAATTTGTTTCTCTATTTCAATAAGAATCTACCATCATGATTGTTGCCAACTTCAACCATCATAGTTTCCTTGCTATCCGCCAGATATAAATCGGACGGCCTATAATGCAGGATGGCAGGCATACCATCATCAACAACTCCGTTTTTTATAAGAGTAGAGATAAAATATATTAAATGTAGTATAACATGTTCATAAACACACCATGTGTATCACCATTATATATATTCACACATGCGTCGGTTTAAAACACTATGATAAATTCTTCAAATATCCAAATTCGCTTTTTATAATGAAGTATTTATGATCTTTATTTGTCTTTTACACCCACACAACCCTCTTATCTTTGTAGCTAGCACTAACTTTCTCTTGTGCATGCACACGCCCGCATCCCTCTCACCCTCCCTCAGCATTCTCTAGCTCCATCGCGCAAATTCGTCTATTCACTTTAGGCCGTTCACCCACGGTGTGTGTAGGCCCCCCAGCTCCTTATTTACGGCACACATCCATCGATATGCCTCTCTATCCAGGTGTGCCTAGCACAAACACAAGCTTCCCCTCTTCTCTTGTCACCGTCCATGCCTCACTCCCACCACTCTTTTCATCGTTCTCGTGCTACTTTCTCCTCCCCGCCGATATAGTATGCCTCTCGTACCACCTCCTACATGCATCCCTCTCTCTCTATCCTTCTCCTCATGCCTCGTTTGCTTCTAACACATACATGCATGTATACCGATTGATCTCCCAACATATACCTGGATCGACTTTAACTACCCCCCATCGATCGACGTACCTCACAAGTTATGTCTCTCCTTTCTCTAACAAAGGGCGATTGATCTTCCTATGTAGTTATGTCTGCTTACCACAGCCACATCATCCCCCCTCATCATTCGTGCATGCCTCCTGACCCGTCTCTCACACGCAAGTGCATAGCCAACAAGCAGCCATCTCCTCTCTTATTGATATTGCGGGCGTGCCCTCCGTTTGTCTAGCAAGCCTATCCCACCATTTGTTAGAAGCAACTCCACTACCACCCCCTCCAACACTCTAGCTCTGTCTCTCTCACAACCTTATTCCTCTCTTGCACATATGCATGGATGCCGATCGATCTCCCTTAATACATGAGGCAGATCGATCTCCTTAATACATGAGGTAGGCCTCTCTCCTCCTCCACACATATACCAGCCATTGTACCTCTATAGTTAATTGGGCCTCCCTCTTCCCCCACCACACACCAATAGTCGAGCGCTGCAGGTAGGTATCCATGCCATAGAGACAAACTGCACATGTCCCCTCTCACGTTCCAGTAGGCCAGCCACTCTATATCTTTGACGTGGGCACACACAAATTCGATGGCACTCTTTATCGATCATGCACGCACACACACACACACACATCATCCCTCTTTTCGATTCTATGGACACCTCAAGCCGGTGATACCTCCACTCTCTTCTCGTGGATCGCCCCCTCTATATATATGTTATATCCAGGACTCTATTTCACACACATTGCATATGTTACATTTTTGATTGACCCCCCAAAAAAAACTCTCAAGGACCCACACACTATATCTCTCTAGGTTTGTATCTCTCACACAGAACCACACGTAGGTGGTGTACGTATACAAGAAGAGAATAGGTGCACCGTGCACGTACTCACACTTCGTGCCCAGCCACACCCGCACGGGTACACGGTGGAGCTCATTTTTTTTACGAAATGGCAGCCCACGTGCTAATTTGAACGCCTGTAGCGGTTGTTTACCTATGGAGGTCGTGTACCACGCCTGCACAAAACAAAGTTCGACTTGACGGGTTGCCGCGTTATTTTTAAGTAAAGTTATAGCGCTCAATGGCACGTACACAGAATATAAAAAAAAATTTATGGAGAAAAAGGTAGTCCGCTCACTGATCCGGCCGCATCCCGTCCGCCGAGGGAAAGGGAGTGCGGTGGCCTCTCTCTCTCTTACCATTGGTCACTGATCCGGCCGCATCCCGTTCGCTGGGGGAAAGGGAGGAAGCATCATTTCTCCGTTCGACGGCGCCGAGGCAGCACGCCCCGATCTGCGGTACACGCCGTTCTCTCGGACCAAGCTCCGCGCGGCGCAGGTTTCGCCACCGCCGCAGATTCTCGCCGCCGCTCACCTAGTTACATCCCGACGACCTTCAGGTATCCCCTCCGGCCTTGCTCCACTGCCCGTCTTCCCACGTCGCTGTATGTGGATCTTCCATAGTTCTTTGCCCAAAACATAGCTCGTCCAACGTACTTTCCATATTGCATTCTCGTCCTCACACCGTTTTAGACAAACACAACTGTGTTGTTATCTTCCCTTAAGGCAAGGAATATGCTTCTTTTTTGTCGTCGCATGTGTCATCAACTGTTATTGGCCAGTAATTGCTTCCTTTCTACCTCTTTTTTGCAAACAGGGCTATCCATTTCACCTCGTTGCTATTACGACCTTTTGGTGAACTGCACAAATCACTTTTTTCTTAAGAGTGTTTTGTGCAGTTGTACTAAATGTCACATGGGCAACGTCTCTACATTTCAGTGCGACTGCACAAAGGGAGATTGGTTTTGCTCTATCCTCCTCATCCAACTCCGAGCCTAATCTTCTCCAACTAGTTAGTCTTAAGAGAGACTGCAAAGGTGACCGGCTTCTATTTATGTGTTTATTGTTTCATCAGCAGTCCTCTATTATCGTAATCACACTTAATATCTTTGGAACAGGGACACTCAGCTCTATTTTAGTGGAACTGCACAAAATGATCGGAATGTTGCATGCTCCAGACAGCTACTTTTTCCCAACATGCATTGTTGATTTAGACAGAGCTGGGGGGACGTTGCTGCCAATTTAACACCATCTCACAACTCTGTCTTCAGTTGTGATGTAATTATTAGCTCCAATCTGCTAATAATTGACATGCATTAGCAAGGAAGTTAGTTTTTTATTATTTCCGAAAGTGCATCGATGGCAAGACACAAGAAAAGAAGCTGAGAGATCACACCATTGTACAATTTCATGTCTCGCTGGAAAATTATTTGTATAGTACGTCAATTATGTAAACAAATGATGGAAGCTTGATAGCATTGCCAGAAGCCTCTTCATCATCCGGGTCCATGTGCCATGCACAAAATAATACTCCTTCATTCCTAAATATTTGTCTTTTTACAAATTTCAAACGGGCATATTTTAGAGTGTAGATTCACTCATTTTGCTTCGTATGTGTACTCCCTCCGTTCCTAAATATTCTATTCGTCTTTCTAGAGATTTCAACAAGTGACTACATATGGAGCAAAATGAGTGAATCTACACCCTAAAATATGTATATACATCTGTATGTGCCACCCATTTGAAATCTCTAAAAGACAAATATTTGAGTAGTCACTGTTGAAATTCTAGAAAGGCAAATATACTCCTGAGTATATTTAAGAACCGAAGGGGTAGTGCACAACCGCATGGGAGACTCAGCCCGTCGTTCGCCAAGATTAATAATGAGTAATGAGCAGTAAAATCGTAAGCCCCACCTTTCCCACTGTAAGTTGCTCTGAAGAAGCAACCATCAATACGCTCTTCTTTGAATCCGCTCATACTACTCCATCCGTCACTGTTTATACATCGTGCTTCAAAAAAAAGATCTGTGGGACCAAGGCGACTAGCGATCGGCCTGAAAAATAGCATTGGTAGTTATAGCACGGCGTCTATTACTAGAGGGAATAATGCGTACACACATGCATGCAGTGCTTCCACCCCGGGTACACACATGCATGCACTTACTCCACTCCATAGTAGTACAGAGTACATGGAGAGAAAATTGTGGACTTGATTGTGGTTACCATGCCCTAATTAATTGAGCATTAAACCAAACGCGTCTAAAGTCTCTCTAGTGGTGGAAATGCATTGAGAGAAATGCATCATAATGAAGCGCTACCAGAATCGTGATGAGGGAGGAGTAGTATGAAGGTTCAAAACCAAGTACGCGTATGGCCAGTCAGTCAACGCACCTCCTCTTGGCATATCACTGACATGTGGGTCGGGAGTGTGACAAAATCGATCTCAATTGACGGCAAAGAGCCAACCCGCCGTTCCTTGAGAGAGACGAGGAGCGAGAACACACAGACGGGCTCGCATGGAGGCCAAGATATATTCGAGCATGGTTGGTTGATCGATATCATTCATTACATGTTGGGCTGTCATTTTCTGCCCTTCTCCGGAATAAACGTGTACTTTAGCAGAGATAAAAAAATAAGAGTACAGACGCTCCACCATGCGGTTCGAGTAGTAGTACTACTCGTACTATTGCGCTTGGCTCTTCGCCTCTTCGTGAAGTCGAACAATGATGGTACTCCGCATGTTGGGTACTATAGTGTATGCCTCTAACAATCTGACACTGAATGGACTGATGCATGTCCACCGAGGGTAGGTTGCATTAGTCAAAAGGCGTAAGCGAGCTTCACCCTGTCCTGCAAGCTTCTCCTCATTCTACGAGTTGACGGGACACACCAAAAAGTAGTGCCAGCCATACTCCCTCCTTTCCGGTTAATATGGCTTAATCTTTTTTGCAGGTAAATGAAAGAGCTTTATTCATATATAAGCATTCTTAGGACGATCCGCCAAGACACTCGTCACTAGGAAGCGAGGTACCCCACAAAAAAGAAGTAGTAAGCGAGGTGTTTCATCAAGCCAGCTCTCGGCCACATTCAAAGTCCAGCAAGCATGGTTCGCACAAAGATGCGCGCAAGGTTTGCTGACCTGTTTACATGTTGAATAACAAAAAAAGAGGAAATATTACCGAGCGCTACTATTTGTAACAGGATATGAGCCAGAATTAAGTGAGAGTTGTGGCAAGTGTTCAATGCAATCAACTTCCATTATCACATGCGAGAACCCTCAAAGAGAACCAAATGTGTTGAAGATTGCTTTATCACATTTTAAAATTATAATAAGAGTGCAGACGCTCCTCCATCCGGTTCCTAGTACTAGTATAGTACGTACCTTTATAGACTATATTAGTAGTACTAGTGCTAGTAAACTTTGCGCTTGGCTGTTCGCCTATTTGGGAAGTCAAACAATAGTAGCACTAGTAGTATAGTGTATGCTTCTGGCAATCTGACACCGAATTAACTGTTGCACGTCCACCGCCTGAGCGAGGGAGAGCTTGCATTAGTCAAAAGTTTCTCCTTGTCCTGCGAGCCACCGCGTGCAAGCTTCTCCCTGTTTGGATCCATGGGTTAGAGTTAGTTTGGGTTAGTTTGTACTCAACTAACCCAAAAGTATCCAAACAGCAGGGTTAGTTTGGGTTAGAAGCATCTATCCCATCCAAAAAATCTAACCCACCCAAGAGGTGCTTATTAGGGTTAGTTCTTCTTTGGAGCACTAAAAAACACATTTTTCTCTCGCTCTGCCGCAGCAAATCCCTCGCCACTTCCTCGAAGCTTCTCGTCCTCTTCCTCCCTCCCTCTCGCAATGCCCATGAAGGTGCCGCGCCGTATCCGCGCTCCATCTAACCCTGTCATCTAAGCACCTCTTTGGCTAGAGTTAGTTCATGGTTAGTTCACGGTTAGAATCTAACTCTAACCTCTAACTGAGTTAGAGTATCCAAACAAGGCCAAAGTAATGCTAGTCCATACTGCCTCCTATCCGATTAATATGGATTAATTTCAAACAAGATAAATACACTCTCTGTCACTGTATATTTGTAAAAATATGGTCAGTGGACTTCATAATACGCTCAATGCGCTCAATATATATATATATTCCGGTGCTTATACAGTCACTAGCTCACCCTGACTGAGTATGTGTGTGCATGCACGTGTAGGTTGAGCACTTAGCGTGACCGTGTGTGTTCCGTCGTGTTCTCAGACATGCATGCATTAGGGCATTGCGCGCATTTTTGCGTCCATGTGTACGTGAGACTATTGCATACACGTAGGGGGAGTACGTGTAGGGGCCACTAAGGAGCAGTCAAATCACACTGTAAGTTAGTCGGAAGAAGCAACCATCATTTCACTCTTGAATGACACGTACGCAATATAAAATGGTTGATATGGAGAGAAAAAGAAAACCACTATATATACACTTGCAGGAGCCTAAGCTACAAGCCTGCTTGCTAAGGTTGCTCTCTTCACAAGCATAGAACGACGGGCCTGATCCCGCAGCTGGGGGAAGGGAACAATGTTCTGCGTAGACACGGTCGACATCGGCAAGGGAGAAAACCCACAGTCGGTGCATCCCAATCGGGGGTCACCGTGGTATGGGCCGATGTCGCGTCCCAACCGCCCTTCTAGCTACAGCCCGACGTCCCAGGTAGTCCATCTTCCTTTTGGAGCCGGCTTGCTCCACTACCGTAGCTCCATCTCCATGTCGATCTTTCTCTACTTCTACCGGCTTCTACTTGTGACGAGTTTATGTCTCATGAACTAGTGCCAGTACTATTATTCTAATCACACTTCTTCAATATCTTTGCCATCAGGGATGCTCAGGTCGATTTTAGTGGAACAGCACAAAAGCATCGTATGATCCGAGGGTGCCAGCCATCTTTCCTTCGACAGGTTCTACCTGGCCAGGGAATTAAATCATGTTTAGGGTTTAGGGTTTAAGTCATAATGACCCCATCAGTAGTTTTTCTTTCGTACACGTTCTCACAACTTTTTTCTTTAGCTGTGAAGTAAATATTGGCTATGATCTGTGAATCATTGAGATGCATCAGCATGCGTGTTAGTTTTCCTTTGTATTTGATGGAATGTTGTAACGGGGCAACCTTGGAATAGGAATGAAAATGGAGTGGAAAGTTCCGTTTTTCCGGAGAAAAATTGGAAACGGAGAGAAACCAACGTTTCGTTTCATTGGATCGTGCCATCGAGCAAAACCAATGTTTAAATCACGTCTGTCGTGTTCGTGTCTCACCCTCCTCCATGGCTCGACCCCACATGGTCGCTCGGCATGCCACTCCCCGCAAACCTAGTATACAATAACTTTCCCGCCTGCTTGTCGATGGATCGCGCCATGGAGTACTACTAGCACTACTGGAAGAGATTGACGAGTTGGGGGAGGATAGCTAGCTGTAGCACGGACTCCTAAGAACTTTTTACATGCATGTTGTAGCCGGCTATTGCGACCTTTGAACGCGGAGCAGCCGCGTGCACCCGGAAGCGGCGCGGGCGACGCTCTCTCGACCGGCGCGCCGCTTCAATGCCGGGCGCGGTGAGAGGTCGCGTCCGCCTCGACCGGGCATGAATGCGTAATCGACTGCTTGTGGGAAGCACGCGCAGGTAATGAAGAGGGTTCGGGTTGGTCAGGACCGGCCGTGGCAGCGGACCGGACATGCGCAAACAAGAGATGTTGTATGTTAATATTGCTGCGTATATAATTAATTACGTAAATAATGTGCCTGTTGGACAAATATGGTTGGAGATGGAGATGGAAATGGAATTTTACGTAAACACGGATATGCATGTCTATGTCTATGTGTGTGTGCGCCACGACTCTCGCGACCTACAAGCGGGGGCGTGTTTTTGATCGAGTTTTCTTTCTTGGTACGTTAGAAAATTAGTTTGTCTAATTCACCTCTAGATGTTATTTAAGGATATCACATCTAAGCTCCCACAAGTATATAATGTAGCAACAAGAAACAAAAAAATAGGACAAAAAAATAGACCACAAACAGAGTGGACATCAACTTAGATCTGACATAACTATGTCACATCTAGATGTGTCCTAGACAGACCCTTAAAAAATTGTCCACCAGTTTTCGTTTCTTTTTTCCGGGAACGCACATATTCTATTTAAAACCACTGCTATGGAGAGATTTTTTACTCCATTATAGCCTCTTGTTTGATAGAGTTTCTCGGGTCTCGCTCTCTCACCCTCTCCATATCAAAACAAGATGAAAGTGTCCACTCTATCTCTCTCCTCACCGATGGTCACAGATCCGGTCGAATCCCGACCGCTGCGAGAGGTGAGGAGGTGCAGTGTTGACGTTGTCGCCGTCGGCGACGGAGGGAGCCGATGTGCACCGTCCTCTCGGAGCCGGCACTGGCACGGACGAAGATCCTCCGCGCCCTTGTTCGCTGCCGTCGTGCGAGCAGATCCCGCCCGCCCGCCTAAACGACATCTCGCCCACCTAAGGTATAACTTCTTCTACTGGTCCAGCTCCCCAGGTCGCTGCGTGCGAGTTTTCCTCTATGCGACTACTCCCCAGCTCCCCATGCATAGTAGCTAGGGTTCGTCGGCTGGTCCAACATCACCTACTAGTACTATTATAGAGGAAATGCCACTCGAAAAGTTGTCCTGATTTATGCCTCAGTGGAGGTATACATGTTGTTTCGACAAAAAGTACATGGTGGTTGTGCAGTCATTGTCCATATGGTGGTAGTGCTATCACTGGTTAAATGAAGAAATAATTTTTTCGGGTATCCTGGTTTAGTTCCCATCAAGATATAATTATGATGCTTCTGTTTGTTGGTGTACTTTTCATTAACCCTTTTTTATATTTTTGGAAACAGCGATGCGTGTCTCCATACCCGGGCATGTCTTCCTCAATTTTAGTGGAACTACACAAAATTGGATGGCCATTATTGTTCCGCATCACTGTCCTCTGCCACGTGGTTCTTCCTTCCTCGAGCTTGATTACTGAGAAGAAACAGACCACAGCGAGGATTTGTCGAACTTCATAGGTGCCTCACCCAAACTTGATGCCAAATGGATGATGCATCACCACGATGACCTACCGATGCTCATGGTTGCGCCTCATGGTTGTGTCGGCTGGTGAAGCTGATCGATTTTCAATGAAAAACAAGCTGTCTTCCATCAGTGCTCTTTGCTTGTTACGCACAAAGATGATATCCTTTGTCAGTTCACCTTGGTTGCGTTGGAGACGCAATGCCTTTTCACGTTGGTGCAATTTTATCACGCAATTGGCTATGAACCAAATGTTTCCTCGAAGAAGGATCGACGTTCGTACTAAGAGCATAAGTTTTGTATTGATTTCTAAGCCTTCTCACAACTTTGTCTCCAGCTCCCCTGTAATTTTATTTGTCTAGCTATGAACTTTGATTTAAAAAATGGTGTGGACTAAAAACCCGGATGGACGTAGTAGCACTCCATTTTTATTTACTCCGCATATTAGATTTGACTGAATTCAAACTTTGTAGTACTCTCAAACCTTTCCGATAATTGAAATTAAAATTCTTTATTTGTACACACTCTCACACGTTTCCGATAATTTGGCGCATGTGTGGTTGTTCACTTAAGGGAGGGTAGTGTACCACACGTGAAGGACAAGAAGTGCGACTAGGACGCGTGGGCGTGGATCATTAGTTCATCGGAACTAGTACTAGTTTTCTTCACTGTACATTAAATAAAGAGTTTCGTTTCGTACTTACACGAGAGAATAAGAAAACTACTCCACTATATATTAGTCGTATACACACGAGAGTACTATATGGACGCAGCTTCATTGACTTAGTGCACCTGCCTTTGGGTTTATGACAGGTGGGCCCAAAATGTGGCTGGCTCAACTGTCATACAGCCAAAAGCAGATGCAGTGAAGGCACCGGAGCTCAGTCCGTACTACATTAGTATATATATAAGCGGGATCCTCAGCGCTTGTTCGCTAGGGTTTGCACTCTCCACACGCTCGCCGCAATACATATATGTTACACGCTGGAGGCTCAGCGTTCATTTTCTAGGGTTTGCTATATTCACAGTCTCTCACCCTCTCTTCACCAGATCTAAACAAGACTGCATTGGCCTCTTGTCTCTCTCTCCCCTCAAAGCTAGTGAAGGAGGCGTCCATATCCCGTCGCACCGGGAAGGGGAGGAGGTGCAGTGTTAACTCTATCGCCTTCGGCGAGGGAGGCAATTCACTGCTGGCTGCGCTGTTCTCTTTCACCCAGCGCCTGTGCGGGAGGGCCACCGACCCCTTCTTCCTCGCTGTCGTACGTAGTATGGGCAGATCCGGCCTCCTGCCGCACGCCTTGCCACATCCCGACGACCCTAAGGTATAAGTTTCTTTGAAACCGTCGTTGCTCTAGCCGCATGTGCATCTTTTTCGATCTGTAGTCGAATCTAGGTCTTGGTTCAAAGACGAAAGAAAGGTGCGGTGTGGTGGAGCATGAATCAAGGACGTGGTTCAATGAGGAAAGGAGGGAGGAAAAGTAGTATAGACTGGTTATCCAGCCGCTTTGTTGGTCGAAAAGGGAAAAGGGGGGAAACCCAGTACACACATCTATAAGGAACCGATCCCTTTGTTGAAATGGGAAAGAAACTGGGGGGGGGTCAGGTAGTTTGTGCAGGACTAGATTTGCTGCCCTCACATATTCAAAGCGAACAAATATGGGACCAACACAGATATGCTGCTTGGCTACATACTCTGCATCACCCATTTATACATGTGGACGCACATGGTGCTAGCATGTCCCATACAACTATTTTGCTATTGTTAATCTAAGAATGCCGCTGAAAAATTGAAGGAATGCCACTATTAAAAGTAAATTACATTTTTTAACGAATGTTGTTTCAAGAGAGTGTCTCTGTTAATATGAATCAATGCAACCGTTTTAGAAATGCTACTATCCTACTTTGTTTTCCATCCAAGATAAGTTAGATGCTTCTTTCCGTCACCGTTTGTTTCATCCTCCTTTATCGGCAAGTAATTGTTTCCTTTTTTGCCTCTGTTAAAACAGGGGTATCGATTCAACTTGTTGCTATTGCGACATTTTGCTTCGCTACTCGAGACACTTATGTTTTAAGAGTGTTTTGTGCAGTTCAACTTGAATGTCACACCGGTGACTTTGCTTAATTTTGGTGGAACTGCACAAAAGGAGATCGAGATTTGTTTCTAGTGTTCTTGTCGAGTTGTTTCAAATCTTGGTCTCAACCACATGATATCTATTCAACTTGTTGCTATTGCGACATTTTGCTTCGCTACGCAAAACACTTTGCTTGATTTCAGTGCAACTACACAAAAGGAGATTGGATTTCCTATTCGTGTTAGCAGATTCGTATTTTATCCTGGTGTTCTCATGAAAGGTCAGTACAGGCCTTCATCCACATGATTGTGAAGTGTGCTTTGAGATGTTGGGCTACTTGTATTGGTACTGTTTTAAATAAATGTTGAATTGAAGCTATTGTATTGCTGTCTTTTCCCATTAAGTAGTGAACAAAAATGGGACCAACCCAGACATGACGCTTGTTGCTTTGTTACAACAAACTCTGCATCACCCCCTTTATAAGTAGATGGAAGCACATATTGTTGTTGCGCCCACTCGCCCCTGGAACTGTTTATGCTTTTCGTTAATCTAATGCCGCTGGTAAAATTAAGCAATGCCACTCTGAGAATTAATTAACTACTAAATCTTAGTTCAAAACTGCAACACTTGTTAGGAATGGTACTATCCTGCTTTGTAGTTCTTTCTACATGTTTAACCAAGGTATTGTTAAGATAATGTCTCTTTAAAAATGAATCAGTTGCATTGTTTGAGGAATGGTACTTTTCTGCTTTGTCATTCTTTATACATGTTGAAACAAGGCATTGTTAAGATAATGTCTCAGTCAATATGAATGAATCACACTGATGGAGCATTGCTACTCTCCTGCTTTGTTTCCCATTAAGGCAAGTCATCAACCGTTATTTCTCAGTAATTGTTTCACTTATACCTATTGTTGCTTACAGGGATATCAAAATTAAAGCTCGGTTTTATTCCGACTTCGATTTTAGTTGAACTGCACAAAAGGAGCCAATGTGTCCAAGGCAAACTGCTGCGTTACTGGGTCCAGTTGGTTGTTCCACTTTGCGTAAAGAAGCGATCATCGGTTGCGGTACATTCTGTATGAATGGCCGAGAAGCTTTACAGAGTATTATTAGACACCGGTGACATGACTAGTCTGCAGAGACCATTCGCAATTTAACAACATGTGGAGTGCCCTGGGCAAAAAGTGCCCAAACAAGTACAAGAAGCTACGACAGGACACGATCATAGGCATTACATATTTGAATGGGAAAAGCTTGTCAAAGTTTAATCACTGATGTTAGCAAGAAGATGTTAGTTTAATATATTGGAATTGGAAAACCTTGTCAAAATTTGCTCATTGATGTTAGCCAGAAGACATGCATTTGATATTTTTGAGTGGGACGCCCTTGCTGTGAGCAGCGTCGAGTGTTTTTTCCTATTCCTGTGTTTAGTTTAGAAGTAAACAGTTACGTTGTTGAGATATTCTTGTGTTAAGAGTTTGTTCTGAATATTCTCTATGTAATGCCAGGCCTTGTGTTTGATTGCAAAGTTGAGCTTGGAATGTTGTGACATGCGGCATCACGAGCTGTTCACCGTGCCTCCTGAGAATAATGCTTCGTATTGTTTTCCATGTCGATCTAATGCCAGTGATTTGCTTGTTAAGAAGATCATCCTGTTCTGTTGATTCCGTGCGTAAGAAGTTCATCGTTTGATGTTTCATTCATAGCCTATACGACATGTGGGGTAGGTTAGACGTGAAACAATATGATCTTCCGACCAACTCATGATATTAGGCCGTGATTGGATCGTCGCTTTCCAACCAAAACCGCTTGTAAAACTGACGCTTGTAAATTAAAGCAGATGGTCTCGGGCAAGGTGCTTGGTTGGTCGATTTCGACTAGTAAAATATCAGAAGTAATTCACACACGATAAAAACACTGAACGACACTCGGACGATTGCTAATCCAGCTGTTAGCTACTTTTTCAGCCTTGCCCATGGATGGCATGATACGCACGTCGTGCATGTATCGTCTGGTAATGTCGTCCATATAGCAGTGCTCATAAAATATACACGGGTCTCTCAAATTACACACGTAACCCGCCGGTTTTACTTACAGACCTCGGGCCTTCCGACGACGAGTAAATTACACTTGTATGTTAATATAGGTTTGAAATAAACCAGAGCTCCCAAGCGCGGCCTTACCGTTTCATGCCGTCTCAGTTTCTTGAAGGTGCTCATAGGTGTCCGATGATCCTGGCTTCCTGAATGAGCAGCGGCCGCTGTATCAGACCTCTATAGGGCCCGCGAGGCCCTCTCCGTTGTCCTTCGAGTTGTTGCGCTCGCCGTGGCGCTGAGCATTGTTAACATGGTCAACGAACATGAGGATTCAGGAGATGACTTTATTTTGACTGGATGACACTAGGGACCCACTAGGGCCATAGCCGTACGTACGCAAGTGCCTCCTTATTATGTACAACTATATATTTTTTGCTTTCTCCTGGTTTCCTGACATCACGGTCCCACACCATTGTCAACCTATGTAGTCAATATAAACGAGAGAATTGCACAAGGTGCGGCCGACAGCTGGGAGCAAGCATCTTGAGCAGTATTTGTGTTTTTGAGGCGTGAGCACTGCAGAGTTTTTCTTGGCGATGATTTCGTTGTTGTTCGAGAGGAGAGCAGGGTATTAATGGCGGTCAGTGGCCTGCCTAGCCCAGCCGATATCCAGCCCAAATACTACTTTTTTCAAGATGAAAATGGCTAGCCTAGCTATACGTCTTTTTGAGGAATACCCAGGCAAGGTCAACATGTTATTCTCCGCCCCGCTCGGCTGCAAATCTTTCCTAGGAGGGATGCATTAGGCTTAACAGGAAAGTGGGCTTTAAAAATAATAAATGGGATGTAATTATAAAAGCTGGGCAGTAACTATAAAAAATGCACCAAACACGAAATTAGTTTATAAAATATTATTTATGGATTTTGAAAATCTTAAATTTTCATTGTTACGCACGCAATGTTTCGTTGGATTTTTACTTAATACAAATTTATATTTAATCTGACTAGAAATTTCGGGATAAAAATATTTCGGATGACATCAAAATGTGGGAAATTTTATTGAATTCTGTCTTCAATGGTTGGTTGAAGTTATTAATCGTTGTCCTAGCTAGAAAATGGGCTGTACTTTTAACAAACTGTAAATGGGTTGTTGTAAATTCCAATAGAATTCAAAAATGGGTTGTACATTCTTACAAAACGCAAATGGGCTATAAGTTCTCTGCCACACACTTGTGGGCCTACTAAGTGATGCGTCCCCGAAAAAAATAAGTTAACCCGTATGCAAGGCTTTGTCAACTTATTATAGTCAACACATGGTTCTAGCAACAGTGGCCGTTGGATGTCTATTCAACGGATGTCATGCTTCTTCTTCAATCTCGGATATTCTTAGCTTCGGCCGCCCAAAAAATGATTCCTCCCCGACATCCGGGCGCACTGCTTTGAGGTCGACTGTGGCCTACTAAGTTGGAGCGTACCAAGGGCTTTGTCAACTTAGTCAATATAAACAATTCTAGCTTCAGTGACCCTACGATGTCCATCCAATGGCCGTAGTGCTTCTTCAACCTCTGGTCTTCTTGGTCCAGCCGCCCAAAGCAGCGCCGGTCGTGCCTTTGCTCCCCGCCTCCCATGGCGGCTATGCTACTGCTGAGGCCTCACCGCCCCATACTACTCCCATTCTTTGGCGAGGCCATCCCTCCACTCACCCACACCCCTTGTTATTCTGCGGCGACGCAACCTCACACCGCAGCCAACCAAGTGAACCTCGTACTCCTCTCCGCTGGCTTCCATCTGGTCTTCCCGCTCGCGTCGTCCCCTTCCTAGGCGTCGCCGTTGTCCATCGCCCTGGTGCTCTCGGCGAGGCGTGGTCAACATGGTCAACGTCCGACTTCCATCGGAAGAGTACTGTACGTGGAGAGGCTGATAGCTGGGTCCATGGCGGCCGCAAGGAAGTGCCTCCTTATTACGCGCAAAATAATTATTCCTCCACCTGACAGCAGGGACCCACTGGACGGGCCACCTTATTTCGCGAAAAAAGTTTCCCCCTGACTGCTGGGACCCACCGGACGGGCCATCGTATTTCGCAAAAAAAATGTTTCCCCCGCTGTCATCTCGGACCCACCGGAAGTGCCTCTTTATTACGCACAAAAAAATGAATACTCCCCCTGCTAGCTAGGACTCACCTTGGTGGGAGGCTGACTTGTGGGCCTACTAAGTTGACGGGGACAGAGGGCTTTGTCAACTTAGTCAATATGAACGATTCTAGCTCCAAAGGACCGTCGATGTCCATCCAACGATCGTAGTGCTTCTTCAACCTCTGGTCTTCTTGCTCCACCGCCCAAAGCAGCGCCCGGTTGTGCCGCTTCCGCCCTGCCTCCGTGGCGGCTATCTTTGCCATGAGGCCTCACCGCCTCTACTATTCCCACCGGCGGCCAGCCTGCAATGACGGCAGCCTCACACCGCAGCCAAACGAGTGAATACTCATACTCCTCTCCGCGTGGGCATCCACTACCGCATCTTCACCGGCTCCGCGTCGTCCCCTTCCTAGGCGTCGCCGTCGTCCACCGCCCTGGTGCTCTTGGCGCCGCCTGGTCAATGTGGTCAAGGAACGACTTCCATCGGACGTGGACTGTACGTCGAGAGGCTGACAGCTGGGTCCACGGCCGCAGCAAGGAAGTGCCTCCTTATTACGCGGAAAATAATGATTCCTCCACCTGACAGCAGGGACCCACCGGACGGGCCACCGTATTTCGCAAAAAAAACGTTTCCCTCCTGACTGCTGGGACCCACCAGCTACACCTTCGCACGCAAGGAAGTGTGTCCGGGCAAAAGAAACGATTCACCCCCCCTGACTGCTGGGACCCACCAGCTACATCTTCGCACGCAAGGAAGTGCGTCCGGGCAAAAAAAATGATTTGCCCCCTGACTGCTAGGACCCACCAGCTACATCTTTGCAGGCAAGAAGTGCCTGACAGGTGGGACCCACCTAGTCGAAGCGTACATAGCGTTGTCATTCTGGTCGCGAAAGTGTACGTACATACTTGCCGATGTAGAGCCACGCACGTGTCGTAGTAGAGGTGCGCATGTGTCGTAGTAGAGGCGCGCATGTAGCATGTACACGTACGTACAGCGGCGAGGGCGCAAGAAAGAAAATACGGCCATGTATGTACATACGGGCAAGGTCTCGAATGGCTACTCGCGCATACGTACATGGCTGGGTCGGACCGGAGAAACAGCGTCGTCGTCGTGTTCATGGGGAGGCAACAGAATGAGTCGTGTTCATGGGGAGGCAACAGAATGCGTCGTGTTCATCGGGAGGCAACAGAACGCGTGGGAGCCAACCGACTGGGTCGGAACGGAATGCGTGGTCGTGTTTATCGGGAGGGCTTGGATGGAACAGGCGATGGAAACAAGGCCTGGAGTACCGCACAACAGAGGAATCAGACCTCCTACGTTCGGAATGGGGTCCTGTTGATCGGGAGGGGTGTGGCGTACCGCAAAATGGAGGAAAGGGACCTCCTATGGTCGAAACGGGGGTCCTGTTGAGCGGGAGGGGTGTGGCGTACCGCAAAACGGAGGAAACAGACCTCCTACGGTCGAAACGGGGGTCCTGTTGATCGGGAGGGGTGTGGCGTACCGCAAAACGGACGAAGCGGACATGTGTTGGAGCGCTACGGTCGAAACGGGGGTCCTGTTCATTGGGTGGGGTGTGGCGTACCACAAAACGGGACTCCACGGGATACTGTTCATCTCCACCGTCGACCTCCTCCAGCCTCCAAGGGGCTCCTGTTCATCTAGCCTCTACCGCGCGCTACTCCACCGGCTACTGTTCAACCACCCCTCCACGGGCACCCCTCCACCGTCTACTATTCATCCAGCCCTCCACACCACGGGGTCCTATTCAACCACCCCTCCACGGTCACCCTCCACCGCTCTCACCGCTCATCCACCCTCCACACCACGGGTTCCTGTTCATCCAGAGGCAACGCCACCGCTCACTGTTCACCCAAACCCCCCTGCAACGCTCACTGTTCATCCAATCGATCGGCTTCAGTTAGCAGTAGTAGCGAAGGAATCACTCCATCGGGTTCAGTTCATAGCCATTGATCGATCGCTCGGGTTCAGTAACGCGTAGCCTGCAGTGCAATCGCTCGGGAGCCCAACGCCTCGCTCGGCTTCAGTTAGAGCCAACGCCTCGCACACATGCGCGTACGTGTACGAGAGAAACACGCATCGCTCGGCCTCCGAACTCCCACCGTAACCGGCAACTCCCCAAAATTTTCCTCCCCCTCGCTTCTACCATGGTTTTTTCCGTCATGGACGGCCCAAAGAATGTCATGCAGCTGCGTCTCCGGCCGCCCAGGACGAGAAGCCCATTTTCTATCATGATTTTTTGTCATAGAAGTAGGATCCCACCACATCTATGATGATACCGGGTTATGTCACAATTATCGTCATAGAAGTGTCATATGTATGACAGAAAAAAAATTTGTTCGGCCCAAAATGTCACGGATGTGTCTTTTTTGTAGTGGCTGCTACCTACGGGCGGGGCATGGAGTGGCGGAGCTCCTCACACAGACGCCTGCCCTCCGTGCCGCCGCCATCGCCCGGCTCGACGAGAGCCATGGCGCCCTCTGCCTCGGCGTCGGGAGAAGAAGGAGCAGCCAGAGGAGGCGCTGACTGGCAGTGGCCAAAGGGCCCCACGGCCCTACTCGGCAGAGGTCCAGCGCCCGCCCCGCCTCTTCCTCTTTGACCGGTCCACGCCAACGTGGATAAGTGGAAGCGCCCTCCATGGCCGTTTTCCTGATTCAAAGGCGATTTCGAAAAACGTGTCTGCTTAAAACCGCCAGGACCTGCTTTGTTGAAGTATTTTTATAGATTAGTCCCCGAGTTTTAAACGCTCAGATCTTTTTACCCGTAACTCCGATTGAGGTAAATCCAACGCCCACGTCTTTGTCTCATCGAGCCCGTTCCGTTCCCATCATTTTAACTATGGTTTGAAACTGTGAAAATGACCCTTTTGCCCTTGTCCGTAAACAGCCCCCTCCGAGAGAGAACTGTTTCCGGCAAATTTTTCCGCGGTCATTTTTCACTTCTTCCCGGAGTATTTGTCGACCCCCAGGCAAGCCAACCTCTTATCATAAGCCCCGAACTTGCATGTTGACTTTGCTTGCACCTTGTGCGTGTGTGTGTGTAGTTGCAGTTGTTTCTTCTCGTTTTCATCTGCAGCTATTCCGTTATGCTTATCATGCATGCTTGTGTGTTTGATGATATCTTTTGATAGTTAGAATGTTGTTATTGATAATACCATGTCACTACTCTACTTTATTTTCATGTCATCATTATAAAATGCTATGATACACCATGGACAAGTTAGTACTTGGTGTTGTTATGTTCTTTATGTTGTACTTGTTCACTTGAGAAGTTCGATATGTTATTAAAGCATTTGTACGATGTATGCTCATTGTTGCATTCATGTTAAAATGCTCGTATGATGATTGATGATGGAGAAGATAATAATATGACTTAATAACAAAACCCCTCCGTCATCGATGGGATCGAGTCATAGTGCCGCCAAATCAAACTTTTCCAGTGCAACCACATTTGCCGGTATGTGACGGCCCTAATGCGGTCTATTGTCGTGCCTCTCGCCGGTGCCTCCAACGAGGGAAGCTTATGGGCGCGCGCTACCCTGATCAGGTATTCAGACATAAGCCTTGTGTGCCCGTAGTTGGATTTTGCGCGCTTTTGTCCCCGTGTGGGATCATTTATGTTTTGCCACGACGGTGGTTTGAGGTGTCTTGAGGTAGACACGGGGCCACCCATGACTTAGCCCAGAGGGGAGTGAGTCGGAGTGGCCGGGAGAGTGTCATGGCAGTAGATCGGTTTTGTCGGAACGCCGTTGGTCCACCCGAATGGGATGACGAGGCCATGGGTTCTGTGGTGTCGGTACAGTGCGCTACCTCTGCAGAGTGTATTTAAACTATCGATAGCCGCGTCCTCGGTCATGGGCATAAGTATGTAGTAGGGTACACTACCGGGTCTTGGTCGAAATGGAGGATAAACCTAAAGTAGTTAAGTTGATTAATGTGGTTGTGATCGCCGTAAGGATCACGAGCCATTCATTGGTCGGGTTGTGATCGCCGTAAGGATCACGAGTTTGTCTCTGTTTGTGATCAGGAAATGAGGTGATCACCGTTGGTAAGAGAGTCCGAGGGACTTAGTGCACAAGTTTGGTGGCATTGCATGAGTTATATGTTTGCATTTAAAGAGCCATGGTAGAACATGACATGGTTGCATACAGTTAACATGCTATGTCGGCATTTGATATGATTGGTAGTTTATTTTCAGCATAGTTTCATGATGCCATGCCATGCTTTGATTGATATGATTGAGATGATATGCTATGTTTTAGTGTTGCCATGTTAGAAATAAGTTTGCTATGCCATGTTGTTGCCATGCTAGTGGATGCCATGATGTTAGTTTGATTTATGTCTTTGGTTTATATCATGCCATGCTTAGTTTCTGATATGAGATAGTTGTTGCATGCGCTTGGTTCTTGCTTTGTCTTCTGCTTGTTTGGATGCTATGTATTTGGTTGTCTTGCAAGTACATTCAATGCACTGACCTGGCGTGTTATGCCAGCTTTGTAGGTCGTTCACTTGTTCCGTCTTGCTAGGCCGTAATCTTGCCAGTCCTGTGAGTTGTGGAGCTCAGCCTGAGTGATATGCTGCCAAGACTTCCGCTGCCATTTTAATAGACTTCCTCTGCCGTGTAAATAGCCTTAGGGCTATGCCAGAAGATTATATTCATCACTGATGTAATCATATACACATGTATTTAATGAATATTCTTGTACCTGGAATGCTATATCATGGACCTCTCGTGTGTCAGGTATAATCCTGGGCTGACGTGCGATGGCCCCCTGCTCCATACGGATCGGGGTGCCATAAGGCTTGGTATCAGAGCAGCCAGGCTGGCATAGATTATCATAGCATTTGATCACCGCCACCATCAACCCGTAATGACCCTAAGGGATTTGACCCATCCTTGGCATCCGGCATGGCCACTGTTAATAAACAGGCGGCGCAGTCGGGACCGACACATCCTCACCCCGCTGTCCCCGCCTAGTTATCCTTGGAACGTGCAGCAATCCTATCCTTTCTGGTCGGACGCACCGCTTTCCCTTCGCCATTAAGGGAAAGGGGCCACGCCATGCGGGCCTATCCCACGCAACTGCCTATAAATGCCCTTTCCGCTAGCCGTTTCGCTCGCCCCTCAGTCTGGCATGTCCCTGCAAAGAAGCTTAGCTAGTAGCACCCCAGTCATGGCTAGCAACTCCAAAACTCCCACATATTACACCCACACCTATGCCATCAACCACCATGGCTTTCCACCCCTTCTTGTCGAGATGCTCACCATAGCATTTGGCGGCAAGACTAGCCCCGATTACCTTGTGTTCCAATCGACACCCGTCCCTCACCTTCATGCTTTGTTGCAAGAGTGCACATCAGCCTAGGTCCTGCAGCAGATGTCCAGCCTTTGGTTTTACATGGTAGAGCCATGCCTACCTCCGGTTCAAGCCGCTGCAGTGGAGGCTATCCTTCACCTCCGAACCAAGTTCCCGCATGTAGCAACAAGGCGAGAGTTCTGCTTTTTCCCCACTGTGTCAAACACAGTAATGCAGCCTTCTCCCGTTAGCCAAGGAGATGATCCTGCAATCGCTCGCCTGGTGCAATATATCACTGCCAAGGGGATGTTGATTTCAATGCTGCTTGCCGAGTTCAGAGCCATGGACAATAATGTGGTACGAGTCGTCAAGGAAGCTTACCGTGAGGCTCGTAAGTTCGCATCTCAAGCTGTTTGCCCAACACCATCCGAACCAGTGCTATCCTCTCAACCTGTGCTGTGGCCCAAGCCAAACATCATCACCCTCGACAAGTCTCTTCTCCGGATCCATCAGCAACATTTTTCTGGAGCAATTTCAGCACCACCACCCCAACCCATAGAAGTGTCAGACGATGAAGATGGAGATTGGCTCAGTCTTCGTCCTCCAGGAGAGCCCCGACAAGGCCAGTCTTCTTCATGACTTCAGTCATGCAGTCAGTGGTTCCTGCTAGTCGATCGGTCTGTCGGTTCATCCCCGATATGAGGATAGAACCATGTATCCCGCAGTGAGTAGTTTTCGATTAGCGCGTAGTGCGTCTGTGCTTGTTGTATGTTGGTACTGTTGTAACCCGTCTGCTGTGTTATTTGCTTGTTTGCTTTTGTTTGTGTGTTTGTTTTTGCTTCTCTATCTATCAAACAGAAATGTTTGACAGGGTTGGCAATGTGTGCTAACAAGATTTTAATCAGTAGAACACATACACTAAAAACAACATTGACTCGTTCTGAATCTCTAATAAAATGCGCGCTGGTGTAGGTATATGTATACCAGGAGTACATATACCCACTAGCACTAAAATACCTTAGTGTGATTTGTCTGGTGTTTTCTGCTGCATGTTTATTGCCTCTGTCTGTTTAGATTTTACTGCATACTGCACGCATACCCAGTTCAACCATGAGTACAATTGAGCAGTACTCGGGGGAATGCAAAGTCACATATCCCTCTCTATCTGTGCATACCCCGTGTGCCAGATTTTCCAAACCCAGAACCTCGAAGAGGCCATTTTCATCTGGCCATTTCTCGTCCCTGATTCTTTTTCGTGAACCTGATTGTGTTTCCGGAGAAACACTGCCAGCTTTATTTCACTTGATCCATTACAACTCCCCGATACAGTTTTCAACTCCGATTCTACCTCGACACCTACATTTCGTGGAGTAATCCGCGAAATTTTTCCCGTGCCCTAAACTGATTTCTGAGCTGGCATAGCCACCTCACCTGCATCCAAACCCATCATCCACCACCATCACTACCTTGTGTGGCGCCGCAAGACACTACCACAGCTCCACCGCAGCACGCGATTACTCCACCGGCGCAAAGTGACGGAGGATCAAGCGTGGCGGAGGACCACCCCGTGCCCCATCTTCTTCCACACCTCGAGCCACCAGCCGCGCGTTGTCTCGAGCCCGCTCGTTCCTGATGAGAATCACCAGGAGGATCGACGAGCCGACCAGCGTGCCCAGCAATGCCGCGAGGAACAACTATAACGCCACCAAGAACACCTCCTCGCCGAAGGAGCTCGGCTCGATCTCACTCAAACCGAAGAGGTAGTAGAGTTGCATTGTGTTTGCGTGTTGGAAGCAAGCCATGCTGCCGTTTTTATAGCCCAACCCCAGTGTACGGTGAGTGGAGTCCAGGAAACTCGCTCGTCGCCCGATCACCGGCGTCCAGGAGGCGAATCCGTGAGCAGTGCCAACAAGGTGCTGGCCCGCGACGTGAGTGCTCGCTGCACCGGCGCCGTGCATGCCGCGCACTACGGCACTAGGGTCCTCATCCCCCTAGGAGCTAGATGCGCTACGCCAAGCCGCACGCGAAACAGCAGCACAGAAGAAGCAATTAGCCGGAGGTAGAAGAAGGAGGCTGCTAGTGGGCCCTCGACCCACGTCTCAGCAGGTCAGTCCACTGTTCACTAGGTGCATCTAGCAATTTTTTGAGAGTTTGATCTTGAGTGCCCCTAGCCGTGGATTTAACCATGTTTGCCCATATCTCTTTCTGGGTGTACCAACTATCGGTGCCCCAACTCGTTCGAATTTGACCAAAGGGTTAAAATTAACCCAGAGGTTTTTCTCCGGAGTGGGTATCTTTTCTTTGTGCTGTAACCCTAGGAATCTCGAGGACGAGATTCTTCTAAGGGGGGAAGGTTTGTAACAGCCCCAAAATCGGGTTATCAATTTTTGTGCTGTTATTCCTTCCTGGCACTCATTTTCAAAATCTTTCTCCTGAGTTTTGCTGATGACCCTGAGAATTCTTGTCATTTCCAACCTTTCAAAACTTGCTCATTTCTTTTTTAGTGGGCAAGACCTCAGTTGCATCATCTTAAACCCTCTCAAACCCTAATTCCAAATTTTTGGGATTTGAATATGCCCTTTGTGATTTCAAAGGGACTATCATTTTCCTTGATCTGTTCATCATCCCATCTATTCCCAGAGACCCTCCTATCCTTTTCAACCTTGGATATGCAAAAATATTGCCAAGTCCCATGCAATATTTTTGAATTATGATTTATTCTTTTTCTTGCCTTTCCGAGGAATAAAATCCAAAGGCATAGCTAGCCATATCCAAAATTCATGTGAATTGATGGAGTTGATAATTATGCCTAATCCAAGCTCTGGCAATCATATTGGCCATAATTAAATAAGGAAAATTGCCTTTTCTTATTTAATACCAATATTGCATTTCTGGCACTTTCTAAAGGAACTATTATTTTTATAGCAGGGAAATTCTCACATCAATTGTGGAGCTTGTCCTTTCTATAAAATCACTAGTTCCATCATCATCTCATGTTCATCAGTTCAAAAATTGGGCACATGATCCAATGCAAGTTTCTGCCTTCTCTGAAATTTTGCAAAGGAAGTGCTTTATTCCTAATTCCTTTTGAGCTGTAAATTGGTAGGGTGATTATATTGATAAATCACCCATGGATACCAAAGATGAGCTCAATCCAATCATCCTAGCTCCCTGTGCAATTTTTCAAAGTTTCTGACCAGATTGTCACTTTGTGAAGGAAGTACCTTCATAGTGTTTCCAAATGGTATGAAACTTTGCCATACTCTAACGTATCCCAACTCATTATCCTTCACCCAAATTCAGCTCATTTAATTGAGTTATGTGAGCACAAGAGCAATTCTTGTTTTCTATCCAAATTTTCAGTTTGTGAAGCAAGTACATTTTATCTTGCTCCATTATGGCTGACAATAATTCCAATGCTTCTACTATCCATATAGCCCACATACCCAAGAGTTTGGCTAATTTCATTTAGCCAATATTTTCCTAGAAGTTTCCCAAGTTTCTGGTCAAAAGTAATACTTGTGAAGAAAGTACCAATTTGGTGAGTCCATTTCGTGTGATCTTTTTACAGCATCTACTTATGACCAAATCATGAGGATTTGCCAAGTTATAGCTCAATACAAGCCCCCTAGTTAGTGCTTCATCATCATTTGATTTCTGGACATATTTTAGCAGTTGTTAAGCAACTATGTTAAATATTTGTCCTGATGACCTCAAAACCCCCAGGACCGTAGTCCTTGCTACCCTAAGCCTCCCAGACATCAAATTTACCATTTAACCTCTCTGGTTTTACCTCTAGGATGTTGCCAAGTTTGCAGCAGTAAACTTGTGGAGCTTGGTTTACTCCACTCCCTTTGTCTCTGCCTGTCTATTTACCGTACTAATAATCCACTCTGGAAGGACTACGCGTTAGACATGTTTTAGCCTCAGTAAAAACTCCCGACCACGCCATGCTAGTGGTGACCACGAGGGAAGCCAGCCAAAATGGTGGTCTAGCCACTGTTCTCGTTGGCAGCGCTGCTCCGACTGTCCCTGACCTCGCCATTAATGTCCTACAGCTCCACATCGTCGTCGCCGTTTGCCTGGACCCCGCTCCCCCTCCGTTTTCTTCTCCGACGAGCTGTGCCAAGGGTCGAACAGTAAGCACCCGTGAGCCCGTCTTCTTCCTCGCCCCTGTCTTCTTCTTCCTCTCGTCCGCGAGCACCCCTCGTCTCCGTGAGCCTCTGCTGCTCATCGTGACCCTCCTCGTCGCCTTCCCGTCCCTCCCCATGAGCCTTGGCCGCGCCTGCCGACGCTGCACCGTCACCGATGCGCGGACACGTCGCCCGCCGCATGCCACCTCCTCCCCCCTTCCTGAGCTTCCCCCGCGGCTATAAGTAGCAGCCCCGAGCTCCCTCGCAGTCCACCATCCCTCCTCGTAGCTCTCCCCCTCGCCTCGGAGCTCCCTGTCCGCTCCATGGCCAAAACCTCGCCGCCGGCCGCTGCCTAAATTCGGCCAGTGTCGTGCTCCCCTTGACTCCCTTCCTCCACCAGTAGCATCCCCGGAGTCTGGTGACCCATCCCCCCCCCCTCATTCCCTCGTCGGAGCCATCTTACCACCAAGCCCCGCCGTCCTCTGTCTCCGCAGTCGACGCATCTCTAGAGCCGCGGCGCCGGCGCTGCAGGTTGCCCCGAGCCACCCTGCTGTTACCTACGGGCGCGGCATGGAGTGGCGGAGCTCCCGCGCGCATGGCCCTGCCCTCCCGTGCCGCCAGTCGCCGGCTCCGACGAGAGCCACGGCGCTCCTCTGCCTCAGCATCGGGGAGAAGAAGGGAGCGGCCAGGAGGAGGCGTTGACCTGGCCAGGCTGGCCAGGCGGGCCCCACGGCCCCACCTGGCAGCGGCCCAGGCACCCGGCCCCGCCTCTGCCTCTTTGACTGGTCCACGCCAGCGTGGATAAGTGGAAGCGCCCTCCGTGAAGCCGTTTTCCTGATTCGAAGGCGTATTTCAGAAAAAACGCGTCTGTTTAAAACTGCCAGGGACCTGTTTGTAGAAGTATTTTTACAGATTAGTTCCTGAGTTTTAAATGCCCGTATCTTTTTACCCGTAACTCCGATTGAGGTAAATCCAATGCCCACGTCTTCGTCTCGTCAAGCCCGTTCTGTTGCCATCATTTTCACTATGGTTTGACACTGTGAAAATGACCCTTTTGCCCTTGTCCGTAAACAGCCCCCTCCGAGAGAGAACTATTTCCGGCAAATTTTTCCGCGGTCGTTTCTCACTTCTTCCGAGAGTATTTGTCGACCCCCAGGCAAGCCAACCTCTTATCGTAAGCCCCGAACTTGCATGTTGACTTTGCTTGCACCTTATGCGTGTGTGTGTGTGTAGTTGCAGTTGTTTCTTCTCGTTTTCATCTGCAGCTATTCCGTTATGCTTATCATGCATGCTTGTGTGTTTGATGATATCTTTTGATAGTTAGAATGTTGTTATTGATAATGCCATGTCACTACTCTACTTTATTTTCATGTCATCATTATAAAATGCTATGATACACCGTGGACAAGTTAGTACTTGGTATTGTTATGTTCTTTATGCTGTAGTTGTTCACTTGAGAAGTTCAATATGTTATTAAAGCATTTGTACAATGTATGCTCATTGTTGCATTCATGTTAAAATGCTCGTATGATGATTGATGATGGAGAAGATAATAATATTACTTAATAACAAAACCCCTCTGTCATCGATGGGGTCGAGTCATAGTGCCGCCAAATCAAACTTTTCCAGTGCAACCACATTTGCCGGTATGTGACGACTCTAATGCGGTCTATTGTCATGCCTCTCGCCGGTGCCTCCAACGAGGGAAGGTTATGGGCACGCGCTACCCTGATCAGGTAGGCAGACATAAGCCTTGTGTGCCCGTAGTTGGATTTTGCGCGCTTTTGTCCCAGTGTGGGATCATTTACGTTTTGCCACGATGGTGGTTTGAGGTGTCTTGAGGTAGACAAGAGGCTACCCATGACTTAGCCCGGAGGGGAGTGAGTCAGAGTGGCCGGGAGAGTGTCATGGCAGTAAATCGGTTTTGTCGGAACGCCGTTGGTCCACCCATGGGATGATGAGGCCATGGGTTCTGTGGTGTGGGTACTGTGCGCTACCTCTGCAGAGTGTATTTAAACTATCGATAGCCGCGTCCTCGGTCATGGGCATAAGTTTGTATTAGGGTACACTATCGGGTCTTGGTTGAAATGGAGGATAAACCTGAAATAATTAAGTTGATTAATGTGGTTGTGATTGCCGTAAGGATCACGAGCCATTTATTGGTCGGGTTGTGATCGTCGTAAGGATCACGAGTTTGTCTCTGTTTGTGATCAGGAAATGAGGTGATCACCGTTGGTAAGAGAGTCCGAGGGACTCAGTGCACAAGTCTGGTGGCATTGCATGAGTTATATGTTTGCATTTAAAGAACCATGGTAGAACATGACATGGTTGCATACAGTTAACATGCTATGTCGTCATTTGATATGATTGGTAGTTTATTTTCAGCATAGTTTCATGATGCCATGCCATGCTTTGATTGATATGATTGAGATGATATGCTATGTTTTGTTGTTGCCATGTTAGAAATTAATTTGCTATGCCATGTTGTTGCCATGCTAGTGGATGCCATGATGTTAGTTTGATTTATGTCTTTGGTTTATATCATGCCATGCTTAGTTTCTGATATGAGATAGTTGTTGCATTTGCTTGGTTCTTGCTTTGTCTTCTGCTTGTTTGGATGCTATGTATTTGGTTGTCTTGCAAGTACATTCAATGTACTGACCTGGCGTGTCATGCCAGCTTTGTAGGTCGTTCACTTGTTTCGTCATGCTAGGCCGTAATCTTGCCAGTCCTGTGAGTTGTGGAGCCCAGCCTGAGTGATATGCTGCCAAGACTTCTGCCGCCATTTTAATAGACTTCCGCTGCCATGTAAATAGCCTTAGGGCTATGCCAGAAGATTATATTCATCACTGATATAATCATATACACATGTATTTGATGAATATTCTTGTACCGAATGTCAGATCATGGACTGTCGTCGTCGGCGCCGTATTATCCTGGTCGACGTGAAGGCCCCCGCCCATGCGGATCGGGGTGCCACAATGTACACCGGTGACCTGAAAGATCCCCAACGCCACTGCAAAATTCATCTATCTGATGCAGAGATCACCGAAGCCACCAAAGCCTTATTGAATGAAACCCGGACATTATGAAACAAAAATCCAAGCATCATAGCCTGAATCAGATTTCAACCATATATCAATATGGCACAAACATAAATAAAAAACAGTCGAAGTCAAAAGAAAACAAAAGATCAAGGCATTCAAAGGCTGCCAAGCCTCAACATCAAGTGCTATTCAAGGGTTGCACAGCCACTGAGTTACTCCTTAATTCAAACCTGTAAGCCGGGCCTCACATGACCAAATCGTCGTTTTAACCTTGACAAGTTCAGGGTCTTTAAAAGATTAACTGTCAAGAGTACGGCGAGTCATTCCAGGATTACCTGGTCGGAGTGGCAGGCATACAAAGGCAGGATAGCCCGGATTTTTGGTGAATACACCTGGCGTCCAAGCCTATTATGATGGACAACAAAGCTTTCATTAATTTAACAAAAAGCCCCCAAGTAAAATTGTGATCCAGGCCTACAAGCCGGATCAGAAGGGTAGTCATAGCTATGCTCAATGAGCAGGAAGCCCCCAAGTATTTGTAATCAAGGACATGCCAGATCAAAAGTGTCATAGCTATGCTCAATGAGCAGGAAGCCCCCAAGTGACCTTATGAAGTAATAAAGACTCACATTCTCAGAAATGAAATGACAGAGGCCCTGAATCATCAGGGTTGCCGGCTTTATTATACTAACCATAATATATAAAATGACAAAAGTATGTACATCACAAGAGCCGGTGGCTCGGGTGTAATAAGGCCGAAGATGAGCAATATTCCACGGCCGGTGGGTCTCCTCCTCCGACGTGCGTGAGTCCTTGTGGTCTTGAACATCGATAAGGTAGTACAATCCGTTGTTTAGATTTTTGCTGACCATGAAAGGCCCTTCCCAAGGTGGGGATAACTTGTGCATGTCAGTTTGATCCTGGATGAGCCGGAGCACCAAATCTCCTTCTTGAAAGGTCCTGGTCTTAACCCAGCGGCTGTGATAACGACGCAGATCTTGCTGGTAAAACGCCGAACGAACCGCCGCAAGGTCACGTTCTTCATCCAATAGGTCAATAGCATCCTGACATGCTTTCTCATTATCAGCTTCAACATAAGCCGCCACGCGGGGTGACTCCTGACGTATGTCACTAGGGAGAACCGCCTCTGCTCCGTAAACCATGAAGAAAGGTGTGTAACCAGCAGATCTGTCGGGGGTGGTATTGATACTCCAAAGCACTGAGGGCAACTCTTCTACCCAACAACCCGGTGTCCCCTACAAAGGGACCATAAGCCGGGGCTTGATACCTCTCAAGATTTCTTGATTAGCTCATTCAGCTTGACCATTATACTGGGGGTGAACCACTGATGATACATCAAGCCGGATATCATCTTGTTGACAAAATTCTTTCATTGCCCCCTTAGACAGATTAGTACCATTATCAGTAATGATACTATGAGGATATCCAAAATGAAAGATCACCTTTTTGATGAATTGAACCGCCATGGCTGCATCACATTTGCTGACCGGCTCAGCCTCAACCCACTTTGTAAACTTGTCAACAGCTACCAGGAGATGAGTCTTTTTCTCCTTGGATCTTTTAAAAGGTCCAACCATATCCAGCCCCCAGACTGCAAACGGCCAAGTAATTGGAATCATTCTCAATTCTTGAGCTGACACGTGAGCTCGTCTTGAATTTTTTTGACAACCATCACACTTATTGACCAGATCTTATGCATCAACATGAGCCGTCAGCCAATAAAACCCATGACGAAAAACTTAACCAATGAGAGACTTAGAGACGGCATGATGACCGCAATCTCCTTCATGAATCTCCCTTAGAATTTCACGGCCCTCCTCAAGAGAAACGCATCGTTGAAACACTCCTGTAACACTGCATCTGTGTAGCTCACCATTGACAATAGTCATCGACTTAGACCTCCGGGTTATTTGCCTGGCCAAGGTTTCATCCTCAGGTAACTCACCCCGGGTCATATAAGCCAAATATGGAACAGTCCAATCAGGAATAACATGGAGAGCTTCCACCAACTGTGCCTCCGGGTCAGGAACTGCCAAGTCCTCCTCTATAGGCAACTTTACTGATGGGTTATGCAAAACATCAAGGAAAACATTAGGGGGGACCGGCTTACGCTGAGACCCCAGCCGGCTTAACGCATCAGCTGCTTCATTTTTCCTTCAATCAACATGCTCCACTTGATATCCTTTGAAATGACCAGCAATAGCATCAACCTCTCGGCGATAAGACACCATGAGTGGATCCTTTGAATCCCAAGTTCCTGACACTTGCTGAGCCACCAAATCTGAGTCGCCAAAGCACCTTACTCGGCTTAGATTCATCTCTTTAGCCATCCGAGGACCATGGAGTAAGGCTTCATACTCAGCTGCATTGTTAGTACAAGGGAACATCAACCTTAAAACATAGCAAAATTTATCACCTCGTGCGGAAGTCAATACAACTCCAGCCCCCGAGCCTCCCAATTGCCTAGACCCATCAAAATGAATAGTCCAATATGTATTGTCCGGCTTATCCTCAGGCATCTATAGCTCTGTCCAATCATTGATAAAGTCCACAAGTGCCTGAGATTTTATAGTCGTACGAGGCACATACTTCAAGCCATGGGGCCCAAGATCAATGGCCCACTTAGCTACCCGACATGTGGCTTCTTTGTTTTGAATAATATCCCCCAAAGGAGCAGAACTAACCACAGTGATGGGATGACCAAGAAAATATTGCTTCAACTTGTGACTGGCCATGAACACGCCGTAAACCAGTTTATGCCAATGTGGGTATCTCTGCTTAGATTCAATGATCACCTCACTGACATAATAAACCAGAATTTGAACCGGATACTCCTTGCCTGACTCCTTCCTTTCAACCACAATTTCCACACTGACAGCCCTGTTGTTTGTAGCCACATATAATAGTAAGGGCTCCTTCTCAATAGGAGCTGCAAGAACCGACGGCTCAGCCAACCTTTTCTTAAGTGACTCAAACGCCTCATTAGCAGCATCACTCCAGACAAAGTCATCTGTCTTCTTCATCATTTGATACAAAGGGATAGCCTTCTCTCCCAGGCGGCTTATAAACCGATTCAAACCCGCAATACGACCCGCCAAGCGTTGGGCGTCCTTTATACATGCCGGCTTAGCCAAAGAAGTGATAGCCATGATCTTCTCCGGATTAGCTTCAATGCCCCTCTCAGAAACCAGGAAACCCAATAATTTGCCCGCTGGCACGCCAAAAACACACTTGGTCAGGTTAAGCATCATTTTATAGACCCAGAGATTGTCAAAGGTCTCTTTCATATCATCTATAAAGCTCTCCTTCTTCCTGGATTTCACAACAATATCACCCACATAAGCGTGAACATTGCGCCCAATCTGGCCATGGAGACAATTCTGAACACACCGTTGGTAAGTCGCCTGGGAACTCTTGAGCCCAAAAGGCATAGACACATAGTAGAAGGCTCCAAAGGGAGTGATGAAAGCTGTCTTCTCCTGGTCCTTAACTGCCATCTTGATCTGATGATAACCCGAATAAGCATCCAAAAAGCTCAAACGCTCACAACCCGCCGTAGCATCAATAATTTGATCAATACGAGGGAGAGCAAAAGGATCAGACGGACAGGCCTTGTTAAGGTCTGTATAATCCACACACATATGCCAAGTTCCATTTTTCTTAAGTACCAGCACTGGGTTAGCCAGCCACAAAGGATGAAAAACTTCAATGATGAACCCTGCTTCCAAGAGCCGGGCCACCTCTTCACCAATTGCCTTGCGCCTTTCCTCATTAAAACGATGAGGAAACAACTTGACCGGCTTAAACTTGGGATCCACATTAAGAGTCTGCTCAGCGAGTTCCTCGGTACACCTGGCATGTCAGAAGGCTTCCATGCAAATATGTCCCGGTTCTCAAGGATGAACTCGATGAGCGCGCTTTCCTATTTCGGATCCATATTAGCACTAATGCTGAACTGTTTGGACAAGTCGCCAGGTACAAAATCAACCAGCTTAGTGTCATCTGCCGACTTAAACTTCAACAGGGGGTCAATTTTTGTAGTTGGCTTCTTCGAAGGGGTCATATCTGCTGGGTTAACATTGTCCTTATAAAACTTCAACTCCTCAGTGGCATAGGCCGACTCAGCATAAGCAACATCACCCTCTGCACAATCCAGAGCAATTCTCCTAGTCCCATGCACCATGATTGTGCCCTTATGACCCGGCATCTTAAGCTGCAAATAAACATAACATGGTCGCGCCATAAACTTGGCGTAAGCCGGCCGCCCAAACAAAACATGATACGGGCTTTTGATCTTAACCACCTCAAATGTCAATTTTTCGGCTCTGGAATCATGGTCATCTCCGAAAGCTACCTCCAGTGTTATCTTACCCACTGGATACACCGACTTACTCGGCACCACCCCATGAAAAACAGTAGAAGGCGCCTTAAGATCTTTGTCAGTCAAATTCATATGACAAAAAGTCTCATAGTAAAGGATATTGATATTGCTACCCCCATCCATGAGCACCTTCGTAAGCTTATATCCTCCTACCTGTGGAGCAACCACCAATGCCAACTGACCTGGACTGTCAACCCAGGGCGTGTGATCCTCACGGCTCCATACAATAGGCTGCTCAGACCACCTTAACTAACGAGGCACCGCCGGCTCAACAGAGTTCACCGCCCGCTTATGGATTTTTTGGTCTTGCTTGCACAGGCTTGTGGTGAACACATGATATTGACCACCATTCAGTTGCTTTGGATTACTCTGATAACCAGACTGCTGCTGCTGATTCCCTTGGCCAGATTGCTAATTAAAACCACCATGATTACCTTGGCCTTGAAAGCTAGAGCTTGAGCCGCCACCTCCAAAGCCAGGTCCATGAGAGCCGGAACGTGAACCGTCGTGCGGGCCATGATTATTCTAAAAAAAGTTAGAGTTTCTATACTCCCTCATGATGAATCAATCCTTCCATAGATGATTGGTCGGCTTATCCTGTGTCCCGTGTTTTGGACAAGGCCGATTCATCATGGCTTCAAGGTTGAACTGGCCCTCCAAACCGGGGCGCTTGCGCTTTCCCCTTACGTCGTTGGTTATTACTCTGCGTGCTGGTGTTAGCCACAAAGTCTAAACCGCCGTCTGCCTTACGTTTACCATTACCACCTTGACCCGCCGTGTTATGCTATCCCTTTGCATTGCCACCCTTCTTCCCCTTCCCAGCCTTTTCCTCATCAGACTCGAGATCTTTAGTGCTATCAGAGTCGGCGTACTTGATGAGAGATGCCATGAGCTCCCCCATATCATTGCAATTACGCTTAAGCCGCCCCAATTTCTGCTCAAGGGAAAGGAAGCGGCAATTCTTCTCTAACATCAGGACTGCTGAATCGGCGTTGATACTGTCCGATGAGTGTATAACAGCTGAAATCTGGCGCACCCAATTGGTTGTTGACTCACCCTCACCTTGCACACAAGAATCCAAATCCAGAATCGACATAGGTTGCTTGCACGTGTCTTTAAAATTTTGAATAAATCGCCTTTTCAACTCTGCCCATGATCCAATGGAGTTAGCGGGCACGCTTTTTCAACCAAGTACGAGCCGACCCGTCCAACATCATGGTGAAATACTTAGCACATGCAGGATCACTGACATCCAGCATCTCCATAGCCATTTCATAACTCTCAATCCAGGCCTCTGGGGGCTGATCCGCCGTGTAGTTAGGCACCTTACGGTGGCCCTTAAAATCCTTAGGCAAGCGCTTGTTGCGTAGAGCCGGCACTAAACAAGGCACACCCAAGGTTCTAGAGGTCACTCCTGCCTCCATAGATCCTGACAGATAAACCGGAGATTGTTGTTGAGCCGCCAATTGAGCCGCCAGCTCCGCCTCACGTCGTGTCCTGCCATGGTCCACCAAAGCCTGAGCATCATTACCAGCACGGTTAGGCCTACGAGGCTGATTGCGGTGCCGCTCACCGCTTGACACAGCCGGTTCATCAATGTGCCAGCTATAACTCCGGCTTGGACGCGGTGTTGAATGGATACGATCACGACTATATGAATAAGCCGCCTACTGAGCCATAGCCGTCTGAAGAAGTTCTCCGGCTCTCCATATTTCCATCGCTGCCAGCCACTCATCCTGAACCGGGAGACCCGCCAGTCGAGTAGCCGCACCTATCATGTTATCCAAAGGGTTAGAAAAATGACCCGGGGGCGTCAGAACATGCTGAGGAGGCATCAAGTTCAAACTTGGGGGGTCTGCAGCATGAGGTTGAACCGGTTCTCTAGCCGCCGGTGCCTCAACGGCCTGATCCACTCCAGGCGGGTTACTGGTTCCTACCCCAGGTGTTTTGAAAAGGTTCCTCGCATCGTAAGTCGGGGGTAACCTACTCACATGCCTTCTGTTAAAAGCAGTGTTTGATGTGTCCCGGTCTAAGCTTAAGCGGAAGCTCTCGGCTTTAAGCCGTTCTGCCTCCCTTTGCAAGGTGTCTCGCTCCGTTGCCATCCAGGTGTTCTGTGCGTTCAGACCCTCCTTAGCCTAGGCTATCTCGTCGCGTAACTTTGCAACGTCCGCATTATGTTGAGTTTGGTTCACCAGGTTTACCTCCGCCATTAACAATGTCGCCAGGGCATCCAATAGATCAGATAAAACTTGAGCCGGCGGGCGCGCAGGTCCTCCAGCCCCAGCTACCGTCGCCGTTGCTGACCCAGAGTTCATTGCTGATGCAGTTGAAGAATTCTGCCCCGGCTGTGTACCGGCCATGAAGATTACAACCCAGTGTGGCAGCTCGTAGGGGTCCGGAATACTGTCACCATCAGAACAACCCCCAAGCCCACCATCCTGAACCTGATAGATAGAGTCGGTCTCACCAGTTGAAGATTGTCGCCTGAGTAGATGACCGTCTCACCACCGGATTCAGATCCTCCTTCCAGTTCCGCTCCTTGAACAAAGCTAACAAAGACATGCTTCGGGGCGGCTTGCACCTTGGCGGGTCACCCACGCCTAGCCGTCTCGATGATGTCGGTGCAGATGTCCGGCTCAGCTTCCGACTCACCAATCTTGTCAATGAAGACGTGGATTCCGCTAAAGGGGGCCCGGTACCCGTACTCGATTGAGCCAGCCTCGGGGCCCCAGCCTGCTTCGTCGATGTAGAGCTTGCCGCGATGACTCTTAGTCATCTGGCCCACAGCAAATCCCTTGAGCCCTATGAAGCTGCCCTTCAAGAACTCGAAACCACTGTGCGCTGGCCCCATGGTGGGCGCCAACGGTCATGGAATTGTCACGGCAGATGCCCTAGCATAAGGACTTAGGTGTGGAGCCATTGCAACATAGTTAGCTTGAAGGGGTTAAACGGGACAAGGGACACAGAGAGTTTATCCTGGTTCGGCCCCTCGCAGTGGAGGTAAAGGCCTACTCCATTTTAGGTTTGTATTGTTTGGGTTTCGATTACCAGGGAGCGAATACGCTTGACCTAGTTCTCGATCTCTTCTTTCTTGCTCTAAACCGCCGCCCGGTCACCCCTTTATGTACACAGGCTGATGCCCGGCGGCTTACAGAGTCCCAGCCGACTCGTACACAACGTGTCCGGCCCGGTGATAGAACTACACTTTCCTCAGCATACAAGTTAACATATGGCGGTTTAAGCCCGTGGGCCTCAAGTCTCCTCTGGGTCTTGGGCCTTCAGTAAGCTTGCTTCGTGAACCGCCATGTTCAACATCTTCATGGGCCTTCTTGTTATGAAACGCCAGTGGTATGACCCGGCCGGGCGGGACATACCCAATAGTTATATCCCCCAACAATTGGTATGATTGTCTTTTTTATTTATGGTGATGTCCTACGATGCCCTCCGTCTCCCGCAAACATGAGGGGCCCTCGCAGTAGGGTGGTGCAATATGTTCATGGTTTGCTTGTTGTCGGTGTTGCGAGGGTGACAGCAGCCTAAACGCAGATAAGTGGGTTATGGCGTATGGGATAAAGAGGACTTGATATTTAATGCTATGGTTGGGTTTCACGACCTTAATGATCTTTAGTAGTTGCGGATGCTTGCTAGGGGTCCAATCATAAGTGCATATGATCCAAGTAGAGAAAGTATGTTAGCTCATGCCTCTCCCTCATATATAATTACAAGAATGATTACCGGTACTTGTTATCGATTGCCTAGGGACAAATGACTTTCTTGTTGACAAAAGCTATCCACTTTTACTATCTTGCAATTTATTCATAGTTTTATTCTCGCAAAGTACTTGTAGTTTTATTCTTGCAAAATAGTTTCATACTTGCTCTAGGTAAAGCAAACATCAAGTGTGCATAGAGTTGTATTGGTGGTCGATAGAACTTGAGGGAATATTTGTTCTACCTTTAGCTCCTCATTGGGTTCGACACTCTTAGTTATCAAAGAAGGGTACAAATGGTCCCCTATACTTGTGAGTTATCACATATCTATTATAGTTGATGCGGCCAGGCATAGTAGGAGGCCCATATGGCAGGCATGGTGGTGAGTATTTGACAAAAAACTACCACATTAGGGGTTACCATCCCATAGAACTACCACTTTCAAAAAAGTGGCTAATAACTACCGAAAATTTCAAATTTTGTGACAAAAAACTACCAAGTCGTGTTGATCATCGTTTTAGCCAGTTTAACCGCTTTCCTGACATGGCTGGCCCACATGGCAGGCCGACGCGTGCCCTAACGGCTAACGGCGCCCTACTCGCGGCTGTTAGTGCTCGGCCTAGTCGGAACCAGCCAGGGCCAGGTCAAAAGGACCGACCGGCCGGCTAAACCACATCTCTCTCCCCCAAGCTCTCTACTCTCTATCCCTAGGCGGCGGTGCTAATGGCGGCTGTGGATCCAAACTCCACCGGTGATTTGTTCGGCGGCCAACCTCCTGACTTTGTTGGGGGCCGCAGTGACCTATCAGTGGTCGATACCTAGCTAGGCAGCTCTAGCTTTGCGGTGCAACAGCCTGAATCTGAGCCATCCCAGGAGTTGGCGGTGGCTCCACCACCATTGACGACAAGAAGTGCACCTCGCCGTCGGCGCAAACTTCCTCATGTGAGAGGCGGTAGGTACAACATCTCTTCTTCTTTTTCAGTTTTATTGTCATTGGTAATTATGATGTATTTTAGGTCAATTTCCCAAAATGTATGATAACAGAATAATTGCAAATTGTTAGGAACTTTAACATTGTGCATTATTTATAATAATTCATTCAATCTTTATCTAGTATTTATGACCCAAAATGGGGAATTTGGTTCCATTTCCAAGCCAGAGATTCCATGGTTAGAAATATGTACCAGTCAGACATATCATTTGGGACTCTGGTATCTCTTATTCGAAGTGAGGGTTGCTGCTCTGATGATTATATGTACTATGTTAGTGATGATCATAAAGGAATAGAAGGCTTAGAGAAAATATCTTCTAAATATGATGTGCAGCAGATGTTGCTCCACTCTCTAAATGAAAAGATTGTGAACATAAGAGTTGTGAGAGCAAAATGAGCCATGTAATGTAGATGAAAACTAATATTATTATTTTGTTGTTCATTGCATTAACAGACAGCAAAGTTGCACTAAGTTGGTGGATACAAGCATGGAAAGAAAGGAAGATCTTAAGAAAAGTATTCTTCAGAGAGAAGGTGACCTCAATCATTTTGAAGGTGACACTGATGTGTCAGAATTTCTGTTTGATTCAGATGGCAACAATGTGGAATTGCAAGCAGTTTCTTCCTCTGATGATGAAGATAGACCAATGGCACAGAAACTGAAGCCAGTGAGAAATCTTGGTCCAAAGATTAGATCACACAATGAGGCTGAGAAAATGGAAAAACCAGATTGGTTGCCTGAAGCTGAGAAAGATGTTTTCCTGCTGATTATGGCATTAGTGATGAAGAAGATGAGCCTGAAGGATCCTATAAACTACCAAGTGGTAGGAAGATAAGGAATATGAAGTTGAAGGAAAGGGTATGGTTCGATCCCAAACTACCAGACCCAGAAGTATAATTTTTTAAGGGATTGTGCTTCACCAGTGTTTATGAGTACAAAGATGCACTTAGGGATTTTCACATTAGGACATTGAGGAACTTTCAATATCATAGAAATGCCCCAGATAGGATTATTGTTTGGTGCTCAGAGAGAGCACATGGACGTGACTTTTATATCACTGCCTCTAAGATAGCTCATGAGAAAACTTTATGCATCAAGAAGTGTGATATTACGCACACTTGTGGAGCATGTGCAGAGTCCACAAAGGTCACTACAAAGTGGTTGTCCAGATCAGTACAGGAAGCATTGAGAAAAGACATTAGATCTCCTATGGATGCATTAATTAAAAAGACAAAGACCAAGTTTTTAGTGGATGTGTCAAGGAGTGTGGCATATAGGGCAAGGAGAAAGGATGTTGATGTGGTGCAAGGTGACCACAAGCAGCAGTTCTTGAGGTTAAGAGATTATCTTCAAGTTATTCTTGATACAAACCCTAGGAGCAGGTGTATAGTGACAACATTTGAAGATCCAAAAAACCAGCACCTACTCCTAGATTCAAGTATCTTTTCTACTATTTAGCAGCTTCAAAGGAAGGTTTCCTTAATGGTGGTAGACCATTTATAGGTAATTTTTGAAGATTTAACTGTTCTTAATTAGTGGTTTCCTAGAAGTTCTATGATGTAGCTAATTTGTCACTTAATCCAGGTCTTGATGGATGCTTCATCAAGTTAACCACTGGACAGCAAATACTTGCAGCCACAGGAAGGGATGGCAACAACAACATCTACCCCATAGCTTTTGGTGTGGTTGACAAGGAAGATGGAGATAGTTGGACTTGGTTTTTAACTCAGTTGAGATATTGCATTGGTAGTGGCAACAAATTTGGAACATACACCATCATATCTAACAGGCAAAAGGTTAGTGTCTTATGCACAAATATGTTTGCTCAATGTGGTTTTAGTACCTATTGGAATTATTTAAGTTTGATCATGTGCATTACTAATTTGTTTACAGGGCTTGCTTAAGGCTACAAATGTGGTATTCCCTGATTCACCTCAAAGGTATTGTCTTAGGCACATATATGCAAATTTCCAATCAGTTGGATTTAGAGGGCAAGAACTAAAGAAATGTGTTGACAAGGCCAACTACTCCTACACAAAACATGGTCAAGAATTAGGGATGGCAGATTTGAAAGCACAGCGTGAGGAAGCTTGGAAATGGCTCAAAAAGATTGATGCTTCTGCTTGGGCTAGGTTTGCTATGGATCATACTTGGAAAATAGATCTAGTGGTGAAGAACCTAAGTGAAGTGTTCAACAAGATGATACTGGATGTTAGGGCTAAACCTATAAGGACAATGTTTGAAGGGATTATGACCAAGCAGATGATCAAGAGGTAATAGACTAGAGAGAAGTTATAGATTAGCAGGTGGGCAATCACATCCAACTATGCAAAGATTTTAGAAGAGAACAAGAAATATGCCAAGTACTGCCAGGCTGATAGAGCAAGTCCAACAATATGGCAAGTTACTAGCAAAGAAAAACAATATTGTGCTGACATGAAAAAATATACCTGTGATTGCAAGAGATGGGAACATGTCAGGAGTACCTTGCAGTCATGCCATATCTGCAATGACAATGCAAAAACTGCATCCTGAGGACTATGTTAGTGAATTTTTCATGAAGCCATTATATTTTGAGACATACAAAGAAATTATATACCCTGTCCATGGTCTAGATTACTGGCCTCAAACAAGCACACCAGACACTGAGCCTCCTGTTTTAAAAGAAAAGGTAGGGAAAAAACTGCAAGAAGGAAAGGGGAGTTTGAAGTTCCAGGTCCAAGAGATAGTAGTAGGATGGGGAGTATAGCATGTAGTAATTGTGGGCTAGAAGGACACAAGTATACAAGTTGTCAGAAGGCTCTGAGGCCTAAGCTTCAGATGAGGAAAAACAAACATTAGGTAATTACATGACCCACAACAAGTTTTCCTTTTTCCATGGTATTTACCTCACTAAATGTCATGGTTCTTACATGCAGGAAAACATGGCAGTTTATGCAGATACACCTGCTGCATCTGCTCAAGTCCATGCTACAACTAGAAGAAGAGCCAAGCCTACCATATCAGTCCCTGCTGCAATAGCAAATAGAGCATCACATTCTACTCCAGGCCCTTCTGCATCAGCACCAGCCCCTGTTGGTACAGCCAGAATGGGCAGGCCTGCAGTTAGAGGGAGAAATACTGGTTTCAGTGATCTGCCACAACTTCCTCACATGGTTTGGCAGGGACCAAAAGGAAGAGGTATCCAAGCTCTAAATTGGCGGGCTACTTCAATGCAAGTGGTAACTAATGGTAAGTCTGAACTTTTATCACCTAGGTAGAAACTGCATGAATTATACTAGCATTTGTCTGCATGAGCACTTATTTGAAGTTGTGTGAAACTGCACGTAGTTGTCTGAAACTACACGTAGTTGTCTGAATTTGACAATTTATATAAGATGGGCCTACTGCTCTGTTATGCTTTATTAATTTGGGCCTGGTACTGGGATCGGTTATTGGATCTCTCTTCCCCCTCCCAAGCCTACCATTCTGTCTACAAAAGACGCAACAATCGTACGACCTCTTCCCCCTAACCCAAAACCTAGCTGTCGGGGAAGCACGCGGACCCTAGTTCAGCTAGAGATGGATCCAGCATTAGGAGAGGTAGTGGATGAGCATGAGGAGGTTGCTAGGGCAGAGAGGGCTTCTACGAGGGCCAATCGCAGAGCGCAGTTGCAGGAGCCATGCCGGAGGCTGCCTGCTAGGATTATGGTAGAACGCAACTCCAACGATGCCAAGCAGTTCAAGGAGGCGTTCCCAGAAGGAACTCACATGACGGATGACCTTGTCATCTGGTGGGCAAGAGATAGGGCAAGCTTCCATTGATTCCAAGTAACAAGGACTCGATGGACTCGGATTTTGGCTGCGTTCGAAGGAAGAGAGGATTAGTTCTCTGCATCATGTTCAGTGTTTTATGTTACTGTTTAAGAATGTATGTCTCTGAACTTATTTCATTGTTTATACTGCATTTGCTTGCACTTATTGATGTTACTTCTGAATGTTCAGAGCGTCGTCTTCGTCGTCTGCAGAGTGAGTGAGCATGTAACAATGGAGATGGAGCAGCAACTGAAGTGTAGATGCTACTGTATTAGTACTAAGTTTGCTTAAATCAGTCGGAACTATCTAAGTTTTATGCATTTTGATGCTTGTTTGCTTCAACCAATGTCTGAATCCGGTTAAGGATTATGCTATATAAGCATTTCTAAATGTTTCTAAATGTTTGGAATCTGGTTTAAGTTTATGAATCTGTGTAAATATTTGAGAAATTTTTGAATGTTTGGTTCCATTCCAACCTAACTTTCCTGATGAGAAATGGCAGCAAATTATCACAAGTTTCAACACACTTACACTGTGACCATTAAGTACGGCACATCTACCACCCGTACAAAGTAGTCAAATCTCACCACTCCTCACTATTACTTCTCCACTTCCACACAACACCTCCACTTAACTACTACTCCAACACCTATCCACCTCACTTCTGTCGCACTCCATATCACCAAGACCCCAGTCACAACTACTCCTCTCCCTAGCTCCAACCATGGCTGGTTCTTCCTCTTCCCCAGACCCATGGCTAAACCCATTCCCAACTGGCAAGGGATGGGTTGCCATGCTTCTTGGTTCAACACGTGGTGACCAAGAACTCTTCCTCGACTACATGAAGGTTGCCATGAGGTACACCAGCGTTCTTGTGCTGGTAGATGCAGCAGAGGAAGTGAGGAAGAAGGCAACTAGTGAGGAAAAGTAGCACATGGAGCAGCGCTATGGAAACCCAGGTAAGGTGATCATGTCCATCGACATGCTGCTATGGGCAATGCGGAGGCCAACCTCGGCGATGCTGGGCAGAGGCAGCGGTGGGAAGACCACCGCTATGTCGCTCCAGCTTTTCCTTACACCCATGACCAGCCTTCAGGAGCTCAGAAATGACTTGCTCCGACTTCTTCTTCTCTTCTTTAAGGAGGTCTCTCTCCACTTGTATCTCCTTCATGGCCTTCCTGGTGTTTTGAATTATATCATCTTGACTCTGCAGGATGCACCTCGGTTCTTTCTTGAGCTTAAGCTTCTCCATTTGAACCTCAATCTTTTTCTACTCCTCAAGCTGATGCTTCTCCTCCTTAAGTTCATTGATTGCCTAGCTTGTGTAATCCATGTCATGGGATTTCTGCCCATCTTGGTAATCAAACAACTTGGATACATCATCCACAAGCTGATTGTACTGATTGCCAAGAGAATCCAGCTCCTTCAGTTTTGCTACCTCTATCCCATAAGCCTCTTTGTCGTGAACTCTACCAAGGTTCTCCTCATGATACATATCCCACAGCTTGGTTAAATACCTTTGCAGAATTACTGGCCAAGGGGCATCTACCCACTCCAGAACACCACAGTTCACACCATCCTGAAAATTCAATGAAATATTAATGCTAACTAAATCCAGTCAAATTCGGTTACAGACTTCATACATACATATCAATGTTTGCCTCATTGCAATAACAAACAAATTCAGTTAGACCAATTTTAGGTGCTTCTAGATTCAGTTCCTATCAAAGATTTAGCTAACACATGAACACCACACCAGCTCTATACTTCAATTTTTAGTTATCAGATACTAAAACAACAAGAATATCAATGTTGTATGCACTATGTACCACCAAATAAATCTACACATGAAAACGATTATTGTTTGCTCTTATCGTAGTAGAACATCCAATAAATCTCCTTCCAGTGTCAATCCCTTAAAATGCCACAAACCTGCCTGGTCTCTACCTGTGCAAGATGCACTTACGATCAGATTCAACCACAAGCCCATAGAAACTTGGATCTATCACTATGTCAGGAGTTTGCTGCAGTACCAACCCCATATATATCAGCCATAATAGCTTACACATAAGAACTAACATGGAAGAAATCAAGAGCGTCTTCAAACCCTAACCCTAAGCCTACCATAGGAGAGAACAGAGTGAGCTGACTTACAAAATACTCCATCTGCATGCTGCCGTACTCGTCCATGTACTCGTCATCATCAGATGACTCGTTGCTGTTGGGCCAAGAAGGCATTCTCGCGCCGCCGCGTTGCAGTCGCCGGAGGTGAGAAAGAAGAGGAAATAGACGAAGAAGAGAGTGAGTTGTCGAGAGGAGTGAGTGAGCCGGTCGGCCGTTTTGACCTAGCCCTGGCTGGTTCCTACCGGGCCGGGCACTAACAGCTGCGAGTAGGACGCCGTTAGCCGTTAGGGCACGTCGGCCTGCCATGTGGGCCAGCCATGTCAGGAAAGCGGTTAAACTGGCTAAAATGATGATCAACACGACTTGGTAGTTTTTTGTCGCAAAATTTGAAATTTTCGGTAGTTATCAGCCACTTTTTTGAAAGTGGTAGTTCTGTGGCACGGTAACCCCTAATGTGGTAGTTTCTTGTCAAACACTCGATGGTGGTAGGTCCATGCACGACATATTAGTTTTTTTTCTCATTTATCCCGTATTGATTGTTTGTTTTTGGCCAATTTAGCTATTTTGGGCTTATACATCAGAAATATTTTTTGAATAAACAATAAGTAAACAAATGGTTGTTTCATGCCGACATGCGGGTTTAGCTTTGTGGTCCGGCATAGCCTCACATATGTCGTGTCCCGTGTTGGGTCCATGACGTGCTAATGGTCGACGCGATCTATGTGGCTAGGTTTGATTGTGACAATGAGTGAGCAAACTTAGACCGGCACAAGCACGACATGACCCGCCTATAAATAGACCTGACACGCAGCTTGCCCGAAGGCCTAGGCTCAAGAAGCATCCTGGCGATCGACTAAAAAAGGGCGGTTTGGCATGCCACGGCTAGAGGCCGGCTCGTGTTAAGAAAAAACCATTCAACACCAAAACCACTAATTAAAGGCTATGCTTTGCAAAGGCCACTCCCCACCTTCTCCCACGTTGACAAATGACACACAACTAGGGAGTTTCCTTTTTCATGGGTTCATGTTTTTTCAAAATGTTTGATCTCTTGAACCATGCGTCCAAGTTACGAATCGTTTTCACTTGGATTTCTCGCGTCGAGATTTTTAAAAATAGATTCATGTTAATAGATTTTGACGAAGATCCATGTTAAAAGGTTTGTGTCGTGTCGGCCTTAAGGCCAACTCCAACGCGCCGATGCAAATGGACGCGGAATTTGTCCATTTTTTCTTTGTTTGGGTCGGCTGTAGAGGCGGCGGCCGCTCTTATCCGCGCCAATCTGCGCAGTGCACCCAACCGACCGATCTATTTGGTACGTCTGGCTCGTTTTTTTCAAACAAACATATTTTGATCATGAAAACATAGCTAGATTGCACATTTAAAGCTAGAATTCATGCCAGGATACGAAACAATCACATCTCCATCATAGTTTTTGCATCTGTTGCAAAATAAAGATAGAATTCAGGTCTGTAACAAAATAATTGTGTCTAGGCTGTAGTTCATGCATCTTGGCCAAACATGATCACACATCTAGCTCGAGCATCTCCTTCTGCTTTGTCTCGAACCAAACCCTTCTTCTTGGGGTCTTGAACATGTTGGCCGCCATGATCTCCACTTTCTTCATGATTAGGGCAAGCTTTATCTTATTTGCTCGTGACCAGGCATCGGTCTCACCAATCTTGAGCCTTCCTTGCCTTCTCCTTCTCTAGGCACTTCCTCTCTTCCCTCTTCTCAATTGCCATCTCCTTTGGGTCTGCTTCAAAGTTTATTGAAGGCAAGTGTCGAAGCACCTTGGGATTCGTCTTCCCTCTCGACCGCTTCTCACTTTCACTTGGTTCAACGACCAATGAAGTCCCCCACCTTTCTCTTAGGCCGCATATGGCTTCTTAATCTTTTGGCACTCGCAAATCATGGTCCAACAATGGGTAAAGGTGAATGGCTTGCCCGAATGTTCGACCTTGAAGATTTCTAAAGCTTGAAACACCAACATATGGAGTTCAAACCAACAAGATACATTCATATGCACAGGAGGACGACATGGCATCAAGCTCATATGAACAAGGGAAGGAATTGTATACCATGTCTTTGATGTCAAGAACGCTCACGGTCCGGCCAGAGATATTCTCATGAGAGGCATAAAACTTGTTGCACTCCAATTGGATGAAAGCCCGCCTCTTTTGGAGTCACACGTCGGTCCTGTCACTCTCAAATTTGTAGGACACAAACCTCCTACGTTCATGGAAGTATGCATGGACCCTCTTCCAAAATGTTTTTCCCTTTTGCTCGGTGCCGGATTTGGGATCTTGTCCAATTGTCATCCAAGTTCGCAAATTAACTTGCCATCATCCTTTGTGTAGCTCCCGCCCTCACACTTTGTCGCCTCTTTTGTGCATTGGCTTGATGTGATAGCTCCTCTTAAACAATGTTCATCCTCGATGTCGACTCCTTCTTGCCTTGGTTGCCTTGGTCTTGAGTTTCTTGGTCGTGGTGGTCCTGGGTGCCTTGGCAGCGGCTGTCTTGGCTTTGAGTCTTGTCGGCATCATACTCTTGGCCACCCTCATAGATCATCTCTATGATGAAATTGTTGTAGGGTGTCGGCATACCATCGAATAGGAAGGAGGCGTCAGGAAAGTTGTCAATGGGGATCACCCATGGGCGCTCCCTTTGCATCCTGGTGGATTGGCTGGCCATCGGTGTGGCATTGAGATCAAGGGAAGGCACCACGGGGACGGCCGGCACGAAGTCGTGCATTTTTGACGAGAGGTCCCGAGGCGACATGGAGAAGTAGGGCACATCCGGGTCATGTCTAGGAAGGCACCCGTATGTCGGCAGCATTGTTGACAGGCGCGACGATTCCGGAAGCCTGGGCGGGCTTGCAACCGATGAGCCCGTGTTGGCGGCAGCGGTGGCGACGAGAAGGGTCTGGTCTTGGTACCCTGACAGGAGGAGGACCTGTTGCATGGCCTTGGCGACGAGGGCAACGCTCTTCGCAACAACGACCTGGGCCGAAGCGCCTATGGCGGCGGCTTCTTTTTTCTCCACGTCCTTGCTCTAGGCATTCCTCTCCTTCGAGGTGTGCACCTTCTTCGGATTCCTTGGGACCATGGCGTGGGCGGCCATTATCGGATTGTGGGATCCGCAAACCCTTGAGAGGTTCAAACTCTAGGGTGCGTGCAGAGATCTCAACCTACCCAGCCTACCTACTCGTGATCCTCCTAAGCCTAGTGCGTCGAGCTGGAAGGAACAAAGAGACACAACAGCTTTATACTGGTTCGGGCCACTGTTGTGGTGTAATACCCTAATCCAGTGTGGTGTGGTGGATTGCCTCGAAGGGCCAAGGATGAACTAGTACAGTGGATGAACAAGCCTCAGGAGGAGAGGTGTTCTTGAGCTGGTGTGGTGTATGCTAGCTCTACTTGTTCTGATCTCCCCCTTTCTATGGTGGTGGCTAGTCCTATTTATAGTGGCCTTGGTCCTCGTCCCAAATATGACCGGGAAGGGATCTCACAATGGCCGGATTTGAAAGGGGACAAGTCGTATAGTCTATCCTGACAAAATTAGTCTTTGCCTGCGAAAAGCCTCTGGTTGTGACGCTGCAGTGGGCTCGTCGATGACCTTCATCCTGCCGTCCTGGCGGTCTTGGTCTCGTTGCACTAGAATGGAAACCTTTGGCTGATTCCTCGGGACTCCGCGCCTACGCCCGCTTCCTTTGCATCGAAGAAGAAACATGTGCTCTGCGCCCGCCTGGCGCCCGCCTGGCCCTGGTCGTCATGGCTCACGTCAGCTGAGCCTCGTGAGGCAACCTGCATTGAACTCTCCGCCCCTCAGGAGCCAGCCTGAGGAGGCCAATTCCTTCGGGGGTCATGGCGTCGTCCGCCTCATGAGGCGTGGCCCCTCGCAAGGGTCTCGTGGTGTTGATGTTGGTGCCGGGCCATATCAGGCCGTCGATGAAGCCACGTGGTGGGCCGCGGGCAGGCAGGGCTGGATACCCCCGAATCCAGGACGCCGACAATAGATCCCAGGCCCAAGGCGCGCTCGGACTTGGCTTCCAGGGAAGCCAAAGGGCAAGTGTGGAGCGTCGCGGGCCCTAACCGCATGCCGCCTTGATGACACGTGGCGATTGATGGGACGTGGGCGACTCCGCTTCCCCATGCTGCCTCGGCAACTGCTTGACTTGACTGGTCAATACGGCATGCAGAAGGTCATGATGGCGCGAGGTCGTGGAGGTCGGCGGTTGGCCTTCCTTGGCTATAAATGTGAGGGAGGGGCAGAGCCCCCTCGCCCATCTTCCCTTCCGCTTGCTCCCGCCTGCTTTTCTCCTCTCCGTCTTGCTCCCATGGCATCGCCGAAGAGGTTTTCAGCGGCCGAGAAGGGGAAGGCCTCCAAGGAGAGGCCAGCCTCTCCTCCTCCCAAGAGGGGCCGTGGCCGTCCCCGCAAGCACCCCGCGGTCCCTCCGGCAGCTTCTAGGGGGCGCGGGCGCGTGCCCCCCAGAGGCAGCGTTGCTCTAGGCGCCGGCAATGGCACCTCTTCCTGCAGCGGGGGCCATCGGCTTCGGAGGAGCCCCCATGATGAAGGGAGGCGCGCCGTAATCGTGCGCCCGCCTCGGCCGTGCTTTTCCTCGCTGGACGTGCTCTCTGAGTTCGTGGTGTGGTCGGATAGCCCGGCTGGCACCTCGCTTCGCCTCCCGCGCTTCTTCTCCGGTGAACTTCCTTCTTCGGGGCCAAATGGTCTCTGGCTGGAGGCTGACGGTTGCTGCTGTAGGGCTTTGTGGGTTGGTACCAAGGTCTCCGCCTCTGGCAGCATGGTGCTGACCCGCGGCTAGCAGACCTTCACCTGCGCGCGTGGCCTGGGCGGAAGGTGCACCCTCCACTTCAAGTACGACGGCCTGGCGACCCTCTATGTGAGGGTGTTCAGGGAGGACGGCCGCCGTGTGGGGTACTGCCCGGAGGATAGCCGCGACGACGACGGTGGCGACGGCGAGCTTGGCCTTGGTGACGTGCGCTCCCCCTCCCGCGACGGCAGTTCTTCCTCGAATGAGAGCTCGATCAGTGGCGGCTATGACCGGCACCCACGTTGTCATACTCGGGTCGAGGATGTCGGGGGTTCGTCCCGCCGCGCCGCTCTAGTGAAGCTGGAGAGGAGCCCGGCGTGAAGCTGGGAGCCGGCGAACTTGGACTCAAGGCCGGCGGCCCCAGGACACCTATGGGAGAACTGGTGGGGCGTCGGGTCACCTTGAGGAGCTGCTTGAGGATGTGGTGCTGGTGCCGAGCTTGTATGCCTTCGGGCCCTCTTTTGTTTAGCCTTTACTTTCTCCTATAATTCGAAAAAAGAAAGATTTACCCTATGGGGGCGTGTAATGAACTGTGGTTGTTATGCCCTTTATGCTGTAATTGCCATCTTGATGCTATGTTATAATGTTTGCGATATGAGTGAGTCAAGGTAGGAAAGCTTACCTTGGTACGTGCGGTCATTTCCGCCTCACGAGAACCTGACCTCACGTACTTGACGGGGCCCCCTTCCTCGGGGAGCCTTTGACGCAGCCGCCGGAAGGTACGCCTTGTGCTCTCAGGAGCCTCGGCAGGGCAGAGCTGTCCTTTGAAGGAAAAGAAAACTTGTCGAGCGACTCACTCCTCCTTACGCGAGCCCCCTGCCATAGATTAGCTTGGCGCGATGCACCGCGTCATGCTACCCGGGGGGCACGGACATGAGGGGTGCTGGCGCCCGTGGACTTGATCAAGGGCTCCTCGCGAGATGGAGTTGAAATACCAGGATTCGGCGTGGTGCATGCGCGCAAAGGCAAGCGCAAAGGCAAGCCCAGGACGCACACACCTACCTAGCCCCACGCGCGAGGCGCACGAGTAGAAGTGGTGGGCGACTGCTACCTCTCCCATGCCCTTAGGCCAAAAACAACTTAGGAGAAGGAAACAGCTCAAGGAACCAACGTTCGAGAATACCAAATTCATTGAAAGATTACTAAAAAGCTGCAAGCAACTTTAGAAAGCAAATGAACAACCGCGTCCGGCACCTAATCTAGTCTTCTCACCAACGCGGAGCTAAGTGCTGCCACTAACACATGGGAGGGAGCCCCCATGAGGCCCCAGGGCGGCTCTCAGGAGACTCTGGGGCATGTACAGCCCCACTCATTATTACGTGAGAGTGTCACGAGCGGAGACCTTCACAGGCCAGAGCCTTGCTTCATAGGCCGGAGCCTTTCTTTAGGGGTAGAACTTCCGGAGGTGCTGGATGTTCAAGGCATTCTGGATGGGGACCCCGTCCTGTGTCTCCAGGTGCGCGGTGCTAGGCCTGGAGACACGGGCAATCCTAAACGGGCCCTCCCACAAGGGAGAGAGCTTGTGCAGCCCCTCCCTGGAGAGCACTGTTGGGGAACGTAGCAATAATTCAAAATTTTCTACACATCACCAAGATCGATCTATGGAGATTCTAGCAACAAGAGAGGGAGAGGATGAGAATCTTCATACCTTTGAAGATCGCTAAGCGGAAGCGTCACTAGAACGCGAATGAGGGAGTCGTACTCGCTGCAATTCAAATCGCGGAAGATCCGACCTAACGCCGAACGGACGCCTCCGTGTTCAACACACGTACAGCCCAGGGACGTCTCCTCCTTCTTGATCCAGCAAGGGAAGATGAGAAGTTGAGTGAGAGCTCCGGCAGCACGACGGCGTGGTGTAGGAGCTTGCAGTTCTCCGGCAGGGCTTCGCTAAGCATTACGGAGGAGGAGGTGGAGTTGGAGAGGGGGAGGGCCACACCAGGGGAAGGGTATGGCAGCCGTCCCACCCACCCCCCACTATTTATAGGGGGAAGGGGAGAGGGGGCCGGCCCCCTTAGAACTCATCTAGGGGGAGCGGGCGGCGGCCAAGGGGGGGAGCTTGCCCCCCAAGTTGGTGGGAGGCGCCCCCACCCCTAGGGTTTTCAACCCTACGTGCCTTGGGCCCTTGGGGGGTGCACCAGCCCACTAGGGGATGGTTCCCACCCTTTTTCAGCCCATTTAGTCCCCCGTGGAAGGTGGACCCACCCGGTGGACCCCCGGACACCTTTCGGTGGTCCCGGTACAATACCGGTAACCCCCGAAATTATTCCGGTGACTGAAACTGGACTTCCCATACATAAAGCTTTACCTCTGGACCATTCTGGAACTCCTCGTGACGTCCGGGATCTCATCCGAGACTCCAAACAACATTCTGTAACCACATACTAATTCCCATAACAACTCTAGCGTCACCGAACCTTAAGTGTGTAGACCCTACGGGTTCATGAATCATGCAGAAATGACCGATACAGCTCTCCGGCCAATAACCAACAGCGAGATCTAGATACCCATGTTGGCTCCCACATGTTCCCCGATGATCTCATCGAATGAACCACGATGTAGGGGATTCAATCAATCCCATATACAATTCCCTTTGTCAATCGGTATGTTACTTGCCCGAGATTCGATCGTCGGTATCCCAATACCTCGTTCAATCTCGTTACCGGCAAGTCACTTTACTCGTTCCATAATGCATGATCCCGTGACTGACTACTTAGTCACATTGAGCTCATTATGATGACGCATTACCGAGTGGGCCCAGAGATACCTCTCCGTCATACGGAGTGACAAATCCTAGTGTCGATTCGTGCCAACCCAACAGATACTTTCGGAGATACATGTAGTGTACCTTTATAGCCACCCAGTTACGTTGTGACGTTTGGTAAACCCAAAGCATTCCTACGGTATCCGGTAGTTGCACAATCTCATGGTCTAAGGAAATGATACTTGACATTACAAAAGCTTTTAGCAAACAAACTACACGATCTTGTGATATGCTTAGGATTGGGTCTTGTCCATCACATCATTCTCCTAATGATGTGAACCCGTTACCAATGACATCCAATGTCCATGGTCAGGAAACCATGACCATCTATTGATCAACGAGCTAGTCAACTAGAGGCTCACTAGGGACATGTTGTGGTCTATGTATTCACACATGTATTACGGTTACCGGTCAATACAATTATACCATGAACAATAGACAATTATCATGAACAAGGAAATATAATAATAACCATTTTATTGCCACTAGGGCATATTTCCAACAGTCTCCCACTTGTACTAGAGTCAATAATCTAGTTACATTGTGATGAATTGAACACCCATAGAGTTCTGGTGTTGATCATGTTTTGCTCGTGGAAGAGGTTTAGTCAATGGATCTGCGACATCCAGATCCATATGCTCTTTAAAAATATCTATGTCTTTATCTTGAACATTTTCACGAATGGAGTTGAAACCTGGGCTCCTTGGCAAGGGCAATAACACCAGTGTTGTCACAGAAGAGAGTCATCGGGGCCGACGCATTGGGAATAACTACTAGGTCGGTGATGAACTCCTTCATCCATATTGCTTCATGTGCTGCCTCCGAGGCTGCCATGTACTCCACTTCACATGTAGATCCCGCCACAATTCTTTGCTTGCAACTGCACCAGCTGACCGCCCCACCATTCAAAATATACATGTATCCGGTTTGTGACTTGGAGTCATCCAGATCTGTGTCGAAGCTAGCATCGATGTAACCCTTTACGACGAGCTCTTCGTCACCTCCATAAACGAGAAACATACCCTTAGTCCTTTTCAGGTACTTTAGGATGTTCTTGACCGCTGTCCAGTGTTCCATGTTGGGGAACATAGTAATTTCAAAATTTTCCTACGCACACGCAAGATCATGGTGATGGCATAGCAACGAGAGGGGAGAGTGTATGTCCACGTACCCTCGTAGACCGTAAGCGGAAGCGTTAGCACAACGCGGTTGATGTAGTCGTACGTCTTCACGATCCGACCGATCCAAGCATCGAACGTACGGAGCCTCCGAGTTCAGCACACGTTCAGCTCGATGACGATCTCCGGCCTCCGATCCAGCCGAGCTCGGAGATGAGTTCCACGGCATGACGGCGTGGTGACGATGATGATGTTCTACCGGCGCAGGGCTTCACCTAAACTCCGCGACGATATGACCGAGGTGGAATATGGTGGAGGGGGGCACCGCACACGGCTAAGGAACGATCCGTAGATCAACTTGTGTGTCTTTAGGGTGACCCCCGCCCCCGTATATAAAGGAGGGAGGGGGGAGGTGCAGCCGGCCCCCTAGGGGTGCGCCTGGAGGAGTCCTACTCCCACCAGGAGTAGGACTCCCCCCTCTTGCCTTGGTGGAGAAGGAAAGGGGGAGGGGAAAGAGGAAAGGAGGGCGCCGCCCCCCCCTTCCTTGTCCTATTCGGACTAGGGGGGAGGGGGGTGCGGCCTGCCCTGGCTGGCCCTCCTCTTCTCCCTCTTGGCCCACTAAGGCCCATTAACCCCGGGAGGTTCCGTAACCCCGGTGTTCCTAGTAAAATCCGATTTCACCCGGAATCATTCCGATGTCCAAACATAGGCTTCCAATATATCAATATTTATGTCTCGACCATTCCGAGACTCCTCGTCATGTCCGTGATCACATCCGGGACTCCGAACAAACTTCGGTTCATCAAAACTTATAAACTCATAATAAAATTGTCATCGAAACGTTAAGCGTGCGGACCCTATGGGTTCGAGAACTATGTAGACATGACCTAGAACAATTCTCGGTCAATAACCAATAGAGGGACCTGGATGCCCATATTGGTTCCTACATATTCTACGAAGATCTTTATCGGTCAAACCGCATAACAACATACGTTGTTCCCTTTGTCATCGGTATGTTACTTGCCCGAGATTTGATCGTCGGTATCCAATACCTAGTTCAATCTCGTTACCGGCAAGTCTCTTTACTCGTTCCGTAATACATCATCTCATAACTAACTCATTAGTTACAATGCTTGCAAGTCTTAGGTGATGAGTATTACCGAGAGGGCCCAGAGATACCTCTCCGATAATCGGAGTGACAAAACCTAATCTCGAATTATACCAACCCAACGTGTACCTTCGGAAACACCTGTAGAGCACCTTTATAATCACCCAGTTACGTTGTGACATTTGGTAGCACACAAAGTGTTCTTCCGGTAAACGGGAGTTGCACAATCTCATAGTTGCAGGAACTTGTATAAGTCATGAAGAAAGCAATAGCAGTATACTTAACGATCAAGTGCTAGGCTAACGAAATGGGTCATGTCAATCACATCATTCTCCTAATGATGTGATCCCATTAATCAAATGACAACACATGTCTATGGTCAGGAAACATAACCATCTTTGATTAATGAGCTAGTCAAGTAGAGGCATACTAGTGACTATATGTTTGTCTATGTATTCACACATGTATCATGTTTCCAGTTAATACAATTCTAGCATGAATAATAAACATTTATCATGATATGAGGAAATAAATAATAACTTTATTATTGCCTCTAGGGCATATTTCCTTCAGTCTCCCACTTGCACTAGAGTCAATAATCTAGATTACATAGTAATGATTCTAGCACCCATGGAGTCTTGGTGATGATCATGTTTTGCTCGTGAGAGAGGCTTAGTCAACGGGTCTGCAACATTCAGATCCGTATGTATCTTGCAAATCTCTATGTCTCCCACTTGGACTTGGTCCCAAATGGAATTGAAGCGTCTCTTGATGTGCTTGGTCCTCTTGTGAAATCTGGATTCCTTTGCCAAGGCAATTGCACCAGTATTGTCACAGAAGATCTTCATCGGTCCGGATGCACTAGGTATGACACCTAGATCGGAAATGAACTCCTTCATCCGCACTCCTTCATTTGCTGCTTGAAGCAGCTATGTACTCCGCTTCACATGTAGATCCCGCCACGGCGCTTTGTTTAGAACTGCACCAACTTACAGCTCCACCGTTTAATAAAAACACGTATCCGGTTTGCGATTTAGAATCGTGCGGATCGGTGTCAAAGCGTGCATCGGCGTAACCATTTATGACTAGCTCTTTGTCACCTCCATATCGAAAACATATCCTTAGTCCTTTTCGTATTTTAGGATGTTCTTGACCGCTGTCCATGATCCACTCTGGATTACTTTGGTACCTTCTGCCAAGCTTATTGCTAAGCATACGTCGGTCTGGTACACAAGATTGCATACATGATAGAGCCTATGGCTGAAGCATAGGAACATTTTCATTTTCTCTCTATCTTCTGCTGTGGTGGGGCATTGAGTTTGACTCAACTTTACACCTTGTAGCAGGCAAGAATCCTTTCTTTGCACGATCCATTTTGAACTTTTTCAAAATTTTGTCAAGGTATGTGCTTTGTGAAAGTCCTATTAAGCGTCTTGATCTATCTCTATAGATCTTGATGCCCAATATGTAAGCAGCTTCACCGAGGTCTTTCATTGAAAAACTTTTATTCAAGTATCCCTTTATGCTATCCAGAAATTCTATATCATTTCCAATTAATAATATGTCATCTACATATAAAACTAGAAATTCTCTGAGCTCCCACTCACTTTCTTGTAAATCTGAGGCTTCTCCAAAAGTCTCAGATAAAACCATATGCTTTGATCACACTATCAAAGCGTTTATTCCAACTCGAGATGCTTGCACCAGTCCATAAATGGAGCAATGGAGCTTGCACACTTTGTTAGCACCTTTTGGATCAACAAAACCTTCCGGCTGCATCATATACAACTCTTCTTCTAGAAATCCATTCAAGAATGTAGTCTTGACATCCATTTGCCAAATTTCATAATCATGAAATGCAGCAATAGCTAACATGATTCGGACAGACTTAAGCATCGCTACGGGTGAGAAAGTCTCATCGTAGTCAACCCCTTGAACTTGTCGAAAACCTTTTGCAACAAGTAGAGCTTTATAGACAGTTACATTACCATCAGCGTCAATCTTCTTCTTAAAGATCCATTTATTCTCAATGGCTTGCCGATCATCGGGCAAGTCAACCAAAAGCCATACTTTGTTTTCATACATGGATCCCATCTCAGATTTCATGGCCTCTAGCCATTTTACGAATCTGGGCTCATCATCGCTTCCTCATAGTTCGTAGGTTCATCATGGTCAAGTAACATGACTTCCGAATAGGATTACCGTACCACTCAGCACGGATCTTACTCTGTAGACCTACGAGGTTCAGAGAAACTTGATCTGAAGTTTCATGATCAATATCATTAGCTTCCTCACTAATTGGTGTAGTCGTCACAGAACCGGTTCTCGTGATGAACTACTTTCCAATAAGGGAGTAGATACTGATTATCTCATCAAGTTCTACTTTCCTCCCACTCACTTCTTTTGAGAGAAACTCCTTCTCTAGAAAGGATCCATTCTTAGCAACGAATGTCTTGCCTTCGGATCTGTGATAGAAGGTGTACCCAATGATCTCTTTTGGGTATCCTATGAAGACACATTTCTCCGATTTGGGTTCGAGCTTATCTGGTTGAAGTTTCTTCACATAAGCATCGCAGCCCCAAACTTTAAGAAACGACAACTTTGGTTTCTTGCCAAACCACAGTTCATAAGGCGTCGTCTCAACGGATTTTGATGGTGCCCTATTTAACGTGAATGCGGCCGTCTCTAAAGCATAAACCCAAAACGATAGCGGTAAATCAGTAAGAGACATCATAGATCGCACCATATCAAGTAAAGTACAATTACGACGTTCGGACACACCATTTCGTTGTGGTGTTCCGGGTGGCGTAAGTTGCAAAACTATTCCGCATTGTTTCAAATGTAAACCAAACTCGTAACTCAAATATTCTCCTCCACGATCAGATCATAGAAACTTTATTTTCTTGTTACGATGATTTTCCACTTCACTCTGAAATTCTTTGAACTTTTCAAACGTTTCAGACTTGTGCTTCATTAAGTAGATATACCCATATCTGCTCAAATCATCTGTGAAAGTGAGGAAATAACGATATCCGCCACGAGCCTCAACATTCATCGGACCACATACATCTGTATGTATGATTTCCAACAAATCTGTTCCTCTCTCCATAGTACCGGAGAACGGTGTTTTAGTCATCTTGCCCATGAGGCACGGTTACATAAGTACCAAGTGATTCATAATCAAGTGATTCCAAGTCCATCGGTATGGAGTTTCTTCATGCGCTTTACACCGATATGACCTAAACGGCAGTGCCACAAATAAGTTGCACTATCATTATCAACTCTGCATCTTTTGGCTTCAACATTATGAATATGTGTATCACTACTATCAAGATTCAAAAAAATAGACCACTCTTCAAGGGTGCATGACCATAAAAGATATTACTCATATAAATAGAACAACCATTATTCTCGATTTAAATGAATAACCGTCTCGCAATAAACAAGATCCAGATATAATGTTCATGCTCAACGCGGCACCAAATAACAATTATTTGGGTCTAAAACTAATCCCAAGGTAGATGTAGAGGTAGCGTGCGACCGCGATCACATCGACTTTGTTACCATTTCCCACGCGCATCGTCACCTCGTCCTTGGCGATGCTCGCTTATTCCGTAGTCCTGTTTGAGTTGCAAATATTAGCAATGAACCAGATCAAATACCAGTGCTACTACGAGCTCTAGTTAGGTACACATCAATAACATGTATATCACATATACCTTTGTTCACTTTGCCATCCTTCTTATCCGCCAAATACTTGGGTCAGTTCCGCTTCCGGTGACCATCGCTTGCGAGAGAAGCACTCGATTTCCAGGCTTAGGTCCGGACTTGGGTTTCTTCTCTTGAGCAGCAACTTGCTTGCCGATCTTTTGAAGTTCCCTTCTTCTTCCCTTTGCCCTTTTCTTGAAACTAGTGGTCTTGTTGACCATCAACACTTGATGCTCCTTCTTGATTTCTACCTCCGCAGCTTTTAGCATTGCGAAGAGCTCGAAATAGTCTTGTTCATCCCTTGCATATTATAGTTCATCACAAAGCTCTTGTAGCTTGGTGGAAGTGATTGGAGAATTCATCAATGACACTATCATCGGAAGATTAACTCCCGTTGAATCAAGTGATTATTATACCCGGACATTACGAGTATGTGTTCACCGACGTAACTATTCTCCTCCATCTTGCAGCTATAGAACTTATTGGAGACTTCATATCTCTCAATCCGGGCATTTGCTTGAAATATTAACTTCAACTCTGGAACATCTCATATGCTCCATGACGTTCAAAACGTCGTTGAAGACCCGGTTCTAAGCCGTAAAGCATGGCACATGAACTATAGAGTAGTCATCGACTTTGCTCGCGGACGTTCTTAACGTCGTCGGTTAGCATCAAGCGGCAGTTCGCACCCAGCGGTGCTTCGGGACGTAACTCTTACGTGCAGCAATGAGGATAATCCTCGAGTTAAGGACCCGATCCGTCTAATTGCTACCATCATCTTTCAACTTTGCTTTCTCAAGGAACGCATTAAAATTCAACGGAACAACAGACGAGCCATCTATCTACAAACAAACATAGAAAAGCAAAATACTATCGGTACTAAGTTCATGATAAATTTAAGTTCAATTAATCATATTACTTAAGAACTCCCACTTAGGCAGACATCTCTCTAGTCATCTAAGTGATCACGTGATCCAAATCAACTAAACCATAACCGATCATCACGTGAGATGGAGTAGTTTTCAATGGTGAACATCACTATGTTGATCATATCTACTATATGATTCACGCTCGACCTTTCGGTCTCCGTGTTCGAGGCCATATCTGCATATGCTAGGCTCGTCAAGTTTAACTGAGTATTCGCGTGTGCAAAACTGGCTTGCACCCGTTGTAGATGGACGTAGAGCTTATCACACCGATCATCACGTGGTGTCCAGGCACGACGAACTTTGGCAACGGTCCATACTCGGGAGAACACTTCTTGATAATTTTAGTGAGAGATCATCTTAAAATGCTACCGTCAATCAAAGCAAGATAAGATGCATAAAGGATAAACATCACATGCAATCAATATAAGTGATATGATATGGCCATCATCATCTTGTGCTTGTGATCTCCATCTTCAAGCACCGTCGTGATCACCATCGTCACCGGCGCGACACCTTGATCTCCATCGTAGCATCATTGTCGTTTCGCCATCTATTGCTTCTCGACTATCGCTACCGCTTAGTGATAAAGTAAAGCAATTACAGGCATTTGCATTTCATACAATAAAGCGACAACCATATGGCTCTGCCATTGCCGATAACCGGTTACAAAACATGATCATCTCATACAATAAAATATAGCATCACATCTTGGCCATATCACATCACAACATGCCCTGCAAAAACAAGTTAGACGTCCTCTACTTTGTTGTTGCAAGTTTTACGTGGCTGCTACGGGCTGAGCAAGAACCGTTCTTACCTATGCATCAAAAACCACAATGATAGTTCATCAAGTTGGTGCTGTTTTAACCTTCGCAAGGACCGGGCGTAGCCACACTCGGTTCAACTAAAGTTGGAGAAACTGACACCCGCCAGCCACTTGTGTGCAAAGCACGTCGGTAGAACCAGTCTCGCGTAAGCGTACGCGTAATGTCGGTCCGGGCCGCTTCATCCAACAATACCGCTGAACCAAAGTATGACATGCTGGTAAGCAGTATGACTTGTATCGCCCACAACTCACTTGTGTTCTACTCGTGCATATAACATCAACGCATAAAACCTAGGCTCGGATGCCACTGTTGGGCAACGTAGTAATTTCAAAATTTTCCTCGCACACACAAGATCATGGTGATGGCATAGCAACGAGAGGGAGAGTGTATGTCCACATACCCTCGTGGACCGTAAGCGAGCGTTAACTGCAACGCGGTTGATTTAGTCGTCGTCTTCACGATCCGACCGATCCAAGCACCGAACGCACGGAGCCTCCGAGTTCAGCACACGTTCAGCTCGATGGCGATCTCGGCCTCCGATCCAGCCGAGCTCGGAGATGAGTTTCAATCGACCTGACGGCGTGGTGACGATGATGATGTTCTATCGGCGCGAGGCTTCGCCTAAACTCCACGACGATATGACCGAGGTGGAATATGGTGGAGGGGCACCGCACACGGCTAAGGAACGATTCAGTGAGATCAACTTGTGTGTCTTTGGGGTGCCCCGCCCCGTATATAAAGGAGGGAGGGAGAGGTGCGGCCGCCCCCTAGGGGTGCGCTGGAGGAGTCCTACTCCCACCGGGAGTAGGACTCCCCTCTTGCCTTGGTGGAGAAGGAAAGGAGGGAGGAAAGAGGAAGAGGCGCCGCCCCCTTCCTGTCCTATTCGGACTAGGGGAGGGGCGCTGCCCTGCCCTGGCCGGCCCTTCTCTTGTCCCTCTTGGCCCACTAAGGCCCATTATCCCCCGGGAGGGTTCCGGTAACCCCCCGGTGTTCCGGTAAAATCCCGAGTTCACCCGGAACCATTCCGATGTCCAAACATAGGTTTCCAATATATCAATCCTTATGTCTCGACCATTCCGAGACTCCTCGTCATGTCCGTGATCACATCCAGGACTCCGAACAAACTTCGGTTCATCAAAACTTATAAACTCATAATAAAATTGTCATCGAAACGTTAAGCGTGCGGACCCTACGGGTTCGAGAACTATGTAGACATGACCTAGAGCCATTCTCGGTCAATAACCAATAGCGGGACCTGGATGCCCATATTGGTTCCTACATATTCTAAGAAGATCTTTATCGGTCAAACCGCATAACAACATACGTTGTTCCCTTTGTCATCGGTATGTTACTTGCCCGAGATTTGATCGTCGGTATCCAATACCTAGTTCAATCTCGTTACCGGCAAGTATCTTTACTCGTTCCGTAATACATCATCTCATAACTAACTCATTAGTTACAATGCTTGCAAGGCTTCGGTGATGAGTATTACCGAGAGGGCCCAGAGATACCTCTCCGATAATCGGAGTGACAAAACCTAATCTCGAATTATGCCAACCCAACGGAAACACCTGTAGAGAACCTTTATAATCACCCAGTTACGTTGTGACGTTTGGTAGCACACAAAGTGTTCTTCCGGTAAACGTGAGTTGCACAATCTCATAGTTGCAGGAACTTGTATAAGTCATGAAGAAAGCAATAGCAGTATACTAAACGATCAAGTGCTAGGCTAACGGAATGGGTCATGTCAATCACATCATTCTCGTAATGATGTGATCCCATTAATCAAATGACAACACATGTCTATGGTCAGGAAACATAACCATCTTTGATTAATGTGCTAGTCAAGTAGAGGCATACTAGTGACTATATGTTTGTCTATGTATTCACACATGTATCATGTTTCTTGTTAATATAATTCTAGCATGAATAATAAACATTTATCATGATATGAGGAAATAAATAATAACTTTATTATTGCCTCTAGGGCATATTTCCTTCATTCCATGCCGGGATTACTTTGGTACCTCCCTACCAAACTTACGGCAAGGTTTACATCAGGTCTGGTACATAGCATGGCATACATAATACACCCTATGGCTGAGGCATAGCGGATGACACTCATCTTTTCTCTATCTTCTGCCGTGGTCGGACTTTGAGCCAATCTCAATATCACACTTTGCAAAACAGGCAAGAACCCCTTCTTGGACTGATCCATATTGAACTTCTTCAATATCTTATCAAGGTATGTGCTTTGTGAAAGACTTATGAGGCGTCTCGATCTATCTCTATAGATCTTGATGCCTAATATGTAAGCAGCTTCTCCAAGGTCCTTCAGTGAAAAACATTTATTCAAGTAGGCCTTTATGCTTTCCAAAAGTTCTATATCATTTCCCATCAATAGTATGGCATCCACATATAATATGAGAAATGCTACAGAGCTCCCACTCACTTTCTTGTAAACGCGGGCTTCTCCATAAGTCTGCATAAACCCAAATGTTTTGATCATTTCATCAAAGCGAATGTTCCAACTCCGAGATGCTTGCACCAGCCCATAGATGGAGCGCTGGAGCTTGCATACCTTGTTAGCATTCTTAGGATCGACAAAACCTTCTGGCTGTATCATATACAATTCTTCCTTAAGGAAGCCGTTAAGGAATGTCGTTTTGATGTCCATTTGCCATATCTCATAATCATAGAATGCGGCAATTGCTAACATGATTTGGACAGACTTTAGCTTTGCTACGGGTGAGAAAGTCTCATCATAGTCAACCCCTTGAACTTGTAGATAATCCTTAGCGGCAAGCTGAGCTTTATAGATGGTCACATTACCATCCGCGTCAGTCTTCTTCTTAAAGATCCATTTATTTTCTATAGCTCGCCGATCATCGGGCAAGTCTGTCAAAGTCCATACTTTGTTTTCATACATGGATCCTATCTCAGATTTCATGGCTTCAAGCCATTTGTTGGAATCTGGGCCCGTCATCGCTTCTTCATAGTTCGAAGGTTCACCGTTGTCTAACAACATGATTTCCAGGACAGGGTTGCCAACCATTCTGGTGTGGAATGTGTCCTTGTGGACCTACGAAGTTCGGTAGCAACTTGATCCGAAGTACCTTGATCATCATCATTAACTTCCTCTCTAGTCGGTGCAGGCACCACAGAAACATCTTCCTGAGCTGCGCTACTTTCCGGTTCAAGAGGCAGTACTTCATCAAGTTCTACTTTCCTCCCACTTACTTCTTTCGAGAGAAACTCTTTCTCCAGAAAGGACCCATTCTTGGCAACAAAGATCTTGCCTTCGGACCTGAGGTAGAAAGTATACCCAGTGGTTTCCTTAGGGTATCCTATGAAGACGCATTTTTCCGACTTGGGTTCGAGCTTTTCCGGTTGAAGTTTCTTGACATAAGCATCGCAACCCCAAACATTTAGAAGACAGCTTAGGTTTCTTCCCAAACCATAATCCATACGGTGTCGTCTCAATGGATTTAGATGGTGCCCTATTTAAAGTGGATGTGGCTGTCTCTAAAGCATAACCCCAAAATGATAGCGGCAAATCGGTAAGAGACATCATAGATCGCACCATATCCAATAGACTGCGATTACGACGTTCGGACACACCATTATGCTGAGGTGTTCCAGGCGGCGTGAGTCCTGAAACAATTCTACATTTCCTTAAGTGCGTACCAAACTCGTGACTCAAATATTCTCCCCCACGATCTGATCGTAAGAACTTTATTTTCCTGTCACGTTGATTGTCACTCTGAAATTCCTTGAACTTTTCAAAGGTCTCAGACTTGTGTTTCATTAAGTAGACATACCAATATCTACTTAAGTCATCAGTGAGGGTGAGAACATAATGATAGCCACCGCGAGCCTCAACGCTATTTGGACCGCACACATCAGTATGTATGATTTCCAACAAGTTGGTTGCTCGCTCCATTGTTCCGGAGAACGGATTCTTGGTCATCTTGCCCATGAGGCATGGTTTGCATGTGTCAAATGATTCATAATCAAGAGACTCCAAAAGTCCATCTGCATGGAGTTTCTTCATGCGTTTGACACCAATGTGACCAAGGCAGCAGTGCCACAGGTATGTGGGACTATCATTATTAACCTTACATCTTTTGATATTCACACTATGAATATGTGTAACATCATGTTCGGGATTCAATAAGAATAAACCATTGACCAGCGGGGCATGACCATAAAATATATCTCCCAAATAAATAGAACAACCATTATTCTCGGATTTAAATGAGTAGCCATCTCGCATTAAACGAGATCCGGATACAATGTTCATGCTCAAAGCTGGCACTAAATAACAATTATTGAGGTTTAAAACTAATCCCATAGGTAAATGTAGAGGTAGCGTGCCGACGGCGATCACATCGACCTTGGAACCATTCCCGACGCGCATCGTCACCTCGTCCTTCGCCAGTTTCCGCTTATTCTGCAGCTCCTGTTTTGAGTTACAAATATGAGCAACCACACCGGTATCAAATACCTAGGAGCTACTATGAGTACTGGTAAGGTACACATCAATAACATGTATATCACATATACCTTTGGTGTTGCCGGCCTTCTTGTCCGGTAAGTACTTGGGGCAGTTCCGCTTCCAGCGACCATTTCCCTTGCAATAAAAGCACTGAGTCTCGGGCTTGGGTCCATTGTTTGGATTCTTCCCGGCAACTGATTTACCGGGCGGGGCAACTCCCTTGCCGTCCTTCTTGAATTTCTTTTTACCCTTGCCTTTCTTGAAACTAGTGGTCTTATTCACCATCTACACTTGATGTTCCTTTTTGATTTCCACATCCACTGATTTCAACATTGAATATAACTAAGGAATGGACTTCTTCATCCCCTGCATATTGTAGTTCATCACAAAGCTCTTGTAGCTAGGTGGGAGCGACTGGAGGATCCTGTCAATGACCGAGTCATCTGGGAGATTAGCTCCCAACTGAGACAAACGGTTGTGTAACCTGGACATAGTGAGTATATGCTCACTGACAGAATTGTTTTCCTCCATCTTACAACTGTAGAATTTGTCGGAGATTTCATATCTCTCGACCCAGGCATGAGCTTAGAAAACCATTTTCAGCTCTTGGAACATCTCATATGCTCTATGCTGCTCAAAGCACTTTTGGAGCCCCGGTTCTAAGCTCTAAAGCATGCCGCACTGAACAAGGGAGTGATCATCACTACGCGACTGCTAGGCGTTCATAACGTCTTGAGTTGCTGGGAAATTGGGTGCTTCACCTAGCGGTGCTTCTAGGGCATATGCTTTGTTGGCAGCTATGAGGATGATCCTCAAGTTCCGAACCCAGTCTGTATAGTTGCTACCATCATCTTTTAGCTTGGTTTTCTCTAGGAACGCGTTGAAGTTGAGGGCAACATTAGCGTGGGCCATTTGATCTACATATTGCAAAGATTTTAGACTATGTTCATGATAATTAAGTTCATCTAATCAAATTATTTAATGAACTCCCACTCAGATAGACATCTCTCTAGTAATCTAAGTGATACGTGATCCGAGTCAACTAGGTCGTGTCCGATCATCACGTGAGACAGACTAGTCATTATTGGTGAACATCTTCATGTTTTTGAGGGAAATGAACATCTTCATGTTGATCATATCTACTATATGACCCATGTTCGACCTTTCGGTCTCTTGTGTTCCAAGGCCATGTCTGTACATGCTAGGCTCGTCAAGTCAACCTAAGTGTTTTGCATGTGTAAATCTGGCTTACACCCATTGTATGCGAACGTTAGAATCTATCACAGACAATCATCATGTGGTGCTTCGAAACAACAAACTTTTGCAACGGTGCACAGTTAGGGGGAACACTTTCTTGAAATCTTGTTTATGCTACCGTCGTTCTAAGCAAATAAGATGTAAACATGACAAACATCACATGCAAATCATAAAGTGACATGATATGGCCAGTATCATATTTGCGCCTTTGATCATCATCTTCGAGGCGCGGCATGATCACCTTCGTCACCGGCATGACATCATGACCTCCATCATCATGATCTTCATCATCGTGTCTTCATGAAATTGTCTCGCCAACTATTACTTCTACTACTATGGCTAACAGTTAGCAATAAAGTAAAGTAGTTACATGGTGTTATCATTGACACGCAGGTCATACAATAAATTAAGACAACTCCTATGGCTCCTGCCGGTTGTCATACTCATCGACATGCAAGTCATGATTCCTATTACAAGAACATGATCAATCTCATACATCACATATCATTCATCAATTCTTTTGGCCATATCACATCACATAGCATACCCTGCAAAAACAAGTTAGACGTCCTCTAATTGTTGTTGCATGTTTTACGTGGCTGCTATGGGTTTCTAGCAAGAACGTTTCTTACCTACACAAAAGCCACAACGGTGATATGCCAATTGTTATTTACCCTTCATAAGGACCCTTTTCATCGAATTCGATCCGACTAAAGTGGGAGAGACTGTCACCCACTAGCCACCATGTGCAACAAGTGCATGTCAGTCAGTGGAACCTGTCTCACGTAAGCGTACGTGTAAGGTCGGTCCGGGCCGCTTCATCCCACAATACCGCTGAAACAAGATAAGACTAGTAATGGTAAGCAAATTGAACAAACCAACGCCCATAACTACTAGTGTTCTACTCGTGCATAGAATCTATGCAATAGACCTAGCTCATGATGCCACTGTTGGGGAACGTAGCAATAATTCAAAATTTTCTACGCATCACCAAGATCAATCTATGGAGATTCTAGCAACAAGAGAGGGAGACGATGAGCATCTTCATACCTTTGAAGATCGCTGAAAGCACAAGTGCTCCCTAGGTGGTTTTGGTAATTAATGTCAACATATCTCTTGTTGGACTAACACTTTTATCTAGTATGTTTCAGATAAGTTCAACAATGGAGTGGCATGGACTAATGGATGTGGGAACCCCTTCAAGATGCTAAGGACAAAGGATTGGCTCAAGCTTCAAGCTCAAGACTCTTCATTTCACATTTTAGTGGTCCAAGATCACATTGAGTCTATAGGAAAAGCCAATACTATCAAGGAGGGATGAGGTGTTGCTTAATGAGTTTCTTGCTCCACAGTGCTTAGTGATATGCTCCAAAACCCTCAGCTACTTTCTCACTTCCACAAATGACCTAAACCTAAAGCCAAAATCGGTCACACCGATTCTTCCTATCCGGCGCCACCGATTCCAAAAGTCATAGCCACTGCCACAAACCCTAAGCAAATCGGTTCTACCGATAGGGATCTCGGTCTCACCGAGATGGGATTGTAATCTCTCTGTGTATGTCCATTACCAAAATTGGTCTCACCGAGTTTGAGCAATCGGTACTACTGAGATTACACTGCAAACTTCCTGGATTGACTTATTACCAAAATCGGTCTCACCGAGTTTGTGTAATCGGTCAAACCGAGTTTGCCTGACCAACTCTCAGGAAAGCTCATTACCAAAATCGGTCTCACCGAGTTTGTGTAATCGGTCTTACCGAGATTAAATTATGCCCTAACCCTAACCGAATCGGTCTCACTGAGTTGCATTTCGGTCCCACCAAAAATCCTAATGGTCACATTATTTGCTAAATCAGTCTGACCGAGTTTAACAATTCGGTCCCACCGAGTTTGGTAGATTGTGTGTAACGGTTAGATTTTGTGTGGAGGCTATATATACCACTCCACCTCCTCTTCATTCGTGGAGAGAGCCATCGACCGAACCTACACTTCCGGCATACATTTTACGAGAGAACTACCTACTCGGTGTTGAGGCCAAGATATTTCATTCCTACCATATGAATCTTGATCTCTAGCCTTCCCCAAGTTGCTTTCCACTCAAATCTTCTTTCCACCAGATCCAAAACCTATGAGAGAGAGTTGAGTGTTGGGGAGACTATCATTTGAAGCACAAGAGCAAGGAGTTCATCATCAATGCACCATTTGTTACTTCTTAGAGAGTGGTGTCTCCTAGATTGGCTAGGTGTCAGTTGGGAGCCTCCGACAAGATTGTGGAGTTGAACCAAGGAGTTTGTAAGGGCAAGGAGATCGCTTACTTCGTGAAGATCTACCGCTAGTGAGGCAAGTCCTTCGTGGGCGACGACCGTGGTGGGATAGACAAGGTTGCTTCTTCGTGGACCCTTCATGGGTGGAGCCCTCCGTGGACTCACGTAACCGTTACCCTTCGTGGGTTGAGGTGTCCATCAACGTGGATGTACGATAGCACCACCTATCGGAACCACGCCAAAAACATCCGTGTCTCCAATTGCGTTTGAATCCTCCAAACCCTTCCCTTTACTTTCTTGCAAGTTGCATGCTTTACTTTCCACTGCTCATATACTCTTTGCATGCTTGCTTGATATGTATTGTGAATGTTAAACTTGTGCCTAAACTCCACTTAAACTTAAGGAAACTTAAAAACTGCAACTTTGGTACTTAGTGTCTAATCACCGCCCCCCCCCCTCTAGACACCTCTTCTCAAGGTCCTACAAGTGGTATCAGAGCCTTGGTCTCAATTGCCTTGGTTTAATCACCATTGGGGGAGGATGGATGAGTCTACTTTGGGGAGTCTTAGACATAGAGTGCCCATTCTTGATGGAGAGTATTTTCATGAGTGGAAAAATGAGATGCTTGTTATTTTCAATCAATATCATTTGAACAAGTACATTGCTAGCCCTTGTGCACCTTATGTTGATCCTATGCATCCTACCCATGATGAGTCAATTGACATGATTAGGAATCTTAGAACTGCCGAACTTATCATTAGAGGATTGCCTAGAAACTTGATTGGATGCTTGCCTACTTTTAAGTGTGCCTACTGTCGGATTTCGGGTTCCGGCAGACCCTTGAGGTTCGAACTCTGGGGTGCGCGCGGAGATTCAACCCTCTGCCTACTCGCTCTTCGCTAGGACCTAAACTACCAAACAGAACAACACAAGAGACATAAGGTTTATACTGGTTCAGGCCACCATTGTGGTGTAATACCCTACTCCAGTGTGTGGTATGGTGGATTGCCTCTTGGGCTGATGATGAACAATACAAGGAAGAACAGCCTCGCGAGGGTCTGTTCTTGGCTGGTGCTACTTGGTTCTGGCTCTTGGATTCTTGATCCGGTCTCTAGATGTCTCTACCACGGGGGTGGCTAGTCCTATTTATAGGCAAAGGCCCTGGGCCTCTTCCCAAATATTGAGCGGGAAGGCGCCAACAATTAGCCATTTGAAGGGGAACAGCGGTACACTTATCTGACTAAAGTTGGTCCTCGCTTTGTCAAAGGCTCTGGTGGTGGCCTTTGTTTGGGCTCCACAATGACATCCTTCGGCCGTTGGGCTGGTCTTGGTCTTGTTGCAATCAAACGGATGCCTTTGCTTGATGCTCTCCTGCGCTTGCTCCTTTGCACCAAAGAGGAAAGGAGGACACTTTGCAAGGCTGGCGCTGATTGGCGCCCTTGGTAAATCACGGCTTGCGTCATGGGCACCTCGCGAGGTACCCGCCTTGAACTCTCCGCCTCCTCGTGAGCCAGCTGACGAGGTCGTGCTGAGAAGCTCCTTGTCGTCCGCCTCATGAGGCTTGGCCCCTCGCGAGGGTCTTGAGCTTGAGTTGATGAAGATGGGCTGTGCTGGGCCTCCTTTGAGCCACGCCGCAGGCCGCAGGCAGGCAAGTCTGGGGACCCCCGTTCCCAGAATGTCGACAGTAGCCCTCGGGCCCACGGCGCGCCCGGACTTGGCTGAGCAGAGAGGCGAAAGGGCAAGTGCGAAGTGTCGCGGTCCCTAACAGCCTGCGGTCTTGGGCGCCGCGTGGTGGTTGATTGGACATGGGCGGCACGTTCCCCCACGCCTCCTTATTTTGCGCCTTGCTAGGCGGACTCACTGCCGCACACAGCCATTCCCTTTTCTGCTGCTTGAGCGCTCCCTGTCCTTTCTTCTCTCGAACTCCAGCTTCCGCATCCAATCCAATCTTGAACCTTCCCCCTCCCTTTTCTGCCGTCATGGCTTCGCCGAGGAAGGGAAAAGGGAAGAAGCCCATGTTGTCGCCTCCCTCGTCGTTGACGGCGGCCCCCGTCGTCGATTGGCCGGTCATAATCAATCAAGAAGGCCTGGGCAAGGTCAGCTCAGCCCTAGCCACCATCTTGAACGAGTGCGGGAGGACGACGGCCTGGCCCGCGTCTCGCTTCTCCGTTGGCAGGATTCCCACCGAGGTCCGATACTTCGCCGACGCCCTGTGGGCGGGACTGGTTCCCCCCTTCTCCGATTTCTTCAACGCCGTGCTTTCCCATTATCAGATCCATATGATGCATCTGGGTCCTGAATCCATCACCCTTCTCGCGGTATTTGCCTTCGTTTGCGAGGTAATGATGGGCATCCTTCCTTCGGTTGCCTTGCTGCGCCACTTCTTCTCTCTGCGCCTTGTCAACCCCACCCAATGTTTGGGGTGCGTGAGCTTCGTCGCTGCGCCTGAGACAGCGGCTTCTGGAATTGACTTCAGTCTTCCTCCGTCCGCGCCTGGGTTTCGCGAGCGGTGGTTGTATGTGGACATAGGGGTGCCCAGCCCCCTGCTGACGGAGCCATCTTCACCTGCTGTCCCCAACTCAGGCTGGGGCCAAGAGACACTCGCGAGCCCTCGGCTTGCCTTCGTCTGGCGTCGCTTCGAGTTCCTGAGGGATCTTGGCGTGACGACGCCCAAGGTGGTGAAGGAGTTCTTGCTACGCCATGTCGCCCCTCTCCAGTGCCATTCTCATCGAATGTGGGCCTTTAGCGGTCGTGGGGACCGTATGCGGCTCCAGGAAGAGGACCTGACGTCTGAAGCACTAAGGAAGGTGCTCTTGGTCTTGACTGGGGATCCTTCCCCCGGCGGCATTCGTCAAGGGGGGGCCTTGCTGTACCTCTGCTCGAACAGAGGTGACTTCGTGAGCCAGATGCCCATCTTCGACGAATGGGGGCCGCGCCCTGCTGGCCTCCAGGGGCCTCGCGAGAACCCTGTGGTGGTGGTCGCCCTCGCAGCCGTCCGGGGCGACTCTTCCTCAAGTGGCGGGGTAGGGAGGCATGAGCCTCCAGAGGCCGAGGGTGCCCCCGCCGAGGTGACAGCACTGGGCGGTGCTCATGAGGGAGCGGCTCCCGAGGCACGTGCTGCCGCAGTTGAGGGTGGCGAGCAGCCGCTCGCAGTGCCTGCGGCTGAGGCTCCCGAGGCCCCAGCCGCTCTTCTTGGTGAGGCGACCAGCAGCGCGCATTAGGCGGACGCCCCCGACGCGAGTCGCCTCGATGCTTCCTCCTCGTCGCAAGCTGACCCCTGCGCTCAACTCTTGGGTCGCTTCCGTGTGGACTTTGAGGCCCTCGGGAAGAGAAGGGAGGCCCTGGGCGATGATTGCCCTTGCCGCCTGCTGAAGCGTAGGAAGTACTTCGCCATCAATGAGTAAGCCTTCTCCCTTCCTAGTCCCTGATTCTTCTGTTGCCTTTCCTGATCCTTGCTTCGCAGGGCCCTTCCTTCCGAGCTCATGGAGGTGGATGAGGGGCCATCCCCCTCGCCTCCGCCCTTTCCGCCGTCTTCGATCATTCCGAGCAGCAGAGCCCTTGTGGTGAGGCCGGTTGGTGAGAACCTTCCGGAGGCACAGCGTGGCCCTGCGCTCCCCGCGGCCTTCCTTCGCGGGCCTCCTCGTGGCATAGCTAGCTTGCCGTGGGCTTCTCACCTGGCCGTGGACCGTGATTGGCTGGGGTACTCCCGGCGCTCTTCACTTGGAGATGGACTGGCTTTAGGTTGGGCCTCCGGCAGGGTGCGCCCGGTCATCTCGAGGGCGCCAGCCCCCAGCCCCCTGCCCGAGAGGGGAGTGCTAATTCGAGTCCCACGGCGCTCGCTTGGGGAGGATGATGGTGTGGAAGACGTACTTGAGCGCGCCCGGGAGCGTCGCGCTCTTCGCCAAGGGTTCCTCCGGAGGGCGGCTGACGCGGTGAGCCTGCTTGGTGAGGAACTCGCTGATGAGGATGCGCGCCTTGAGGCCGAGGGCCTTCGGCTAGTTGCGGAGAGGCACGAGCTGGAGGCGGCTGCCGCCCTCGCGCACCGTCGGCGCGATCTTGATGATGAGGAGACCAAGGCGTCGCTGGCGGCCTCTCGGGAGGCCCGTTCCCAGGCCGTCGAAGAAGCCCGGGAAGCTGACCGGCGACGAGAGGCCACGGAGGAGCGGGCACGGGAACTCCTGGCCCGGCGCCGCTCACTGGAGGAGCAGGTGGAGCTGCGCGAGGCGGCCCTTGCGTCGATGAAGGTGGCCTTCGGTGACCCGGCGGAGCTCCCAAAGCGTGAGGATGCGTTGGCGCTGGAATCCGCCGAACGCGCGCGCGAGCACGAGCGCCTGGAGACGAGGGAGCGCTGGGTGACACGGGCGGAGGACAATGTCGCTGCGCGGGAAGCCCACGTCTCGGAGGAGGTCGGACGTCGGGTGGCGACGGCGCGCCTGAATCTCGAGCGCGAGTTCAAGGAGAGGCTGGAGTTGGTCCGGACCGAGGCCGAAGGTAGGACCACCGTCCTGAGGACCAAGCTGGAGGAAGCGACGCGGCGGGCTGATGCCTTGCGGGCCGCACTCAAGGCGGCGCAGGGGGAGTCAACTACTTCCCACGCCGAAATGCTTCTTCTTCGCCAACAGGTGGTTGAGGCTGAGGCCGTCGCCCGTCAGAATGCGGACGCCGATCGTCGTGGCGGCTCTTGGAACACAAGCACGCCCCATGCTCCTGCAGCTTGGGTTAGGGCCAACACGGCCTTAGGTAACATCTGCGAGGTGGCCGTCGGCGAGCCGCGTGCCATTAACTACGTCGGCAACCTTCAGTTCTTCACTGACATCGTGACGCAGCTGGAGGCACGGTCGGTTCGTGCCAACAGGTTGGTGGAGGAGAGGCCGAGCCCTGCTCGGTGCGCTTTTTCAGCGTCTTGACCATCTCGGAATATGGATCCTCACTTTGACTTTGACGCTGCCATCGCCCCAGTCCCCTAGGCCGTCCGAGACGACCAGGCGTATTGGGTGGAAGACAACATGGACGCCCCTGTCAGGGCCTTCGCTTCGGACGACGATGGCGTGGTTGTGGCCGCCGACGAGGGCGGCGTGGTGAACGGCCCTAACGCCGCTGGCGACAATGCGGAGGGCGATGGCGAGGCCAGCGATGCCAGCGACAGCTCGGGCGGCGTTCCTAAGGATGCATTGGGGGATTTATCTGACTGATAGCACGTTGTCCCTGTTTCCTTATCCTGCATGAATAGAACTCAGGCTTTTTTCCTGATGATTGTGAGAGCATTTTGGGAGGGGGTGCCCCTCATGTAAACCAATGTTTTAGCGCACTAGATAATGCTACATCGCCCATAGGCCCGTGCCAAGTGGTTGGCTAGGTGATGAGTCGGCTGGTTAGTTTACCTTCGTCCCGCGCGGGTCCTGAGATAATTTGTGGGAGGCTGTGGTGCGTCGAATGCCTCCTGATCGAATCCATAGGATCTGCAGTGAAAAACCTCCTGAGGGGGTATGACGGCGGCAGTCTGGGCTGCACGCAAGCCAGGCCAGACTCGGCTCGCGAGGTGCTCACGAGGGGAGGCAGCTGAGGCGAGGTTGTAACCGAAACGCGAGAGTTTTCTCGAACGAGACTAAGCACCCCTTCCCCAACACACACAAATCTCAAATGCGAGTTCAACTTAAATCTAGTGGGGGAAAGCAACAACCAAGGGAAAAGCAATGAAAGCAAACAAAAGGCCACGTCCGGCACCTAGTCTAGTCTTGGACGTCTTCTCACCAGCGCGGAGCTAAGTGCTGCCACTGGGCGTGGGAGGGAGCCCCAGGGCCTGAGGCCAGCACCCCTGAGACTCCGGGGCATGTACAGCCCCACTCATTATTACGTGAGAGTGTCACGGGGCGGCGAGCTTCACAGGCACTAGGCCTTCTTCACAGGTACCGGCCTTGCGACATATCGCCAGACAAGGGCCCCGCCTTGCGCCACACTCTAGTGCCACCAACGACGACCGGAAACCAGGACGCCGCCGATGGGGTAGAGTGGCTCCAGCGGTTCCCCCGACGACCACGGGTCCTCCGCCTGGGGCAGGCCCTGAGGCACCTCCCCAGCGGAGGGCCTACCTCCTGGGAACGCCTTGCTTCGAACGTCGCAGTGGTGATGTCGGATCTCGGCCCCTCTCCTGCAGCCCCGGACGCCCTCCTTGAGGGGTAAGAGACTGCTGGAGCGGGGCAGCTGCTCGCTGTGGCGACCTGCACCTCCTGCGACCCATGATTAGTGTATGCCTGCTCCTGAGGGATTAGTGGTACCCGATAATCATCGCTTCCAGCGTGGCCGGCAGGACCGTCCCGGGGTTCATGGAAGAGCTCAGCTTCTGGCGCCTCGCCGCCACAGCTCGGGTTGAGGAGCGAGCCTTGTTCGCCCTCGCGCGGGTGCCCTTGATCCATCATGTGGGGCACGTACTCTTCCGGGGCCGTTACCCCGAAGGCTGCGCCATAGGGCTCCGCGTGCCATGCAGCTCTGCTTGACGTGCCAACCTGGTGATGGTAGCGCGGCGGCCCACGGGGGCCGTGGATCGCGACGAGTCCTTCTTCATTGGCGGGGAGCAGAGTCGGTGCTGCAGCCGGCCCTGTGCTGACAGCTTCGCTCGTGTTGGAGTAGCCTTGGAGCCCACGGTTGCACGTGGGGCCCCCGCGCGGGCCGCCCTCGGCCTGAGACGGGAGCGGAGTGCAGAAGGGGTGAGCCCCCAAGGCGGCGAAGCCCAGGAGCTCTGCCACCCGCTCTAGCAGCACGTCACGGCCACCTTCCATCAGTCTGCACTACAGCAGCTCTTGGGCCACCGTGAGCGCGGCCCTTGAGTTCGCCTGCTCCCGGCGGGTGTACGGCGTCGTGGCCGCGGCGTGGTTGGAGGCCCTTGCTGCCGACCGCGTCTGCCGCGGAGTTAGAGCCGTCGAGGCCTGTCCGCATCGCCCACGGCCCGCAGCGCCCTATGGATCGCGAGCTGCCTGGGGCATTGGGTCGCCCGGGCGGCGGCTCTGTGTGAGCGAGCAAAGCCGCCAGGATCAGGGTTGCCGTCTGAGCGCGGACATGGTGATGACGATCTGACGGACGCCTTGGCGGCAGAAGCGCGGATCGGCGCACCCTACAGTGCGCCAAATGTCGGATTTCGGGTTCCGGCAGACCCTTGAGGTTTGAACTCTAGGGTGCACGCGGAGATTCAACCCTCTGCCTGCTCGCTCTTCGCCGAATCGCTAGGACCTAAACTACCAAACAGAACAACACAAGAGACACAAGGTTTATACTGGTTCAGGCCACCATTGTGGTGTAATACCCTACTCCAGTGTGTGGTATGGTGGATTGCCTCTTGGGCTGATGATGAACAATACAAGGAAGAACAGCCTCGCGAGGGTCTGTTCTTGGCTGGTGCTACTTGGTTCTGGCTCTTGGATTCTTGATCCGGTCTCTAGATGTCTCTACCCCGGGGGTGGCTAGTCCTATTTATAGGCAAAGGCCCTGGGCCTCTTCCCAAATATTGAGCGGGAAGGGCGCCAACAATTGGCCATTTTGAAGGGGAACAGCGGGTACACTTATCCTGACTAAAGTTGGTCCACGCCTGTCAAAGGCTCTGGTGGTGACGCCTGTTTGGGCTCCACAATGACTTCCTTCCGGCCGTTGGGCTGGTCTTGGTCTTGTTGCACAAACGGATGCCTTTGCTTGATGCTCTCTCTGCGCTTGCTCCTTTGCACCAAAGAGGAAAGGGAGGACATTCTTGGGCTGGCGCCCGATGGCGCGCCCTTGGTAAATCACGGCTTCGTCATGGGCACCTCGCGAGGTACCCCACCTTGAACTCTCCGCCTCCTCGTGAGCCCGGCTGGAGAGGCCGTGCTGAAAGCTCCTTGTCGTCCGCCCATGAGGCTTGGCCCCTCGCGAGGTCTTGAGCTTGTGTTGATGAAGATGGGCTGTGCTGGGCCTCCTTTGAGCCACGCCGCAGGCCGCAGGCAGGCAAGTCTGGGGACCCCGTTCCCAGAACGCCAACACCTACACTATATGGAAATTTCTTGAGAAACGATTCCCAGATTATTCCCTGAAAATCCTGATGAAATTCTTCACAAGTCCATTGCTTTGAGTAAAATGAATTCTAGTGATCCTATGTTTGGTGATCGTATATTTGAGCTTACAAACCTTATGCGTGCCAAAGGAAATGTTGGGATTATTAGTGATATTATTTTCGAAGCTATACAAATTCATAAGCAAGATCATTGTCAAACTCATTCTAATGAATCACCCTCTCTAGGACTTGATCCACCACATGACGATGTTGAACATGGATACTATGATGAGGATGATGATAGTGACTTCGATCTTGATGATGCAATGAGACATTTTGGTCTTATGGCAAATCTTCGGGGATATATGTCAGGAGGAAAGGAATGGGTTCTTGATAGTGGATGTACCGATCACATGACCGGAGATAAAGACATGTTTCGTGAGCTTGCTGACAATGATAGTCCTAGAAAGTATGTCCCTTTCGGTGACAACTCAAAGGATAAGGTGGTTGGCCTCGGTAAGGTGGCCATATCACATGGTAGCTCCATACGAAATGTTATGCTCGTTGAATCTCTTGGATACAACTTACTTTCAGTATCTAGACTTGCTGATTTCGGTTTCAATGTTCTATTTACTGAAGTAGATTGCCAAGTGTTTCGTCGAGACAATCATAAAATGGTCTTTACCGGTGTGCGTAGAGGTGATCTATACATTGTTGATTTCACTAAAAAGGCTCAACCTAAAACTTGCTTCATACCTAAATCCTCAAAAGGTTGGTTATGGCATAGACGACTAGGTCATGTTGGTATGCGAAACCTTGACAAGCTTATTAAAGGAAATCATATCCTTGGAGGTAACGATGTCATATTTGATAAGGATAGACTTTGCGGCGCTTGTCGAGGCGAGTAAACAGGTTGGAGGAAGGCATCCGTGAAGAACATCATGACCACAAGGAGGCCACTCGAGCTACTTCACATGGATCTTTTCGGTCCCAACTCTTACAAGAGTCTCGGTGGAAATTATTTTGGTCTAGTTATAGTTGATGGTTTTTCAAGATTTACGTGGGTGTTCTTTCTCGATGATAAATCGCAAGTCCAAAAGATCTTCAAAAACTTCGCTAGGAAGGCCCAAAATCAATTTGAAGTGAAGATCAAGAAGGTTCGCAGCGACAACGGAACAGAGTTCAAGAACGCAAATGTGAACACCTTTCTTGATGAAGAAGGGATTTCACACGAGTTCTCAGCTACGTACACACCTCAACAAAACGGAGTTGTTGAGAGGAAGAACTGGACGCTCATTGAAATGGCGAGAACGATGCTTGATGAGTACAAGACACCGAAGCACTTTTGGGCAGAAGCGGTTGAGACAGCTTGTCATGCAACAAATCGCTTGTATCTTCACAAGCTACTTGGCAAGACGGCATACGAGTTCCTCACCGGTAACAAACCCCAAGTTGGATACTTTCGAGTATTCGGCTCAAAGTGCTACATTCTTGATAAGCATCGTCGTTCTAAATTTGCTCCTAAGTCTCATGAAGGTTTCCTACTAGGTTATGGCTCAAACTCTCACACTTACCGTGTCTACAACAATTTCACCCGAAAGGTTGAAGGGACGGTAGATGTGAAGTTTGATGAATCTAACGGCTCGCAAGTAGAGCAATTGCCAATTGATGTAGGAGACAAAGATCCTTCGAAAGCAATCCAAGACTTGTCTATTGGCAAGGTTTGTCCAACGGAGGTGAAGGAGAGTACCTCGTCCGTCCAAGTGGAAGCTTCTACTTCACGACAAGGTGAACCAAGAGTTGACACGGAAGCATCCACAAGTGGGACACACCAAGATGAAGAAAACGAGGAAGTGCATCAAGATGAACGTCAACAACCTCCTTCTCCACCACGACAAGAGAACGACAACGCCAACAATGAAGAAGGCCAAGAAGAAGAACAAGATGAAGAAGATGTTCAACGAAGACCCAAGCAAAAGCTTTCACGAGTTCGAGCAAGAATTGCTAAAGATCATCCCGTCGAGCAAATCTACAATGACATTCAAACCGGGAGAATCACTCGCTCTAAAACTCGTTTAGCTAACTTTTGTGAAAACTATTCTTTCATCTCTAGCATTGAACCTATGAAGGTTGAAGAAGCATTGGAAGATCCAGATTGGATAAATGCTATGCATGAAGAGCTACATAACTTTGAAAGGAACCAAGTTTGGACATTGGTTGAGAAGCCCGACAACAACCACAACGTCATCGGTACCAAATGGGTGTTTCGCAACAATCAAGATGAAGATGGACAAGTAGTTCGCAACAAAGCACGTCTCGTCGCCCAAGGCTACACACAAGTCGAAGGTATGGACTATGGTGAGACTTATGCTCCCGTTGCTAGACTTGAGTCCATTCGCATCTTACTTGCCTATGCTAATCATCATGATATCACCTTGTACCAAATGGACATTAAAAGTGCATTTCTAAATGGTGAAATAGAGGAGGAAGTTTATGTTAAGCAACCTCCCGGCTTTGTCAATCCTAATAAACCCAATCATGTTTACAAACTTCACAAAGCTCTTTATGGTCTTAAACAAGCTCCTAGAGCATGGTATAAATGCTTGACCAAGTTCCTTATTGAAAAAGGCTTTGAAATTGGGAAAATTGATTCTACTCTTTTTACTAAAAGGGTTAATGGAGAACTATTTGTGTGCCAAATCTATGTTGATGATATTATATTTGGTTCAACTAACCCTCATTTTAGTGAAAAGTTTGGGAAGATAATGTCGGAGAAGTTTGAGGTGTCTATGATGAGTGAACTCAAATTCTTTCTTGGGTTGCAAATCAAGCAAACTAAGGAAGGTACCTTTGTTTCTCAAACGAAGTACACCAAGGACTTATTCAAGAAGTTCAATATGCAAGAATGCAAAGGTATGTCTATACCCATGCCTACTAATGGACATCTTGATTTGACCAAAGATAGTGAACCGGTTGATCAAAAGGTTTATCGCTCTATGATTGGTTCATTATTATATCTATGTGCTTCACGTCCCGATATCATGCTAAGTGTGTGCATGTGTGCACGATATCAAGCTGCTCCTAAGGAATGTCATCTTAAGGCTGTGAAAAGGATAGTGAGATACTTAATCCATACACCAAATTTTGGCATTTGGTATCCTAAGAGGGCCTCTTTCGATCTTGTTGGCTATTCCGACTCGGACTATGCCGGAGACAAGGTTGATAGAAAGTCCACTTCGGGTACTTGTCAATTTCTTGGTAGATCTCTTGTGTCTTGGTCCTCCAAGAAACAAAACTCGGTATCCTTATCCACCGCCGAAGCTGAATATATTGCCGCTGGTTCATGTTGTGCTCAGTTACTTTGGATGACCCAAACTCTTAAAGATTATGGGATATATGTGAGACATGTTTCATTGATTTGTGACAATGAAAGTGCTATCAAAATTGGCCATAATCTTGTGCAACATTCTCGAACTAAGCATATTGAAGTTCGTCATCATTTCATTCGAGATCATGTTGCTAAGGGTGACATTGATCTTAAGCATGTTCGCACCAAAAAGAAATTAGCGGATATATTCACTAAACCTCTTGATGAGAAAGTGTTTTGCAGGTTAAGAGGAGAATTGAACATCATTGATGCTTCAAACTTGGAGTAGAAACTCCATTGGATGCATGCAAGACATGAGCCTATGACTAATCCTTGACATTTCTCTTATGATGAAAATCTTATGTCTTGGATATATTTGTATCTTGCATGTTATCTAACCCATGTAGGTACTTGGTGGAATCAAATTCCATGAGATTGTAATCTACTCACATCTTGAGCAATCTCTACATCACCAAGTCTCTACACTATGGTGGTTGAAGACAAGGAAGCACGGAACCACTCAAACATATCCTTTGACAAATTCTATGTTGAGCTTCATGATTGTCATTTTTGGATACACAAGTGCTCTTCCTTGCAAGAACTAACCCATGTAGGTAGATGGACTCAAATTCCAAGTGGTGCTCCAAATTCTTGATGAGCTACATCAACCTTGAGCAACCCACACAAGTTCAACTACATGGACAACACCACCAACCAAGGTATGTTATTCCATCTTAGAGAAGCTTTACTCCAAGTCATGAGCTAAAGCAACTCGACAAGATGTGAATACATCAAGATGTTTAAGCGAAAAATGGCAACCCCATTTTGAGCTTAAGCGATGAGTATGACCTATGATCAAGTGATCTCACTTGACTCCTAAGTCAATATACTCTAACATAGGTGACTTTGTCGCCGACCATCTCTAGATGAAGTTCTCTTGTGTTCTTTTACGTGTTTTGCATTTGTCACATGCATATTTGTTTCCCCTTTCAAAAAAAACTTCATCTAGATTTCTTTCTGTTTGCTCTGCATTTTCTGCATCACATTCATTGCACATCTTTCAGTAAATACCTTGCAAATCTTTGTGAGATCTTACTAGTCTAGTGAGCTGAGGTGACAAGTGTTTTCTCTGCAATGAACTCGGTTTCACCGATTTTTTATTTTCGGTCCAACCGAAGCATACCACTCGGTGCCACCGATTTCACATCAGGAAAACAGTTTGCCACATATTCTATGTTTCTACCGATCCAGCTCCACTCAATGAATCTTGTCCTCTACAAGCATCACATTTTTATCATTGCTTTGTGCTGTGTCTCAAGGACCAAACCCATTCGACGGATTCCAGAAAATCCTTCTTGGAAATTGATGTCAAAAGGGGAGAAGAGAACATCAAAGCTTATCATTTAGAAAGAGATCCTTAGGGGGGAGAGAGATCCTTAAGGGTAGAGAGAGATCTCCAGGGGGAGAGAATACTTAAGTAGAAAGTATTTCTCAAGGATCCCAGATGCTTGGTGTTCAAGAGGAGAGATGCTCACATGTCTTCTTGAGGGGAGAGACATGTTCATATGATCTGTTGTGCTTATTTGCATTAGCATACATTAGCTCTGATCATCATTCATATCTTTCAGCTCTGATTTTTCAGCTCTGATTTTCTATTCCCTATCTTCTCCCAAAGATCCCATGCTAGATTCGGGGAGCAAGACATCTAAGGGAAAGAAATCATTTAAATTCATTGCGTATCTTTAATCTTGGGGACATGTCTAATCCAATGTGGTACTTAGTACTCACTCTCTACATGTCATCCCAGTCTTGGTATTCTTGTGGTCTCTTCTGTTTGCTCTGGCTAGTAGATGTATCTGTGTTATCTAACCTTGTTTACGCAGGTTCATCCCATCCCAAGCCAACTCAAGACTACAAGGTAAGTATATGCATCACAATCATGTGTATGAGGAATTCTTGTTGATGTACATATTGTTTGCAAGAAGGACTCATGAGCATGAAGGTATTTTCTTTAATATTCTTTGCTCTGATGCATATGGCCAAGATACATGTAACACATTGCCTGCTCTATCATGGTTATGCTCTCACATGCTTCTATATTCCATATTCACATGATTGCATACATGTAGGGGGAGCCTATGTTTGTTACATGTCTTTCCAAAGCATTACTTGCTATTCCTTATATCGTCATCTAAAGCTTTGATGTATGTTGTCATCAATTACCAAAAAGGGGGTGATTGAAAGCACATGTGCTCCCTAGGTGGTTTTGGTAATTAATGTCAACATATCTCTTGTTGGACTAACACTTTTATCTAGTATGTTTCAGATAAGTTCAACAATGGAGTAGCATGGACTAAAGGATGTCGGAACCCCTTCAAGATGCTAAGGACAAAGGATTGGCTCAAGCTTCAAGCTCAAGACTCTTCATTTCACATTTTAGTGGTCCAAGATCACATTGAGTCTATAGGAAAAGCCAATACTATCAAGGAGGGATGAGGTGTTGCGTAATGAGTTTCTTGCTCCACAGTGCTTAGTGATATGCTCCAAAACCCTCAGCTACTTTCTCACTTCCACAAATGACCTAAACCTAAAGCCAAAATCGGTCACACCGATTCTTCCTATCCGGTGCCACCAAAAGTCATAGCCACTGCCACAAACCCTAAGCAAATCAGTTCTACCGATAGGGATCTCGATCTCACCGAGATGAGATTGTAATCTCTCTGTGTATGTCCATTACCAAATTGGTCTCACCGAGTTTGAGCAATCGGTACTACTGAGATTACAATGCAAACTTCCTAGATTGACTTATTACCAAAATCGGTCTAACCGAGTTTGTGTAATCGGTCAAACCGAGTTTGCCTGACCAACTCTCTGGAAAGCTCATTACCAAAATCGGTCTCACCGAATTTGTGTAATCGGTATTACCGAGATTACCTTATGCCCTAACCCTAACCGAATCGGTCTCACTGAGTTGCATTTCGGTCCCACCGAAAATCCTAACGGTCACATTATTTGCTAAATCGGTCTGACCGAGTTTAACGATTCGGTCCCACCGAGTTTGGTAGATTGTGTGTAACGGTTAGATTTTGTGTGGAGGCTATATATACCCCTCCACCTCCTCTTCATTCGTGGAGAGAGCCATCGGACTGAACCTACACTTCCAAATACATTTTAGAGAGAGAACTACCTACTCATGTGTTGAGGCCAAGATATTTCATTCCTACCATATGAATCTTGATCTCTAGCCTTCCCCAAGTTGCTTTCCACTCAAATCTTCTTTCCACCAGATACAAAACCTATGAGAGAGAGTTGAGTGTTGGGGAGACTATCATTTGAAGCACAAGAGCAAGGAGTTCATCATCAACGCACCATTTGTTACTTCTTGGAGAGTGGTGTCTCCTAGATTGGCTAGGTGTCACTTGGGAGCCTCCGACAAGATTGTGGAGTTGAACCAAGGAGTTTGTAAGGGCAAGGAGATCGCCTACTTCGTGAAGATCTACCGCTAGTGAGGCAAGTCCTTCGTGGGTGATGGCCATGGTGGGATAGACAAGGTTGCTTCTTCGTGGACCCTTCGTGGGTGGAGCCCTCCGTGGACTCGCGCAACCGTTACCCTTCGTGGGTTGAAGTCTCCATCAATGTGGATGTATGATAGCACCAGCTATCGGAACCACACCAAAAACATCTGTGTCTCCAATTGCGTTTGAATCCTCCAAACCCTTCCCTTTACTTTCTTGCAAGTTGCATGCTTTACTTTCCGCTGCTCATATACTCTTTGCATGCTTGCTTGATATGTATTGTGAATGTTAAACTTGTGCCTAAACTCCACTTAAACTTAAGGAAACTTAAAAACTGCAACTTTGGTACTTAGTGTCTAATCACCCCCCCTCTAGACACCTCTTCTCAAGGTCCTACAATCGCTCAGTGGAAGCGTCACTAGAACGCGGATGAGGGAGTTGTACTCGCGGCGATTCAAATCGTGGAAGATCCGATCTAACGCCGAATGGATGGTGCCTCCGCGTTCAACACACGTATAGCCCGGGGACGTCTCCTCCTTCTTGATCCAGCAAGGGGAGAGGAGAAGTTGAGGGAGATCTCCGACAGCACGACGGCGTGGTGGAGGATCTTACAGTTCTCCGGCAGGGCTTCGCCAAGCATTACAGAGGAGGAGGTGGAGTTGGAGAGGGGAGGCTGCGCCAGGGGAAGGGTATGGCAACCCTAACACCCCCCCCACACACACACTATTTATAGGGGGAAGGGGAGAGGGGGCCGACCCCCTTAGATCTCATCTAGGGGGAGCAGTGGCCAGGGGGGAGCTTGCCCCCCAAGTTGGTGGGAGGCGCCCCCACCCCCTAGGGTTTTCAACCCTAGGTGCCTTGGGCCCTTGTGGTGGGCGCACTAGCCCACTAGGGGATGGTTCCCACCCTTGTTCAGCCCATTTAGTCCCTTGTGGCAAGTGGACCCACCCGGTGGACCCCCGGACACCTTTCGGTGGTCCCGGTACAATACCGGTAACACCCGAAATTATTCCAGTGACTGAAACTGGACTTCCCATATATAAATCTTTACCTCCAGACCATTTTGGAACTCCTCGTGACATCTGGGATCTCATCCGGGATCCGAACAACATGCGGAAACCGCATACTAATTCCCATAACAACTCTAGCGTCACCGAACCTTAAGTGTGTAAACCTTATGGGTTCGGGAATCATGCAGACATGACCGAGACAGCTCTCCGGACAATAACCAACAGCAGGATTTGGATACCCATGTTGTCTCCCACATGTTCCACGATGATCTCATCGGATGAACCATGATGTCGGGGATTCAATCAATCCCGTATACAATTCCCTTTGTCAATCGGTGCGTTACTTGCCCGAGATTTGATCGTCGGTATCCCAATACCTCGTTCAATCTCGTTACCGGCAAGTCACTTTACTCGTTCCGTAATGCATGATCCCGTGACTGACTACTTAGTCACATTGAGCTCATTATGATGATGCATTACCAAGTGGGCCCAGAGATACCTCTCCGTCATACGGAGTGACAAATCCCGGTCTCGATTCGTGCCAACCCAACAGATACTTTCGGAAATACCTGTACCTTTATAGCCACCCTGTTATGTTGTGACGTTTGGTAAACCCAAAGCATTCCTACGGTATCCGGGAGTTGCACAATCTCATGGTCTAAGGAAATGATACTTGTCATTAGAAAAGCTTTTAGCAAATGAACTACACGATCTTATGCTATGCTTAGGATTGGGTCTTCTCCATCACATCATTCTCCTAATGATGTGATCTTGTTATCAATGACATCCAATGTCCATGGTCAGGAAACCATGACCATCTATTGATCAACGTGCTAGTCAACTAGAGGCTCACTAGGGACGTGTTGTGGTCTATGTATTCACACATGTATTATGGTTTCTGGTCAATACATTTATAGCATGAACAATGGACAATTATCATGAACAAGGAAATATAATAATAACCATTTTATTATTGCCTCTGGGGCATATTTTGAACAAGCACCCGCCTCAGGACGAGGTCACCCACCTCTAACGTCCTGGAGCGAGTGCTGCAGTAGTGGTACCGCCGCAGCGCCTGCTGGTACCTCGCTGCCTAGAGCAAGGCTTGACGGTGGCGTTCAACCCCCAGCACGAGATCCATCCCCCGCATGGTGTCCTGCTGCGTCTCGTCAAACGCCAGGACCCACGTGGAGGGATGCTTGACCTCTTGAGGGAGAACCGCTTCTGCTCCGTAGACGAGGAAGAACAGTGTTTCTCCTGTTGGCTTGGTCGCGGTGGTGTGGATGGACCATAGCACGGACTGCAGCTTGTCGAGCCAGCCCCTGCCGCAGGCCTCGAGCTTCTTCTTGAAGGTTTGAGCCTTGAGGCCCCTCAGGACTTCTGCATTGGCCCTCTCAGCCTGTCCATTGCTCCGTGGGTGCGCCACTGAAGCGTAGCAGATCTGTGTTCCAAGGTTACCGAAATATGTTTTGAAAAGATTGCTGGTGAACTGCGAGCCGTTGTCGGTGATGATGTGATTGGGGACCCCAAGCGGCTCATGATTCCTTTGATGAACTTGACGGCCGATCCAGTTGGGATGGTGCGCATGGCTTCTACCTCCGCCCACTTGCTGAACTTGTCGATGGCGACATAGAGGTATCGGTAGCCCCCTGGCGCTCGAGGGAACGGTCCCAAGATGTCCAGCCCCCAGACCGTGAACGGCCATGTGAGCGGGATCGTCTGGAGGACCTGTGCGGCCTGGTGGATTTGCTTGGCATGAAACTGGCAGGCTTCACAAGAGCGCACCATCTCTATGGCGTCGTTGAGCACGGTGGGCCAGTAGAAGCCGCTGCAGAATGCCTTGCCCACCAGAGTGCGTGACGAGGAATGATGCCCGCAGTCCCCACCATGTATGTCCGCTAGCAGCTCCAGCCCCTGTTCCCTGGAGATGCATCGCAACGAAACATTTTTGGGCCTCCTGTGATATAACTCACCATCCTTGATGCAGTACGCGGTGGCTTGGCGGGCCACGCGCTCGGCGTCCTCTTCCTTCTCTGGCAAGGTCCCTTGAAGCAAGTACGCCTTGAACTCTTTGATCCAGCACCCCTCCTGAGGCTCGAGCGCGAGCAGCAGGCGGGCTCCCAGGGGTGGCCACAGGCTGGGGCGCCCGTCTCGGGTGCCTGGGCAAGTCCTACGGAGGTGGTGCTGGGGTCGTGACGTGTGGGGTCGCAGACGGCTTGAAGAGCCGCTCCTCAAACACCCCCGGCTCCTGAGGGAGCCTGCGAGAGGCTCTTTTGGCGATGTCGTCTGCTTCCTTGTTCGTCCCGCGCGGCACGTGCTGCAGCTCCACGCCCATGAACCGCTTCTCCATCTTGCGCACCTCCTCTAGGTATGCCTCCATGTGCTCGCCCTTTGGCGTGTACTCCTTATTGGAGAAGTTGACGAGAAGTTGAGAGTCGCCCTTGATGGTGAGGCACTTCGCTCCCAGCACGGCCGCGGCCCTGAGTCCGGCAAGCAAGCCTTCAAATTCTGTGATGTTGTTGGAGACCTTCTCGCCCCGCTGAAAGCAGAGTTGCGCTGCGTAACAGAGCTTTTCCTTGGTGGGTGAGATGAGGATGGCCCCCGCTCTTACGCCTTGCCGCGCAAACGCCCCGTCAAAGTACATGATCCATCCGTCTGGCTCTTCGTCTCCTGGCAGGAGGGAGCAGTCCTCGCCTACTCTGTGGTCGGGAGCGTCAGTCCACTCAGCCACAAAGTCCGCGACGGCCGCGCCCTTGATGACCCTGGTGGTGCTGAACTCGAGATTGAATGTCTGAAGCTCAATGTTCCATTCAGCAAAACTCGCTCGGCCGCGTTCGGGCTCCGGAGCGCCCTCTCCAGCGGGTACGCTCAAACAACCTTGATGGGGTGGCCTTGAAAGTAGTGGTGCAGTTTCTTCGAGGCAACTAGGAGTGTGAGCAAGAGCTTCTGGGGCATGGGGTAGCGTGCCCGGGCTTCCCTCAGTACCGTACCGACGAAGTAGACAGGGTGCTCGACTAGGGGGGAGGCATCAGCAGAATCTTGTTCGTCACGAGGGTGCAGGTCCTCCATGGCTTCACAAGGCCCGCCCTCGGGAGCCTTGATAGCCGCAGGATCAGTTGTGGCCTCAGGAGGAGTGTCGACCACTGGGTCGGTCGAGGCCCCAGATACATCGTTATGAGGGTGTTGTGCCTTGCCTGATGGCAGAGCTTGGTGTTGAGGTTTCTTGCTCAGGCGTTCCTTCCTCGGTGCCACCAGGGAGGCGCTGGTTGAGTGAGGGGTGGCTGCCAAATAGAGCACCAAGGGCTCGAGAGAGCGCGGTGCCACCATCACAGGCGGGCTGGTCAAATATCTCTTGAGGTCCTGGAAGGCTGCGTCTTTCTCTGGGGTCCACTCGAATGGCTCCTTCTTCTTCATCAGCTTGAAGAACGGGAGGGCGCGCTCCCCCGACTTGGAGATGAAACGCCCAAGCGAGGTTACGCAGCCCGCCAGCTTCTGCATTTCCTTCAGGGTCTGCGGGGGGTTCATGTCCTCTATCGCCTTGACCTTCTCTTGGTTGGCCTCAATCCCTCTGTGCGATACCAAGAAGCCCAGCAGCTTGCCGGAAGGGACCCCAAACACACACTTCTCAGGGTTAAGCCAAAGATCCGCCTTGCATAGGCTGGCGAACATCTCCTCCAGATCTTCTATCAGGGTCCTGGCCTCCCGAGACTTCACCACTATATCGTCAACGTACGCCTCTGCGTTCCTCCCGAGATGCGAACCTAGGGCGATATGCATCAATCGCTGGAAGGTTGCTCCAGCATTACGCAGCCCAAATGGTATGCAGGTGTAGCAGTACACCCCACAGGGGGTGAGGAATGTCGTCTTCTCCACATCTTCCACATCCATCTTGATCTGGTGGTAGCCGGAGAAGGCATCCAGGAAGCATAACAGGTCGCACTCGGCGGTGGAGTCGACGATCTGGTCGATGCGAGGGAGCGGGAAAGGATCTTGTGGGCAGGCCTTGTTGAGGATGGTGAAGTCGACACACATGCGCTCCTTCCCTCCTTTCTTGGGGACGATGACGGGGTTCGCCAGCCACTCTGGTTACCGTACCTCTTTGATGACCCCTGCGGCTTGCAGCTTACGGGTTTCTTGGACGATGAAGGCCTGCTTCTCGGTGGACTGGCGGCGAGCCTTCTGCTTTACTGGCCGCACATTTGGACATACCCTCAGGTGGTGCTCGATTATCCCTCTTGGGACCCCAGCCAGGTGTTTGGGTTCCCAAGCGAATACATCCTTGTTGCCTCGCAAAAAGTTGATCAACGCCTCCTCTTGATCCTGAGGGAGGCCAGCCCCTATGGTGAAGGTGGCGCTGGCCGTCTCATCCTCACAGACCGACACTTGCTTTGTCTCGGCTTGGTCTTCGGAGAACAACTGCTTCTTCTTGGCCGGTGCCGCTTCTGGGGCCTCCTGGCCCTTCTTCTCGCCGGGCAGCACAGATGCGGCTGTCCTGAAGGCGAGCTTGAGGGCCTACAGCGCGCCTTTGACGTCCCACGCCACCGTGAGGACACCGTTGCTGCCAGGCATCTTCATGAGGTTGTACGCGGGGTGGGTCGCAGCCATAAACTGGGCCAAGGCCGGGTATCCCAGAATAGCATTGTACGGCAGGTCGATCTTGGCGATGTCGAAGTCGATGAGCTCGGCGCGGTAGTTATCGCGGGTCCCTAAGGTGACAGGGAGACGGATCTGCCCCAAGGGCCTGGTGGAGCCGCCGCCTACCCCGGAGAAAGGCCTCGAGGGGCGGAGCCGGCTGGGCGGCACGTGGAGCAGGCCGAACGCCTTCGGGAAGAGCATGTTGAGGCCGGCTCCGCCGTTGATGAGGGTCCTGGTGATCGCCACATGGCAGACGGTGTGGGTGCAGAGCATTGGGAGCGCGCTTGCTCCCGTCGTGGCGATGGGGTGATCCTTGGGGTTGAAGTTGAGGTCAGCTTGGGGCGCCGCCCAGCCCGGGGGAGCCCCCGAGTTCGCCTGAGTGGCACCTACCCGCCAGTAGAACTACTTGATGTGGCGGTCGAAAGGCGGTGCCTGCGAGCCACCTAGGAGAGCTGCAACGACCGGGGGCGCCGGTGCCATGTATTGGGCGAGGAAGAGGTCGCGCAGCTCCTCCCAGGAGGCCCCAGAAGATGCCGGCAGGTTGAGCAACCAGGCGTATGGCGCGCCTACAAGGGGCATGGGGATCCAGTTGGCCTTCACCTTAGTCGTCTCCACCGGCCGCCCAAACTGCCTCCTCATATGCTTGAAGAAAGGGGGCCGGATCTGCCGCGCCGTCGTAGCACGGCGGCATCTCCAGTCGGAATTTGGGCGGCCACTGCACCTGCTGCAGGGAGAGGGTGAAGCAGCGCAGCCCCAGCGCTTCTTCGGGAACGCGCGTCGACCGGGCCGACGGAGGAACGCCCACCATAGCAGTCAGTGGCACGATCTAGAGGTCGAGGAAGAAGATTCCGACAAACCCCTACCTGGCACGCCAAATGTCGGATTGTGGGATCCGCAAACCCTTGAGAGGTTCGAACTCTGGGGTGCGTGCGGAGATCTCGACCTACCCAGCCTGTCTACTCGCGATCCTCCTAAGCATAGCGCGTCAAGCTCAAAGGAAAAAAGAGACACATCAGTTTTATACTGGTTTGGGCCACCGTTGTGGTGTAATACCCTAATCCAGTGTGGTGTGGTGGATTGCCCCGAAGGGCCGAGGATGAACTAGTACAGTGGATGAACAAGCCTCAGGAGGATAGGTGTTCTTGAGCTGGTGTGGTGTATGCTAGCTCTACTTGTTCTGATCTCCCCCTTTCTATGGTGGTGGCTAGTCCTATTTATAGTGGCCTTGGTCCTCGTCCCAAATATGAGCGGCAAGGGATCCCACAACGGCCGGATTTGAAAGGGGACAAGTAGTACAGTCTATCCTAACAAAAGTAGTCTTTGCCTGCGAAAAGCCTCTGGTCGTGACGCTGCGGTGGGCTCGTCGATGACCTCCGTCCTGGCGGTCTTGGTCTCTTTGCACCAGAATGGAAACCTTTGGCTGATTCCTCGGGAGTCCGCGCCTACGCCCCGCTTCCTTTGCACCGAAGAGGAAACCTGCGCTCTACGCCCGCCTGGCGCCCGCCTGGCCCTGGTCGTCATGGCTCACGTCAGCTGAGCCTCGTGAGGCAACCTGCATAATACTCTCCGCACCTCAGGAGCCAGCCTGAGGAGGCAAATTCCTTCGGGGGTCTTGGCGTCGTCCGCCTCGCGAGGGTCTCGTGGTGTTAGTGTTGATGCCGGGCCGTATCAGGCCGTCGATGAAGCCACATAGTGGGCCGCAGGCAGGCAGGGCTGGATACCCCCAAATCTAGGACGCCGACAGTAGTCCCCGGGCCCAAGGCGCACTCGGACTTGGCTTCCAGGCGAAGCCAAAGGGCAAGTGTGGAGCATCGCGGGCCCTAACCGCCTGCGGCCTTGACAACGCGTGGCGATTGACGGGTCGTGGGCGACTCCGCTTCCCCACGCTGCCTCGGCAACTGCTCGACTTGACTGGTCGATGCGGCATGCAGAAGGTCATGATGGCGCGAGGTCGTGGAGGCCGGCGGTTGGCCTTCCTTGGCTATAAATGTGAGGGAGGGGCAGAGCCCCCTCGCCCATCTTCCCTTCGTCTTGCTCCCGCCTGCTTTTCTCCTCTCCGTCTTGCCCCCATGGCGTCGCCGGAGAGGTTTTCAGCGGCCGAGAAGTGGAAGGCCTCCAAGGAGGGGCAAGCCTCTCCTCCTCCCAAGAGGGGTCGTGGCCGTCCCCGCAAGCACCCCGCGGTCCCTCCGGCAGCTTCTAGGGGGTGCGAGCGCCCCCCCCCCCCCAGAGGCAGCGTTGCTCTAGGCGCCCGCAATGGCACCTCTTCCCGCGGCGGGGGGCATCGGCTTCGGAGCAGCTCCCATGATGAAGGGAGGCGCGCCGTAATCGTGCGCCTGCCTTGGTTGCGCTTTTCCTCGCTGGACGTGCTCCCTGAGTTTGTGGTGTGGTCGGAGAGCCTGGCTGGCACCTCGCTTCGCCTCCCGCGCTTCTTCTCCGGTGAACTTCCTTCTTTGGGGCCCAATGGTCTCTGGCTGCAGGCTAACGGTTGCTGCAGCAGGGCTTCATGGGTTGGTACCGAGGTCTCCGCCTCTAGCAGCATGGTGCTGACCCGCGGCTGGCAGGCCTTCGCCCGCGCGCGTGGCCTGGGCGGAAGGCGCACCCTCCACTTCAAGTACGACGGCATGGCGACCCTCTATGTGAGGGTGTTCAGGGAGGACGGCCGCCATGTGGGGTGATGCCCAGAGGACAGCAACGACGACGACGGTGGCGACGGCGAGCTTGGCCTAGGCGATGCGCCCTCCCCCTCCCGCGACGGCAGTTCTTCCTCAGATGAGAGCTCGAGCAATTGCGACTACGACCGGCCCCCGCGTCGTCGTGCTCGGGTCAAGGATGCCGGGGGTTCGTCCCGCCGCGCCGCTCTAGTGAAGCTGGAGAGGAGCCCGGCGTGAAGCTGGGAGCCGGCGAACTTGGACTCAAGGCCGGCGGCCCCAGGCCACCTATGGGAGAACTGGTGGGGTGCCGGGTCACCTTGAGGCGCTGCTTGAGGATGCGGCGCTGGTGCCGAGCTCGTACGCCTTCGGGCCCTCTTTTGTTTAGCCTTTCCTTTCTCTTGTAATTCGAAAAAAGAAAGATGTACCCTATGGGAGCGTGTAATGAACTGTGGTTGTTATGCCCTTTATGTTGTAATTGACATCTTGATGCTATGCTATAATGTTTGTGATCTGAGTGAGTCAAGGTAAGAAAGCTTATCTTGGAACGTGTAACGCCCCGAGACCGACGCTCCAGAAGACTTCCAGCTACTCCGAGTTTCGTCATGTGATTTGTGTTTGTTGCTTTCATCTTTGCATCATGTGCATTGCATCATGTCATCATGCCATCATGTCATTAATCTTTTGCAATTCAACCAATTAAATTGCATGGATCTTCGGTCCATTTAAAACGAGGGAATTCACATGGTGATTCTCTTTATAACATATCCTCCCAATATTAGGGAGCTAAATAAAAATATTCCATTCACTTGGGGTTAACGCAAACACACTTGCAAAATATCCCAATGCGTTTGTTATCTTAATTCTCGGTCTCCAACATGGCCATATATTTCTTTCATCATATTTTGGAGCTCTACCAAAAACCGAACATTTTTGGACACATCTTTTTCCTAGCCCTTATTCAAACCATTTGAATTAAATTCAAATGACTTTGAATTAAATCCTTGAAATCTTGCCTCTCCTATTTTCGTGGACCGTGCACATTTTTTTACAAGTCCGTGATAATTATCCACGAGTCCAACTTCGTGTCCTAACCCCCCCCCCACTTTCTTTCTTTGTCTTCTCTTGTTTTTCTGATAAAGAAAATTATAAGACAAGGAAGGGAGAGAGACATTTGGAGGGAGAGGTGGCCTGCACCACTGCCCACCTGGGCCTCCCAACGTCTAGCAGCCGCCCCAGTGGCCCAAGGCCCAGCCGGCCCGTGTCTATCTAACCTAGCCTCCCTCCCTCGACTCCCTCCAGCGCCGCCGCAACGCATCTCCTTCCTCTCGCTCGAACCCCCTCCTCTCGATCCCTTTTTTCCCTTCGTTTCTCCTCCTGGCGCCGCCACTCACGGGGAGAGAGGAGCAGAGCCCTCAGCTGCCCTCCCTATGCTTCTCCCACTGCAAGCTCCGCCACGCCGGCGACCCCTCTGACCGCCTTGCCGCCTTCCCCACACCCCTTCTCCTCGTCACCCTCTCGCTGTCGCCGCGCCTGGAAGCCTCCTCCCGTGCCTCACCACCCCTCGCGCCGACCAGCGACCCCCGCTGCCTCCGTCGTCCCTGCTTTCCTCGCCCGCGCCACCACTTCTCCACCTCTCCTGGACCTCCGTCGCCTGCGCCCGTGCTCCTCCTCTGCCTCGCCTCCTCCTCCTGCGCGCCGTGCCCGATTCCCATGGACGCCACTGCCGCGACCGTCGCTCGTCTCCAGCACACGTGTGCCTCACGCTGGGTCTCCTCGCTCCAGCGCAGCCCTCCATCTTCCTCTTTCTTCCCTAGTGCCCTACGCCTCTTCTCTGCCTCCTTGTGCGTCTCCCTGCACGCACACGCCTGCAGCTATGGCGCTCACGCCCAATCGCAGCAGCATCAGGACGTCGCAATCGTCTGCCTTGTCTTCTCCTCCCTGTCTCCTCCCGCGTCGTCACACGCATCACACGCGACACCACAGTCATGGATGTGCCCTTGTGCATCGTTGTCGGCAACCTCCTGCTTCGTGCCACCTCTTCTGTGACGCACGCGTCGCCACTTGCCTCTGGTCGCCACCGAGACCCTCAAGTCCTACCCAGAGCCCAAGTTTGGAGACTCCGTGGATGTGTATCTCACTTGTGCCACTTTGGATCGCCAAGACCGGACCCGTCAAGTACCCCTTCGGATTCGTCAAGACCCTCTTGTACGACTACGAATGGTGACGACCCCGAACATCTACGGAGAGTGTACGACTACGGAACGTGAATCACTACTTCCACTACCGCCGCCGCCGTGTACCACTACTTCAACTACCGTCGACCCTCGAAGACCCTGTGGACCCCGAACATCCACGGGACATGAACAACTACTTCCACTACCGCCGACATGTACGACTACGGCACGAGTACAACTACTTCCACTACGACACGCGAGTACCACTACTTCCCTCGACGAACTCGCTCCGCCCGAAATGCACGCTCCGAAGGTATAACCCGAGACGACCGCGATGAGATGCCCTTGCATGTATGAGATGCTCGAGTTTTGCACCGTGACCGAATTGTCTTTGCACGTTCCTCTATTGCCATGCCACAGTTCCGTGGGAACCCGGTAGTCGGGATCACCCCCACCATCTGCATGACTCGCTCACGTCATGCCTCCTTTTGCACCGGTATCTCCGTGAGCTACCGGAACCGATATGTTGCCGTGGCATCATTTTTGGATATGTTGCCGTGGCATCATTTTCGGATATTTTGCCGTGGCACCATTTTTGTTTCGCCGCCGTGGCACCCTTTTCCTTCCGCCATGGCGACAAATGCTTCATAACATGCTTATGTCAACGTTTTCATAAAAATTGCATAAAACTTGTATATGTCATCCGCATCATGATAACAACAATTAAAATGTTTAAAATTGTTGTTGCATTAAATTGCTAAATAACATGGGGATTTTTTCCGGAATCGTTGTTTGAGTTTCCGGCCTCATTTAAACTTGCCTAAATAGTTAGTTTACTTTTGCTTCACCTCTTGCCATGCTTAACAACATTTAATATTGTTGTGTTCATAACCGAGAGAGAACTAAATAATTGATGTGGTGTTCCGTCAATATGCAACTCGTTGCATATTGAGCTCCACTTAATTTGTAGTATTGTTCGTTGCACTTTGCCATGTCATGCCTCATTAAACCGGACATGCATCATGCTTGTTTGTGCATCATGACATGTTTATGCTTGTGTGTTTACCATATTGTTTGTTTCTTTCCGGTTTGCTTCTCTCGTTAGCTTCGGTTTCGTTCCGGAGTTGTGAGGATCCATTCGACTTCATCCGTTTGTCTTCTTCTTGGACTCGTTCTTCTTCCTTGCGGGATCTCAGGCAAGATGATCATACCCTCGAAATCACTACTATCTTTGCTATGCTAGTTTGCTCGCTCTTTTGCTATGCCAATGCTACGATGCCTACCATTTGCTTGTCGGCCTCCCAAATTGCCATGTCAAACCTCTAACCTTTGACACCATTCCTAGCAAACCGTTGTGCGGCTATGTTACCGCTTTGCTCAGCCCTCTTATAGCGTTGTTAGTTGCAGTGAAGATGAAGTTTGTTCCTTGTTGAACATGGAGATGTTGTTCCTTGTTGGAACATGTTTACTTGTTGGGATATCACAATATCTCTTATATTATTAATGCATCTATATATTTGGTAAAGGGTGGAAGGCTCGGCCTTATGCAGTGTTTTGTTCCACTCTTGCCGCCCTAGTTTCCGTCATACCGGTGTTATGTTCCCGGATTTTGCGTTCCTTACGCGGTCGGGTGATTTATGGGACCCCTTGACAGTTCGCTTTGAATAAAACTCCTCCAAAGAAGGCCCAACCTTGGTTTTACCATTTGCCTACCTAAGCCTTTTTTCCCTTGGGTTCTGCAGACTCAAGGGTCATCTTTATTTTACCCCGGGCCAGTGCTCCTCGAGTGTTGGTCCAAACTAGAGCACCGTGCGGGACCATTCCTTGGCAACTTGGATTACGTCGGTACCTGTACGCTTCGCTTATCCGGTGTGCCCTGAGAACGAGATATGTGCAGCTCCTATCGGGATTTGTCGGCACAGCGGGTGGTATTGCTGGTTTAGTTTTACACTGTCGAAATGTCTTGATGTACCGGGATACCGAGTCTGATCGGAGTGTCTCGGGTGGAGGTCTATTCCTCCGTTGACCGTGAGAGCTTGTCATGGGCTAAGTTGGGACACCCCTGCAGGGTATAAACTTTCGAGAGCCGTGCCCGTGGTTATGTGGCAGATGGGAATTTGTTAATGTCCGGTTGTAGAAAACCCGAAGTTGACCTTAATTAAAATACATCAACCGTGTGTGTAACCGTGATGGTCTCTTTCCGGCGGAGTCCGGGAAGTGAACACGGTGTTGGAGTTATGCTTGACGTAGGTTGCTATAGGATCACTTCTTGATCACACTTTTATCGACCGTGCTTTGCCTTCTCTTCTCGCTCTCTTTTGCGATTGTAGCCACCATATATGCTAGTCGCTTGCTGCAGCTCCACCTCATTACTCCATCCTTCCTATAAGCTTAAATAGTTTTGATCTCGTGGGTGCGAGATTGTTGAGTCCCCGTGGCTCACAGATACTTCCAAAACCAGTTTGCAGGTGCCTATGTTACCGAGCAGGTGACGCAACCAAGCTCAAGGAGGAGTTCGATGAAGATCTTGCCCTTTATGTTGTTCCGTTCTAGTTGATCAGTAGTGGAGCCCAGTTGGGGTCGACCGGGGACCTTTGTCGCATTTGGGGTTCTTCTTTTATTTTGGTTCCGTAGTCGGACCTTGATTGTATCTGGATGATGTAATGCTTTATTCATGTAATTGTGTGAAGTGGCGATTGTAAGCCAACTATGTATCTCTTTCCCTTATGTACTACATGGGTTGTGTGAAGATTACCTCACTTGCGACATTGCTTTCAATGCGGTTATGCCTCTAAGTCGTGCTTCGACACGTGGGAGATATAGCCGCATCGAGGGCGTTACAAGTTGGTAATCAGAGCCTTCCCCGACCTTAGGAGCCTCACTGCTTGATCGTTTTTAGCGGCCGAGTTGTGTCTAGAAAAATGTTTTGAGTCATTTAGGATTATATATATCGGAGTGTTAGGAATTGTTTTTACTCCTCAGTCCCTTCGTCGGTCTGGTAAGGCATCCTGACATAGAGTTTTGACTCTTCTCTTCTCAAATTTCACTAAAAAAAATTTTAGGATCACGCGGGTATCTTGGAATCGTTACGATGGTTTTATGATGAGAACATTGTCTTGGTGCCTCCTGTCAGGGGTTTAGTGGAAGTGTCCCGGGGAGTTGAGCTCTGAGGTGTTGTCGTCATAATTTTATGGTTGCAGTTCTGGAATACCTGAGTTTAGTACGCCGACATCAAAAATCTCTTTTATGCAGTTGTTGGTGAGATAACCCGATAACCCAATCTCGAGGTGAGTACGGAGTATTGCCATGACTCGTATAACGGATGCTTTTCAAGGTTGAGGTAGACGATTTCGAAGGTTTCTGGTTATGTGTTGACGGATGGATACAATTGGATGTAGGGATTGTTAGTTTGGGTGAGATATCTTGCTTCCTGTATCCCCAACACCAGATTGCATAACCGAAAGTTTCGGGAGTTTTATAGGTGGGAAATCAAGTAGCTCCTAGAATATCTTTTCCGACAGATGCATGATATGGGATTGGGTAAATCTCTATCATATGTATTTGTTCCGGCTTATTCTGCAAGCCAGTCCTTTGTTTTGTTTTGAGTTGTGGTATTCGAGTTGCTTCAATGTCAAGTGTTGATTCCATACCTTTCCAAAATGGTGTTCTCATACTCCGATGTGAATACCAATCCTTCTCGACAATCGAGATTGTCATGTCAATCCTTTTCAACCGGCGCTTTCTCTTCAAGTGGATCCGATCACTTCAACATCAAGCAAGACCAATTATCATTTCTTCTCAACGGTGTTTGTTTCATCCGTCTCCAAGTTGCCTTTGTTTTTCCGCCCACCCACCCTTTTTCCTCAAGGACTAACATTTCTTTACCAAGTATCCTTTTATTTTGTGAAGTTTCTCCATTCTTTTCCGTCAATGTTCTTACCCGTGGTTCTCAAGAAGATGTTCTACTAGTTCGTCATTCCTCATTCCTTTCTCTTCTCCGTGGATTCAAGTCAAGTTTTGTTGATAATACCTTTTCCTCATTTCAATGTCTTCTCATACCGTACACCTCATTATCATTCTACTTCTCGCTATTTGTTATTCCGAGTGCTCAAGATATCTCAAGATTCGTGTTTCCACTCTGCATTCGTTCAAGCTCTTTCAAGATTGGTATCTCATTCAATTCATTTAATTCAACCGTGCAACATCTCTTTTAATCTTTTCAACGGTGTTCTTTTGAGTGGGCCCTAACCCACGTGTCTTTACCGAGATCTTACGACTCTTCTATTTTCCCGAGCTATCCTAAATTCTTCTCCAAGTTTGACGTAAGAATGAGTTATCATCAGTCAAATGCTTTTCTACAAGATCTTTCAAATTCTTTTCATAGTTGGCTCAACCTCTTCGCTTTTGATTCTTCCAGTGTGCCTCAATAATGCTTGGTGGTGTTTCTCGTTGTCATTCTCATCATTTGAAGACCGAAGAAGAGTTTCTCTTTAATCTTGCTCTATTCTCTTCAAGATTCATGGTGCTAGCTTGTTGCCATCCTCTCATAATTGTTTTCGATTGTGAGAATCTTTTTTCACCCATCCGGAGCATTTTAGGAGTCTTTTCAGTTTCATTCTTTGAAGCCCATAATCTCAGTATTATTCATTCAAGCTTTCAGCTCTCGTAACAAATCATACTGGTGCATCATTCAAGTATTCTCTAATCAGCTCGTGATCTATTCGTTCATTTGTATCTAAATACCCTCAAGTATCTTCATTCATTTTGCAATTCTTCCCGGGGATTTGTGCATTTGCTACGTTCAATTTCAATTCTTACGGTGGTTCGTTCAAGAGATCTCTCTTCCTTGTTCATCATATCAATTCATTTGTTGTTCCAATCCTACCGGTGGTTCGTTGAAGACCTTCTCAAGTTTTGATGTCTCTTTTAATCCTTTCTACGAGAATAAGTAGTATGCCAAATCCGTTGATTGTCATCAATTTAATTGGTGAAGGATAAGCATAACATAATTCTTATTCTTGTTTATCCAAGTGATTAATTCTTTATTCCGGAGGCCCTTAAAATTCTCGGTTTCATTTGTTTCATCTTCTCTTTTTCCCGGAGTTCCAAGCTCTAATTATCACGGAGATCCATCTAAATCATTGCAAGGCTTCACCTTGTGTTTTCAACTTCTCCTTCTTTCCACCATCCTTTTAATACCGGAGTTTCTTCATGGTGGTTCGTCAAGGATTCTTTTCATTCTTCTATTGTTCTTCAAGATTTCTCTTGAAGCTATGATCTGCCAAGCCATACTCTAAAATAAACATGGTGCTCAACGCATGTTTTTTTTCTAAGGAGTTCAAGCATTTTTTATCGTGCATTCCAAAGTGCAATTTTTTCTACATTATCTTTTGAGGTGGTGTTATGTCGTTCTTGACAATTCCCTTCGTGCTTCATGATTCGTATGTTGTCAAGAATGAGGTACTATATCCATCAATCCCTTTGTTGGAGTTATCTTGTGTCATATTTCACCTAAAGCTTTCCCTAAGGAATGTTGCTATTTTGGTGCTTATTAATGACCCAAGTTATCTCTTTTCCATCTTGATGGAACAAGTTTTCATCTCTTCGTTAATCTCAAGCAAGCAATTGTTTCCGTTAGTGACCGGTTGTCACCTCATAATGTTGTGATGTTTCTATAAGTCTACTACAAGCTTATTCTTTTCGTTGTTGGTTTTCTAACAACTCCGTTCTATCCTTCTTTTTAAGGGTGCTGTCCAAACTCATTTGTGGTAGAAGTTGTCATTTTCTTCTCCATTCCTTTATTCCAATGATCTATCTTCAATTTTTCTTCCGGAGGCATTGTGATGTTGCTCTCTTCGACCCATCATCTTGTTTTGTCAAGATCATGTCCTTTTTCCTTGCTTATCCGTTTAGCCGGAGTGTCGTGTTCTCATTCGAGTTCTCTCATCTTATCAAGTTTTGCCTCCCTTCTCAACCGGAGTGCGGCTTGTAATGTTTCTTACCCCTTGTGCCATTCTTTCAATTCCGGAGGCAGTGTGTTGTTGATTTCATCATGTATCCTCTCATCTTGTCAAGTTCATGTTCAATTCCTTCCATTTACAAATGGAGTCTTGCCCAAATTATTTCAATCTTCTTCCTCTCCCATATTGTTTTAACCGGAGTGGTTTCAATTCTATCTTGTCCATTAAACTCTTGATTCATGTCTTTGCAACCTTCAAGTTCTCGCATTGTTCCTTGTTCCTCTTTTCTAACGGATTGTTTGCAATCTCGCTCATCTCTCTGCTGTACTCTTTTTTAAATTGCTCAACCTCTCAAGGTTCGTGGTTTCACTCGTTCACAAAAAAGCAACTTAGTTTTACCTTTCTTTTTCTCTTCCGTTTTTCCTCGGTGCCATTCTAGATCTCGGGGCGAGATCCTCTTGTAGTGGTGGAGTGTTGTAACGCCCCGAGACCGACGCTCCAGAAGACTTCCAGCTACTCCGAGTTTCGTCATGTGATTTGTTTTGTTTGTTGCTTTCATCTTTGCATCATGTGCATTGCATCATGTCATCATGCCATCATGTCATTAATCTTTTGGAATTCAACCAATTAAATTGCATGGATCTTCGGTCCATTTAAAACGAGGGAATTCACATGGTGATTCTCTTTATAACATATCCTCCCAATATTAGGGAGCTAAATAAAAATATTCCATTCGCTTGGGGTTAACGCAAACACACTTGCAAAATATCCCAATGCCTTTGTTATCTTAATTCTCGGTCTCCAACATGGCCATATATTTCTTTCATCATATTTTGGAGCTCTACCAAAAACCGAACATTTTTGGACACATCTTTTTCCTAGCCCTTATTCAAACCATTTGAATTAAATTCAAATGACTTTGAATTAAATCCTTGCAATCTTGCCTCTCCTATTTTCGTGGACCGTGCACATTTTTTACGAGTCTGTGATAATTATCCACGAGTCCAACTTCGTGTCCTAACCCCCCCACTTTCTTTCTTTGTCTTCTCTTGTTTTTCTGATAAAGAAAATTATAAGAGAAGGAAGGGAGAGAGATATTTGGAGGGAGAGGTGGCCTGCACCACTGCCCACCTGGGCCTCCCAACGTCTAGCAGCCGCACCAGTGGCCCAAGGCCCAGCCGGCCCCTGTCTATCTAACCTAGCCTCCCTCCCTCGACTCCCTCCAGCGCCGCCGCAACGCATCTCCTTCCTCTCGCTCAAACCCCCTCCTCTCGATCCCTTTTTCCCCTTCGTTCTCCTCCTGGCGCCGCCACTCACAGGGAGAGAGAGGAGTAGAGCCCTCGCGCCGCCCCTTCCCTATGCTTCTCCCGCTGCAGGCTCCGCCATGCCGGCGACCCCTCTGACCGCCTTGCCGCCTTCCCCACACCCCTTCTCCTCGTCACCCTCTCGCTGTCGCCGCGCCTGGAAGCCTCCTCCCGTGCCTCACCACCCCTCGCACCGACCAGCGACCCCCGCTGCCTCCATCGTCCCTGCTTTCCTCGCCCGCGCCACCACTTCTCCACCTCTCCTGGACCTCCGTCGCCTGCGCCCGTGCTCCTCCTCTGCCTCGCCTCCTCCTCCTGCGCGCCGTGCCCGATTCCCATGGACGCCACTGCCGCGACCGTCGCTCGTCTCCAGCACGCGTGTGCCTCACGCTGGGTCTCCTCGCTCTAGCGCAGCCCTCCATCTTCCCTGTCTTCCCCGGGCCCTCGCCTCTTCTCTGCCTCCTTGTGCGTCTCCTGCGCACACGCCGCAGCTATGGCGCCACGCCCGATCGCAGCAACATCGGGGCGCCGCCACCGTCGCCTTGTCTTCTCCTCCCCTGTCTCCTCCCGTCGTCACACGCATCACACGCGACACCACAGTCATGGATGTGCCCTTGTGCATCGTTGTCGGCAACCTCCAGCTTCGTGCCACCTCTTACATGGACGCTTGCGCGTTGCCACTTGCCTCTGGTCGCCACCGAGACCCTCAAGTCCTACCCAGAGCCCAAGTTTGAGACTCGTGGATGTGTATCTCACTTGTGCCACTTTGGATCGCCAAGACCGGACCCGTCAAGTACCCCTTCGGATTCGTCAAGACCCTCTTGTACGACTACGAATGGTGACGACCCCGAACATCTACGGAGAGTGTACGACTACGGAACGTGAATCACTACTTCCACTACCGCCGCCGCCGTGTACCACTACTTCAACTACCGTCGACCCTCGAAGACCCTGTGGACCCCGAACATCCACGGGACATGAACAACTACTTCCACTACCGCCGACATGTACGACTACGGCATGAGTACAACTACTTCCACTACGACCCGCGAGTACCACTACTTCCCTCGACGAACTCGCTCCGCCCGAAATGCACGCTCCGAAGGTATAACCCGAGACGACCGCGATGAGATGCCCTTGCATGTATGAGATGCTCGAGTTTTGCACCGTGACCGAATTGTCTTTGCACGTTCCTCTATTGCCATGCCACCGTTCCGTGGGAACCCGGTAGTCGGGATCACCCCACCATCTGCATGACTCGCTCACGCCATGCCTCCTTTTCACCGTATCTCCGTGAGCTACGGAACCGATATGTTGCCGTGGCATCATTTTCGGATATGTTGCCGTGGCATCATTTTCGGATATTTTGCCGTGGCACCATTTTTGTTTCGCCGCCGTGGCACCCTTTTCCTTCCGCCATGGCGACAAATGCTTCATAACATGCTTATGTCAATGTTTTCATAAAAATTGCATAAAACTTGTATATGTCATCCAGATCATGATAACAACAATTAAAATGTTTAAAATTGTTGTTGCATTAAATTGCTAAATAACATGGGGATTTTTTCCGGAATCGTTGTTTGAGTTTCCGGCCTCATTTAAACTTGCCTAAATAGTTAGTTTACTTTTGCTTCACCTCTTGCCATGCTTAACAACATTTAATATTGTTGTGTTCATAACCGAGAGAGAACTAAATAATTGATGTGGTGTTCCGTCAATATGCAACTCGTTGCATATTGAGCTCCACTTAATTTGTAGTATTGTTCGTTGCACTTTGCCATGTCATGCCTCATTAAACCAGACATGCATCATGCTTGTTTGTGCATCATGACATGTTTATGCTTGTGTGTTTACCATATTGTTTGTTTCTTTCCGGTTTGCTTCTCTCGTTAGCTTCGGTTTCGTTCCGGAGTTGTGAGGATCCATTCGACTTCGTCCGTTTGTCTTCTTCTTGGACTCGTTCTTCTTCCTTATGGGATCTCGGGCAAGATGATCATACCCTCGAAATCACTACTATCTTTGCTATGCTAGTTTGCTCGCTCTTTTGCTATGCCAATGCTACGATGCCTACCATTTGCTTGTCGGCCTCCCAAATTGCCATGTCAAACCTCTAACCTTTGACACCATTCCTAGCAAACCGTTGTGCGGCTATGTTACCGCTTTGCTCAGCCCCTCTTATAGCGTTGTTAGTTGCGGTGAAGATGAAGTTTGTTCCTTGTTGAACATGGAGATGTTGTTCCTTGTTGGAACATGTTTACTTGTTGGGATATCACAATATCTCTTATATTATTAATGCATCTATATATTTGGTAAAGGGTGGAAGGCTCGGCCTTATGCCCGTGTTTTGTTCCACTCTTGCCGCCCTAGTTTCCGTCATACCGTGTTATGTTCCCGGATTTTATGCTCCTTACGCTGTCGGGTGATTTATGGGACCCCTTGACAGTTCGCTTTGAATAAAACTCCTCCAAAAAGGCCCAACCTTGGTTTTACCATTTGCCTACCTAAGCCTTTTTCCCTTGGGTTCTGCAGACTCAAGGGTCATCTTTATTTTACCCCGGGCGGTGCTCCTCACGAGTGTTGGTCCAAACTAGAGCACCGTCTTGGGACCATTCCTTGGCAACTTGGATTACGTCGGTACCAGACGCTTCGCTTATCCGTGTGCCCCGAGAACGAGATATGTGCAGCTCCTATCGGGATTTGTCGGCACAATGGGTGGTCTTGCTGGTTTAGTTTTACATTGTCAAAATGTCTTGATGTACCGGATACCGAGTCTGATCGGAGTGTCTCGGTGGAGGTCTATTCCTCCGCTGACCGTGAGAGCTTGTCATGGGCTGTTGGGACACCCTGCAGGTATAAACTTTCGAGAGCCGTGCCATGGTTATGTGGCATATGGGAATTTGTTAATGTCCGTTGTAGAAAACCCGGTTGACCTTAATTAAAATACATCAACCGTGTGTGTAACCGTGATGGTCTCTTTCCGGCGGAGTCCGGGAAGTGAACACGGTGTTGGAGTTATGCTTGACGTAGGTTGCTATAGGATCACTTCTTGATCACACTTTTATCGACCGTGCTTTGCCTTCTCTTCTCGCTCTCTTTTGCGATTGTAGCCACCATATATGCTAGTCGCTTGCTGCAGCTCCACCTCATTACTCCATCCTTCCTATAAGCTTAAATAGTTTTGATCTCGCGGGTGCGAGATTGCTGAGTCCCTGTGGCTCACAGATACTTCCAAAACCAGTTTGCGGTGCCTATGTTACCGAAAGCGGTGACGCAACCAAGCTCAAGGAGGAGTTCGATGAAGATCTTGCCCTTTATGTTGTTCCGTTCTAGTTGATCGATGAGTGGAGCCCAGTTGGGGTCGATCGGGACCTTTATCGCATTTGGGGTTCTTCTTTTATTTTGGTTCCGTAGTCGGACCTTGATTGTATCTGGATGATGTAATGCTTTATTCATGTAATTGTGTGAAGTGGCGATTGTAAGCCAACTATGTATCTCTTTCCTTATGTACTACATGGGTTGTGTGAAGATTACCTCACTTGCGACATTGCTTTCAATGCGGTTATGCCTCTAAGTCGTGCTTCGACACGTGGGAGATATAGCCGCATCGAGGCGCTATGTTGGTAATCGAGCCTTCCCGACCTTAGGAGCCCCACTGCTTGATCGTTTTTAGCGGCCGAGTTGTGTCTAGAAAAATGTTTTGAGTCATTTAGGATTATATATATCGGAGTGTTAGGAATTCTTTTTACTCGTCAGTCCCTTCGTCGCTCTGGTAAGGCATCCTGACATAGAGTTTTGACTCTTCTCTTCTCAAATTTCACTAAAAAAAAATTTTAGGATCACGCGGGTATCTTGGAATCGTTCCGATGGTTTTATGATGAGAACATTGTCTTGGTGCCTCCTGTCAGGGGTTTAGTGGAAGTGTCCCGGGGAGTTGAGCTCTGAGGTGTTGTCGTCATAATTTTATCGTTGCGATTCTGGAATACCGAGTTTAATACGCCGACATCGAAAATCTCTTTTATGCGCTTGTTGGTGAGATAACCCGATAACCCGAAGATCGAGGTGAGTACGGAGTATTGCCATGACTCGTATAACGGATGCTTTTGAAGGTTGAGGTAGACGATTTCGAAGGTTTCTGGTTATGTGTTGACGGATGGATACAATTGGATGTAGGGATTGTTAGTTTGGGTGAGATATATTGCTTCCCTATATCCCCAACACCAGATTGCATAACCGAAAGTTTCGGAGTTTTATAGGTGGGAATTCAAGTAGCTCCTAGAATATCTTTTCGATGATGCATGATATGGGATTGGGTAAATCTCTATCATATGTATTTGTTCCGCTTATTCTGCAAGCCGGTCCTTTGTTTTTGTTTTGAGTTGTGGTATTCGAGTTGCTTCAATGTCAAGTGTTGATTCCATACCTTTCCGAAATGGTGTTCTCATACTCGATGTGAATACCAATCCTTCTCGACAATCGAGATTGTCATGTCAATCCTTTTCAACCGGCTGCGTTTCTCTTCAAGTGGATCCGATCACTTCAACATCAAGAAGACCAATTATCATTTCTTCTCAACGGTGTTTGTTTCATCCGTCTCCAAGTTGCCTTTGTTTTTCCGCCCACCCACCCTTTTTCCTCAAGGACTAACATTTCTTTACCAAGTATCCTTTTATTTTTGTGAAGTTTCTCCATTCTTTTCCGTCAATGTTCTTACCCGTGGTTCTCAAGAAGATGTTCTACTAGTTCGTCATTCCTCATTCCTTTCTCTTCTCCGTGGATTCAAGTCAAGTTTTGTTGATAATACCTTTTTCCTCATTTCAATGTCTTCTCATACCGGTACACCTCATTATCATTCTACTTCTCGCTATTTGTTATTCCGAGTGCTCAAGATATCTCAAGATTCGTGTTTCCACTCGCATTCGTTCAAGCTCTTTCGAGATTGGTATCTCATTCAATTCATTTAATTCAACCGTGCAACATATCTTTTAATCTTTTCAACGGTGTTCTTTTGAGTGGGCCCTAACCCACGTGTCTTTTCCTGGATCTTACCCGACTCTTCTATTTTCCCGAGCTATCCTAAATTCTTCTCCAAGTTTGACGTAAGAATGAGTTATCATCAGTCAAATGCTTTTCTACAAGATCTTTCAAATTCTTTTCATAGTTGGCTCAACCTCTTCGCTTTTGATTCTTCCAGTGTGCCTCAATAATGCTTGGTGGTGTTTCTCGTTGTCATTCTCATCATTTGAAGACCGAAGAAGAGTTTCTCTTTAATCTTGCTCTATTCTCTTCAAGATTCATGGTGCTAGCTTGTTGCCATCCTCTCATAATTGTTTTCGATTGTGAGAATCTTTTTTCAACCATCCGGAGCATTTTAGGAGTCTTTTCATTTTCATTCTTTGAAGCCCATCATCTCAGTATTATTCATTCAAGCTTTCAGCTCTCGTAACAAATCATACCGATGCATCATTCAAGTATTCTCTAATCAGCTCGTCATCTATTCGTTCATTTGTATCTAAATACCCTCAAGTATCTTCATTCATTTTGCAATTCTTCCCGGGGATTTGTGCATTTGCTATGTTCAATTTCAATTCTTATGGTGGTTCGTTCAAGAGATCTCTCTTCCTTGTTCATCATATCAATTCATTTGTTGTTCCAATCCTACCGGTGGTTCGTTGAAGACCTTCTCAAGTTTTGATATGTCTCTTTTAATCCTTTCTACGAGAATAAGTAGTAGGCCAAATCCGTTGATTGTCATCAATTTAATTGGTGAAGGATAAGCATAACATAATTCTTATTCTTGTTCATCCAAGTGATTAATTCTTTATTCCGGAGGCCCTTAAAATTCTCGGTTTCATTTGTTTCATCTTCTCTTTTTCCCGGAGTTCCAAGCTCTAATTATCACGGAGATCCATCTAAATCATTGCAAGGCTTCACCTTGTGTTTTCAACTTCTCCTTCTTTCCACCATCCTTTTAATACCGGAGTTTCTTCATGGTGGTTCGTCAAGGATTCTTTTCATTCTTCTATTGTTCTTCAAGATTTCTCTTGAAGCTATGATCTGCCAAGCCATACTCTAAAATAAACATGGTGCTCAACACATGTTTTTTTTGAGGAGTTCAAGCATTTTTTATCGTGCATTCCAAAGTGCAATTTTTTCTACATTATCTTTTGAGGTGGTGTTATGTCGTTCTTGACAATTCCCTTCGTGCTTCATGATTCGTATGTTGTCAAGAATGAGGTACTATATCCATCAATCCCTTTGTTGGAGTTATCTTGTGTCATATTTCACCTAAAGCCTTCCCTAAGGAATGTTGCTATTTTGGTGCTTATTAATGACCCAAGTTATCTCTTTTCCATCTTGATGGAACAAGTTTTCATCTCTTCGTTAATCTCAAGCAAGCAATTGTTTCCGTTAGTGACCGGTTGTCACCTCATAATGTTGTGATGTTTCCATAAGTCTACTACAAGCTTATTCTTTTCGTTGTTGGTTTTCTAACAACTCCGTTCTATCCTTCTTTTTAAGGGTGCTGTCCAAACTCATTTGTGGTAGAAGTTGTCATTTTCTTCTCCATTCCTTTATTCCAATGATCTATCTTCAATTTTTCTTCCGGAGGCATTGTGATGTTGCTCTCTTCGACCCATCATCTTGTTTTGTCAAGATCATGTCCTTTTTCCTTGCTTATCCGTTTAGCCGGAGTGTCGTGTTCTCATTCGAGTTCTCTCATCTTATCAAGTTTTGCCTCCCTTCTCAACCGGAGTGCGGCTTGTAATGTTTCTTACCCCTTGTGCCATTCTTTCAATTCCGGAGGCAGTGTGTTGTTGATTTCATCATGTATCCTCTCATCTTGTCAAGTTCATGTTCAATTCCTTCCATTTACAGTCGGAGTGCTGCCCAAATTATTTCAATCTTCTTCCTCTCCCATATTGTTTTAACCGGAGTGGTTTCGAATTCTATCTTGTCCATTAAACTCTTGATTCATGTCTTTGCAACCTTCAAGTTCTCGCATTGTTCCTTGTTCCTCTTTTCTAACGGATTGTTTGCAATCTCGTTCATCTCTGCTGTACTCTTTCTTTTAAATTGCTCAACCTCTCAAGGTTCGTGGTTTCACTCGTTCGTCAAAAAAGCAACTTAGTTTTACCTTTCTTTTTCTCTTCCGTTTTTCCCTCCGGTGCCATTCTAGATCTCGGGACGAGATCCTCTTGTAGTGGTGGAGTGTTGTAACGCCCCGAGACCGACGCTCCAGAAGACTTCCAGCTACTCCGAGTTTCGTCATGTGATTTGTTTTGTTTGTTGCTTTCATCTTTGCATCATGTGCATTGCATCATGTCATCATGCCATCATGTCATTAATCTTTTGCAATTCAACCAATTAAATTGCATGGATCTTCGGTCCATTTAAAACGAGGGAATTCACATGGTGATTCTCTTTATAACATATCCTCCCAATATTAGGGAGCTAAATAAAAATATTCCATTTGCTTGGGGTTAACGCAAACACACTTGCAAAATATCCCAATGCCTTTGTTATCTTAATTCTCGGTCTCCAACATGGCCATATATTTCTTTCATCATATTTTGGAGCTCTACCAAAAACCGAACATTTTTGGACACATCTTTTTCCTAGCCCTTATTCAAACCATTTGAATTAAATTCAAATGACTTTGAATTAAATCCTTGCAATCTTGCCTCTCCTATTTTCGTGGACCGTGCACATTTTTTACGAGTCCGTGATAATTATCCACGAGCCCAACTTCGTGTCCTAACCCCCCCCCCCACTTTCTTTCTTTGTCTTCTCTTGTTTTTCTGATAAAGAAAATTATAAGAGAAGGAAGGGAGAGATATGTTTGGAGGGAGAGGTGGCCTGCACCACTGCCCACCTGGGCCTCCCAACGTCTAGCAGCCGCACCAGTGGCCCAAGGCCCAGCCGGCCCCTGTCTATCTAACCTAGCCTCCCTCCCTCGACTCCCTTCAGCGCCGCCGCAACGCATCTCCTTCCTCTCGCTCGAACCCCCTCCTCTCGATCCCTTCTTCCCCTTCGTTCTCCTCCTGGCGCCGCCACTCACAGGGAGAGAGAGGAGCAGAGCCCTCGCGCCGCCCCTTCCCTATGCTTCTCCCGCTGCAAGCTCCGCCACGCCGGCGACCCCTCTGACCGCCTTGCCGCCTTCCCCACACCCCTTCTCCTCGTCACCCTCTCGCTGTCGCCGCGCCTGGAAGCCTCCTCCCGTGCCTCACCACCCCTCGCGCCGACCAGCGACCCCCGCTGCCTCCGTCGTCCCTGCTTTCCTCGCCCGCGCCACCACTTCTCCACCTCTCTTGGACCTCCGTCGCGTGCGCCCATGCTCCTCCTCTGCCTCGCCTCCTCCTCCTGCGCGCCGTGCCCGATTCCCATGGACGCCACTGCCGCGACCGTCGCTCGTCTCCAGCACGCGTGTGCCTCACGCTGGGTCTCCTCGCTCCAGCACAGCCCTCCATCTTCCTCTGTCTTCCCCAGTGCCCTACGCCTCTTCTCTGCCTCCTTGTGCGTCTCCCTGCACGCACACGCCTGCAGCTATGGCGCTCACGCCCGATCGCAGCAGCATCAGGACGTCGCCACCGTCTGCCTTGTCTTCTCCTCCCTGTCTCCGCCCGCGTCGTCACACGCATCACACGCGACACCACAGTCATGGATGTGCCCTTGTGCATCGTTGTCGGCAACCTCCTGCTTCGTGCCACCTCTTCTGTGACGCACGCGTCGCCACTTGCCTCTGGTCGCCACCGAGACCCTCAAGTCCTTCCCAGAGCCCAAGTTTGGAGACTCCGTGGATGTGTATCTCACTTGTGCCACTTTGGATCGCCAAGACCGGACCCGTCAAGTACCCCTTCGGATTCGTCAAGACCCTCTTGTACGACTACGAATGGTGACGACCCCGAACATCTACGGAGAGTGTACGACTACGGAACGTGAATCACTACTTCCACTACCGCCGCCGCCGTGTACCACTACTTCAACTACCGTCGACCCTCGAAGACCCTGTGGACCCCGAACATCCACGGGACATGAACAACTACTTCCACTACCGCCGACATGTACGGCATGAGTACAACTACTTCCACTACGACCCGCGAGTACCACTACCTCCCTCGACGAACTCGCTCCGCCCGAAATGCACGCTCCGAAGGTATAACCCGAGACGACCGCGATGAGATGCCCTTGCATGTATGAGATGCTCGAGTTTTGCACCGTGACCGAATTGTCTTTGCACGTTCCTCTATTGCCATGCCACCGTTCCATGGGAACCTGGTAGTCGGGATCACCCCCACCATCTGCATGACTCGCTCACGTCATGCCTCCTTTTGCACCGGTATCTCCGTGAGCTACCGGAACCAATATGTTGCCGTGGCATCATTTTCGGATATGTTGCCGTGGCATCATTTTCGGATATTTTGCCGTGGCACCATTTTTGTTTCGCCGCTGTGGCACCCTTTTCCTTCCGCCATGGCGACAAATGCTTCATAACATGCTTATGTCAACGTTTCCATAAAAATTGCATAAAACTTGTATATGTCATCCGCATCATGATAACAACAATTAAAATGTTTAAAATTGTTGTTGCATTAAATTGCTAAATAACATGGGAATTTTTTCCGGAATCGTTGTTTGAGTTTCCGGCCTCATTTAAACTTGCCTAAATAGTTAGTTTACTTTTGCTTCACCTCTTGCCATGCTTAACAACATTTAATATTGTTGTGTTCATAACTGAGAGAGAACTGAATAATTGATGTGGTGTTCCGTCAATATGCAACTCGTTGCATATTGAGCTCCACTTAATTTGTAGTATTGTTCGTTGCACTTTGCCATGTCATGCCTCATTAAACCGGACATGCATCATGCTTGTTTGTGCATCATGACATGTTTATGCTTGTGTGTTTACCATATTGTTTGTTTGTTTCCGGTTTGCTTCTCTCGTTAGCTTCGGTTTCGTTCCGGAGTTGTGAGGATCCATTCGACTTCGTCCGTTTGTCTTCTTCTTGGACTCGTTCTTCTTCCTTGCGGGATCTCAGGCAAGATGATCATACCCTCGAAATCACTACTATCTTTGCTATGCTAGTTTGCTCGCTCTTTTGCTATGCCAATGCTACGATGCCTACCATTTGCTTGTCAGCCTCCCAAATTGCCATGTCAAACCTCTAACCTTTGACACCATTCCTAGCAAACCGTTGTCTGGCTATGTTACCGCTTTGCTCAGCCCCTCTTATAGCGTTGTTAGTTGCAGGTGAAGATGAAGTTTGTTCCTTGTTGGAACATGGAGATGTTGTTCCTTGTTGGAACATGTTTACTTGTTGGGATATCACAATATCTCTTATATTATTAATGCATCTATATATTTGGTAAAGGGTGGAAGGCTCGGCCTTATGCCTGGTGTTTTGTTCCACTCTTGCCGCCCTAGTTTCCGTCATACCGGTGTTATGTTCCCGGATTTTGCGTTCCTTACGTGGTCGGGTGATTTATGGGACCCCTTGACAGTTCGCTTTGAATAAAACTCCTCCAAAGAAGGCCCAACCTTGGTTTTACCATTTGCCTACCTAAGCCTTTTTCCTTGGGTTCTGCAGACTCAAGGGTCATCTTTATTTTACCCCCGGCGGTGCTCCTCGAGTGTTGGTCCAAACTAGAGCACCGTCTTGGGACCATTCCTTGGCAACTTGGATTACGTCGGTACTCAGACGCTTCGCTTATCCGGTGTGCCCTGAGAACGAGATATGTGCAGCTCCTATCGGGATTTGTCGGCACAGCGGGTGGTCTTGCTGGTTTAGTTTTACACTGTCAAAATGTCTTGATGTACCGGGATACCGAGTCTGATCGGAGTGTCTCGGGTGGAGGTCTATTCCTCCGTTGACCGTGAGAGCTTGTCATGGGCTAAGTTGGGACACCCCTGCAGGGTGTTTGACACGAGAAAAACATCATCTAAGGACTCCGGGGAGAAGGGAAGAAGGGAGTGTGTTTCTCTCAGACGCCGGGGAAAGAAAACTGTGTATGCGGGCGTGCCAGTGTACCGTAGTACACGAAAGAAAAAGAGATACGGGAACATGTATTTCATTAATCTCATTGGATAAATAAAATTACGATATCCCATAAAAAAAAGGGTGCGCTCCGTGGCCTACAAGCACGGCCAAGCTGGCTGTGGCGATTGTGTGATCTCCTGGTTCTCGGGGCCTCGGAAGACTCCCGATTAATTACTCCCGCGGGTTGCTCCGCGGGATACCTCCGATTGAGCTGTGTGGTCGTCTTCGTCGTCTTCGCTTCGCGTTCTCCATGCATGATGATGGTGATGTGTGTGTGTGTGTTGGCGGCGGCAAAGTCCGTGTCCTCGTCGGTACACGCGCCGCGTGTAGCGTAGCCTTTGCGGTGGCCACGCTCGCCCTCGCCGTCGTGCCTCGTCGGTCTTGGCGGCGTTGGAGGAGTTGTTGTTGGGGTAGCATGGATCACGCTTGGCTCGGACTTCTCGACGACCAGTAGCTTCTCGGGGTGTACAAGGGTCTACACCCTGCGGGAGTAATTGATGATGGAGACCGACGTCGGTGTGTGACCGTCGCGTTGCTCGCGCGCCAAATATGGCTCGAGTGGTCGACACCTCGTCGGCGAGACGCCGAGTCCACGGCGGTCGGCGTAGTCAAGGCATCGTCTCACGAGATCGTGAGGAGCGGTGTTGTTGAAGTCGCGTCGCCTGCAGCCGCGCTTTGTCCTCGGCAGCGCCAACTTGGTCCGGCTTCGCTCAGAATGGCGTGGCGCTGGTAGCAGCGACACGGGGTAGCAGCCATCTAAATCATGGCATCATGGTGTGGGACCCGGCCTTCACTTCATGTCCGGGCGCCGAGTGGGCGTCGCCGTGCTCACATGTTCATCTTGAGCTCTACATAAGATGAGGTGGACAAGCAGGAGGTGGGGTGCTGCGGCGTCTCCATCTTTGGTGACACCGAGCATGACGAAGTAGATCGGTATGCTAACGAGCATCGTCGGCGTCGACTTCGGATGGCATCAACTTCCTTTGACTCTGCCCTTTGATGAGTGTGTCGTGGTGGCAGCGGCATCATAGCGCGGGCACCACCTTCACGGCGGGATGCGGGCGCTGTTGTAGGGCATCATCTTCACGGTGTGGCATCCTCTTTGGAACTCCGGCGTTAGTCCAGCGTCCAACATGGCGGAGTGGATGGCGCTTAGGCACGCTCTACATCCTCGCCTTTGATGGTGTATGGCGCGCGAAAGCGGAAGATGGGCGATGTCGCTGGAGTTTGTGTATTCGTCTTCAACGACCCGGGCGTGATTAAGTAGTAGACGGTATGATGAGAAACTCCTTGGCATCATCCTCCAAAGTGAGAGCTTCGTCCGTGTAGCTTTTATTATTTCTTTTATATGATAGGTGTGCACGCAATGCTCTCCCACCGGAAGGAATATCGTGCATGGCCCATGCATAGGCACATGCGTGACCGGTGGCCCGTACATGAGCTTGTTTGGTGTAGCACCGTCGCGCCATGCACAGAGCCGCCGCAACGGACACCGTCTTCAGCGCGACCATCTCGTGGTCACCGGCGGCATAGTGCGGGCATGTGCAGGAGTTAGCGGTGATGGGCCGCGTGATAGTGAACTCCGCGGCACCCGGCGTGACGAAGTGGAAACCAGTGGTGTGATGGAGAGCTCCGTGTCGTCCTCACCGCATCGGCTCGGCGACGTCGATAGCGAGGCGTCGTGGCAAGCTCCATGCCTTCGTTCATGGCACCGGCTTCATGAAGGGAGGAAAGTCGTGACACCAAACTCCCGATCTCCGCCTTGAGTAGCGTGTCTCCGGCGCGGCAAAGTGGGTGATGGGCCCAATAGAGCGGAGATGGCGACCTACGTGCCATCGACCTCCAGGGCGTCGGCCTGACGACGTTCATGATGAGCGGTATCTCAATGGGCTCCCCCTCGTCGTCCTCTACGCTGTCATCGTGACGAAGTGGGCGCGAGTGATGGGGGCGGCGTCAACCTCTATGGCACCAGCTTGGTGACGATGAGCTCCAGCAACACGTCGTCCTCGTCGAGCGGTGATGAGTGTGGGGGTGGCCACCGTGTCGTCGACCTCTGTGACACCGACCTCGGTGGCGTCAGCGTCCATAGCGCGGGCTTGGTGAAGATGAGCTCGGCGGCGCGTCGGCGGTGATGAGTGGGGTGGCCACCGTGGCGTCGACCTCCGTGGCACCGACCTCGGTGGCGTCGGCGTCCTTAGCGGGGTTTGATGAAGATGAGCTCCGGCGACGTGTCGTCCTCGGCGAGAGGTGATGAGTGGGGGTGGCCACCGTGGCGTCGACCTCCGTGGCACCGACCTCGATGGCGTCAGCGTCCTTAGCGTGGGTTTGATGAAGATGAGCTCCGGCGACGTGTCGTCCTCGGCGAGCGGTGATCAGCGGGGGCGACCACCGTGGCGTCGACCTCCGTGACACCGACCTCGATGGCATCGGCGTTCATAGCGCGGGCTTGGTGAAGATGAGATCCGGCGATGCGTCGTCCTCATTGAGCGGTGATCAGTGGGGGCGACCACCGTGGCGTCGACCTCCGTGACACCGACCTCGATGGCATCAGCGTCCATAGCGCGGGCTTGGTGAAGATGAGCTCCGGCGACGCGTCGTCCTCTTCGCGCGGTGATGAGTGGAGTGGCCACCGTGGCGTCGACCTCCGGGGCATCGACCTGGTGACCTCGACGGTGGGCGGCGTCGTGGCGTGCTCCGCGTCGTCATCTTGGCCGAACCGTCGTGACGAGGCGAACAACAGGTGGTGATGACGACCTCTTCGTCGTTCTTTGTGGCGCTGGCTTGGTGAAGACCATCTCCGGCAACGTCGACTTCACCTTCCGGTCCGGCGGCTCCATCTCCGACGGGGGTCCGATCATGCGAACATTGCTCTTGGCAACGCTCCCGACCTGTGTGCGTGCATGCTATATGCAAAGAGGGAACAAGGAAAGGGATGGGTTAGATCAAAGTTTTACGTTCGGGGAAGGTGAGCTTCGCGTCCATGTCACAGCCGCGGAGCTCCTTGTACGCCGGCCTCCTCTCTCCGTGTACGCCGGCTCGGGTGCCTGCGTCTTTCCTCCTGCCGGGTAGATGGATGTATTCCTGAAGGAATGGAGTGTTGCGTGGTGGATGGATGGGTGCTGGAGGTGTTATCGCGATGAATGTGTGCGTCGTGAGTTCTTCTCCTCTGGCCGTGCGTCCGTGAGCCCGATTGATGGCCTTGTGCCTCTGTATTTATAGGGAAGGGAGATAGGCGAGCGCGAGAGTTTGTTCCGATATTCGTGGGAAGATAGAGATCAAATCCGTCTCTGAGCTCCGTTGGTGCTTATCTTCTCCCTTTCTTAGCGCCAGACGCCTGCACAAGGAAAACAAAACCAAAATCATACCTACCTGAGCTACGCAGCTGCTGGTGGGCGGCCATCCGATCCACACGTTTGCTTGCAACCTCGTCGTAGCTCACAAGTTTGCTGGCTTGATCAGTTGTGGGTAATTGTATACGTGCATGTACACGGTGTAGAACTCAGCCGTATTTAACACGCCACAGCCAGCCCAGACTAAACTGGTGCATACATGCATTAGTCAAGTATTCGGTATTCGGAAAAGTACAATACACGCCGGTCGTGGCTCCGGTATATGGGTATTTGGAACCGACGACGCGGACGTTCGGTGTATATACGATTCAGCGAAGCGCCGACAGAGCTACACCGGCCTTTACATCTGCAATGTTAGCTAGGTACCTGATCAAATACGTGAGTGATGTAGCTCATATCATGCATGTAATCAACAATATACACTGGTTGATGCGTTGGCAAAAATCAACGTGCATGCATGCACGGAGATAAACCAAGGATTAGCTGGTGCATGCATCGCACGTGTACATCCAAGATAAAACATAGATGTGTATAACTTGCAATTAAAAAAATTATACTTATATCTTTTGAAAACGGCAATCACAAAATACATCGAACAATGCCCTCACCAAGAAAGTTCGAGCGCGTAGCAGGTCGGACTTTATTTGGTGATGATTTTTTTTCGCATCATACGTGTGCAGCCTAATTCACATCATAACGACCTGCTGCGTATATCCTCTACAAGCGGCGAGGTCGTTGTGATTTTGCATGGGCGACCAGGGCTATAAATATAGCTAAGGGCTCCGTACATTGGCCTCGTACCCACCTTCCTCTGGCGCCGCCAAATCTGAGATCCGATCGTGGAGACGTGCTCCCATCCAGCCAAGTTCTTCCGTCCAGCTAGGTATGTTGCTGCTAACTAGTCTCTACTTTTTCTTTGGCGTTGGCGATTAGGCGACTCTGCATGCATGCCATCTCCTATGACTTCCCTTCATTTATTGTATCTTGCTAGGATGGGTCGCGACAGGCGAACAAGTCGAGACCATGGCAAAGGTGACGCCAAGACGTCGAAGCACTACGGCAGCAGCGATGCCGGAGGTTCATCCAGTAGCCGCCGTCACAAGGATCGCTCAGCTCCTATGGCGCCTTCTAGGTCGGGAAGCAGGTCCGACGGGGTGGAGTACACCCGTTTGTCGCCGCCCTTGCCGCCGCCGGGCAGCACGGCGCCGCGGAGTTCACGCCACCGACCCAACCGCACTTCCAAAACCTCCGAGGGAACCGTCATTGCTATTGACTCCGATGCTCCGTTGGATATCCCTGAGGTAAAATAAAGAATGTCGACATACCTTTTTTTTTCATACCTTTTTTTTTATTTTAACTATCTTCTTCCTCGTGTACGCAGGACCAGCTAGAGGATGTATTGCCGCGCCGTCCGTGAGCGACGGCGCCAGCGCTCTCTTGGCCGAGGCGATGGAGATGATCGAGCAGCTCTGTGGCAAAGGCCACGCCTCCAAAGAAGGATGCTCCTGCGGTGACACTTGCACCGCCGTCGGTGCATGATCCGTGGTGAAGTCGGCGCCACCGATGACAGTAGCCCAGCGGAGAAGTCTTTGTCTCCGCACCATCAACCCGCAATGTAAGTGGGTAACAAGCGATCCTGGCGATGTAGATGTTGGGGTAGTCTCCAAGAAGCCCAGATCACCTCCTCCTGCAGGTAGGCGTTGCTCTTGCCACATGCATGTCCATTGGATGACCCCTTTTTTTCTCTTACATATATTTCTCGTACTTTTTTTTTTTTAGGTGTCGCGAGTGGCGCACCAAACACTGGACGACTTTTGCTCTCCGGCTAAGGAACTCCGGCTTTGGTGTCAAAGCACCGAAGCTCATTGGAGAGGAGGCGTCACGTTTGAGAGCTTTAAAGCTCCTCCGCTGAAAAGACACCTCGCCCAGCCTCGTCCTCCCGCAGCTAGCCGAAATATATAAACCGGGAACTTGCGATATTCAAGAAGCACTCGAGAAGCGGCCTATGGACAAGGAAGAAGCCATAGAGATGATCACCTCAGCAATAGGGTCGTGGAAGAGCCGCTCACGGGAGCAAGACCCGCCCGATCTCGAGGTCCTAATTGGGCGCCTCAGCGGTGGTTGCTCGGCCGAGGGATGGTGACGCCGCTCTGCAGACGCCCCTTTTGGCGTGTGATCTCCCGATAGGCAAACTTGATGCAGCTCTTGTGGAAATCGCTTACGGGCGCCGCTGTCTTGAAGAGGATGGGCCACGCGTCGAGGAACGCCTCGACCGACGCGTCCATCCACCGCCGCAGGTGGAGCAAGCTGAAACTCATCGGAGGATGGCTGAGGGACACCGCAAACTTGTTGAGGATAACACGCCCTTGCCGAGAAGCATCGGTTGGCGGCGCAAGCTGAGAAGCGTCGACGGTCTTGACCGAGATGACGACGTCCTGCAGCCAGAACCTTAGAGCTCACGAGCACGTAGTTCGGATCTCTTCCGAGGAGACCGATTTGTATGCGAGACGCCGTGAAGAGGCGAGCGCATTCTTGGCGGCTGGCAGCACTCCTTCGGAGATCGCGATCGTTATGTCTTACCGTCCTCTTGGCTGAGGGTCTGGTCCGTGCCATCATCGTGTGCAGTTCTGCTCCCGTGACGAAGGACTGCTCATTAGTCTTACACAAAATTTGGCTTAGTGAAATAAAGCTCGTTTTAGGACGTGCTTAACAACCGATTGTTTAGTTCCTGTGAATTTGATTAAGTTAGTTCCAGTGGGTTTGATTAAGTTTGTATCACCGATTAAACTAGCAATAAAAAGATGATGGCTCTCATGATTTTTTTATTTTTATTTTACGCGGCTTTATTTCACGCTAATGAGGTAGCTGTGTTGTATCCGCCTCAAAGCCCAGCGTTCGCCTCAGCGAACTTGCTTGTGCGCCGTCGTCCTTCGGCTCGCTTCGTGCACGATCCTCTCTTGCTCATCAGTACCCGGCTGGCTCGATTGCGGCGTTCTAACACCGAGGCGGCGACCAGCGTGCAGCATGCGTGTATCTTGACCGCCGCCATGTTTTACCTGTAATGCACAAACAAACCCAAGTATGCGTAGATGCACGCGTGAAGGGTTAGATGCATGGCCCATGCACGCACGCATTCACGGATTGCACTGAGTAAGTCATGCATTCGCTCGTGCTGGTTTTGAACCATCGTTGTTTCCGCCTCCGGTGGTGAGCGCCGGCCACAATGACTTCGGCGGACGCTGCTGCCCCTTCAGGCTCGGTGCTCGCTCAGCTCCTCTGTACGCTGTGCTAACTCCACCGCGTCGCCAGCTTCGTCCAGCCGGCTCCGCCGTTGCTTGCTCGCGTATCCTGAGCATCCGCTAGATTGTACCTGTGTAGAAAATAAAAGGAAAAAGGGGAAGAAAGAGGAAAAAAAATTAGTGTGCCGCGTAACTTTGATAACGACGGTGGACTCATGGGCTTCGTTGCTCATCGTAGTGGTTGCCGCCACCACAGCACAACGTCGCCGCCGAGGTAGGAGGCTTCTCGTCGCGAGGACAACGTGTTGCGGACGCCATGTACACCATCTCCAGGAGCGAATGTTTGATCTCCATGAAGGCATGTAGTTGCAGGTATGTTCTTCTGCACGCGCATTCTTTAGGGAGCTCGTTGCGCTTGTCCTGAAAACAAAATAGATTTTACCGAACTTGTCATGACCGCTTAACTGCTGCGGTGCCAGACGACTAGATCGGAGGGTTTCACAGATTCATGCTGGCCGCACTGGCGCATTGCACTGCTCCCATTATCTTCATATGATGATGTAGGTGAAGCGCCGGTAGGCCATCGACAACTCCCTTTCGCCATGGAGAGTGTACCGCCAGGTGGTATGCCGGGACACCATCGGACTTATGGATGATCGAGGGATGATATTGCCCCCAAACTTCACTGTTGTTGGAGACAGGGTACCGGAGTGACATAGGCACCACCCTTATGAGCTCAGGTGCCTCCTTCCTACACCCATTGTTCATGTTGGTGCAGATGATTGGTTGCCGGGATGCCGTCAGCTTAGCAGGTTGACGTCGGGATATCATCGACGTCCACAGGCGTACGGGGTTGCCCCCGATGCATGTGTTGTAGGTTGGTGTAGAGACTCGATGTCGTGTTGGCGTCGGCAACGCCGAGAAGTACCTATTCATTGCCTGCAAAAGATGTCGGGGAAGCGCAACAACTAGAAGTACCCAACAAAACAAAGCGAACAAAGAGGAAGAAAACAAAAAAAAGAAGGTTTGGTTGGGCTTTAAAATGTTGGCTTTCCCGTTATACACCAGCTATGGGTGTGACATCTGAGAAGGCTACAAAAGGACTTGTCATCGGGAATCGTCGAAGTACCATGACGATTACAAATCCTCAACTTTTTAAGCCTTCGTGTACGTGTATGAAGACGCCGTGTTTCGGGATGCTTCCGGGAGGCAACAGAAATTCATATTATAGCCCATCATCATGCGAGGGGCCCCACAGCCGCCATGCCCCTCAAGATGCCTCATGAACCCGGAGACTTGGGTATGGTAGGTTCAGGGTGTATGGTTTTGGGAGAACAGCTTGGCAATTTTTTCTTCATGCCTTATTGAGGGGTGGTGAACATCTACCTTCCGCCTTCTTTCCAGTGAGTCTCGTACTGCTTGGGACAACTTGACTGCTTCTTGGATTCCTGGTTTTTTTTTTACTGCTCCGTGGAGATTCTGGATTTTTCTGTGCGGATTGATTGATTGGCCGCAGGCTTCATGAACTTGCTTGAACTTTTTTTTTGCTTGCACTGCTTGGGGATTGCTCTTTCATGACTTCTCGAAGACCCACCTTGAGAACTTGGAAGGCACCTGTTCACCTCTGTGGACTAAGAAAACCCTCAGGCATTTTATCTGGAGCTTTTTGGTGGCGTACCCCAGGGTTGTCATGTGGCTAAGTACAGAACCAACTTGCATTGGGCCAGGTAGCCACCATGAATCTTTTCCTATAGTCTCCCCTGGGATGCGAGTCTCTGCGAACATGAAGTATGACAGAAACATGAAGGCGCGGGGTCTCGCACTCGGTGCCTGGTAATCGTCCCGCTGCCTCCGGAAGCATACACTGATCGTGTCGTGCATTGTGGGTGTAGGAGCCGTTCGCAAGCAACTTGACGCATTGTGCCACCCTCCGACAAGTCCTAGGGTAGCCAAAACTTCAATCAACAACATGATGTGGTAGGGGAAAGCCAGTTTTTTTTGTTGTTGGACTGAGTCCGTTAAAACCGGGGAGGCCAAAAAAAGATATCCACAACATGCAACGAAGAGTGCATTATGGATCCGATAGCCCACTGAAAAGGGGTCTCCCCGAGCAAAAGGCAATGAAAGAGGCAACATTTTAAGAAAAATATTTTTTAAGGAACCTTCCATTGATTGGGGGCATAGGCCGGGCTCCCTGGGAATCAACAAGCTGGTATGCACCCCCGTCGTAGACTTGCTCAACAACGTATGGTCCTTCCCACTTTGGCTCGAACTTTCCCTTCGTCTTGTGCGTGATGACGATGGGTCGACGGAGCACGAGGACCAACTCGCCCTTCCGGAATATGCGTTGCTTGACGAGCTTGTCATAGGCTCTCACCATGTTACGCGATAGAGCTCTAAGTTTTGCAGGGCATGAAGTCGTTCCTCTTCAAGGGCGTCAAGCTCTTGGAAACGAAGTTGTACCTGTTCATCTTGGGTGAGCCCTTCCTGGATAGCCACCCGTAAAGAGGGTAGTTGGACTTCCAATGGCAAGACTGCTTCGCTCCCATAAACGAGAGAGAATGGAGTAGCCTGCGTCGGGGTACGGACTGTAACGCGGTACGCCCATAAGGACTCGTAGAGACGATCGTGCCAGTCTCTCTTGTGTCTTGCCACCGTCTTTTTGAGTATCTTGCCGAGCGTCTTGTTGAAGGCTTCGATCGCCCCATTGGCTTGAGGGTAGTAGCCGGTGGAATAGTTCCACTTGATCTTGTACTTCTCCATGAACCTGTACATCTTGTTGGACTTGAATGCCTTGGCATTGTCGGAGGTGATGCGGTGTGGAATCCCAAAGCGATATATGATATTTCGCTCTAGGAACTTGATGACGTTGTCGCTCTTCACCTCTCGTAGTGGAACGGCTTCCACCCATTTGGAGAAGTAGTCCGTCGCGGCGAGGATGAAACGATGCCCCCCGGATGACGGAGGGTCAATGAGGCCGATGACGTCGATTCCCCAGGCGTCAAATGGCCAAGAGGGAACTGTAGGGTGAAGCGGGACCGGCGGCTGGTGCTTGAAGTCGCCATGTACTTGACAGTTGTGGCATGACTGCCACCAAGGCGATCTGCCATGATGCGGGCGATAGTATCCTGCAAGACGTATGCTATGATACATCTTAGCTCCTCCTTGGTGCCCGCCGCACACTCCATGGTGCATCTCCTGGAGGATCTTCTCGGCTTCACCTCTATTGACGCACCGAAGTAGGACCTCCTGTCCATGAGACCGCCTGTATAGGACACCTGCTTCATAAAGATAAAAGGGGAGTCGTCGTTGTAGTTGGCGCCTCGCGACGGGGTCGTCGGGGAGACTACCATGCTTGAAGTAGTTGAGGAAGGGTTGCAGCCACTCGTCTTCCTCCACCGTGTTTGTCATGATGGAGTTGACTTCGTACTCCGCCGGGATAAGCTCCAGAACAGCTGGGAGGAGCCACCTTTCTTCAACATTTACCTGCATGGTTTTATTATCCGGGAGCACCAATGCTGCCGCTAGTTTTGCCAAGGCATCAGCAGGCGCATTTCTGCTTCGTGGGACATGGAGCACTTCAACATGTTGAAAATTTTCCATCAGGTTCCGGGCCGCAGTGTAGTACGGCACCAGTTCAGGCTTGCGAACTTCGTAGATGTCATTGACTTGACGAACAATGAGCTGGGAGTCACCAAAGGCCCGTAAAGAGCGGACATCCATGGAGAGCGCCAAGAGAAGGCCGAAGATGAGCGCCTCGTACTCCGCCTCATTATTTGAGCATTCTTCTTTGAGGAGGGAAAATGAGTGATACATCACCCCTCCTTTCTGCGTCTTGAACACCAAACCTGCGCCTGCCCTTCGTCTTGGGGCTCCATCTGCATCGGTCTCCATACGAGAGGCGCCATCAAAGTAGAGCTCCCATGGTGCGTCGAGGTCGACGGTGAAGACCTCCTCATCAGGAAGATCGATGATCAGAGGGGAATCATCTGGCACCGGGTGCGCCGCAAGGAACTCCGCCAAGGCTTGCCCCTTGATCGCCTTCTGAGGGACAAAGGTGATATCGAACTCCATCATGAGAAGAGCCCATTTTCCTAGTCGCCCCATGAGCGCGGGCTGACTTAGCACGTACCTTACGGGGTCCGCTCTTGCGACAAGCTGGATTTGGTGCTTCAGCGTGTAGTGCCTCAACTTCTTTAACGCGAAGATTAGGGCCAGGCATAATTTCTCTATTGCAGAGTAATTTCGCTCGGCTCCCACCATGGTGCGGCTCAAGTAGTAGCAGGCCACTTCCTTCCCTTCATCATTGTTTTGGGCGAACAAAGCACCTACCGAAGTAGGCTGCGCTGCAATGTATAGAATGAGTGGGCGCCCCTTGACAGGAGCTGCCAAGACAGGTGGATTAAGGAGGTACCTTTTGATATCATCAAAGCCGCGTTGGCATCCCTCATCCCACACGAACGGAGCTCCTTTCTTCATGAGGCTCGAGAAGGGTTGGATGCGTCCGGAGAGGTTGGAGATGAAGCGTCGGATGTACGCTAGCTTCCCCTGCAATGACCTTAACTCCTTGAGATCTTGGGGTGGTGGCATGTCGATGATTGCCTTGATCTTCTTAGGCTCGATCTCTATGCCTCGATGACGAACGACAAAGCCGAGGAAGAGGCCCGACTGAACACCAAAGGCACACTTCAACGGGTTCATCTTGAGTTGATGTTGTCGTAGCCGCTCAAAGACCACTCGAAGATCTTCTAGATGATGCTCGCGTTCTTTGGTCTTGACCACCATGTCGTCGACGTAGCACTCCACCGAATGGTGGATTAAATCACCAAGAATACACGTCATGGCACGCTGGTATGTTGCGCCGGCGTTCTTCAATCCGAACGGCATGACAATGTAGTAGAAGTTGCCCTTCGGGGTCCTGAAAGCGGTGTCAATGGCATCATCATGATCCATCCTGATCTGGTTGTAGCCCGATGAACCATCCATGAAGGATAGTGCGCCGTGTCCGGTGGTGGAGTCGACGACTATCTCCGGGATCGGCAAGGGAAAGTCATCTTTGGGGCAGGCTCGATTCAAGTCGCGGAAGTCCTGGCAGATTCGTATCTGCCCATTCTTCTTCTCCACCGGGACGATGTTGGCGAGCCACCGTGGATACTTGACCTCCTTGATGAAACCTGCAGCGATTAGTTTGTCTACCTCAGCGATGACATCACCTTCGAGTTCCGGACGCAAGCGTCGCGGTTGCTGCTTGACAGGACGGAATTGTGGGTCAATCGCCAGCTTGTGGGTGGCGACACGAGGGTCCAACCCCGGCATCTCTTTGTAGTTCGAGCAAAGCAATCTCGGTACTCCATCAAGAAGCTTTGGTACTCTTCTCGCTCCTCTTCCGTCGGTGGCGCTAACAAAAGTGGGGCGCGGATTGTCTTCAGTCCCAAGGTTGATTTGGACAAGCTCGTCGATGGTTGGCTGCCCCCCATCTTCGAGTTCTTGGGGTGCTGGTGTGGAGATGAACTCCTCATCATCACTTGGCTCACCGTTGTCGGGGAGTTGTTGATGAGGAATGATGGGCGAAGTGTCGGAGTCGTCGTTCGATGAGACCGACGTGGCATGGCAGTTGACTCGTGCTCCACCGTCGGGCTCCTCCCCTTCATCTGCAGAGACATCGTAGGGGGTATCATTTCGTCGTAGGGTGGGTCAGATCGCCAAGGACACATGTCATGGCATGCTGATATGTCGCACCAGCATTCTTCAACCCAAAAGGCATGCCGGTGTTGTAGAAGTCTTCTTCTAGCATCGGTCGCCCTTCGTCTTCTGGTTCTCGTGGCGTTGGCATGGGGCCAAGCTTCCCTTCAACACTAGGGGCGTCAAGATCGATGTAGCCAAGCCCAAACTTTGGTTGGGCCTTGCCTTTTTGCTTGACGAGGGCCTCCGCTTGTCTCCACCATTCCTCACATATAGCCGGTGGTGGAGGCATCCTGTTGTTTCGCCGAAGAATAATTCCGGCCTTCTCCAGCAAGCGAACCATCTTGGGCTCTGCCTTCATCGTGTGTAGCACCTCCTCTGGGTCACTGCAAGGTTTGGGAAACTCACATATAGAATCACATTGTTTTACCTGGGGAACCTTGTAGAAAATGGTACGGACTCCACATCCGGATAAGTTGGGAATCGCCCAAACCTCCAGCGGAGAAGCTCTTGAGATGTAGAGTGGCGGGGTGACGCCTTGAGCTCCCTTGCGACCTCCTCCATCTCTTTTATTCTTGTTCTAACCACTCCTTGTGCGGGCGCGGGTTCCTCCTTCGGAGTCCTGCGTGCCCGCAACGTGATGGTTGGTGGCGCATCATTGCTGCCCATCAGCATCTTCCGACCTTCCTGGGCACTTGCAGAGCTTCCAAGTGTTAAGCATCCAGGATCTCGGTGCGCCGAGGTCGATGAAGAAGGGGTAGCCTCCGGACGCGGCGTCGTAGCCGACCTCAGGGTGGCTGACGTTGATGTTGGGAATCTTGCCTTCAATAGTAACGGGGCTGCTGGAATAGGCTCAAAAGATCCTGTCCCACGCGAGGTCGAAGTAGAGCTCCCGATCTCCGCAGGGGAAGAGCGATTGGAGTCGTGCCGCCCTGTTGAGGATGATCGCCTACGTCCTTGGCTCCTATGGTTTCGCGGGAAGGAGTCCTTTGCCCTGGAGGGTGAGTACGGCATGAGGCGCTTTATCTCGACGCGCGGTGCCACACAGCTTGATCAAGACATCGGCCAAGGTGTCGTCCGTCCTAATTGATGATCGCTGCCTTCCACAGGGAAGTAATACTTTGCATCTGCATGGTGAGATTCCTGCATAGTGTAAGGAGAGATGTTGCCGATGATGCGCTGCTGCGTGCCTTGGGTGTCGAGGAACTTCAGGCACTGGTGAAGAGTGGATGGCACAACCCGATACTTGTGAATCCACGGCCTCCCCAGGAGGGCCGAGTATGAGGTGTTTGCTTCAATGACGAAGAACCGCACCTTGAAGCTGAATGTAGACATCTGGATCTTCACTGTGATGGCACCGAGCGTTGGCTTTCCCTGGTTGTCGAAGCCGCAGATCATTACATCCGTGGACTCCAAGTCGTCCACCGTGAAACCAGCCCGCATCAGGCTCCGAAGGGGCAGGATATTCACGGCGGACCCTGGGTCAATGAGGATCCTCCGAAGGTGTGCTGTGCCAATATTACCTTCCATGTAGAGTGGTCGGTTGTGGTCACTATCATCTATGAGCTTGTCTTCCTCGTCGAATGTTATTTCATTCACGAATAGGGGGTTGGAGAAGAGGCGATGCTTCGCCATGGACACCTCATAGAGCTCCGGAGCTTGAAGCGCCTTGATAAGGGCTTCACGCAGCTCGGGCACCATCATGAGGGCGTCATGCACACTCAAAAGGGCGGGGATTCGCTTGAGATGGGCAATGATGTTGTAATCGACATCATGCTGCTTCATCTTCCCTTGGCCTTGTTCTTCACGCACTTCCTCCTGCAAGGGCGCCTCTTTTGAGGCAGCCGGCTTGGGCACCCTTGTTGGCTTGATCTTCAATGGTTCAGGCAGAACCTTGCCTCCGCGCAAGTTCATGTTCACCTCTTACGCTTGCACCCTTCTTTGTGTCTTGACGTGGAACACCTCTTGCTCTTGGTGTGAACCGTCTTACGAATCGAGAACTTGGCGTGTCGCTATAGCTGAGGATGACGTTGCAGCTTTCGTTATTTAGTGATTGGGACGATCTAGCTCCTTCTTGATCTTCCTCACTCCCCTTTGCCGGTACCTGCACTCGAGCGCGTGGCATGAACTGCTCCAAGGTAGGTAACATGCGCCCTGGCCGTGGGAACGACTCGTTTCCCTCTGACATAGGGACGAATCTTGGTGGAGGGCGGCGTTGACTCGGATCGACTCGTCTTAGGATCCTCGGGGCGGCTTGCACCAGGGGAGCTGGGCAAGGAGGCCGAGGTGGAAGGTTCCTCGGGTACGGCCTTCGGCGCACCATTCTCCAAGGCTCCTCCTTGTGGATGGCCGGGGTTTCCTCCCGATGGAGTGAAAGTGCCTGCGTCGTGGAGAGAACCAGGCTGAATAGCTGGTCTTCCACCTGTGCGAGTGGCACCCACTTTTCTTCGTGCTCCTTCTCTTGACCTGGTGAAGGGGATGAGGCCACACTCACCATGTTCACCGTGTGGTAGTCCGGGTTGATGGCTTCTGGGTCCAAGTTGATCCTCTTCTCATTAACAGCTCTTTGGAGCCATTCTTTGAAGGCGACACAATCCTCGATGACGTGACCCACATACCTGGGTATGGGCAAAACAATGGATTATCACCATCCTTACGATCGGGCCTCCGAGGTTCGGAAGGTTCAATGCTCGATGCTCCATTAGTGGTGAACATGTCCTTGACAAGTTCACGACGGAAGACGTACTGCTTCTTGAGGAGCTCCTGGATCGACGGGCGTTGTCTTCCTGCTGCGTTTTCGCCTCTTGCGCCCAAGACGGGCACCTGGCCTTGGGGTGCAGACGAGAAGATCTTGGTGGTGTTAAGCCTGCGGCGCCTTGACTTGCCGCCATTGTTAGCTTGCTTGGATGTCGCGCGGCGCTTAGGCGGTCGAATCTTGTTGGCATTCTTGTAGAGCTCCATTATCTGCGGTGATTTCTCGAACTCAAGCTTCGTGGCTGCTACCGCCGTGCTTAGGGCACTAAAGGTTCTAGGCTCGCGCCGAGAGACCTCAAGTGACCAATGTTGTTGCATCCCATGGACGCACATCTCGATGGCGTCCTCGAGGTGCATCTCTCTAGCGAGGCGCACATAGCTGTTGCGGAATCTGATGATGTAGTCATCGATGGACTCATCTCGTCGTTGTCGAACTTGCGCCAGCTCGGCGATAGAAAGTCCTTCTTCATGGCGACGAAGTGTTTCTTGAAGACCTCCTTCATGCCCGCCCAACTTCCAATGGATCCAACGATGGCGACTATACCAATGGAATGCAGGTCTGTTAAAGACCACGAAAATTGGCGCAAGAGGTAGCGAGCTGTTTGCCGTGTCGCGCATGCCGCCTCAAAATCGCCAAGTGCTCCCTTGCATCACCGGTTCCATCGAATTGGCGGAACTTTGGTGGGTGCCATCTGAGGGTATCACGACCATGTCGTACCACGCCTCATAAGGCTTCTCCACTCACTCTACGAGGTGCGAGGGCTTGATCTATCGTCATTTGCTTGAACTTTTGGCCACCATATCTTGACGATGTCGTGGCAGTCCTTCAACATGCTCGCATTAGGCGCCACATTGGCGGAGCCAAGGGGCTAACCAATGGTCGGCGTGCGAGGCTAGGTCTTGGCGTTGGCGCACATCATTAAGTGGCGGCACTTTGCATGAGTGTCCCCAAGTAGCTCTTCTTCTTGTGGATCCACCACCCGTTCTTGGCGCGCCTCGTGATGGGCGCCTTGGTTGTTCATCATGAGCTCAATGAACTGGTCAAGCTTCGACGACAACTGATTGATTGTCTGACGCTGGTCCTTGACCTGTTCTTCTAAGGAAGCTTGACGCGCCGCTACCGCATTTGCGGCACCTGGCTCCTGGACAACGGCATCGGCATCTTCAGGGGCACCACCACTGTTCACCATGCGAATGGCGCGATGTGGAGGTCTCCAATACCATCTTCAGAATCTGATAAGTCAGATGGAACAAGGTCTTGGTAAGGAGGGGAGTTCGGGTGCATCTCCAACGAAGGCGGAGAAGATGAGTCGGAGAAGCTCTCTTCGTCGTCGAGGTTGTCCTGGTGCTCTCCATCTCCATCAGGCTCATCTGTTACGCTCTGACGTGCGATGGATCTCAGTCGTGTGTTAGCTCCGGGCCGACTCGCAACCTGGTGAAGTTCGTTAGGGTCTTCCGGAAGACGAGCCTTGATGTCGGTGTAGCGGCGTGGCGATATGTCTCGATGTCGCGAAGTACTTCCATCTGCTAGCGATCCTTTGCCTACAGTTACAGGCAGACATGGGGCCTTGGATCTTGCACCTTCTTGTGATGACGAAGAGCTTGTCTTGGGCCCCCCCTCTGCTCCTTTGAACCATGCACACACATGGCCAAGGCGGGGTAAGAAAGTCTTCCGGAAGTCCGCCTTAGGGTTTGTACGATCTCTTCATCGAAGGATAGCCAAACTCTTGGGTGACGCGAGGAGGTCGCCATCCATTACTTGACTCTTGGTGGGTTGCACTCCTAGTGTGCCACATAAAGCAAGGTTCTTCTCAATTGGTTCTTTTGCTTTGCCCGCCTCGTCTTTGAAGCTTATTAGCCTCCCCATCTTGGTCCAACCTATCAAAGGGAACAAGTGGAGGATTCATGGGAAGTGTTGCATCTGGTTGGAGGCGGCCTTGGATGTAGTCTCAAGAGCAACCGTTGCCGGTGGAGGTCGTGGGCTTGGTTACTTCAATGCCATCCATTGGCGTGGCCGACAGGGCGGTGTCTTCCATCCTCCATTGGGGGTGGTGTCGTGGCCGCCTTCACTGTTCACCATCTTTTGGGGAAGGGATGAAGAAGGCATCACCTTGCTCCTTTGCTCGGCGCTGCTTGTGGAGGGCTTGCGCGGTTTCGGCGTAAGCGATGAAAGAGTAATTATACCGCTCGTGCCGCTCTAACTCGGGGGAGATGCGGAACCTGATTCTGTCATTTTCTTGAATGACCGCGCCATCTGGTCGTAGGCGTACCTGGGTGTGTCGAAGGACTAAGTCTTCGAGTTCTTTATATAGAACTTGGCGGTTCCTCCGACGCCTCTCGCGCTTGCGTTGGTTATCCGTCGGAATGGCGCCAGCTCTTCGTGGCACTGGTGGCGTGGGGAGAAGTGGTGGTCCAGGTCGTCGCGCAGATGAGGATGTCCCGTCCATCGTTGCCTGTAGTTGTGGACGATCTCCCCGTCTGGGAGGGGAAGATGGCCGTGGTGGAAGCGTTGGTCGCGGAGGGTCTCGCGGGCGCCATTGCTGAGTGGGTCGTGTGTTCCTTTCTTCCTCTTGGTGTCTTGACCATCGGTTCCAATGTGGGGGCATGTTGGGATGCCTCCGTTGTTGAAAGTGTCGGGTTGGTGACGGTAGTCGTCGAGGTGCCAACGTGTGGCGCTCATGTTGAGGGCGATGACTCGGGGTTTGACGTCGAGTCCCTCCTGCACCTTGTGTTGATGATGTACTTGGTGCCGTTGGATCAAGTAGCCGCCTCTGGATGTTGTTCATCTGCTCTTGGAGTTGGCGAAATTCTCGCCGCAGGTCTTAAATCACGTGGTCTTTGGTGCTTCGTGGCGAAGGACAGCAAACCTGTTGTCGTTGGTGAGAGATCCTCCATCAACCGCTGAAGTGTGGAGGCATGGCACCCATGCCCCCCGTCGAGTATCTTCAAGGTTGATGGAGACTGTAGGGCCCGGTAGAACTGGCTCCTTGCGTGAACGCCGCTTCCAGAACTCCTTCATAATGGCCCTCCTCACTAGCTGCTTGATCTTGGTTGGCTCATACACCCAGTCGTCAGGGAACAAGTCGTACGGAGGGGCCTGGGTGCTCGGGTAAGTGAACACCTTGTCCGCCAAGTCCCTTGCTCCGAGGGACCAATCCTCCTCTGGCACCGTGCTCTGAGCAAGGCGTGAGGTAATCTGCTGGTGGAGTCGTTGTACCTTGCGATACTTCCTCCTATAGTTCCGCAGAGGGTGCGGGCTTTCCGACAAACGTGCGTTTGCCATGAGTTTCCGCAAGTTCTGGGCGATGGCCTCCAAACCTTCGAGCAGCTCAACCTCGGTGCGTCGAGGTGCTGGTCGTGAAGGCTTCATGTGTGAAATGGGGTAGGGCGTGATGGGATGCGCTCTTGCCGCTGTTGGCGGCCTTAGCGCTGGCGTTGAGACGCCTCCATGTCTCCTTTCATATCCGCCCTTGTCGATTCCTTCAACAGGGCACGTGCCTCGAGCATTAGCTCCCGACGCTCCTTCTTCGCCTTGGCGGCCTCCCGCCTTTGCGCCTTCCTTGATTGCATAGTTTGGAACTGCGCAGGATCTTGAGCTTCGTGCACGTAGATCTTGTCACCGAGCTCGATGACGATCATTGCTGGCATCGATCCAAACTGAAGCACCGATGGCTCCGAGTTGCTTCCGTGTGAGAGTCCACCTGCAGAAAAAGGGATCTCGATCAACGGAAATCCTCGCCGATGCCTTGTCATGCAGCATCTTTGTGTGGATTGGGAGGCGGGCGAAGGCGATTGGGACGACCACAGCGAAGCGAGATGGGAGAGAACCAGGTCCCACCGGCGTGCCAATTGTTTGACACGAGAAAAACATCATCTAAGGACTCGGGGAGAAGGGAAGAAGGAGTGTGTTTCTCTCGGGCGCGGGGAAAGAAAACTGTGTATCTTGGGCGTGCGGTGTACCGTAGTACCACGAAAGAAAAAGAATCGGGAACATGTATTTCATTAATCTCATTGGATAAATAAAATTACGATATCCCATAAAAAAAAAGGTGCGCTCCGTGGCCTACAAGCACGGCCAAGCTGGCTGTGGCGATTGTGTGATCTCCTGGTTCTCGGGGCCTCGGAAGACTCGATTAATTACTCCGCGGGTTGCTCCGCGGATACCTCGATTGAGCTGTGTGGTTGTCTTCGTCGTCTTCGCCTCGCGTTCTCCATGCATGATGATGGTGATGTGTGTGTGTGTGTTGGCGGCGGCAAAGTCCGTGTCCTCGTCGGTACACGCGCCGCGTGTAGCGTAGCCTTTGCGGTGGCCACGCTCGCCCTCGCCGTCGTGCCTCGTCGGTCTTGGCGGCGTTGGAGGAGTTGTTGTTGGGGTAGCATGGATCACGCTTGGCTCGGACTTCTCGACGACCAGTAGCTTCTCGGGGTGTACAAGGGTCTACACCCTGCGGGAGTAATTGATGATGGAGACCGACGTCGGTGTGTGACCGTCGCGTTGCTCGCGCCAGCATGGCCTGAGTGGTCGACACCTCGTCGGCGAGACGCCGAGTCCACGGCGGTCGGCGTAGTCAAACATCGTCTCACGAGATCGTGAGGAGCGGTGTTGTTGAAGTCGCGTCGCCTGCAGCGCGCTTTGTCCTCGGCGGCGCCAACTTGGTAAACCGGCCTCGGAATGGCGTGGCGCGGTAGCGGCGACACGGGGTAGCAGCCATCTAAATCATGGCATCATGGTGTGGGACCCGGCCTTCACTTCATGTCCGGGCGCCGAGTGGGCGTCGCCGTGCTCACATGTTCATCTTGAGCTCTGATGAAGATGAGGTGGACAAGCGGGGAGGTGGGGTGCTGCGCGTCTCCATCTTTGGTGACACGAGCATGGCGAAGTAGATCGGTATGCTAACGAGCATCGTCGGCGTCGACTTCGATGGCATCAACTTCCTTTGACTCTGCCCTTGGATGAGTGTGTCGTGGGTGGCAGCGGCATCATAGCGAGGGCACCACCTTCACGGCGGGATGCGGGCGCTGTTGTAGGGCATCATCTTCACGGTGTGGCATCCTCTTTGGAACTCCGGCGTTCGTCCGGCGTCCAACATGGCGGAGTGGATGGCGCTGGCACGCTCTACATCCTCGCCTTTGATGGTGTATGGCGCGCGAAAGCGGAAGATGGGCGATGTCGCTGGAGTTTGTGTATTCGTCTTCAACGACCCGGGCGTGATTAAGTAGTAAACGATATGATGAGAAACTCCTTGGCATCATCCTCGGTGAGAGCTTCTGTCCGTGTAGCTTTTATTATTTCTTTTATATGATAGGTGTGCGCAATGCTCTCCCACGGAAGGAATATCGTGCATGGCCCATGCATAGGCACATCGCGTGACGGTGGCCGTACATGAGCTTGTTTGGTGTAGCACCGTCGCGCCATGCAGCAGAGCCGCCCAAGCGGACACCGTCTTCAGCGCGACCATCTCGTGGTCACCGGCGGCATAGTGCGGGCATGTGCAGGAGTTAGCGGTGATGGGCGGCGTGATAGTGAACTCCGCGGCACCGGCGTGACGAAGTGGAAACCAGTGGTGTGATGGAGAGCTCGTGTCGTCCTCACCGCCTTTGGCTCGGCGACGTCGATAGCGGCGTCGTGGCAAGCTCCATGCCTTCGTTCATGGCACCGGCTTCATGAAGGGAGGAAAGTCGTGACACCAAACTCCCGATCTCCGCCTTGAGTAAGCGTGTCTCCGTAGCGGCAAAGTGGGTGATGGGCCCAATAGGCGGAGATGGCGACCTCGTGCCATCGACCTCCGAGCGTCGGCTGACGGCGTTCATGATGAGCGGTATCTCAATGGGCTCCCCCTCGTCGTCCTCTACGCTGTCATCGTGACGAAGTGGGCGCGAGTGATGGGGGCGGCGTCAACCTCTATGGCACCAGCTTGGTGACGATGAGCTCCAGCAACACGTCGTCCTCGTCGAGCGGTGATGAGTGTGGGGGTGGCCACCGTGTCGTCGACCTCTGTGACACCGACCTCGGTGGCGTCAGCGTCCATAGCGCGGGCTTGGTGAAGATGAGCTCCGGCGACGCGTCGAGCGGTGATGAGTGGGGGTGGCCACCGTAGCGTCGACCTCCGTGGCACCGACCTCGGTGGCGTCAGCGTCCTTAGCGCGGGTTTGATGAAGATGAGCTCCGGCGACGTGTCGTCCTCGGCGAGAGGTGATGAGTGGGGGTGGCCACCGTGGCGTCGACCTCCGTGGCACCGACCTCGATGGCGTCAGCGTCCTTAGCGTGGGTTTGATGAAGATGAGCTCCGGCGACGTGTCGTCCTCGGCGAGCGGTGATCAGCGGGGGCGACCACCGTGGCGTCGACCTCCGTGACACCGACCTCGATGGCATCGGCGTTCATAGCGCGGGCTTGGTGAAGATGAGATCCGGCGACGCGTCGTCCTCATTGAGCGGTGATCAGTGGGGGCGACCACCGTGGCGTCGACCTCCGTGACACCGACCTCGATGGCATCGGCGTCCATAGCGGGCTTGGTGAAGATGAGCTCGGCGCGTCGTCCTCTTCGCAGCGATGATGAGTGGGGTGGCCACCGTGGCGTCGACCTCCGGGCATCGACACGGTGACCTCGGCGGTGGGCGGCGTCGTGGCGTGCTCAGCGTCGTCATCTTGGCGAACCGTCGTGGCGAGGCGAACAACAGGTGGTGATGGCGACCTCTTAAATGCGTTCTTTGTGGCGCTGGCTTGGTGAAGACCATCTCCGCAACGTCGACTTCACCTTCCGGTCCGGCGGCTCCATCTCCGACGGGGTCCGATCATGCGAACATTGCTCTTGCAGCGCTCCCGACTGTGTGCGTGCATGCTATATGCAAAGAGGGAACAAGGAAAGGGATGGGTTAGATCAAAGTTTTACGTTCGGGAAGGTGAGCTTGGCGTCCATGTCACAGCCGCGGAGCTCCTTGTACGCCGCCTCCTCTCTCCGTGTCGCGCCGGCTCGGGTGCTGCGTCTTTCCTCTGCGGGTAGATGGATGTATTCTGAAGGAATGGAGTGTTGCGTGGTGGATGGATGGGTCTTTGGAGGTGTTATCGCGATGAATGTGTGCGTCGTGAGTTCTTCTCCTCTGGCCGTGCGTCCGTGAGCCCGATTGATGGCCTTGTGCCTCTGTATTTATAGGGAAGGGAGATAGGCGAGGCGAGAGTTTGTTCCGATATTCGTGGGAAGATAGAGATCAAATCCGTCTCGAGCTCCGTTGGTGCTTATCTTCTCCCTTTCTTAGCGCGTCACGCCGCACAAGGAAAAACAAAACCAAAATCATACCTACGAGCTCGCAGCTGCTGGTGGGCGGCCATCTGATCCACACGTTTGCTTGCAACCCTCGTACGTAGCTCACAAGTTTGCTGGCTTGATCAGTTGTGGGTAATTGTATACGTGCATGTACGGTGTAGAACTCAGCCGTATTTAACACGCCACAGCCAGCCCAGACTAAACTGGTGCATACATGCATTAGTCAAGTATTCGGTATTCGGAAAAGTACAATACCGCCGGTCGAGGCTCCGGTATATGGGTATTTGGAACTGACGACAGCAGACGTTCGGTGTATATCGATTCAGCGAAGCGTCGGCAGAACTACACGGGCCTTTACATCTGCAATGTTAGCTAGGTACCTGATCAAATACGTGAGTGATGTAGCTCATATCATGCATGTAATCAACAATATACACTGGTTGGTACGTTGGCAAAATCAACGTGCATGCATGCACGTGGAGATAAACCAAGGATTAGCTGGTGCATGCACGTACGTGTACATCCAGTATAAAACATAGATGTGTATAACTTGCAATTAAAAAAAAAATTATACTTATATCTTTTGAAAACGGCAATCACAAAAATACATCAAACACAGGGTATAAACTTTCGAGAGCCGTGCCCGCGGTTATGTGGCATATGGGAATTTGTTAATGTCCGGTTGTAGAAAACCCGAAGTTGACCTTAATTAAAATACATCAACCGTGTGTGTAACCGTGATGGTCTCTTTCGGTAGTCCGGGAAGTGAACACGATGTTGGAGTTATGCTTGGCGTAGGTTGCTATAGGATCACTTCTTGATCACACTTTTATCGACCGTGCTTTGCCTTCTCTTCTCTCTCTTTTTGCGATTGTAGCCACCATATATGCTAGTAAACTTCTGCAGCTCCACCTCATTACTCCATCCTTCCTATAAGCTTAAATAGTTTTGATCTCATGGTGCGAGATTCTTTGAATCCCCGTGGCTCACGAGATACTTCAAAACCGGTTTGCGGTGCCTATGTTACCGGCGGTGGCGCACCAAGCTCAAGGAGGAGTTCGATGAAGATCTTGCCCTTTATGTTGTTCCGTTCTAGTTGATCGATAGTGGAGCCCAGTTGGGGTCGATCGGGGACCTTTGTCGCATTTGGGGTTCTTCTTTTATTTTGGTTCCGTAGTCGGACCTTGATTGTATCTGGATGATGTAATGCTTTATTCATGTAATTGTGTGAAGTGGCGATTGTAAGCCAACTATGTATCTCTTTCCCTTATGTACTACATGGGTTGTGTGAAGATTACCTCACTTGCGACATTGCTTTCAATGCGGTTATGCCTCTAAGTCGTGCTTTGACACGTGGGAGATATAGCCGCATCGAGGGCGTTACAGAACGTGCGGTCATTTCCGCCTCACGAGAACCTAACCTCAGGTACTTGACGGGGCCCCCTTCCTCAGGGAGCCTTTGACGCAGCCCTCGGAAGGTACGCCTTGTGCTCTCAGGAGCCTCGGCGGGGCAAAGCTGTCCTTTGAAGGAAAAGAAAACTTGTCGAGCGACTCACTCCTCCTTACGTGAGCCCCCTGCCACAGATTAGCTCGGTGCGATGCACCGCGTCACGCTGCCCGGGGAGCACGGACATGAGGGGTGCTAGCGCCCGTGGACTTGATCGAGGGCTCCTCGCGAGGATGAAGCCGGAATACCAGGATTTGGCGCGGTGCGTGCGCGCAAAGGCAAGCCCAGGGCACACACACCTACCTAGCCCCACGCACGAGGCTCACGAGTAGAAGTGGCGGGCGACTACCACCTCTCCCATGCCCTTAGGCCAAAAACAGCTTAGGAGAAGGAAACAACTCAAGGAACCAGCATTCGAGAATACCAAATTCATTGAAAGATTACTAAAAAAACTGCAAGCAACTTCAGAAAGCAAATGAACAGCCGCATCTGGCACCTAACCTAGTCTTCTCACCAGCGCGGAGCTAAGTGCTGCCACTAAGACGTGGGAGGGAGCCCGGCTCTCAGGAGACTCCGGGGCGTGTACTGCCCCACTCTCAAGCCTTTGACGCAGCCCCGAATCCAGGACGCCGATAGCCATGACCAGGAAGGGGGCGGCGTCAGGGTCGGGCATGTCGGGAGCGCGGAAAGGTTTGAGAGTGAATTAGGAGAGATGGCTATGGCATGGTAGTGCCACATACGGGCGGGCGAGGACAAGGAGAGGGCGTCGAGGCCATCCGCGTGGATGCAAACTCGGTCTAAATTTGGGCCAGAAATAGAGGGCGTCGAGGGCATCCGCGTGGATGCAAACTCGGTCTAAAATTTGGGCCAGAAATGAGTCCTGGCGAACAAAAAATCGGAAACCGTCATCTTGCGTCGCCGCGTGTTTCTTATCGACACGAATCCAAACAGACACAAGCGGATCAAATGGGTCGCCCTGTTGGAGTCAACCTAAGGCCTGGCTTTGAGGATCGGTCATGTTCTGTATGTAGATTCTAGGATTCAAACGAGCAAAATGACCACAAAGCACAGAGACAAGCAAGGCTTCCTCTTTTTGTTTCTTGGTAGTATTTTCTGCATGGAATGCAATGACAAGCACAGAAGGTAACGAAGAATAAATTAATGCGATGCAATGTAATACGGCTCAACATCACGCTACAGCCGCCTGTCTGCGCTAAGCTAAGAGGCGATGATTGATATTTATATGACTAGAAAGGAAGAAGCAGCATGGCTGTCAGACACGAGTATAGAAGAATATGGCGCAAGCCCGGCAGTATGAGCAGTCCTCCGTCGCTGCCGCCACCGCGGCTCCGAGCTGGAGATGGTAGTGGGCTGGAGGCTGGTGCCCCTGCCCTCGTACTGCCGTGGCTTGCTGCGTACCGTCAGGAGACGTACTTGCAACCCCCGTAACCTGCATCACAAAAAGGTGCCATCATCAGCTGCTCAAAAGCCACACGGTGCCATCATCAGCTCCTCCAATGCCACACGCAGCCAGGTTCAGAAACTTCACAAACTGTTAGTGTATGAGCTTACTGGGGTCGCTGGAGGTGACGACGCCGGTGCCCTTGAAGTCGCACGCCGAGTCGGTGTGGCCGTTGGCCTGGTAGTAGGCGTTCATCACGTATGAGGCATGGGACTGCAGGCTGTTGGGGCTGAAGCACGCGCCGCCGCTCTGTATGGGCTTGCAGTCTACGAAGCCGCAGGCATAGTTGATGTTGTTCTGCAGGTCCGTGCCGTTGGCGCCGTCCTTGGCGACGCACCACTTCCCGCCTCCCGACGGCGAGGGCTTGGGGCTCGGACTGGGCGATGGGTTCGGCGAAGGGTTTGGAGCCACAGACTGCAATGCAAACAACACAAGACACCTGGTAAGTCAGGTAATAGCACAGGAGCGACGAATCTAAGCATCAGAATTGCCAGGATATAAACAAGTACACCTGACGGCCATACTTTAGATTCTCAGCTGAGTTATACTAAATAATTCAGACTCTGAACTGAGTTATGCTAGTAATACTTTAGACAGCCGTACTGGAAGGCTGTGCAGACTAGTGGTGCTTTGACAACAAAGCACATGTTCTCTGGGCTGGGCTGGCACCCCCCAAAGCAGGGCCAGTTCAAATTGGATTTCTCCCTAAGATTGTTGACACACACACTAGCCGGTAGGCCGAATCAGCATGCTAAAAAATACTAGTAATGCAGATAGCCCCCTCTCCTTCACATGGTCTACTTTCGCTAAGCATCCGCAAAAAGCAGCCAGCTAATGGCTGCTTCCGCTTCCTTCCTTTGATACGAGGGCCTAATCCACATGCACACCACAACATTAATGCAGCTGAAGCAGAACAGATGCATGCGTAGGAGTATTGGATGCTATGGAAAGGAGATGACGCCAAATGAAGCAAGGCTCCATCTGTTATCTGAACCTAGCAGGCATACAGATGTATGCGCGCTATCCTGTCATTCACTAGTAAGTATTCCCTCCGTAAAGAAATATAAGAGCGTTTAGATCACTAAAATAGTGATCTAAACGCTCTTATATTAGTTTACAGAGGGAGTACTAGACAATAGGCAGGCATCTCAGTAAACAACAGATAGCAAGTCCAAAGGTACGCGGCTTCTAGTAGTTAAAACTTGAGACACATCTTAAACCCCATCTCCTTTGCTTTAAGGTAGCTTCCGTTAGAAAAGTTTCAAGGTTACATCTTTTCCTTTGAAGAAATGAAATTAACACAAAGAAGCCCTTAACGTGTTGATTCGAAATTTATAACATAGCGTTATGAAAAAAGAAAAAAAAACTCAGGAGTGTTGACAACCGGTTGATTCTGTTCCCTCTTCTTTTTAAAACAGTACCAGTTGATTCAAGTCATTAAACCATTTATTCTGATATCCATTCCAATTCAAATTAGCATGTACTCACTCTGTAAACTAATATAAGATCTTGAGAGGGAGTACTACGTACTGGTATTTTGTTAACTCGGAATTGTCCGGTGCAAGCTTACTGGTACATTTGCAGCAGCAGCAGCAGCGAATAGCTAGCAAACATGTGCATATGGACCTAACAACTCACAGTTTTGGCAGTGGTCCCACCTCACCCAAGCGCGTCCAAGGCTGCTATCAACACACGCCTGCTGCCATACTGGATCCGTCAAGAAAGGCAGCCGTTTGGGCAAGCAGACCATGCAGGGGATAGGAGCAAAAGTCGGAAACGCAAGCAAGCAGCTATAGCCGTTTCCAGAAGAAGCTGGTCCATACACATACATCACCTTTGACAAATGCAGTTGCAGTGTGAATGGAGGACCACCTTAGCATTCAAGTCGGATTATATGCCGCCCATGGTTGACACGGCATGTTCATTGCTACTACTGGGTTGGGTTCATCCCTTAGTAGTAGTATTTTTTTTCTCCCAAGTAAAATACTGAATCTGATAGTACAATTGAAACCACATTTCCCAAAGAAATAAAACATAAAATCACGATCGTAAGACAGGGCCAGACAAATTATACGATGCAATCAACCAATCATTATCATTATACTAGTAAAGAAAGGATTTTATGCCCCAGCAATTTGATAAGTTTAAGGACACAAGACAGGCAGGTAAAGGTTCATATTAAGGATCATCAGGGGAGAAAAGCGCAGTACGTACCGCGCCGTCCCGGAGAAGTCCGAGGTCGTAGACGGGCGTGAAGTCCGGGTTGAAGAGGCCAAAGTGCCTTTCGGCGATTGGCCCTGGTTTCTGGTTCTCGTCGAAGAGGGAGAAGAGGTAGGTCTCGAATGTCCTGTTGGGCATCAGCGGCGTACCCTTGCCGCTGCTGCACACCCGAATCATCCCCTCGTTGAAGTCCCTCGCCTCCTGCACCCCGACGCCAATCTGCCCGGGCTCCGCCTGGGTGGGCCACCCGGCCTCCCCGACGGCGATGTCGACGTCTCCGTACCCGAGCTTCTTCATGGCGGTGTAGATTGCGTCCATCTGGGCGTCCAGCATGCTGGTGTAGTTGAGCTTGGTGGCCGGGTCGTAGATGCCGCTGTTGGGGCGGAAGAGCGCGTAGTTGAGCGTCTCCGGCCGGTAGCTGAAGTAGGGGTAAGGGTTCACCATGAAGGGCGACCCGGTGTCGCGGTGGAACTGCAGCATGGCCGGGAATAGCTTGGTGTTGTAGCCCGCCCGGAAGGAGGCGTTGGAGGGGATGCCGTCGGAGGGGGCGAGGATGCCGAGGTAGTGCGGGGTGGTGACGCGGACGCCGGTGAGGCCCTCGGCCTTGAGGGCCTGCGCGAGGCGGCGCATGGCGGGGAGGAGGGAGAGGATGAGGTTGGTGTCCGTGGAGAGGAGGATCTCGTTGCCGGCGAGGAGGAGGGTGACGTTGGTGGCGGGGACGTAGGGGGAGAGGTTGGCGCGGATCCAGGACCGCGCGGCGTCGAGGCCGGTGGCCTTGTCGGCGAGGGCCGGGAGGGCGGAGTTGGGGAGGGATACGGCGAGGGAGATGGGCGTGCCGGCGAAGGCGGAGATGAAGGTCGGGTTGGCGTCGAAGAGCTTGACGCGGTCGATGGTGGTCTTGGTGGCGAGGAAGGTGGCGACGGAGGTCGGGGAGGGGAGGTTGTCGGCGTTGGCGCCGTAGTTGACGCCGATGTGAAGCGAGGGGGTCGCCGACTCTGCCCCCGCCGCGCCGGCGGCGAGCAGCATGAGGAGGAGGAGGAGCGGCATCGCGGGGTGGAGTGTGGAGTGGATTGCGGGTTTGAATCTGAGTTGGCAACGGGGGCTTCCGTTCCGTTCAAATACTGCTACTGGTTCCAGAGCGGAGTACCGGAGAGGAGAGGAACGGACAAAGGTCGCGTGGTGGGTGCCATTACCTGGCCATTACAGTATTCTTATTCCCTTGTGCTTTAAATGCATTTTTATTTCTGGCTTTGTTGCGGCTGCCATGTGTCACTGTCTTTTTCATACGTACATTTAGGTCATTCATTTTCATATATATTTTCCCACGAGTTCACTATCTTTCATTTATTTTAGAAATCTTTTTCGGGCTGGTACACTACCTTTTTCCTTTGCTTTTGCACCATTTTTCAAAAGTGTTGAAATTAGTACTAGGAAGAGCATTGCTATGCGTACGACTATTTCCATACGATTTTTATACGGCACTATAGATCACACCGTCCTTGAGTGAGAGCAAGCCGCTGCCCACCACCCGATCAGGAATCGTAGAAAAAACGTATAACCAAGTGTCGTACGTGCAGCAATTTCGTACTAGGAAACACCAAGAAAGAGGGTATTATACTACTAGTACTCTAGTAACCAAAGCATGCGTTTGGAATGAATAATACTGTACTAATAATCCCAAAGCCTTTTCTAAAGAATGGAAAAAGGTGAATCTGAAAGGAGAAGATGCAAAACGCAAGTGGCCGCGTATTTCCGTGGGGATTTGCCTCTGCTCGAAGCTTTTGAATATTATTCGGCTGGTGCGCGTATCGACGTGCTGGAGAATGAATGAAAGAGAAAAAGGAAACGACGGCGAGTGGTTTCAGGAGAAAAAGATGACAGCTCCTTCCTCTCGAAGAAAGCGAGGTGGACATGGGAAAAAGGGCAAGCGCCGACTGGAAAAAATAGGTTAGTGTAAAGTATTTTATTGCTTGGATAATCACCGATTTGGACGGTGGATGGGGCAGTTACCGTTGGCTGCCGCGTCGCCAACGGTGGGGAGGACGAGTAGTACGTGCGTGTTGACCGGGTTGGATTGTGACGCTTCTCGATCTCACCAGCGTGGTCGGCCCGGCGCCAGCCGCAGATTCAGCGCACGTACACGGAAACGGAGACGGAGATGGAGATCGTGTGGTCGGCAGGGAGAGACGCTCACGCACGAACCGCGTCGTCCCGTCCCTACCCTATCCACGCGTGCGCGTTGCTTGTGTCAGTGCCGCACGCCTTCTGGGACCAACAACAGCTCAACGGAATCGGCCACCAACATTCCCCTCCCAGCTTTGCTTGCCACGGATTAACTGGGGTTTCCGGCCAGCCCGTCCTTCCTTGCTTGCACACCCCGCCCCAACTACTTGCTTGATGCTAACAACTGAGATTCCAAAGCCTGCTCATGGTACTACCGCACACTATCCTGCACGAAAGGGAGCTAAGGACATCACTGACCCTCAACCCACCGCATCCGTCTAGACCAACCTCTCCGAACGTGTTTCATCATCCCACACAGTCCCGCATTTGTCCGAGAAACGGTTCAGATGTCACATTTCTCGCAAACCAGAAGCAAACAGGGGGGGCCTTTGCGGGCGTTCGGACTACTGTCATGAACATGTTCGACACCCCAGACCAACCCAATAACCTCTCTCGCACTTTCTTCCTTTCCCGTCCGAACCGGCTAGTGCCGTTCTAGCGCCAGTGTCATATTCATGACGGCCCAGAGCAGACGTGACCTTTCACTGTAGCCGGCATTGAAGCGGCGCATCGGTCGAGAGCGTCGTCCGCGTCGCATCCCGGTGCACGTGTCTTCTCTCCACATTCAAACATCATCCGTCCATCCACCTCCCTCCATTGAACATGTGCGGTTGCAAGGACCCTACTCCAACGCCCGCATGCGACGCCACATATCTATTAGTCTGTCCGCCGGCATTAAACACCTCGCTGCTTGGCCTGACATCCGCCCACTATTTTAACATGGTCAGAGCCGAACATGCACATCCCACTTTCGCTCCCCAATATCCTCTCTACACCACACCCCCATGGCCTCAAGCTCCAAAGCCTTGTGGGAGAGCGTGTCGGGCGAACAGAAGCAGGAGCTCTTCGGCATTGCATCGGCGTTGTGCAAGGGGCACGCGAACGACATAGAAGCCGGACAAAAGAAGGGTGAGTGTGTAGATTCATGGAGTTTGTGTATAGGAACGTAGCATGCAATTTTAAAAAAATTCTACGATCACGCAAGATCTATCTAGGAGATGCATAGCAATAAGTGGGGGAGAGTGTGTCCACGTACCCTCGTAGACCGAAAGCAGAAGCTTTAGTTAACGCGATTGATGTAGTCGAACGTCTTCACGATCCAACCGATCAAAGTACCGAACGTACGGCACCTCCGTGTTCAGCACACGTTCAGCTCGATGACGTCCCTCGAACTCTTGATCCAGTAGAGGGTCGAGGAAGAGTTCCGTCAGCATGACGGCGTGGCGACGGTGTTGATGATGTGATCCGCACAGGGATTCGCCTAAGCACTATGACGCTATATGACAGGAGGCGTAAACTGTGGAGAGGGGCACCGCACACGGCAAAGAACAATTGATGTGCTTTTGGGGTGCCCCCTACCCACGTATATAAAGGAGTGTCAGGGAAACCGATCACCTATGGGGTCACAAGGATCCCTTCTACGTTCGGCGGGGGGTTAGTTGCACGAAGAGCAGGTCGAGCCATTAGCACCTGAGGATTTTATCGAGTTCGGGCGCAGGATCGTAATACCCTAGTCATGCTTTATGCGATTATATGTGTGTTCTTGAGCTTTTGAACTAGCTACGGTGCGTGCTTTGTCCAAAAGTCTGAATCCTCTCTCTGTGCGCCTTGGGCCTCCTTTTATACACAAAGGGATTGCCACAGTGACACACAGGAGGTGGCAAGTTACAGTGATACGAGCTTATCGCTCTATCACGTAGGACAAGCTCATTTAATGCGCTGCCTACGTGTCCTTTCGCTTTATTGAGGACAGCAACAGAGGCCATCTCATCCTTCGCCGCTCCTCCTCGCCTCGCCACGCATCTGGGCCGACGAGGCATGCAGCGCCATGCTGGCCAACCAGCTGCTGTGTTGGAGAAATGGTAGGCTTCCACGAAGATTTGCATGCCGCCACGTAGGCGCCTGCTTAGCTGGCATGCCTATCGTCGCGCTGGAGTGATGGTGAAGCGGCAAAACCTTACCCAGCGCGGGCCTGGCCGCGGCCCAGCGATCGTCCCCGGCAAGGCTTGCCGGGGGCCTTGGAGTCGTCCCCGGCAAGGGTCTTGCCGGGGTCTTTGTCTTCTGATCCCATGTGGACTCGTGGGTTACCAATCTTTGTGAGGGGCCGCATGCTACCAGACATGTGCTGTCCAAATGTTGGTCTTAACGTTGTCGATGGTGTCAGAGTTCTCAACCCCAAGGGTGGTGGCCCTGCTGATCTCTTCGCAAGCTGCCCTAGCAAGGAGCTTGTCGGGGGGGCTTCGCAGGTCGCCTCGGCAAGGCTTGTTGTCGGGCGTGGCCCTGCTCGCCTCTTGCTGCTTGTTGCCTTGAGTGTTTGTCTTGATATTCTTTGTTCCTGTCTTGCCTCCTGCCATCCTCCCCTGCTTCGCCAAGCCCTGTTGTAGGCGTGGCTGCAACCGTCCGTGCACAGGTAAGGGGTACAGAAGTACCCATACTTTTGTACACCGGCAGGAGCCCAGATAACCCACAAGTGTAGGGGATCGCAACAACTTTCGAGGGTAGAGTATTCAACCCAAATTTATTGATTCGACACAAGGGAGCCAAATAATATTCTTAAGTATTAGCAGTTGAGTTGTCAATTCAACCACACCTGGATAACTTAGTATCTGCAGCAGAGTATTTAGTAGCAAAGTAGTATGATAGTAATGGTAACAATGGCAAAAGTAAAGATAGCAGTTTTGTAGTAGTTGTAACGGTAGCAACGGAAAAGTAAAAAAGCGAAACACAAGATGTGAAAAGCTCGTAGGAATTGGATCAGTGATGGTTAATTATGTCGGATGCGATTCCTCATGTAATAGCTATAACATAGGGTGACACAGAACTAGCTCCAGTTCATCAATGTAATGTAGGCATGTATTCCGAATATAGTCATACGTGCTTATGGAAAAGAACTTGCATGATCTTTGTCCCACCCTCCCGTGGCAGCGGGGTCCTAGCGGAAACTAAGGGATATTAAGGCCTCCTTTTAATAGAGAACCAGAACAAAGCATTAGCACATAGTGAATACATGAACTCCTCAAACTACGGTCATCACTGAGAAGTATCTCGATTATTTTCACTTCGGGGTTGTCGGATCATAACACATAATAGGTGACTATAGACTTGCAAGATAGGATCAAGAACACACATATATTCATGAAAACATAATAGGTTCAGATCTGAAATCATGGCACTCGGGCCCTAGTGACAAGCATTAAGCATAGCAAAGTCATAGCAACATCAATCTCAGAACATAGTGGATACTAGGGATCAAACCCTAACAAAACTAACTTGATTACATGGTAAATCTCATCCAACCCATCACCGTCTAGCAAGCCTACGATGGAATTACTCATGCATGGCGGTGAGCATCATGAAACTGGTGATGGTGGATGGTTGATGATGACGATAGCGACGAATCCCCCTCTCCGAAGCCCCGAACGAACTCCAGATTAGCCCTCCCGAGAGAGATTAGGGCTTGGCGGCGGCTCCGTATCGTAAAACGCGATGAAACTTTCTCTTTGATTTTTTCTCCATAAAGCGGAATATTTGGAGTTGGAGTTGAGGTCGGTGGGCGTCGGGGGCCCACGAGACGGGCGCGCCCGGGGGGGGCGCCCACCCTCGTGGGCAGGTGTGGGCCCCGGTCTTGATTCTTCGCCGATATTTTTATTTTCCAAAACTTATCTTCGTGGATTTTCAGGTCATTCCGAGAACTTTTGTTTTCTACATAAAAAACAACATCATGGCGATTATCTTTGAAAACAGCGTCGATCCGGGTTAATTTCATTCAAATCATGCAAGTTAGAGTCCAAAACAAGGGCAAAAGTGTTTAGAAAAGTAGATCGTTGGAGCGTATCAACTCCCCCAAGCTTAAACCTTTGCTTGTCCTCAAGCAATTCAGTTGATAAACTGAAAGTGATAAAGAAAAACTTTTACAAACTCTATTTGCTCTTGTTGTTGTAAACATGTAAAGCCAGCATTCAAGTTTCAGCAAGTATTATGAACTAACCATACTCACAATAACACTTAGGTCTCACAATTACTCATATCAATGGCATAATCAGCTAGCGAGCAATAATAATAAACCTCGGATGACAACACTTTCTCAAAACAATCATAATATGATATAGCAAAATGGTATCTCACTAGCCCTTTCTGAGACCGCAAAACATAAATGCAGAGCACCTTTAAAGATCAAGGACTGACTAAACATTGTAATTCATGGTAAAAGAGATCCAGTCAAGTCATACCCAATATAAACCAATAATAATGAATGCAAATGGCAGTGTGCTCTCCATCGGGTGATTTTTAATAAGAAAGTGATGACTCAACATAAAAGTAAATAGATAGGCCCTTCGTAGAGGGAAGCAGGGATCTGTAGAGGTGCCAGAGCTCGATTTTAAAATAGAGATGAATAACATTTTGAGCGGCATACGTTCACTGTCAACGCAACAACTATGAGATGACTGTATCTTCCATACTACATGCATTATAGGCAGTTCCCAAACAGAATGGTAAAAGTTTATACTCCCCCACCACCAACAAGCATCAATCCATGGCTTGCTCGAAAAAACGAGTGCCTCCAACTAACAACAGCCCTGGGGGAGTTTTGTTTAATTATATTGATTTGCTTTGATATTTTTGAATCATGGGACTGGGCATCCCGGTTACCGGCCCTTTCTCGTGAATGAGGAGCGGAGTCCACTCCTCTTGAGAATAACCCACCTAGCATGGAAGATATAGGCAGCCCTAGTTGAAACATGAGCTGCTCGAGCATACAAAATAGAATTTCATTTGAAGGTTTAGAGTTTGGCACATACAAATTTACTTGGAACGGCAGGTAGATACCGCATAAAGGAAGGTATGGTGGACTCATATGGAACAACTTTGGGGTTTAAGGAGTTTGGATGCACAAGCAGTATTCCTGCTTAGTTCAGGTGATGGCTAGCAAAAGACTGGGAAGCGACCAAGCGAGAGAGCGACAATGATCATGAACATGCATTAAAATTAATTCACACCGTACAAGCATGAGTAGGATATAATCCACCATGAACATAAATATCATGAAGGCTATTGTCGGTGTCAAAACCGGCGGATCTCGGGTAGGGGGTCCCGAATTATGTGTCTAGGCGGATGGTAACAAGTGACGAGGGACACGATGTTTTTACCCAGGTTCGGGCCCTCTCGATGGAGGTAAAACCCTACGTCCTGCTTGATTAATATTGATGATATGGGTAGTACAAGAGTGGATCTACCACGAGATCAAGGAGGCTAAACCCTAGAAGCTAGCCTATGGTATGATTGTTGTAATGTATGTTGTCCTACGGACTAAAGCCCTCCGGTTTATATAGACACCGGAGATGGCTAGGGTTACACAGAGTCGGTTACAATGGTAGGAGATCTACATATCCGTATTGCCAAGCTTGCCTTCCACGCCAAGGAAAGTACCATCTGGACACGAGACGGAGTCTTTAATCTTATATCTTCGTAGTCTTGGAGTCCGGCGGATATTGATAGTCCGACTGTCCGGACACCCCCTAGTCCAGACTCCTCGGTAGCCCTGAACCGGTCTTCAATGACGATAAGTCCGGTAGCATAATGTTCGGCATTGCAAGGCGGGTTCCTCCCTTGAATAATCCAGAGAAGATCATGAACACCAGGATAGTGTCCGGCTCTGCAAAATAAATTCCACATTCCACCGTAGAGAGAATATAATGTACACTTAGTTCAATCTGCTGACGTATTACGCGGCATGACATCACACTGCTACCAAGCCTTTGTTTGAATCGTTTTTTACTATACCACCTCAACACGTTTAGCGAAGCGGTTTCCTTGGCACGTCTTGTCGAAGCAAAGATCGTGTTCCCCTTATTCCGGGATTCTCATCAATACGTGCGTGGGTAACCCAACCGTTCCCGTCGCCACGCCTCCTCTATCGAAGGGGAATCCCAAACGGTCACGGAGACGGCCCTTGGTATTTCTTCCCCTTTATAAGAGGACCAAGGCTCGCCCTTGTTATTCAATCTTGCATCGAATCTTTTCCCGCTCCCGTTCCAACACCCGAGCCTCAGTTGAGCGCCGGATCCTCAATCATGTCGGCTCCGACCTCCGGGGCGGTGGATGCCCTCCTCGATCACGGAGGAGGACATATTGAAGTTGCGTGAAGCCAAGTACACAGCCTCACGAGGTTTCATACAGGTTGCCTGCCCAAGGGCAGGCCGTGCCCGCCCAGCCCGGTGAATCGTCGTTTTGTATCCCACCTCCGTCGGGTTTAGGCTTCCAGCGGATCCCTTCGTGAGAGGGCTCTGTTCTACTATGGGCTGGACTTTCACGACTTGGCTCGAGTCCATCCTCCACATCTCCGCATTCATTATCGTCTGCGAAGCCTTCCTCGCGTCCTCCCCACTTCGCCTGTGGTGAAGACCTTCAAGTGGAGCCAAGATGATCGGGGCGTCAGCGAGAGTCTTGTGGGCGACCATAAACAAGAAGGCCGATGCCCGTGGCGAAGGTTCCTTCAAGAGGAACACGGATGTGGCAGCGGAGTGGTTCTATATCACCGCTCAAAGGGCAGCAGGCAAAAGCCGCCGCCTTCATTCCGCCGGGACCTCCACGCCGGCTAATGTCGTGGGTCAACCAAGGAGCTCAATTGGGGGCCGTCAAGAAGGCGTGCCCTCGCTGCGGGCGGTTCGAGATCTCCAAGCGAGGAGATCGACTGATCAAGGTGATGCGAGTTATGCTAATCGGGCATCTTCGCCTGCAAACGCCGTCCTCTCCGTCTATGGGAGTTCAACCGGAGGACCTCGGATTCTCCAACACTTCATGGGTGCGACACCCGTGGAGATGCACAAGTTGTTCTTGAGCTGCGGTGGCGTGTCCGGATTTAGCCGAGGATGCAGGCCTAAGCGCGATCGCCGGATACTCGGGTAAGTAGCTCGAGTCCGGACATTACTGCTTATGTGCCTTTCTAGAGTTCGCCTCGACCCTTTGTTCTTTTGCAGGAATGGGTGGCGCGATCAAGGCTGATAAGGTGTCCGCCCCCCTCCAGAGACCACACCAACCCCGTCTTTGGTCGAATGTTGGAGGTCGCGCCACGAAAGAGGCGAAGGGAAGATAAAGGAGCTAATATTTCTCCCAAAGGGGCGACTAAAGAGGGGGGAACCAAGAACCCCTCCCTTCAGGGGGAGAAGAAGACCGCCTCCGAAGACCCGGAGGCCAAAGCCCCTAAACGTGGGAAGATATCTTCCCCGGGGGGTCCGGCGTCCGGAAAGAATCCGGACGCACAATCATCGCCAAAAGATCAGCCCTCCAACGAGCCGTGGGTATGAAAAGAGGGAATTAATTAGTAGGAGATACCTTCATTTATGTACATGGGTAACGAAATATTTATATTGCAGTTCGGATCTGCAGCCTTCTCGAGATGAGTTCATCTTGAGGACCTTCTTAGGAGATGATGGAAGTGATACACCTCCGTCTGCGGCGCCGTCGAGATAAAGCGGGCGAGCTCAAATATCGTCACGGAGGGTATCCCGAGTCCGAGGGGCCAGAGAGTTCGGCACCCAACAAAGATCCGCCGGAGAACTAAAAATCTGCTTGAGAGGCGTCCATTTCGAAGATCACCGTGCGTTGATACTTATGGTGGTTGGAAGGATTTAGATCCACGAGAGCGGATTATGTAATGCCGCCATGAGTTTCTTGGCGGGATTTGAGGTATCGACAATGGCGCACCCTTTTGTCTTTAACAGTTTCGCACATAAAATCGCCTACTGATAGATAGTAGCCCCACGACTCGATAGGTTGTCGGAAGCGACGGCGTCGAGGATCGAAATCTCAAGTAATGAATACCGCCGTCCATATGCGGTGGTGGATGGTCGAGGCCAGCGGACTAATGAGTTTGCGAATTAAGTCGGCAACTTGACATGGCGGATGCTGACATCGCACTTGTCGACCGGCGACTTGACGAGTCGCAAGATAAATAAATTCTCCGCAGTCGCTTTATTTAAGGGGGTCGAAGCCCTCCTTTGATAAATTGTATCTTTGTTGTACATACGGTCTTTGCTGCTTTGTGGAGAGTTTTTCGGCGAACTTGCTCGAGTTAAGGAGCAAGCCCGAAGAAGTGACGCGCTGCCTCGGCGGCGAAGAGTTGAGAGCGAAAAGGCTGCACACTTGCCTAGCGAGGCGGAGGTGGCGAATTGGCCATGAAGGTAAGGATCTTGCCGACCGCTATGAGGCTCTTGAAAAGGAGCGCTTATCGGGCGGGAAGACTGAAGAAGGCCACCGAAGCCAAGGATGCCCGCTCGCAATCTGGGCTATGAAGGAGGAACCGCGCCAAGCCGGAGAGATCGTGGTGGCAAGCCTTTTCTGCTGCATCGCGGTTTATGGATGCAAGATATGCTCAATTTGAGCGGTCAGGAGTCTGGAAGATCCGTATATGGACTTAGCTGCGGTCGTAATGCCGTTAAGCACTTCGAGCGCCGGGAGGATCACGAGGCGGAAGAGCTATATTGGTCTCAATTCCACATCCGGATCGCTCACTTCCGTTGACGGACGGTTGGCGAATGGGCGAGCTAAATAGATTGTCCGGACTTGCCATGGCCGACATCGTGGCCCATGTCCGGCGAGAGGTCCAAGGCGACGAGCTACTTGACTTCTGCAGCAATTCCTTGGGCGGTGCCGCATATAAAGGACATGAAGTGGTCGGCTGCATCGAGGGCGCGCGGATGGCTCTTGCCGTGTGAAGGCGCATTGTCCGGAGATGGATGCCACCGCTGTTGCCTCCCGTGGTTCGGATGAAAGCGGCTCCTGCCGAGCACTACCGGGGAAGTTATGCGTGGCGCTTCGTGTAATAAAGTCGCGATGCTCAAAAATATCACATTCAAATGAGCGTATTAGCTTGAAAATCGATGATTATGTTACAACTGCTTTTTATACTTGTCGTCCCAAGTAGTAAAACTTCTCTGTCTTGACGTTTACGTATACACTTGTATAACGAAAGATTGCAGTCTTGACTTCAGCCCCCACACGTGGTGCGGGGTGTTACGCAAAATAGCGTTTTCACACTTAATCCGGCGTCTCGGTCTGTTTAAGGAGGTGGTAGCGTGGCGAACTAGGCAATCCGGACTATAATGCTTTATCACTTTCACTTAGCGATGGAGCTCGAGGGTGGGGCTACGATATAGCCCTGGTGGCACCGCACATCTCCGGATTCGGAAGTGCGTATGTGCTGACCGAAACGGTCCTTCGTCAAAGCGAAATTCTAAACATTCCGATAGTCGATCGAGTCATTGACGGACTCTGTTGTATCATGACGATCGGTTTTCGGCTTTCTCTCTTGAGGTGCTCGCCAACCGAATCGGGGCTGTCGCGATAGTTCTCCGGTGCGCGTTAGCGATGATACGGAACATAAGGCAGCAAAACACGAGCCGGGCAAACCCAACATTTGACCAAAGACATGATTCGAGCTGATGCATATAATGCCTAACTTCGAGGCGCGAACACTCCCTAAGGTGTTCGGTCTTTATAATAATGGGCGAACGATGCCTAAGCCCTAGTGTCGAATGCGGGCATGGTCTTCGACGCGCCGATGCCAAAGCGTTAGGCTCCGCTTTGGCTATAGGAGGAAACCAAGGGAGAATAACAACAAGAGACAGTAAAAAAGGTTTACGCAGGGTCTTAATCTGAAAAGAATCCTTGCAACGGGTCCCTCTCGCGTCTGCTTTGTGTCTCCATTGCGCCGTTATCCTGGATGGGTATGCACGTTGTTCATCTGTAGAAAGAGAGGAACGTTTAGTTTTTAAGAACCATTCGTGCGAAAAATATGTAAAATAAGAAATATAAATAATTAAAGCAAGGTTTATATGAAACCGCGATTTTTTGTGCGCGCAGCCCCCTGTGAAGGGGTATGCGGCTAGGGAGCCCCTAGCCTGCTGAGGCCGGATTCGTCTATCCGAGTCCGGGGTCCTTAAGTGACCCTCGCACTGAAATGGCACCACGCGGACCGGGCATCTTGAGTGTAAGAGACGCGTAATGCGGTATGGCGTTGAAGCGGACAAAAGCCTTTCGTCCCAAGAGTGCTTGATATTCACTTTTAAATGGAACGATGTGAAAAATTAATTTTTCGCGTCGAAAATTATTCGCGATCGAACACGACTTCTAGTAATATAGAGCACATGCACTTGGCGCGAGGGCTGGCGTCACTCCTTTGAAGGAAGTGCGGTACGTGTCGGATTTTGGTTGGGTCTATCCCCATCCTACGGATTGTGTTTGAATATAGCAGGTTTAAATCATCGCCTCCGTCCATTAAGGCGTTAGTAAATTGTCGTCTATTATGGGATTCAATATCGAAGTCCGTCCGCATTTGAACGCTTCGGAATAGTCCGGTGGTCGAAAGTGATTGGTTTTGATATCCAATCTCTGATCTCTTTGGGTTGGACATGTGAAGCTCTTTTAGAAAGTGCCGCACTATTTTTCCGTATTATCACATGAAGTGAGTTTATTGCTTTGACCCCTTGTGGGAAAGTCTTTTGTTTTCGGTGCCTGCTTGGTGGGGTTTATCTTCTTAAGCTTGACGCGTCGAGCCCCTTGTGTTCGGCATTTAGTCGGCGGACTGTTTAAAACCCAACAATCCTGTGGGTGTGATTTGCGAGCCTTCCGGGGTACGATGGATTTGACATATCCGCCCCAAAATGTTGTTTAAGTTGGACAATTCGTCACTGTCATCCTTAAGAGGCTGTGTCTTAGTATTGGGTCACGAGCTTTTGAATCCGGCGTTGACTGCCGCGCTCTTTGGGCTTCTCTCTTTATTCCGGCGCTGCTCTTTTCTGCGCCGTGATTTTCCGTTTCCATCTCTTATCTCGGATATACTTGGGTCGCTGGTGCTGCATCGTGCTAACCAGCTATCCTCGCCCGCACAGAAGCGGGTCATGAGGCTTGTTAGTGCGGACATTGTCCTCAGTTTCTCTTGACCGAGGTGCCTGGCGAGCCATTCGTCTCGGACATTGTGCTTGAAAGCTGCTAAGGCCTGCGTCCGACGATCGACTATTTGGTTCTTTTCGTAAGAACCTGTTCCGAAATTTCATGGCGACTCTCCGGACTCTTGAGCTATATTACTTAGATCATCTGCATCCGGAGGACGGACATAAGTCCCTTGAAAATTTGCTCTAAACGTGTCCTCGAGCTCTTCCCAACTTCCAACGGTGTTTTCTGGGAGGCTTTTGAGCCAGTGCCGGGCTGGCCCTTTGAGCTTGAGGGGTAGGTATTTTATGGCGTGGAGATCATCTCCTTTGGCCATATGTATATGTAGTATATAATCTTCTATCCGGACTCGGTCTGTTGTTCCATCGTAGGCCTCTATGTTTATGGGTTTAAATCCTGCTGGGAATTCATGGTCCAAACCTCATCGGTGAAACATAGTGGGTGTCTGGCGCCTGTATTTGTGTGTGCCGCTATCATCGGACAATTGACGTGTTGCCTTGCTTCTTGGGGCCTTCTCCTTTGGCCGTAAATGGACTGGCTGGGCCATCTATCCTTCAAGTTCATTGGGGATTTATGTGTGGCCTCTTGTCATAATTTGGCCTATCAACTGGCCGTCTATCCAGCCAGCAGCCCCTTTATTTTTGGACGGTGGGGCTCTATGGCCTCCTCGTCGAATCTCGTAGCGCTTAACGCGCCGGGTAGCTCTTTGATTGGTGGCCATTGCCGTACTTATCTGTGGTTTTGAGCACTTTGCTCCATCTCATTACGAGTGTGTCTTCCGCTGTTTTGAGCCTCCGTTTTCCTTCTTGAGGCTTTTTGCGATCTTGTGAGTCTTTTCCGAAGATTCTTGCTCTCCGTGGTGTGTCCGGCGTGAGTCGTCCGGACTGTTGTTTTCACTGGCTGGGTGATTATCGACTTCGTCATGGTCGGACGGTTGCTTATCTGCGTTTCGTCGTCCGTTTGTGAGCCCTGCTGTATTGCGGGCTCTTTGGGAGCGTTGTTGTCGAGGCGAGACTTAGGACAGCGCCTGCGCCGCCGTTTTGGTCGTTTATCAGCGGGGTCATCTTCTGCCGCGGTCCGTTGGTCCTCGTTATCGTTCTCCTTTGGGGTGTCTACCATATATATGTCATGTGACGAGGTAGTCCTCCCGTGCCTTATAGGCTCTGTTTCTTGTTCGTCTCCAGCATTGTCGTCTATTCTGTCAATGTCTTCGGAGTCAAAGTCTAGCATGTCGGTTAGATCATCGACAGTGGCTACAAAGTGGGTGGTGGGTGGGCTCTGAATTTCTTCGATGTCCGTACCCCAACCATCCTGGCCATAGTCCGGCCAAGACTCTCCCGATAACGAGAGATGCTTTAGTAAATTCAAGATATCGCCGAAAGGCGAGCATTGGACGATGTCCATGGCGGTGAATTCCATAACCGGCACCCAATCCGGATCGATTGGTAGGGGCGCGGGAGGTTCGGAGTCCGGCAAGGAGTCCGGCACCTCAGAGTCACGAGTTTCGCGGGGGACAAGATTAGTGTTCGGCTCCATCGCCGTGGATGTTGAAGCCCCCAGGGCGGCGTCTATCCACCGGCCCTCGATCTGGGCGATCGGCTCCGGGCTAATGGCCGAAGCAGATCCGTGTCGCTACCAAGGCACTTTCGCGACGAGCTAGATCGTGCCCATCGTCCGCATCTTGGCGCGCTCGGCAGGCTCGAGTCCGTCGAAGATCAAGTCTCCGCGGACATCGGCCGTGAAGTTCAAGCTTCCAAATCGACTGACGGCGGGGGCGTAGCTTCGATCTGCTCGGATGGCCAAGTGAGTTGATCCGCAGGCGAAGCCGCCAATCTGAAGATCTGTCCGGGAGAAAAGTCCCACCGACAGCGCTGCTGGTTGAAGATGCCATCAAGCCTATCGGTGGCGACGGAGGAACTCTCAATGAAAGCACCAATGTCGGTGTCAAAACCGGCGGATCTCGGTAGGGGGCCCGAACTGTGTGTCTAGGCGGATGGTAACAAGGGACGAGGACACGATGTTTTTACCGTGTTCGGGCCCTCTCGATGGAGGTAAAACCCTACGTCCTGCTTGATTAATATTGATGATATGGGTAGTACAAGAGTGGATCTACCACGAGATCAAGAAGGCTAAACCCTAGAAGCTAGCCTATGGTATGATTGTTGTAATGTATGTTGTCCTACGGACTAAAGCCCTCCGGTTTATATAGACACCGGAGATGGCTAGGGTTACACAGAGTCGGTTACAATGGTAGGAGATCTACATATCCGTATTGCCAAGCTTGCCTTCCACGCCAAGGAAAGTACCATCCGGACACGAGCCGGAGTCTTCAATCTTGTATCTTCGTAGTCTTGGAGTCCGGCGGATATTGATAGTCCGGCTGTCCGGACACCCCCTAGTCCAGGACTCCCTCAGCTATGTTGATTTGTTTCAACTACATGCGTGAACATGTGCCAAGTCGAGTCACTCAATTCATTCAAAGGAGAATACCATCCCATCATACCACATCACAATCATTTTAATAGCATGTTGGCACGCAAGGTAAACCATTATAACTCATAGCTAATCAAGCATGGCACAAGCAACTATAATCTCTAAATGTCATTGCAAATATGTTTACTTCATAATAAGCTGAATCAGGAACGATGAACTCATCATATTTACAAAAACAGGAGATGTCGAGTTCATACCAGCTTTTCTCATCTCAATCAGTCCATCATATATCGTTATTATTGCCTTTCACTTGCACGACCGAATGATGTGTATAATAATAATAGTGCACGTGCATTGGACTAAGCTGGAATCTGCAAGCATTCAACTCAAGAGAGAAGACAAACTAATATGGGCTCTAAGTTAAATAAACAATCATGCATATGAGAGCCACTAAACATTTTCAATATGGTCTTCTACTCTCGACCCCCAAAGGAAAGAAAAGAAAATAAAAGTATTTACACAGGAAAGCTCCCAACAAGCAAGAAGAAGAACGAGAAATATTTTTGGGTTTTCATTTTAATTTCTACTATAAGCATGGAAATTAAACTAACTATTTTTTTTGGTTTTTCTTAAGGTTTATCAAGCACACAGGAAGAAAGCTAGAAAAATAAAATTAAACTAACATGGATAATACAATGAAAGAGTATGAGCACCGACGACTAGAATAGTGTGTGAACATGAATGTAAAGTCGGTGAGAAATACGTACTCCCCCAAGCTTAGGCTTTTGGCCTAAGTTGGTCTAAGGCCAAGGGTAGCTTGGCTGATATCCGTAGTTGTAACTGGGGTCGTACTGAGATGCAGCAGCAAATGCCTCCTGAGCTGTGGCATGTTGGCGAGCAGCCTCCGCTCTACCCTCGTGTTCAGCTGCTTCCTCTCTGGTAACAACATATATTCCTTTTGCCTGGTAATCAAGAAGGAAAGGAGCAGGAAGAGTAACATGGACAAAGCTATGTTTGTCAAAGATTAGTCAATACTGGAGGAATCGTTCATTCCTCCTAAGAAAATGATGTTTGACCATAGCGTCATAATCTAAATAAGCAGGAGGCAACACCATATCCCCCTCTCGTGGGGCTATACCAAGATAATTAGCTACCCGGGTCGCATAAATTCCTCCAAATAAATCTCCAGCCCTACCATTATTATGCAACCTACGTACAACTATTGCCCCCAAGTTGTAATCTTAATAACCTAACACAACGCTCTGTTGGAAATATGCCCTAGAGGCAATAATAAATTAGTTATTATTATATTTCCTTGTTCATGATAATCGTTTATTATCCATGCCATAATTGTATTGATGGGAAACTTAGATACATGTGTGGATACATAGACAACACCATGTCCCTAGTAAGCCTCTAGTTGACTAGCTCGTTGATCAATAGATGGTTACGGTTTCCTGACCATGGACATTGGATGTCGTTGATAACGGGATCACATCATTAGGAGAATGATGTGATGGACAAGACCCAATCCTAAGCCTAGCACAAAGATCGTGTAGTTCGTATGCTAAAGCTTTTCTAATGTCAAGTATCATTTCCTTAGACCATGAAATTGTGCAACTCCCGGATACCGTAGGAATGCTTTGGGTGTACCAAACGTCACAACGTAACTGGGTGGCTATAAAGGTGCACTACGGGTATCTCCGAAAGTGTCTGTTGGGTTGGCACGAATCGAGACTGGGATTTGTCACTCCGTGTGACGGAGAGGTATCTCTGGGCCCACTCGGTAGGACATCATCATAATGTGCACAATGTGACCAAGGGGTTGATCACGGGATGATGTTTTATAGAACGAGTAAAGAGACTTGCCGGTAACGAGATTGAACAAGGTATCGGGATACCGACGATCGAATCTCGGGCAAGTACTATACCGCTAGACAAAGGGAATTGAATACGGGATTGATTGAATCCTCGACATCGTGGTTCATCCGATGAGATCATCGTGGAACGTGTGGGAGCCAACATGGGTATCCAGATCCTGCTATTGGTTATTGGCCGGAAAGTTGTCTCGGTCATGTCTCGTGTCTCCGAACCCGTAGGGTCTACACATTAAGGTTCGATGATGCTAGGGTTATAAAGGAAGTTTGTATGTAGTTCTTGAATGTTGTTCGAGTCCGGATGATATCCCGGACGTCACGAGGAGTACCGGAATGGTCCGGAGGTAAAGATTTATATATGGAAAGTTGTTGTTCGGGTTCCGGGAAAAGTTCGGTTTTTTCGGTATTGTACCGGGAAGCTTCCAGAAGGTTCCGGAGGATTCCGGAGGTCCGGAAAATGTTCCACCACGTCCAATACAGCAGCATGGGCTGTAAGGGGGCGCCCTAGCCTTAATGGGCCAGGGGCACCAGCCCCCCCAAGGCCCATGCGCATGGGAGAGGGGAAACCCTAAGGGGGAGGGCCTCCACTTGACTTGGGAGGCACTGCTCCCCCCTTTGGCCGCCGCCCCAACCCTAGATGAGATCTAGGGGGGCCGGCCCCCTCTCTCCCAACCTATAAATAGTGGAGGGGTGGGAGGGCAGCCGAACCCCGAGTTCTGGCACAGCCCTTCCCCTCTCCCAAGTCCTCCTCCTCTCCTGCGGTGCTTGGCGAAGCCCTGCAGGATTGCCACGCTCCTCCACCACCACCACGCCTGCCGTCGTCTTTGCTGCTGGACGGAGTCTTCCCAACCTCTCCTCTCTCCTTGCTGGATCAAGGCATGGGAGGCGTCACCGGCTGCATGTGTGTTGAGCGCGGAGGTGCCGTCCGTTCGGCACTAGGATCATCGGTGATTTGGATCACGACAATACGACTCCATCAACCCCGTTCACTTGAACGCTTCCGCTTAGCGATCTACAAGGGTATGTAGATGCACTCTCCTTCCCCTCGTCGCTAGATTACTCCATAGATTGATCTTGGTGATGCGTAGAAAATTTTGAATTTTTGCTACGTTCCCCAACACGCTCATGAGGACACAAAGATCAGGGACACACATATGACATGCTTCATCTTTACCGTTAATCATCTACCAATGAAGAGAGCAAAATAATGTATAGCAGGGAAATGAATGCTCCCTATGGTAGCTTGTGCTATATCCCTAGATTCTCCCACAGTAATACTAGCAAGAAAGTCTCTAAATTCAGATTTGTGGGGATCATTAACAGCGCCCCACTGTGGAAGTTTGCAAGCAGTTGTAAAATCCTCTAAGTCCATGGTATAAGATCTATCATAAATATTAAACAGGACACTATGAGAATTACGTGAACATTTATATTTAAACCTTCTCACAAATGAATTAGTCAATAGATATTACGAAGGACACTTATCTTGTAAGAAGTCCTCGAGATCGGCATTACGCACATATGCGTCAAATTCCTCCTTAAAGCCTGCCTTGACCATAGAATCGTTGGATGGCCACTCACAAGCTCGCACTTCTGCGTCCCTCGGTAGTTCATCGTCTTGCTCACGCATAGCAAGCCTGGGTCCTTTCTTTATTGAAGAACCACCTTGATACATTCTCCTAGACATATCTCTTTTCTGAAAAGTTTCTGAAATTTTTAGTAACTTCAAAATAAACGTGAAATAAAACTAAACAAGATTGGTAGCAGCTACTCCTACAAGTGCCTAGAGACTAAATCATGCATTAGAATTACATGTGACCTCATAAATTTGACATGCAAGCTCAAGAACAGGGTCACCTATGCAGCAAAAATTTGCAATGAATAAAGCACTAGAACAAAAACTAATTGGACCAATGGAGGAGTCACATACCAAGCAACAATCTCCCAAAGCAGTTTTGTGAATGAAGCTTTAAGCAAGGAGATCGAAAATCGCAGCAAAATGAGCTAGAACTCGTGCTTGAGCTGGATGAGGATTTTTTTAGGAAGAAGATGGAGTGTGTGGGTGCAGGAATAAGTGGAGGGGGGCCACCATGGGCCCATGAGACAGGAGGGCGCACCCAGGGGCTGTGGGCGCGCCCTCCACCCTTGTGGCCAGGTGCTTGCCCCTCCTGCAGTGTTTTTAGTGCCTAAAATCCTCAAATATTCCATAAAAAATCATACTAAATTTGCTGGGCATTTGGATCACTTTTATTTTCGGGATATTTTTTATTGCACAGATAATTCAGAAAACAAACAGATAATACTATTTTTGCTTTATTTATTCTAAAAGCGGAAAGTAAAAAGAGGGTACAGAAGGTTGTGCCTTCTAGTTTCATCCATCTCATGATCATCAAAATGAATCCACTAACAAGGTTGATCAAGTCTTGTTAACAAGCTCATTCCGAATACCATGGAACCGGAGAAATTTCGAATAACACTAGATTACCTCAACGGGGATATGAACATCCCCAATAATAATAATATCATACTTTTTCTTGACAGTAGGAAGAGGAAATTCAAAACCTCCAATAATGATAGTTGGAGCTTTTCCAATAGAATTGATGCTATGAACTGGAGGTTGTTTCCTCGGAAAGTGTATTGTATGCTCATTACCATTAACATGAAAAGTAACATTGCCTTTGTTGCAATCAATAACAGCCCCTGCAGTATTCAAAAAGGGTCTACCAAGGATAATCGACATACTATCGTCCTCGGGAATATCAAGAATAACAAAGTCCATTAAGATAGTGACATTTGCAACCACAACAGGCACATCCTCACAAATACCGACAGGTATGGCAGCTGATTTATCGGCCATTTGCAAAGATATTTCAGTAGGTGTCAACTTATTCAATTCAAGTCTACGATATAAAGAGAGAGACATAACACTAACACCGGCTCCAAGATCACATAAAGCAGTTTTAACATAGTTTCTTTTAATGGAGCATGGTATAGTTGGTACCCCAGGGTCTCCAAGTTTCTTTGGTATTCCACCCTTAAAAGTGTAATTAGCAAGCATGGTGGAAATTTCAGCTTCCGGTATCTTTCTTTTATTTGTAATGATATCCTTCATATACTTAGGATAAGGATTTACTTAAGCATATCAATCAAGCGCATACGTAAGAAGATAGGTCTAATCATTTCAGCAAAGCGCTCAAAATCCTCATCCTCCTTTGTCTTGGATGGTTTAGGAGGAAAGAGCATGGGTTTCTGAACCCATGGTTCTCTTTCTCTACCGTGCTTCCTAGCAACAAAATCTCTCTTATCATAACGTTGATTCTTTGATTGTGGGTTATCAAGATCAACAGCAGGTTCAATCTCTACTTCATTATTTTTGCTAGGTTGAGCATCAACATGAACATTATCATTAACATTATAACTAGGTTCATGTTCATCACCTGATTGTGTTTCAGCATCATAAATAGAAATATCATTGGGATTCTCAGGTGTGTCTACAACAGGTTCACTAGAAGCATGCAAAGTTCTATCGTCTTTCTTTTTCTTCTTTTTAGAAGAACTAGGTGCCTCTAAATTATTTCTCTGAGAATCTTGCTCGATTCTCTTAGGGTGGCCTTCAGGATACAAAGGTTCCTAAGTCATTCTACCCGTTCTAGTAGCCACTCTAACAGCAAAGTCATGTTTATTATTTAATTCGTCAAGCAAATCATTTTGAGCCTTAAGTACTTGCTCAGCTTGGGTGGCAAGCATAGAGGCATATTTGCTAATGAGTTTAAGTTCACCTTTAACTCTAGCCATATAATCACTCAAGCGTCCTATCTCGAAAGCATTATTCTTTAATTCTCTACCAACATAAGCATTAAAACTTTCTTGTCTAGCCATAAAGTCATCAAATTTATCTAAGCATGGGCTATGAAATTTAGTAGAGGGAATTTCAAGTTTATCATATCTATAGAGAGAATTTACCTTTACTACCTGTGTATATTAAGACCATGTATTTCTTCAATAGGTGGTAAATTCTTAACATCTTCAGCTTTAATACCTTTCTCTTTCATTGATTTCTTTGCCTCTTGCATATCTTCAGGACTGAGAAATAGAACACCCCTCTTCTTTGGAGTTGGTTTAGGAATAGGCTCAGGAGTTGGCTCAACTGGCTCAGGAAGAGTCCAATTATTTTCATTAGTCAACATATTATTCAATAGTAATTCAGCTTGGTCGACCGTTCTTTCCCTGAAAACACAACCAGCACAACTATCCAAGTAGTCCTTGGAAGTATCGGTTAGTTCATTATAAAAGATATCAAGTATTTCATTTTTCTTAAGAGGATGATCAGGCAAAGCATTAAGTAATCGGAGAAGCCTCCCCCAAGCTTGTGGGAGACTCTCTTCTTCGATTTGCAGAAAATTATATATTTCCCACAAGGCAGCTTGTTTCTTATGAGCAGGGAAATATTTAGCAGAGAAGTAATAAATCATATCCTGGGGACTATGCACACAACCAGGATCAAGAGAATTAAAACCAAGTCTTAGCATCACCCTTTAATGAGAACGGAAATATCTTAAGGATATAATAATAGCGAGACTTCTCATCATTAGTAAACAGGGTGACTATATCATTTAACTTGGTAAGATGTGCCACAACAGTTTCAGATTCAAGGCCATAAAAAGGGTCAGATTCAACCAAAGTAATAATTTCAGGATCAACAGAGAATTCATAATCCTTATAAGTAACATAGATAGGTGAAGTAACAAAAGCAGGGTCGGGTTTCATTCTAGCATTAAGAGATTGCTGCTTCCATTTAGCTAATAACTTTTTAAGATCATATCTATCTTTGCAAGCAAAGATAGCTCTAGCAGCTTCCTCCTCCATAACATAACCCTCAGGAACAACAGGTAATTCATAATAAGGGGAGAACTTTCATCATCACTATCATCAATAATAGCATCTTCAATAATTTCATTCTCTCTAACCCTAGCAAGTTGTTCATCAAGAAATTCACCTAATGGCAAAGTAGTATCACGCACGTAAGTAGTTTCATCATAAGTATCATGCATAGCGTAAGTGGCATCATCAATAACATGCGACATATCGTAATTCATAGCGATGTCGAGTTTAGGTGTATAAGCTTACTCAAAATGCGAAGGAGAATCTAGTGCGAGCTAGATGGCGGTTCCTTACCTCCCTCGTAGTTGAGGGAAAATCTTGGTTCTTTAAGTCTTTCAAGTTCCTCATAGTGATCAATAGATATAAATCCCAAGTGACTCAAAGAATAGAGCTATGCTCCCCGGCAACGGCACCAGAAATTAGTCTTGATAACCCACAAGTGTAGGGGATCGCAACAGCTTTTGAGGGTAGAGTATTCAACCCAAATTTATTGATTCGACACAAGGGGAGCCAAATAATATTCTTAAGTATTAGCAGGTGAGTTGTCAATTCAACCACACCTGGATAACTTAGTATCTGCAACAAAGTATTTAGTAGCAAAGTAGTATGATAGTAATGGTAACAGTGGCAAAAGTAAAGATAGCAGTTTTGTAGTAGTTGTAACAGTAGCAACGGAAAAGTAAATAAGCGAAACACAATATGTGAAAAGCTCGTAGGCATTGGATCAGTGATGGATAATTATGTCGGATGCGATTCTTCATGTAATAGCTATAACATAGGGTGACACAGAACTAGCTCCAGTTCATCAATGTAATGTAGGCATGTATTCCGAATATAGTCATATGTGCTTATGGAAAAGAACTTGCATGACATCTTTTGTCCTACCCTCCCGTGGCAGCAGGGTCCTAGCAGAAACTAAGGGGTATTAAGGCCTCCTTTTAATAGAGAACCGGAACAAAGCATTAGCACATAGTGAATACATGAACTCCTCAAACTACGGTCATCACCGAGAAGTATCCCAATTATTGTCACTTTGGGGTTGTCGGATCATAACACATAATAGGTGACTACTACCTCCGTCCGGGTTTATTAGGCCCCCTTGTATTTTGAGTCCAACTTTGACCATGCATTTAATTAAAAATATATAAAATATATGCTACACAAGGTATATTGTTGGATTTGTATTTGAAAGAGGTTTTCTATGATATAGTTTTCGTGACATATAGTTTATATTTTATTAATTAAATTCATGGTCAAACTTTGGCTTAAAAGGGAAGGGGGCCTAATAAACCCGGATAGAGGGAGTATAGACTTGCAAGATAGGATCAAGAACACACATATATTCATGAAAACATAATAGGTCCAGATCTGAAATCATGGCACTCGGGCCCTAGTGGAAAGCATTAAGCATAGCAAAGTCATAGCAACATCAATCTCAGAACATAGTGGATACTAGGGATCAAACCCTAACAAAACTAACTTGATTACATGGTAAATCTCATCCAACCCATCACCGTCCAGCAAGCCTACGATGGAATTACTCATGCACGACGGTGAGCATCATGAAATTGGTGATGGAGGATGGTTGACGATGACGACGGCGACGAATCCTCCTCTCCGGAGCCCCGAACGGACTCCAGATCAGCCCTCCCGAGAGAGATTAGGGCTTGGCGGCGGCTCCGTATCGTAAAACACGATGAAACTTTCTCTCTGATTTTTTCTCCGTGAAATGGAATATATGGAGTTAGTTGGAGTTGAGGTCGGTGGAGCGTCAGGGGGCCCACGAGACAGGGGCGCCCCTGGGGCGCGCCCCACCTCGTGGGAGGTGTGGGCCCTGGTCTTGATTCTTTCGCCAGTATTTTTTATATTTTCCAAAACTTATTTCCGTGGATTTTCAGGTCATTCTGAGAACTTTTGTTTTCTACACATAAAACAACATCATGGCAGTTCTGTTGAAAACAGTGTCAGTCCGGGTTAGTTTCATTCAAATCATGCAAGTTAGAGTCCAAAACAAGGGCAAAAGTGTTTGGAAAAGTAGATACGTTGGAGACGTATCAAGCCCCCGGGCCTGGGCCACACATAAGCGCAAGGCGTAGTTAGGCCAGGCCCAAAGTAGTGCGCGGGCGGGCGTGGCAGAGGCGAACCGCCATGATCTTTCTGTTAGTTGTGCTTCCCCACGACCCGCGTCGAGTGCGTGACGTGGGGGTCATGTGTGGGATGGGCGTGGCACGCATGCATCATCCCGCGGTAAATGGTAAAGAGCTGGCATGCGCCTTCCCCATAAAAAGGAAAAATCACAGGGGCACTGCTCATTTACCTTCTCTGCTTCTCCCAATCTCGGAACCGCCATTCCCCTCTCCTTCCCTAAATCCGAGCCAGAGCTCCGTGCCCCTGCTCGCCACCGCCGCGCCGCCATTGCCTCTCGACCCCCTGCTCCTCCTTAGCCGCTATGGCGCCCAAAGCTAGCAAGGGCAAGAGAGCGGCCAAGGCCGTCGCGGGGAAGGAGGTTCCGGAGAGTGAGCTAGTGAAGATGCGGAAAGAGCACGCCCTCTTCTCTTCGGCGATTGACGTGCTGACGCTCAAGGACCAGTTCTTGTGCTTGTGGGGGAAGGAGACGACGGGGCATCCTGCCACGAAGGTCATCCCCGCCCTGTTCGCCAAGGCCGGCCCGGATATTTATCCTTTCTTCGTGGACTACTTCTCTTGTGGCCTCTGCCCCCTTTCTCAGATTTCTTCAATGACATCATGCACACCTACGGCTTCCATCTCCTGGACTTCACACCGAACGCGGTGGCGTGCATGGCCCTTTTCGCCCATCTCTGCGAGGGCTTCGCCGGATTCTACCCCAGCACGACGCTCTTCCGCCACTATTTCTTCCCCCGGGTTTAGCAAGGGGATGCCATTACTGGCTCTGTTGCTTGGATCCCGAGGCCTCTGTGCAAGGGCGCATACCCGGAAAGCTTCCAGAAGGAGCGGTGGGATGAATGGCGAGGCCAGTGGTGCTGGATTGTAGAGAAGGAGCCACGACATTTCTGCGAGGTCCGTCGGAGTCCGCCAGTCTGCGGCGACGACTGGAGCGACTTCGACCCCAACGATGGGAAGCTCACGGCCGCCACCACCAGGATCCTCTACCTTGTCTCTGCCGGCCTCATGCTGGAGATGGTTGGGGCCGACTTCATCCGCCGCCGCATTGCTCCCTTGCACCAGAAGGGGAGGCCGGCCTGGGATTTCAGGAATGCAGCGGACATCGTGAGGCTCTGCCCTGGCTTGAAACACAACTTCACGGTGATGCAACACGCATCCATCTGCCAGAGGCTCTTTCAGCTCAAGATGGATGAGGACGGCAATGCTGAGTGGGTCAGCAAGGCCGCAAAGGCCTACAAGACCGGCCACCCGTTCAGGTTGCCGGCAGGGGTGCATCCAATGAGCAATAACTCCCGTCTGACCGAGATTATTGCCACGATGCCCGCCTTCAACGCCCACGGCCTGGATCCAACCTAGGCCAAGCCAAAGGCGGAGTTGGTGCAGCAGTTATTCGACAACTTGTCAGAGAGCAATGTCCGCGACGAGCCAGAGCTCATCCGTGCCACTACTGACGAAGAGGTGGCGTACATTGCCGCCAGGGTGAAGGAGGCAGACCTTGTCGCGGAGGCTGGCAGCTGCGGCACCGTGGAGGACAAGACTGAAGAGGGCAAAGAGGAGCAAAGGTTCCTCAAGTGGGTGGGGCCTGCCGGGGAGTCCAGTGGTGCTGGTGCCGGGGCTCCCCCTGCCGCGGAGGCGGCCGAAGATCCGGCTAGGGAGGCGTCCAGGGCGGATGAGCCCTCGGCCCCGAAGAATAGGCACGTCCTGCGACAGACCGGCTCCAATGAGCCAGTCTGCCCCGACAAGGCCACGCAATGGCAAGGGGCTCAGGCAGAGCCCATGGGCCAAACGAGGTGCACAACCGCAGAGGCGCTGGAGGCGGACGCGGCGGCGAAGAGGACCGCAACGGTGAAGAGGGCCGCAGCTGCTGCCTCCTCCTCGACCAGACATGGCGCCGCTTCTTCCTCCTCAAGCAGACGTGTCGCTGCTTCTCCTGCGGTCCAGCACGTAAGGACTCCGTCTCCTTCCCCGGCGGGCTCCGTCCCAGCAGCCAAATATGACCTTGGGCCGTTCAACCCAAGGAAGAAGAGGAGGGCAGAAGAAGAGGAGGACGAGTATGTACTCTGTTTCCCCCCTCTATTCTCTAACTCCTTACTTGAATCACTTTATCTTGATCTGGCTTCACTGTCGTAGCGACTCGAAGACGCTGGCCCAGAGGGTTAAAAGGGCCAGGGCCTCGACGAGTGCTGAGCCCCTGGCAAACACTCCTCGTGCGTCGGGGATGATCTTCACCAGCCCGGAGTCCAGCCCCCGACGCAGCCCCCCAACGTAAGTTTGCCACTTATTTCTTGTTGGCGGGCATTGGAGCATGCATTCTTATTGATGACCTTGTCGGGGCTGTAGGAAGGGAGCAGTAGAAGGAGGAGCCCCTAAGGGCCGCCCCCGACATGCCGCCTCCATCGACTACGCCGACCATAGGGGTGTCCCCGACAAGGGCGCCTACTGATGAGCCCATGCGCTCGGAAGAGGAGGAGGCGGGCACAGGCTCTGGTGCCCCCGTCCCGGCAACATATGTTGCCGGGGAGGGGGACGCGTCCTCCCCACCTGCCATGGGTAAGTACATGCCTTCTGTTTCTTGCCATTATAGCTTTGACTTCTTTTCTCCCCTCTGTCTTGAGTTGTCCTGATTTCGGCTCTATCTTTCTCCCTTCTTTGGTTTCAGATCCCCCCTCGGCAAATTAGGCGAACGTCGACGCCATGATCATGGAGACCGCCAAGGACGCCGAGGCCGAGGCCACCAATATCGCTGCCGAGGACGCCGCCACGGGGCTTGCTGGGGAGGCCGGCAAGGGTCCTACCGGGGAGAAGGTGGCTGAGGAGCCTGCCAAAGAGGTCGGCAAGGCTACCACCGAGGAGGCCACTGCGGGGCCTGCCGGGGAGCCCGGCGAGGCCACCACTTGGGAGGTTGCCAAGGATCCTGCCAGGGAGGAGGTGGTCAGACCAACCTTCCTCCTCCTGAGCCCCTGCCCCAAGCAGGTACTTGAAGGTTGGCGATGACCTCTTCGTCAGCATTCCAGGAGAAACAGGCACCAGAACACCAATCAAGGGGGAGGTCTTCGATGAGGAGATCATCACCACTGTCGGGCTCCAGGTTGTTGATGAACCGAGCATCATCAGCGGCGTCTCCAAAGAGGACCAACTCCTTCAAGATATAGGCGCTAACTTCCACAAGCTTCAGGCTCTCCATCGGGCTCGCAAGGAGAAGGTGGACTCCAGAATGGCGGCCGTGGACAAAGTCGAGGCAGACTTCCAGGAGTGCGTCGCCCAGATGAAAGCCTGGTTTGACGAAGCTTAGGAGGATCTGAGGGCCTCCCAAATCCAGCTGAGTGAGCGCCAGCGGGACCTCCTCTTGAAGCAGGCCGATTTTGACAAGGCGTAGGAGGTGGCAAAGGCCAAGGCTATCAAGGACGAGCCTGATTAGACGCAGCGCCGCATCTCACTCGATGTCCAGGAGGAGGACTTGGTCACTCGTGAAGCGGCGCTTGCCACCACGCTTCGCGCCAAGGACGAGGAGATCGAGAGCTCGTCGCGTAGCGGACCCATGACCTGACGCAGAAGCACCAGGAGTGTTGGGGAACGTAGTAATTTCAAAAAATTTCCTACGCACACGCAAGATCATGGTGATGGCATAGCAATGAGAGGGGAGAGTGTTCGTCCACGTACCCTCGTGGACCGTAAGTGGAAGCGTTAGCACAAGGCGGTTGATGTAGTCGTACGTCTTCACGATCCGACCGATCCAAGCACCGAACGTACGGAGCCTCCGAGTTCAGCACACGTTCAGCTCGATGACGATCTCCGCCCTCCGATCCAGCAAAGGCTCGGAGATGAGTTCCACAAGACGACGGCGTGGTGACGATGATGATGTTCTACGGCGCAGGCTTCGCCTAAACTCCGCGACGATATGACCGAGGTGGAATATGGTGGAAGGGGGCACCGCACACGGCTAAGGAACGATCCGTAGATCAACTTGTGTGTCTATGGGTGCCCCGCCCAGTATATAAAGGAGGGAGGGAGGAGGGGCCGCCTAAGGGGAGGCGCCCTAGGAGGGGAAACCTACTCCAAGTAGGTTTCCCCCCTCCTTTTCCTAATCCAAGAAGGAGGGGGAAGGAAGGAGTAGGAGAGGGGGAAGGCAAGGGCCCCCCCCTTCCTTGTCCTATTCGGACTCAAGGGGAGGGGGCGCACCACTTGCCCTGGCCGGCCCCTCTCTTTCTCCAATAGGGCCCATCAAGGCCCATTACTTCCCGGGGGGTTCCGGTAACCCTCCGGTACTCCGGTTTTCTCCGAAAACTCCCGGAACCTTTCCGGTGTCCGAATATAGTCGTCCAATATATCAATCTTTATGTCTCAACTATTCTGAGACTCCTCGTCATGTCCGTGATCACATCCGGGACTCTGAACAAACTTCGGTACATCAAAACTTATAAACTCATAATAAAACTGTCATCGAAACGTTAAGCGTGCGGACCCTACGGGTTCGAGAACTATGTAGACATGACCTAAAACCATTCTCGGTCAATAACCAATAGCGGGACCTGGATGCCCATATTGGTTCCTACATATTCTACGAAGATCTTTATCGGTCAAACCGCATAACAACATACTTTGTTCCCTTTGTCATCGGTATGTTACTTGCCCGAGATTTGATCGTCGGTATCAATACCTAGTTCAATCTCGTTACCGGCAAGTCTCTTTACTCGCTCATGTACGTCATCTCATAACTAACTCATTAGTTATAATGCTTGCAAGGCTTAAGTGATGAGTATTACCGAGAGGGCCCAGAGATACCTCTCCGACAATCGGAGTGACAAATCCTAATCTCGAATTATGCCAACCCAACATGTACCTTCGAAACACACCGTAGAGCACCTTTATAATCACCCGATTACGTTGTGACGTTTGGTAGCACACAAAGTGTTCTTCCGTAAACGGAGTTGCACAATCTCATAGTTGTAGGAACTTTGTATAAGTCATGAAGAAAGCAATAGCGGATATACTAAGCGATCAAGTGCTAGGCTAACGGAATGGGTCATGTCAATCACATCATTCTCCTAATGATGTGATCCCATTAATCAAATGACAACACATGTCTATGGTTAGGAAACATAACCATCTTTGATTAATGAGCTAGTCAAGTAGAGGCATACTAGTGACTATGTGTTTGTCTATGTATTCACACATGTATCATGTTTCCGGTTAATACAATTCTAGCATGAATAATAAACATTTATCATGATATGAGGAAATAAATAATAACTTTATTATTGCCTCAAGGGCATATTTCCTTCAGTCTCCCACTTGCACTAGAGTCAATAATCTAGATTACATAGTAATGATTCTAACACCCATGGAGTCTTGGTGCTGATCATGTTTTGCTCGTGAGAGAGGCTTAGTCAATGGAGTGCAACAATCGATCCATATGTATCTTGCAAATCTCTATGTCTCCCACTTGGACTTGGTCCCGAATGGAATTGAAGCGTCTCTTGATGTGCTTGGTCCTCTTGTGAAATCTGGATTCCTTTGCCAAGGCAATTGCACCAAGATTGTCACGAAGATCTTCATTGGTCCCGATGCACTAGGTATGACACCTAGATCGAAATGAACTCCTTCATCCGACTCCTTCATTCGCTGCTTGAAGCAGCTATGTACTCCGCTTCACATGTAGATCCCACCACGACGCTTTGTTTAGAACTGCACCAACTTACAGCTCCACCGTTTAATAAAAACACGATCCGGTTTGCGATTTAGAATCGTCCGGATCGATGTCAAAGCTTGCATCGGCGTAACCATTTACGACTAGCTCTTTGTCACCTCCATATATGAGAAACATATCCTTAGTCCTTTTCGTATTTCAGATGTTCTTGACCGCTGTCGATGATCCACTGGATTACTTTGGTACCTTCCTGCCAAACTTATTGCTAAGCATACGTCGGTCCGTACACAGACATTGCATACATGATAGAGCCTATGGCTGAAGCATAGGAACATTTTCATTTTCTCTATCTTCTGCATTGTGGTCGGGCATTGAGTTTGACTCAACTTCACACCTTGTAGCACAGTAAGAATCCTTTCTTTGCTCGATCCATTTTGAACTTTTTCAAAATTTTGTCAAGGTATGTGCTTTGTGAAAGTCCTATTAAGCGTCTTGATCTATCTCTATAGATCTTGATGCCCAATATGTAAGCAGCTTCACCGAGGTCTTTCATTGAAAAACTTTTATTCAAGTATCCCTTTATGCTATCCAGAAATTCTATATCATTTCCAATTAATAATATGTCATCAACATATAAAACTAGAAATGCTCTGAGCTCCCACTCACTTTCTTGTAAATCTGAGGCTTCTCCAAAAGTCTCAGATAAAACCATATCTTTAATTACACTATCAAAGCGTTTATTCCAACTCCGAGATGCTTGCACCAGTCCATAAATGGAACGCTGGAGCTTGCACACTTTGTCAAGACCTTTTGGATCAACAAAACCTTCCAAATGCATCATATACAACTCTTCTTTTAGAAATCCATTCAAGAATGCAGTTTTGACATCCATTTGCCAAATTTCATAATCATGAAATGCAGCAATAGCCAACATGATTCGGACAGACTTAAGCATCGCTTCTGGTGAGAAAGTCTCATCGTAGTCAACCCTTGAACTTGTCGAAAACCTTTCGCAACAAGTAGAGCTTTATAGACGATAACATTACCATCGCGTCGGTCTTCTTCTTAAAGATCCATTTATTCTCAATGGCTTTCCGATCATCGGGCAAGTCAACCAAAGTCCATACTTTGTTTTCATACATGGATCCCATCTCAGATTTCATGGCCTCTAGCCATTTTGCGAATCTGGGCTCATCATCGCTTCCTCATAGTTCGTAGGTTCATCATGGTCAAGTAACATGACTTCGAATAGGATTACCATACCACTCAGTGCGGATCTTACTCGTAGACCCACGAGGTTCAGCAGAAACTTGATCTGAAGTTTCATGATCAATATCATTAGCTTCCTCACTAATTGGTGTAGTCACACAGGGAACCGGTTCTCGTGATGAACTACCTTCCAATAAGGGAGTTGATACAGTTATCTCATCAAGTTCTACTTTCCTCCCACTCACTTCTTTCGAGAGGAACTCCTTCTCTAGAAAGGATCCATTCTTAGCAACGAATGTCTTGCCTTCGGATCTGTGATAGAATGTGACCCAACAGTCTCTTTTGGGTATCCTATGAAGACACATTTCTCCGATTTGGGTTCGAGCTTATCTGGTTGAAGTTTCTTCACATAAGCATCGCAACCCCAAACTTTAAGAAACGACAACTTTGGTTTCTTGCCAAACCACAGTTCATAAGGCGTCGTCTCAACGGATTTAGATGGTGCCCTATTTAACGTGAATGCGGCCGTCTCTAAAGCATAACCCCAAAACGATAGCGTAAATCGGTAAGAGACATCATAGATCGCACCATATCAAGTAAAGTACGATTCTGACGCTCGGACACACCATTTCGTTGTGGTGTTCCGGTGGTGTGAGTTGCTAAACTATTCCGCATTGTTTCAAATGTAAACCAAACTCAGAACTCAAATATTCTCCTCCATGATCGGATCGTAGAAACTTTATTTTCTTGTTACGATGATTTTCCACTTCACTCTGAAATTCTTTGAACTTTTCAAATGTTTCAGACTTGTGCTTCATTAAGTAGATATACCCATATCTGCTCAAATCATCTGTGAAGGTGAGAAAATAACGATATCCGCCACGAGCCTCAACATTCATCGGACCACATACATCTATATGTATGATTTCCAACAAATCTGTTGCTCTCTCTCCATAGTTCCGGAGAACGGTGTTTTAGTCATCTTGCCCATGAGGCACGGTTCGCAAGTACCAAGTGATTCATAATCAAGTGATTCCAGAAGTCCATCAAGATGGAGTTTCTTCATGCGTTTTACAATCGATATGACCTAAACGGCAAGGCCACAAATAAGTTGCACTATCATTATCAACTCTGCATCTTTTGGCTTCAACATTATGAATATGTGTATCACTACTATCGAGATTCAATAAAATAGACCACTCTTCAAGGGTGCATGACCATAAAAGATATTACTCATATAAATAGAACAACCATTATTCTCGATTTAAATGAATAACCGTCTCGCATCAAACAAGATCCAGATATAATGTTCATGCTCAATCTTGCACCAAATAACAATTATTCAGGTCTAAAACTAATCCGAAGGTAGATGTAGAGGTAGCGTGCGAACGTGATCACATCGACTTTGGAACCATTTCCCACGCGCGATCGTCACCTCGTCCTTGGCGATGCTCGCTTATTCGTAGTCCCCTGCTTGAGTTGCAAATATTAGCAACAGAACCAAAGATCAAATACCAGTGTGCTACTACGAGCTCTAGTTAGGTACACATCAATAACATGTATATCACATATACCTTTGCTCACTTTGCCATCCTTCTTATCCGCCAAATACTTGGGGCAGTTCCGCTTCGATGTCGATCGCTTGCGGTAGAAGCACTCGATTTCGTGCTTAGGTCCAGACTTGGGTTTCTTCTCTTGAGCAGCAACTTGCTTGCCGTTCTTCTTGAAGTTCCCTTCTTCTTCCTTTGCCCTTCTTCTTGAAACTAGTGGTCTTGTTGACCATCAACACTTGATGCTCCTTCTTGATTTCTACCTCGTGGCTTTCAAAGATCGCGAAGAGCTCGAATAGTCTTGTTCATCCCTTGCATATTATAGTTCATCACGAAGCTCTTGTAGCTTGGTGGCGTGATTGGAGAATTTCATCAATGACACTATCATCGGGAAGATTAACTCCCAGTTGAATCAAGTGATTATTATACCCGCACATTACGAGTATGTGTTCACCGATGTAACTATTCTCCTCCATCTTGCAGCTATAGAACTTATTGGAGACTTCATATCTCTCAATCCGGGCATTTGCTTGAAATATTAACTTCAACTCTGGAACATCTCATATGCTCCATGACGCTCAAAACGTCGTTGAAGACCCGGTTCTAAGCCGTAAAGCATGGCACATCGAACTATAGAGTAGTCATCGCTTTGCTCGCGAGACGTTCTTAACGTCGTCGCCAGCATCGGCAGCAGTTCGCACCCAGCGGTGCTTCGGGACGTAACTCTTACGTGCAGCAATGAGGATAATCCTCGATTACGGACCTAGTCCATGTAATTGCTACCATCATCTTTCAACTTTGCTTTCTCAAGGAATGCATTAAAATTCAACGGAACAACAAAGACGAGCCATCTATCTACAAACAAACATAGACAAGCAAGATACTATCGGTACTAAGTTCATGATAAATTTAAGTTCAATTAATCATATTACTTAAGAACTCCCACTTAGACAGACATCTCTCTAGTCATCTAAGTGATCACGTGATCCAAATCAACTAAACCATAACCGATCATCACGTGAGATGGAGTAGTTTTCAATGGTGAACATCACTATGTTGATCATATCTTCTATATGATTCACGCTCGACCTTTCGGTCTCTGTGTTCCGAGGCCATATCTGCATATGCTAGGCTCGTCAAGTTTAACCTGAGTATTCTGCGTGTGCAAAACTGGCTTGCACCCGTTGTAGATGGACGTAGAGCTTATCACACCCCATCATCACGTGGTGTCTCGGCATGACGAACTTTTGCAACGGTGCATACTCAGGGAGAACACTTCTTGATAATTTTAGTGAGAGATCATCTTAAAATGCTACCGTCAATCAAAGCAAGATAAGATGCATAAAGGATAAACATCACATGCAATCAATATAAGTGATATGATATGGCCATCATCATCTTGTGCTTGTGATCTCCATCTTCGAAGCACCGTCATGATCACCATCGTCACCGGCGCGACACCTTGGTCTCCATCGTAGCATCGTTGTCGTTCGCCATCTATTGCTTCTCGACTATCGCTACCGCTTAGTGATAAAGTAAAGCAATTACAGTAGGCGTTGCATTTCATACAATAAAGCGACAACCATATGGCTCCTGCCATTTGCCGATAACTTCGTTACAAAACATGATCATCTCATACAATAAAATATAGCATCACGTCTTGACCATATCACATCACAACATGCCCTGCAAAAACAAGTTAGGCGTCCTCTACTTTGTTGTTGCAAATTTTACGTGGCTGCTACGGGCTTAGCAAGAACCGTTCTCACCTACGCATCAAACCACAACGATAGTTTGTCAAATAGACTCGTTTTAACCTTCGCAAGGACGGGCGTAGCCACACTCGTTCAACTAAAGTGAGAGAGACAGACACCTGCCAGCCACCTTTAAGTACAAGTGCTCGTAGCGGTGAAACCAGTCTCGCGTAAGCGTCTGCGTAATGTCGGTCCGGCCGCTTCATCTCACAATACCGCTGAACCAAAGTATGACATCTTTGGTAGGCAAGATGACTTATATCGCCCACAACTCACTTGTGTTCTATTCGTGCATATAACATCAACACATAAAACCTAGGCTCGGATGCCACTGTTGGGGAACATAGTAATTTCAAAAATTCCTCGCACACGCAAGATCATGGTGATGGCATAGCAATGAGAGGGAGAGTGTTCGTCCACGCACCCTCGTGAGACCGTGGCGAAGCGTTAGCACAACGCAGATTGATGTAGTCGTCGTCTTCACGATCCGACCGATCCAAGCATCGAACGTCACGGAGCCTCGAGTTCAGACACGTTCAGCTCGATGGCGATCTCCGACCCTCCGATCCAGCAAAGGCTCGGGAGATGAGTTCCACAAGACGACGGCATGGTGACGATGATGATGTTCTATCGCGCAGGGCTTCGCCTAAACTCCGCGACAATATGACCGAGGTGGAATATGGTGGAAGGGGCACCAGCACGGCTAGGGAACGATCCGTAGATCAACTTGTGTGTCTATGGGGTGCCCCCGCCTCGTATATAAAGGAGGGAGGGAGGAGGGGCCGGCCTAAGGGGAGGCGCGCCTAGGAGGGGAAACCTACTCCAGTAGGTTTCCTCCTTTCCTAATCCAAGAAGGAGGGGAGGAAGGAGTAGGAGAGGGGAAGGCAAGGCCCCCTTCCTTGTCCTATTCGGACTCAAGGGAGGCGCGCCACTTGCCCCGGCCGCCCTCTCTTTCTCCAATAGGGCCCATCAAGGGCCATTACTTCCCCGGGGGGTTCCGGTAACCCTCCGGTACTTCGGTTTTCTCCGAAAACTCCCGGAACCTTTCCGGTGTCCGAATATAGTCGTCCAATATATCAATCTTTATGTTTCGACCATTCTGAGACTCCTCATCATGTCCGTGATCACATCCGGGACTCCGAACAAACTTCGGTACATCAAAACTTATAAACTCATAATAAAACTGTCATCGAAACGTTAAGCGTGCGGACCCTACGGGTTCGAGAACTATGTAGACATGACCTAAAACCATTCTCGGTCAATAACCAATAGCGGGACCTGGATGCCCATATTGGTTCCTACATATTCTACGAAGATCTTTATCGGTCAAACCGCATAACAACATACTTTGTTCCCTTTGTCATCGGTATGTTACTTGCCCGAGATTTGATCGTCGGTATCCAATACCTAGTTCAATCTCGTTACCGGCAAGTCTCTTTACTCGTTTTGTAATACGTCATCTCATAACTAACTCATTAGTTATAATGCTTGAAAGGCTTAAGTGATGAGTATTACCGAGAGGGCCCAGAGATACCTCTCCGACAATCGGAGTGACAAATCCTAATCTCGAATTATGCCAACCCAACATGTACCTTCGGAAACACCAGAGAGCACCTTTATAATCACCCGATTCGTTGTGACGTTTGGTAGCACACAAAGTGTTCTTCCGGTAAACGGGAGTTGCACAATCTCATAGTTGTAGGAACTTTGTATAAGTCATGAAGAAAGCAATAGCAGTATACTAAACGATCAAGTGCTAGGCTAACGGAATGGGTCATGTCAATCACATCATTCTCCTAATGATGTGATCCCATTAATCAAATGACAACACATGTCTATGGTCAGGAAACATAACCATCTTTGATTAAGGAGCTAGTCAAGTAGAGGCATACTAGTGACTATGTGTCGGTGTACTAAAGTAGGGGTACCTTAGTATCCCGAACTTGTGCACGGGCAGTCGCAGCGCCCAGCGGCAAGGCTTGCCGGACGCCCGCCAAGATCCTCCGTAGCTCATATTGATGCCATTCAAGAACAAAGTGTTTCAACTAAGAAGACAAGACTCCGGCAAGTGGAGCTTGCCGGGAAGGACAAGGCCCCGGCAAGAGGAGCTTGTCGGGAAGGCCAACCAAGGCATTTCAAGAAACTTGCCGCGGCGTGCCGCGCGTCCCGGCAAGACCCGGCGAGCGACAAGCTTTCGGGTGCGACAAGACAACGATCATGGCAAGGCGCTTGCCGCGCGGTTACCTCTCTCGCTTGCGCCCAGCGCATCCAATGACGTGTCGCCCCAAGATTGTTCCTGGCGCATGTGGCGGGCGGCTGTGCAGCCAAGAGGTGCGAGGTGGCAAGTGGAGATGACGAGAAGGCCATCGTGGCAAGCGGTGGCGCCCCAAACGGTCGTTTTTCTGCACTGTTTGGGCGACCGGACGGGCATTAAATGCCCTTGTCCCCTGCCGTCAGAGTTAGGTAGGGTGCACTGTAGATAGCAGTTGTACCAACCCCTCTTTTTACATTTGTACCCCTGTCTGCGTTGCCACCTGTAGGTGACCCCTTTAGCCTATAAAAGGAGGCCCATGCGCAATGTAGAGGGGGTTCGACTCATTCGAAACTACAGAGCGCTCACGCTCTCGAGCAAGAACATAATACAAACACAAAGCAGCAGTAGGAGTTTTATCTCTCTAGAGAGCTCCGAAGCTGGGTAAAAATCCCTCGCGTGCTTCGCCTCGATCTGCTCTTCGTGCGCCCTCCGCTCCCTGCCGGACCGAGAAGGGCCCCTGCCCCATAGGTGCTCGTTTCTCACGACATCTTTGGCGCGCCAGGTAGGGGGCGTCGAGGTTGTGCGAACCTGATCCGGCGTTCGCGCGCGCTACATCAACATCTTCATCGACATGCCACCGAAGAGGAAGGCTTCAGAGGTGGCTGGTCCGTCCGCGTCGATCCCACCGCCACCGGAGCAAACGGGCGGCGGGGTAGACGCCGACGGAGGAACGGGCGCCGACGATGGAGCTCACGATGCTGCCAAGTCCAAGGACAAGGCTGCACAGACTTCGGCGTCCGTACATGCACCGCGCCCCTCTCAGGAGGCGCGGGACCGACAACGTCATGGTACGCGCAGTACCATACGTTCGTTGGGTCAAGGCCAAGCTGGTGGACCGCGGGATGCTCAAGACCAGCACGCACGTCAACATGCTGGCACGAGTGCGGCACGGTCGCCTGGGCGAGATGCTGCTCCTTCTAACATTGTTAGAAGTACGAGCATATCTCGTTCCTCGCGTCGTTCGCCGCCGCCACCCAAGACTCCAGAAGAAGCGTTGGCCCGAGCCCAACTGCTTCTAGATTACCCTCGGCACAAGATCGGCGATCGAGGGCCACCATCAAAGCCTCATCGGCCGCTTAACGGCGACACTCCCGGCAACCGAAAGCACATCGAAGCGCGCAAGACGCCAGGCGCGGGCGATGGCGACAAGACGGTGGGGTGCAACCATCAGGCATTCCCGCCCGAAGGCCGAGATCGCCGACTTCGTTGGGTCAACCTCGACACCGACTCCACGGCGTCATCAGATCCGCGGCTCGTCGTGATCAGCGCCAAGTTCTTCAAAACGACAAGAAGAGGACTTCGTACCGCATCTAGCGTCGGAGAGAAGCGCAGCGTCAATCGAACCAGCGGCTGGGCCTTGTCGACATGCATGCGCCCGAAGAACGAGCGACTTGCCGTCTGTGGCGAAGTTGTCCTGCGTTTACGTGAGCTGCGGCAAGTCGATGGCCCCAAGACCAAGAACTTCAAGCGAGACGTGCAGAAAGTGCGACGGCGGGATACATCCGTCGGAGTTCCTCAAGATCTACACCATCGCGGTGCGAGGCTGCGGGCGCGACGAAAGATCCTCGCCAACTACTTCCCGTTGGTGCTCAAGCCCAATGTCGATCTTTGGCTCATGCACTTGCGGACAACTCCATCTCTTCATGGGCGAATCTGTGCGTCGGTTTGTCGGCGCCTTCACACAGCGACCACAAGCCCCATGGCCGGAGAGCGATCTTCATCTACTCGCCCGAAGGAAGGAGAACCCTGCGCAAGTACATTCAAAGATTCAGCCAGTGCGCGCAACATCCCGAGACGTCCACCTGCCCGCGGTTATCGGCGCGTTCCATCGTAACGTCGTAATCGCGAGGATGAGGAGGAGATGGCGATGTGCAAAATCAGAGATGTCGTGAGCTATATGCTCGGCCGACAAGTGTGCACGTCTTTGAGGAGGGAAGGAAACTCCGGAGAGAACGCAGGAGCAGCGAGGATCGGCGGTGAGGAAGCCGCCCGGCAGAAGGAAGAACCGGGCGGAACAACGAAGAGGAAAGCAAAAGATGTGCTAGTCGTCGAGCGGTCCGCAACGGAGGTGGCACCGAGAAGGCCAAAGCTAGCAACTCCGGCGAGGCCGTGGTGGCGCCGACAAGCAAGACGGCTCGCAGCGATCTTGCAAGATCCACCGCACTAATGGCCATGATCTCCGGACTTGCAAGAAAGTTGAGCAGCTTGTTGAGCTGCGAGAAAGCTGAATATGAGCGGCGAGACAAGGAGAAGGCCCAAGAAGGTGGAGGAGGATCCGCAAGAAGCGTCCCCGCCGGGGCGCCATGGCAAGGCTAGCGGCGGCAAGGAGACAGCCTCCCTGCGGCGCGACAAGGATGAAGACGAAGACGAAGATGAAGAGATGGATGAGGATGAGACCGACGAAGCGAGGAGTTTCAGAAGGCAACAGAGGTTTTGTGCATCGACGGGCGGTGCTTCTCTACATACTTCGCACCGCCAGCTCAAGCGATGGGTGCGGAGGTTAATGCTGTGAACCGTCAGTTGAGTCGCGCAAGCCTCTGAAGTGGTCCGGCACGCCCATCATCTTTGATGTTGAGGATCACCCTGATCGCATAACTGCGGTCGGGTGCTTGCCGATGTTGGTCTCACCAACTATCCGCAACCTCAAGGTCACGAAGATGCTGGTTGACGGTGGGGCCGGCTTGAACCTGATCTCCTCAGCGGTACTCAAGAAGCACCAAATCCCCGACAGCGAGCTCGAAGAGACTGGTACTTTCAAGGAATCAATCCGGGAAGGAGCAAGCGAAGGGAAGATCACACCGCCAAGGACATTTGGCGTGAGCTGAACTTCGTGACGAGAAGGTCACCTTTGACGTTGCTGATTTCCCATTGCCCTACAATGGGATACTCGGCCGTCCAGCGCTCGCCAAGTTCATGGCAGCCTCTCACTATGCCTACAAAATGCTCAAGATGCCCGGTCCGATAAGTGTCATTTCTGTCCCTGGCGACAAGAAAGATGCCCTTATCTGTACCGACAAGATCTACCGGGAAGCAGCAGCCGCAGCAGATCGCAAGACACTTGCCGCTGAAGCTCCCGGGGGGAAGAAGAAGACCAAGTCCGGCAAGAGCTCTGATGCCCACTCCGGCAAGCGCACCTCTTCGGAGTGCTGCGCTACCGTCGAGGACGCACCATCGAGCTCCACCGGCAAGTGCAAGAAGGCAAAGACAGCTTCACCAGAGACCAAGAAAGTGGCCGCCAAGGAGGACGGCACTGGTGGTACCTTCACCATTAGTGCCACGCTTGACCCTAAATGGGAAAGCGCGCTCGTTGCTTTCCTGCGGGCGAATGTCGATGTGTTTGCATGGCAACCGTCTGACATCCCCGGTGTTCCCAGGAAAGTAATTGAGCACCACCTTGCCGTTTGCCCTCACGCGCGGCCCGTCAAGCAGAGAGTTAGGAAGCAAGCAGTGGAGCGACAGGAATTCATCGCAGAAGAGATCAAGAAGTTGGAAGTAGCAGGCCTTGTCCGAGGAGTGCTCCATACCACGTGGTTAGCCAATCCTGTAGTCGTGCGTAAGGCAAACGGGAAATGGAGTCTTTGTATTGACTTCACTGATGTTAATAAAGCTTGTCCCAAGGATCCATTCCCTTTGCCGCGCATTGACCAGATTGTCGACTCCACGGCAGGATGTGATTTGCTTTTGTTTCTTGATGCATACTCAGGATATCATCAGATCTTCATGGCAGAAGAGGATGAAGAGAAGACCGCATTCATTACTCCATGTGGCACATACTGCTTTGTACGGATGCCTTTCGGACTAAAGAATGCTGGTTCAAGATTTGCAAGAGTAGTCAGTCATGCTTTTGAGCCACAGTTGCACAGGAATGTAGAAGCTTACATGGATGACATAGTGGTCAAGAGCAAGGACAAAGAAACTTTGGTCCGAGATTTGGACGAGACCTTTGCAAATCTGCGCAAGATCAATCTCAAGTTGAACCCCGAGAAGTGCGTGTTTGGAGTTCCTTCCGGCAAGCTTCTCGGGTTCTTTGTATCCTGTGAGGGGATTGAAGCCAATCCGACAAGATCAAGGCCATTGAGCAGATCAAGCACCAAAGCGCGTCAAGGATGTGTGAAGGCTTGCCGGCTGCGTTGCTGCTCTCGGAGGTTCATCTCTAAGTTCTGCTGAAGGCCTCGCCATTTTTCAAAATTTTGAAAAAGGCAGGTCCAATGAAATGGACTCGAAGCGGAGGCTGCACCGCAGACTTGAAGAGATACCTATCCTCCACCCCAATACTTGTCGCACCTAAGCCACAAGAGAAGTTGTCTCAGATCAAGCGGCAACCAATCAAGTGGTTAGTGCTGCATTAGTAGCGGAGAGGAGGCGGATGATGAGCCAAAGAACCACGGCAAGCAAGTCCAATGACAAGCGGGGGCTTCCCGACAAGCTCTGGTCCCGACAAGGATAGATCTGTGCAGCCACAGAAGAAAGCGAAAGAAGATGGTGCAAATACCCGGTTTATTTTGTCGGGCCCTTCTGCAGGGGCTAGGTCAAGGTACTGGTGTGCGTGGTTGCTTTTCGCCTTCTCATGGCCTCGAGTAAGCTGCGCCATTACTTTCAAGCACATGAGATCACAGTGGTCACTCGCTTTCCGTTGAAGAGGATATTGCAGAATCCAGAAGCGATAGGCAGGATTGTCGAGTGGGCACTGGAACTGTCAAGCTTTGGCCTCAAGTTTGAGAGTACTTCAACTCTCCAGAGCCGAGCATTGGCAGAATTCATAGCAGAGTGGACGCCAACACCTGATGAAGAAACTCCGGAGACGAGCATCCCCGTCAAGGAAGCAAGCAAAGAATGGACCATGTACTTTGACGGTGCCTTTTCGCTCCAAGGCGCCGGTGCGGGCGTGTTACTTGTCGCACCCACCGGAGAGCACCTCAAGTACGTGGTCCAAATGCATTCCCCAAGGAGCAAGCGACAAACAATACTGCAGAGTATGAAGGCTTGCTTGCCGGACTTAGGATCGCGGCAGACCTTGGGATCAAAAAGCTTATTGTCAGGGGTGACTCACAGCTTGTCGTCCGCCAAGTGAACAAAGATTATCAGAGTCCATTGATGGAAGCCTACATTGATGAAGTGAGGAAGTTGGAAGAGCATTTTGATGGCCTGCAGATGGAACATGTTCCAAGAGCCCAGAACGATGTTGCCGATGGCCTGTCAAAATGTGCCGCACTCAAGTTGCCTGTGGAACCAGGGATCTTTGTGCTCAAGCTAACTCAACCATCTGTAACACCATCAACTGGACAGAGCAAGAAGAGGAAGTTGATTTCTGGTGATTACTTTCCGGCTGAGCTCCCCGAAGCCGCCGCCAAGAAGGTCCCCAAGATCAACACTAAGAGTGCCGAGGAGCATCGCTCCGACAAACCCTAGGGTTTGTTTCTCATGAAGCGAGCGCCCCGACAAGTTTTGCTCGGCAAGCTTGCGGGGAACATCAAGCTCGGCTGAATGATGATTCTTGTCAGAGAAGCGGATGTTCCCAAGCAGCGCATTTACGCCTTTAGTCCTTGTTGTCGAGCCACAAGCTCCGGCATGGGCGCAGCAGATCGTTCGTTTCCTTCAAACAGGAGAACTTCCCGAAGAGCAAGAAGAAGTGGAGAAAGTAGCCCGGCAATCAAGTATGTACCAGTTTGTTGACGACGTATTGGCTGAAGGAGATTCAATGGAGTGAAATTGAAGTGCATTCCCGGGAAGATGGATGTGTTGTTGGCGGAGATACATGGAGGCATATGTGGTCACCACATTGGCGCAAGAGCACTTGCCGCAAAGCTTTCCGGCAAGGCTTCTTTTGGCCAACAGCCTCCAGATGCAATCGCACAAGTAACCAAGTGTGAAGCGTGCCAGTTCCACTCCAAGCAGATACATCAACTAGCTCAAGCTCTCCAGACAATCCCTTTGTCCTGGCCATTTTCGGTCTGGGGGCTCGACATCCTCGGCCCCTTTCCCCGAGCTCTCGGGGGCTTTGAGTACTTGTACGTGGCAATCGACAAGTTTACAAAGTGGCCGGAAGTGGAAGCAGTGAGGAAGGTGACAGCACAGTCAGCGGTCAAGTTCTTTAGGTCGATTGTTTGCCGTTTTGGAGTCCCTAACAGGATCATCACCGACAATGGCACATTAGCTTCACAAGCCGCACCTTCATGCAAGACGCCCAAGATCTTGGCGCCAAGATCTCGCTTCGCTTCGCTGCTCACCCGAGAAGCAACGGTCAAGCGGAGAGGGCGAATGCTGAAGTGTTGCGCGGCTCAAGACCGAACTTTCGACAAAGCTGCACAAAAGCGGAAGGAATTGGATCGAGGAGCTGCCAAGTGGTTCTTTGGTCGATCAGACGACGCCAAATCGAGCCACTGGCCAGACACCTTTTGCTCTAGTCTACGGAGCAGAGGCAATTCTCCCCACGGAACTCGTATACGGATCGCCTCGAGTGCTCGCTTATGATGAGCTTGAGCAAGAGCAGCTGCGGCAAGATGACGCTGCTGCTCCTTGAGGAAGATCGTCTTCAGCTCTTTAGACGAGCTGCTCAATACCAGCAAGCTTTGCGTCTCTACCATAGCCGCAAAGTTAATGCCAGAAGTTTCGAGGAAGGCGACCTTGTTCTTCGGCGCGTTCAATCCGCCAAGAATTCCAACAAGTTGATGCCGAAGTGGGAAGGCCCTTTGTCGGTGTCAAAACCGGCGGATCTCGGGTAGGGGGTCCCGAACCGTGCGTCTAGGCGGATGGTAACAAGAGACGAGGGACACGATGTTTTTACCCAGGTTCGGGCCCTCTTGATGGAGGTAAAACCCTACGTCCTGCTTGATTAATATTGATGATATGGGTATTACAAGAGTGGATCTACCACGAGATCAAGGAGGCTAAACCCTAGAAGCTAGCCTATGGTATGATTGTTGTAATGTATGTTGTCCTACAGACTAAAGCCCTCCGGTTTATATAGGCACCAGAGAGGGCTAGGGTTACACAGAGTCGGTTACAATGGTAGGAGATCTACATATCCGTATTGCCAAGCTTGCCTTCCACGCCAAGGAAAGTACCATCCGGACACGAGCCGGAGTCTTCAATCTTCTATCTTCGTAGTCTTGGAGTCCGGCGGATAATGATAGTCCGGCTGTCCGGACACCCCCTAGTCCAAGACTCCTCAGTAGCCCCCGAACCAGAGTCTTCAATGACGATAAGTCCGGCGTGCATAATGTTCGGCATTGCAAGGCGGGTTCCTCCCTTGAATAATCCAGAGAAGATCATGAACACCAGGATAGTGTCCGGCTCTGCAAAAATAATTTCCACATTCCACCGTAGAGAGAATAAAATATACACTAGCTCAATCTGGCGACGACACGCGCATAACATCACACCGCAACCAAGCCTTTGTTTGAATCGTTTTTACTATACCACCTTAGCACGCTTAGCGGCGCGTTTCCTTGGCACGCCTTGTCGGCGAGATCGTGTTCCCCTTATTCCGAGATTCTCATCAATACGTGCGTGGGTAACCCAACGCGCCATTGATGGTGGCGCTTGGGAGATAAGCGAGTTTTACCGGGCGGTGGGGGCGATAGTTTTGTCCGCCTATATATAAGGGATAAGGATTCACCTTCTCACCTATGCCTTCTTCCTCCTTTGCTCATCCATCCTCGCTAACTCAAGCTCCAACGCCGAGCTCGCGCATCTCGCCGACCTTCTCCGAATATGTCCGGAGCGGAGGTAAATGGTTGGCCTCCACCGCTAAGGAGGAGGACATCACCAAGCTGCTTGCGCGGATACCTTTCGGCGATATCACAGATCGGCTGCCCGACGAGGGCAGCTCATCCCTACCCCGGCCTCATGAGAGGGTCGTCTTCCTCCCCACTTCCTCCGCTGGACTGGGCTTTCCGCTCCATCCATTTGTCCGGGGCTCATGTTTTACTACGGCCTGGATTTCCACGATCCGGCGCCAACTTCATCCTCAACATCTCGGCATTTATCGTCGTAAGCGAGGCCTTCCTCTCACATCTAGCCCCACTTCGCCTGTGGCTCAAGACCTTCAACGCAAGCAAGGTTGTGAAGGGCACGCAAGCGAGAATGCGGAGGCGCCATGTTGGGCAAATTTCCCAACGTCCCTTGGCTGGAAGGGACCTTCGTGGACTCCGTCAAGGGGTGGCAATCGGGGTGGTTTTACATCACCGAGCCGCGCAAACCCACATGGGCGGCAGCCCCCGAGTTTAGATCTGGCATCCCCACGCAGCTCACCTCCTGGAAAGAGAAGGGCTTGCAGTGGGGGAATCCGGTGGAGGTGACGGGACTCCGAGCATGTATCAAGAAGATGGTGAGCAATAGGCTCAGGCTCGTCAACGTGGTCCAAGTCATGCTCATCCGGCGGATCCTCCCATGCCAAGAATGGGCATTTAATTTGTGGGAGTTCAATCCGGAACAGCACCAGGCGCTAAGCGGGCTCTTCGATACAACATACGAAGGCGCCTGGAGGGTGCTGTTCAAGGGCGCCGGTTTCCCGCCCGCGCATCAAGACCGCGGATTCAGCTCGCAGTATCCAACTGACGAGGTAAGTGATTCAACCCCATTACGGGACACTTGTGATAATTAGATTGACTCTAGTGAGGTTTCATTCTGCCTCTTCCTTTGATAGGAATGGATGGAGAAGGCCAAGCTGCTCATCAGCCCGGCTCCCATGCCAGAAGACCCAGTGGACGCCCGCTTAGCAGGGCTGCTGGTTCCGGCACCGCACGTGGTGCCGGAGAAGAAGGCCAAGAAGGTGGCCGCGGGGACTTGAAAGAGTTCCCGCAATCAGGCGTCTGATGACGACGAGGACTCCTCCCCCGAAGACGAGGAGGAGGAGTACTCTCTCCCGGAGGAGGGAGAGAAGAAAAGGAAGGCTTCCCCCATCGGGGAGGCCGAAGGGTCCAAGAGGGGGAGAACTATCCCCCCGGACAGTTTCGCCAACATCAGCGTTGGCGAGGATGAGTGGCCTCCAAGGGCCAGGCGTCCGGCAAGATCGTAAGTATCCGGATCCTTGATGTGTAATTTCTTTTATGTCGCGTAGTATCCTTCTAACGCCGCATTCTGCCCGTAGTCCGGCCAATGATGATCTCCCCGACTCATCGAGCGGGTCATTGGCCTCGTCGGATGTGAATTCCATCCCGACTGCCTCCACCCCACGCGCCGACGAGTACGTCGAGGTGGGATCCCAGAGAGGGACCCATCAGGAGGAGGTTCCGGAGGCGCCGTCAGGCAGCCTCCCGGACTTTGTGCCGGACTCTACATCGGAACCCGCAGTGGTTCCAGAGTCCGGCAAGCGGCCCCTTCGAAAGAAGGGCAGGACCGTGACGCCGGCGGCCTCCGTCCAACCAGAGGCACCGGATAACCTGTTGGAGGAGCTTAAAGGCGCTTCCATCGAAGAAGAACACCGCACTATCATGAGTGCGGTGATTGAGAAGGTTCAGCTCGCTAAGAGCGGGCTGGCCGAAGCCTGCAGCAGCCTTCTAACAGGCTTTGAGGTAAGAAGTTAAAATTATGTAATGTAATATCTGCATAGACAAGAGTCTCGATGCTTAGTTCGTGTTCAAAGAAAAGCGGACTAATGATCTAACAAGATATACGCAGGTTGCCTAAAATATGTAAATATGGGTTTGCAGTGCTGCGCTTGCCGACTCTGCCGCACTAACGGCGGAGGTTGATGTGTTGAAGAAGGATCTCGAGCGCCCGAGCAAGAGCTCGGCCATGCAAAGAAGCAGCTCGAGGAAAAGAAGGTGAGTAACACCTCTTTGAATAAGTACCTTACAGAAAAGGATTTTGGTTGCAAATAAAATTAACAAGGATAATATGTGTATTGCAGGGGCCACTAACGAGGTGGCAGCCCTGAAGGATGCTGTGTCCGCGGCCGAACGCAATGCGGCCGCGGAAGGGGCCGAGCGAGAAAAGCAAGAGGCATGGGTGGCGGAAGTTCGGCAAGAGCTCCAGGCTCTCATGGAAAAGCATGCGAGTTTGGAGCGTGACTCCAAGACTCGAGAGTCCGAGCTTGCCTCGGCTCTCGAAAGTGCCAAGTCCGCCAAGCCCGAAGCCCGTAAGGCCCTTCAGGAGGTTGAGGACATAAAGAAGATAGCGGCGGGTAAGGCATTTTTCATGCAAAGCAGGCATGTTAATGTGAACTACCTGACACTTACCCGCATTCAGAGCTCTCCAGGGGCGTTTGCAGATCTGCCTCGTAGTGCGTCTGATGCCGCCGCATTCTATCATGGCGAGGAGGGGAGCTCGACGGAGAAGGTCTTCGGTCTCAAGACGCCGAGGCCGACCATCCGGTGCCCTAAGCGACCAGGTGAAGCAAATGGTCGAACTCCTAAAGGTAGCCGAGGAGGCCATGAAGGGCCTCATAGTCCGGTGTGGCTCTCGACAAAGCTATGCTGGGAGCTACTTTGGCCTCGTCTGGGCGGCTGGTGGATGTAAGCCCACAGGTGGAGGTCGCTCAGCGCTCCGCTTTGTATTGAAGGCGCTTCGCGGGCTCTTGCCCGCATAAAGGTGCAATGGGGCAAGTTGGATGCGGAGAAGCTTCTCACGGACCCACCGCCGCCGGACAAGGAGTATCGCATGTCGGAGAAGTATTATAAAATTGTCCTGAAGGGAGACTGCGATATTGCAGATGAGTGCTCTCGAAATGTAATCTTTGAGTGAACTCGCTATGTATTTATCCTGTGCGCTGAAAACTTCGTTCATATGCGCCATGAGCAACGCTTGTTTAATTTAAAATATTACCTTACAGGCGGCTGTTTATAAAATCGAGAGATGGCAAGTCGTTGGCTTCACCCCCAAGCTGCGAAAGTGCCGGGGTGTTCGGGATAAACATGAGCACTCTTGTTCCCATTGTTGGGTCCATCGAGGAGGCGCCAACACAACGAACAAGGCAACCGGACTTATAATGCTTGAACACTCTCACTTAGCCATAGAATTCTATAATTTTAAATTTCGTGAAGCCCCGGTATTTGGAAGACCGAATCCGGGCGCTATCCACGCCTTCTTCGGACATTGTCCGAACTTATTCAAGCGGCGTGAGTCTTTATGGACCCGAAAAAACCTCTCGAACAGCGACGGTCTCTCGCCTTATCATGCCGTCGGTTTAGCTTTCTCCGAGGCGCCGCCTGCTCAACCGGGCGCAATCGCAGTGGTTCTCCCATGCTACCTTAGCCGACGGAATGGAACGTAAGGCACCAAAACATGGGGCCGGCAAACCCAACTATTGACCCAAGACATGATTCGAGCCGATTCATATAATGCTATAAGTTCGGGGTGCCGCACTTGTGAAAGTGTTCGGACTTAATCACACCATAATTTGGGGAACAGAAGCCCCTGGCGTATTCGGCCGTACCAAAATATACGGGTGCAGGATGTCATGTGATGAACATATATATATATATATATAAGATAATGCCATTGCGATAAAAATTGCTGCATTATTTATGAAAGAAAGTCTGCTAGTAGAGCGGACTGATACAAATAGTGCGGTAAGCAAGGGATTTGGACTAAGTAAACATGTCCCCCTCCAGGGATGACTGCGGACTTGGTGTATATAATTGAATTTAATGCTCGTAATTGAGACCACCTGGATGTTCGTCGCGGCCTTCTTTAGTCCCTGACTGTTGCATCATGAGTTCGGCAGGTTTCGCCGCCGGACAGGGCTTCTGGTTAACAGAGTCCTGCGTACATAAAATAAAAAATAAAAAAAAGGGGGGCACACTTGCGAGCCCCCGGTGTGGTCGAACCGTACTCTGGGTCTGTTGCGATCGTGCCCCCTCCCCTATGCCCATGGTATCTCCAAGGCGCAATGATGTACGCAGAGTGTTATTCTTGCGATCATCTTGTGGCGAGGTTGGGGCCGCATTACTCTGGCGATGCTCGATCGCGCCAGTGGTCTTGGTTGGCATTGCTCGGGCGCTTTGTCAGATCCGCCGCTTAACGGCGGACTAGAGAATTGCCTTAGAAGGCTGCTCAGTATCGCCGCGAGAGCCATCAGACGTTCCTCCGTTCGGAGGGAGCGTTCCGTATTCCCATTGACCGTGATGACTCCACGAGGGCCTGGCATCTTGAGCTTTAGGTATGCATAATGCGGCACCGCTGAATTTTGCAAACGTGGTTCGTCCGAGCGCAGGCATGATAGCCGCCGTGAAGCGGGACTATGTCAAGATTAATTCTTCGCTCGAAATTATCCGGGATCGAAGGCCACTTCGGTGTGATCGAGCCTGCATAGCTTGGCTTCCACTCCTGGTATGACACCTTTAAAGGTTGTCTTTGTAGGTTTAATCCTTGATGGGTCTATGCCCATTTTGCGACTTGTATCCCGATAAAGCAGTGTTCAGGCTGCTACCGCCGTCCATCAGGACTCTCGTGAGGCGGAACCCATCGACGATTGGGTCTAAAACCAATGCGGCGAATCCGCCATGGCGTATGCTGGTCGGATGGTCTCTTCAATCGAAAGTGATCGGACAAGAGGACCATGGGTTGAACTTTGGGGCGACTGGCTCCATCACATACACGTCCCGTAGTGCGCGTTTCCTCTCCCTCTTGGGTATGTGGGTCGCGTATATCATATTCACCGTCCGCACTTGTGGGGGAAAACCCTTCTATCCTCTATTGTTCGGCAGCCGGGTCTCCTCCTCGTCGTCGCTATTTAGCCCCTTGTCATTGTTTTCGGCAATTAACTTGCCGGCCTGCTTGAACACCCAGCAATCTCTATTGGTGTGGTTAGCTGGCTTTTCAGAGGTGCCATGTATCTGGCATAAGCGGTCGAGTATTCGGTCCAGATTGGACGGACCCGGAGTGGTTCTTTTAAATGTCTTCTTCCACGACGGGTTTAGAGCCTCGAAATCGCATTGACGGTCGATCCTCCTTATCGCCGCCGTTACGCGGCGCTTTGTTTTTGTTGCGACGTGACTGCCGTTGTTGTCCTTGGTATCCGGACTGCCAGAGTTTTTACGAGATTGTTGCTGCGGGCTAGCCAGCTGTCCTCTCCGCAAAAGCGGGTCATTAACGATGTGAGGGCTGCCATGGATTTCGCTTTTCCTGCCCCAGGTGCCGGGCTAGCCATTCGTCCCGGATGTTATGTTTGAAGGCCGCAAGGGCCTCTGCATCCGGACAATCGACGATTTGATTTTTCTTCGTCAAGAACTGTGTCCAGAATTGTCTGGCCAATTCATCTGGCTGCTGAATGATGTGGCTTAGGTCATCGGCGTCTGGTGGTCGCACATATGTGCCTTGGAAGTTATCAAGGAATGTGGCCTCCAGGTCTTCCCAACACCCAATTGACTCTGCGGGCAAGCTGTTAAGCCAATGCCGAGCTGGTCCTTTAAGCTTGAGTGGGAGGTACTTGATGGCGTGGAGATCGTCGCCGCGGGCCATATGGATGTGGAGAAGATAGTCTTCGATCCACACCGCGGGGTCTGTTGTGCCATCCTAAGATTCTATGTTTACGGGTTTAAACCCTTCGGGGATCTGATGATCCATTACTTCGTCAGTGAAGCATAGCGGGTGTGCGGCGCCCCTGTATTGAGCGATATCGTGACGCAGCTCGAGAGAGCGCTGTCTGCTGTGTTCGGCCCTGCCGGGGTTATTGTATCCGGCGCGACGGTATTCGTCGTGGGTCGTAGGGCGCCCACGTGATCCATAGATGGATCTGGATTGCCTTGCTTTGTCCTCCAATATGTCTCGCAAGTCTAGGCTTCGTACTTTTGGAGCGATGCCGGGGTACGGTAGTGGCTGGGGGCTTGGATGCCTCTCTGTCACGACCACGCGGTGGTCGGTCAGCCATGTCGTGCGCTGGTGATGGAGGTGTGTATGCTTCCTCCTCTAATCGGGGGAGCAGCTTGCTTCTTGGGTAACTTTTGGAGGGACGTTCGAGTTTATACTCTTCGGCCGAGAGGACCTCGGTCCATCGATCGGCAGCAGGTCCCGATCAGCTTGAAGATCTTGCTGCTTTTCTTTAGGCTGTTTGTTTGTGGCGATAAGCCCGCGCTTGAAGCGCTCTTGTTCGACGGGATCCTCGAGTACATTTAATTCGTCATCGTTGAGGCTTGCTTCGTCTTGGAGGGAGGCATATAGTTATGATCCTCAACCTCTTCGTCTGCCGCCCCCTCATGAGGGCTTGCTTCGCATCCTCCTGCGCCGAGTCTTCTTTGGAGGGATTGTCTTTGGCGCTCTCGGAGTGTTATTATCTCCTGTGCCGGAATCTCCATTCTTGCTGTGGCGGGATTTAGAGCGGCGCCACTGACGCCGGTGTTTGGGCTGCTTCTTTAAAGAGTCTGCCTCCGTTGTTTCTTCGCCGTCCCCGTCTTTTGGGGTGTCCACCATATATATGTCGTATGACGAGGTGGTCTTCCAGTGCCCTATAGGCGCTGGTTCCTGTTCGTCTCCGGCATCGTCGTCCATAGCATCGATGTCTTCGGAGTCGTAGTCTAGCATGTCGCTTAGATCGTTGACATGGGCTACAAAGTGGGTGGTGGGTGGGCTCAAATTTCTTCGTCGTCCGTACCCCAACCATCCCGCCATAGTCCGCCAGACTCTCTGATAGCGAGAGATGCTTTAGTGAATTCAGGATATCGCCAAAAGGCGAGTGTTGGAAGATGTCCGCGGTGGTGAATTCCATAACCGCGCCTAATCCGGATCGATTGGTAGGGCGCGGGAGGTTGAGTCCGCAAGGAGTCCGGCACCTCGAGATCACGAAGTTCGCGAGGACAAGATTGGTTTTCGGCTCCATCGCCGTGGATGTTGAAGCCCCGGTGGCGTCTATCCACCGCCCTCGATCTGGGCGATCGGCTCGGGCTAATGGCGAAGCGGATCCGTGTCACGCCACCAAGGCACTTTCGTTGGCGGCGAGCTAGATCATGCCCATCGTTACTGAGGCGCACGCTGGCTGCGCTCGAGTCCGTCGAAGATCAAGTCTCCGCGACAACGGCCGTGAAGTTTAAGCGAATCGACTCGACGGCAGGGGCGTAGCTTTTGATCTGCTCCAGATGGCCAAGTGAATTGGCCCGAGGCGGCCGCCGAATCTGAAGATCTGTCCGGGAGAAAAGTCTCACCACGACAGCGTTGCTGGTTGAAGATGCCATCAAGCCTATCGGTGACGACATAGAGGAACTCTCAATGAAAGCACCAATGTCGATGTCAAAACCGGCGGATCTCGGTAGGGGGTCCCAAACTGTGCGTCTAGGCGGATGGTAACAAGAGGCGAGGGACACGATGTTTTTACCTGTGTTCGGCCCTCTTGATGGAGGTAAAACCCTACATCCTGCTTGATTAATATTGATGATATGGGTATTACAAGAGTGGATCTACCACGAGATCAAGGAGGCTAAACCCTAGAAGCTAGCCTATGGTATGATTGTTGTAATGTATGTTGTCCTACGGACTAAAGCCCTCTGGTTTATATAGGCACCGGAGAGGGCTAGGGTTACACAGAGTCGGTTACAATGGTAGGAGATCTACATATCCGTATTGCCAAGCTTGCCTTCCACGCCAAGGAAAGTACCATCCGCACCACGAGCGTAGTCTTCAATCTTCTATCTTCGTAGTCTTGGAGTCCGGCGGATAATGATAGTCTGGCTGTCCGGACACCCCCTAGTCCAGGACTCCCTCACCCTTATCGGGTGAAGCGAGTCACTAGACCCGGCGCTGTCCGCCTTGAGACCGAAGATGGCTTTCCGGTGAGCAACTCCTGGAACATAGAGCATCTTCGTAAGTTTTACCCATGAGGCGCGATTCTTGGGAACCTCTTGTCCCTAGAACCACCTTTTGTACAAGCCTTGCCGCTGTTGCATGTAACCCTTTGTACAAAGCCAGGCGCAGATCCCGTGCATAAATAAAGATCATATGCTCCGCACATCTTGTCAAATATCATGCCTTTTTCCTTTTTTGCATGTATTATCTGACACTTTGTGCAGCTCTTGCCTCCGGTAAGCAATAACGAGCCTTAAGGCTCCATATCTTTATTTTCTCTTCTTTCTTTTTTCTCAAAAAGAAGGTTCCTTCGCCCACAAGTTCACCAGGGGAGGGAGGAGAAGATAATGGTGTGGACCGGGCGTTGTTCAAAGAAGTATAGCCTTGCCGGGACGCAGACGATAGAAAAGCTAAGTCGCCAAAGTTTGAGCACAATCAGTTTTTAATTTTTTAAGTTATCTTCCTTGAACGACCGTACTTTGTATGGAAAACTCAGCTTGCGGAGGAACCAACTCGTGGCTAGTTGCGCCTTACTTTGTTTCGAGTCCGCTCAACAACGTAAGTGTCTTGCGACTAGTTCCGACAAGGTTTCGTCTCGGAGGCAACACCGCCACAGAAGTCTTGACGTTCGTTTTCGGCGCTTCATGGCAAGGGTGTCTGCGCCGGCAAGTTCCCTAAAAGCATAGGATGAAAACATACAAGGGAGGGAATCAAGTAAAGGGAATAACATAGCAAATACTACCCAGAATAAAGTTATATTACAAAAATGACTTGCCGCGCTCTAATAGATTGTTCCCGTAACATGTTTGGCAGTGGCAAGAAAAAGGAGAAAACACGCGGCCTAATCTACGCGGTCGCCATCAACCCTCCTGACTTCATTTACCTTGTCCACAATGGGTGTGACAAGGGCTTTGAGCTCTGCAAGATCAGCACCCGCCGGCCGCTTCTTGAGAACATTGGTGAGGTTGAGGTTTGGATTGCGGAAGAGCACCTTCACCAACACCTTCTCCAAGACTCTGGCGCAGATTGCGCGCGACTCGTCAGCTAGCTGCTTTGGGATCCTTTCCCGGAGTTGCTGGAGAGCCGTCACCACACCCTTGAAAAAAAGAGTAAGCTTGGCGCTGGGCTGGAGGTTCTCGTTGGAGGAGTACCAAGCCCGCCAAGTCGATTCGCCAGCTCCTCGTCGATATTGCAGCGATGTTGACGAGGCCCTCCGTCGAGCTCCACCGAGCCACGAAGGTGTTTTGAGTCTCGGCGGCCCTCGTTAGCAGCTCCTCGTTGGCCTTGATCTCTTTCTTCAAATCCTCCTCTCGCTTCTTGGCGCCGTCCAGCGTCTTCGTCAGTGTGGCCAGCTTCAGCTCCAGATCAGCATTTGAGTCCTTGGCGGCGTTCACTTCCTTTCCCTTGTCGGCGAGTTGGGCTTGCAGATCACCATGAGCGAGGGCATCCTTCTTGCGTTCGCGCTGGAGCGCGGCAAGCTCCTCATTCTTCCCTTTCAAATCAGCCTCCAGCTGCGTCATCTTCACCTCCAGTTCCATCTTGGCGGCCTCAGCAGCTGCGGCAGCGTCCTTCGCTTCCTTGAGTGCCCCGCCAAGTGATTGCTCACGTGCGGCGAGCTCCTCTTCGTAACTGTCCAAGTTGACCTTCCTCTGCGTCAGCTCGCCTTCTCGCGTGGACAGCCCCTCGGCGGCAAGCCGCAGTTGCTCTTCGGCTTCTGCCTTCTCGAGGATGAAGGCCTTCCGCGCCTCGACAAGCTGCGCCCTCTCCTCCGCAATGGACCGGAGGGCCTCTTGGTTGCGGCTCTGGAGCTCCTCCGCATGCTTCTCTATGTCAATTCCCGCCCGCGCGACAAGCGCTTCCGGACTCGGCTTTGCTTGCCGGGCGCGGTAGAGCGACACCAACTTCGAGCAATCGCTCCTCTTCGACTTCGCCATCGCTGCTGCTTGGCGCGTCACCACTGTCACCCTGCCAAGGCGAGCACTTCTCCGTCAAATACCTCTCCTTCAATCGGGCGCCACAGCTCGGCGCCCGGGAAGCTTGATGAAGACACCTCGCCGGCCTTCAAGTAGGCGCTGGCTGGGGCTCTTGAGCCGGTGCTGCGTCGGCGGCGGCGGAGGGTCGGCGGTCGGTGTAGCGCCTTGCGCTCCTGCGCCCTCGGGTCGTCGGTCGATCGCCGGACCCTCGCCACCTCTGCGCCCGGCAGCCTTGGCGGCCTCTTCACGGTAGGATCGTCGGCGCGGCTGTTCCTCGATGGCGGCAGATCATCGATGTTGCGCGTCGTCCTCCTCGCCGGTGGCCTTGGTCTCCATCGGATATGTGGGAGGGGGGTCTGAAGACAGGAAGAGGAAGAAAAAGTCAAGCAAATATCCAAAAAAGAAGATCATAAGAAGAACCCAAGGGAAAATTTCCGACAAGGAGGGTTACCTGTGCTGGGCTCTGTGGTCATGGACTCCACCACCGGAGGTTCGCCGGTCCCGTCCCTTGCCGGGGAACTGCCCCTTGCCGGGGACCTCTCCCTTGCCGGAGAGCGCTCCCTTGTCGGGGAATCGCCCCTTTGCGGCGTAGTCGAAGCAGATAGCACCTCAGGAGCGGCTTCTGGTTGTTCCTGATGGACCTGTTTTGCTCCTACACAAACAAATCAACAATCAAGATATCAGCAAGGAAGGAGCACCCATGCGCGCCCCACAACAGGAAGTGAACAAGTACTTACGCTGGGGGTTGCGCTGGGGGCTGCTTCGAGGAGAGGTTGCCGGGTCCGTCAAGGTGGTCTCGGACGTGTCCTCTGCCGTCACAGCAGGATCGTCCTCGATGACAACCACGGGGACCTTGGCCCTCTTTGCCGCTCTCTCGGCCAGAGTCCTGAAATGGAACGAGGTTTAGAGGGAAGCGAATCAGATACAAGACAAGAAACAGCAAGAAACGAAGAAGTATAAATACAACAGGAAGAAAGTCTTACTCCTCCTCCTCTTCTTCCTCCTCGTCGGAGCTGAGCGCAGAAAGGTCGAAGTCCGGTACCCTTTCTGCGTGACGAGGCGGAGGAGTAGGCTCCCTTGGACGCTTGGCGGGAGCTGCGGCAGGATCGGGTGCAGCGGCTCGAGAAGGCCCCGCTCCAGTTGCCGGCGCGACGTGAGATGCTCCCGCGGCGACGGTGCTTGTCGCGGTGGAGCGTGTCCCGCGGCGCTGCGGCTGTTGGCCTGCTTGCCGCCCTGCTGTGTCTCCAGTCCTACGGAGGCGCCCTCTTGGTTGAGCTGGGGGCTGCGCTGGGGGCTCCGCCTGCGGCAAGCTACTCGAAGACGGCTGGTCACTTGCGCCCCTGGCAGGCTTGCTCGCCTCGGCTTCGGGCTCCCCCTCGCCAACGACCTCCCCGCCAAGATCCTCTCGGTCGGCAAGGCTTGCCGCCTCGGCTGCCTCTGCCTCCTCCAAAGTAAACCCGAACTTGCCCGCGGCGGCGACTGCCGCTGCCTCTTCCACCCTGGTGGCGATGTACCGCATCTCGTCATCAGTGGTGTCGCGGGTGAGGAGCCTCTGCTCGTCGGCACGGACTGCTACTTCCACCAAGCCGTCAAAGAATTGCCGCACGACATCGTCGGAGGGCTCCTGCCAAGTTGGGATAATCCCGTGCGAGTCGCACTCCGGCATCATTGCGCGGATGCGATCAAGCTGGGAGTTGTTACCTGATGGGGCGACGCCTGCGGCAGCCTGAAACACTCCGGATGGTTGGGGTCGTGCTTGAACAGCTCCTTGAGCATCCCGTCCAACTCCAAGACAGTGAAGTTAAAATTGAGGCCAGGGCGCAGCCTCATAATATCCGCCGGGCCCCCGAACAGCCAAAGGGCCTCCCCTCTCTGCGGAGAGCGTCGCGGCGGCGAAGAAAGTCCGCGCCGACAGCCCCTACAGTGAGCCCGGCAAGCCTGAGCCGCAGGATCCGGGTGGTGGCGATCTTCAGCTTAGCATCGTCCGCCGCCAGGGCGCTCCAGTCGCCGCCGCGCACTACTCGGGCTTGGTGCAAATTGGTGAATGGCTGCGGATCTGCGTCAACAATCCAACACCATTCGGCCCTCCACTCATCCCATTTGCTGCGGAGCTCCCCCTCCAGATAGACCTCCTTCTTGCCGGCCCTCGAGATCCAGGCGATCCCGCCAGACAAGGGCTCTCCTTTCTCGACCTGGGGCATGAAATAGTGGCGGAAAAGGGCTACATTGGGGTGGATTCCGACGAAGTTCTCGCAAAGATGCGCGAAAACCGCCAAGGTCAGAACGGCGTTGGGGGTGAAGTCGAGGAGATGGAGCCCGTACATGTTCATAATGTCGCAGAAGAAATCGGAAAAGGGCGGGCAGAGCCCGCAGTAGAAGAACAAGGGGAAGAAGTAGTACCCTCTTGGACACCGCTTCGAAGTAGAAGCTTCGGCGGAGAGTGCCTGCGTGCGCGGATGTGCCCGCGTCTCCGTCGACCAGAAAAGATAGAACCACTCCCGCAGCGCCTCGGCGGTGAGCTCGAAGTGCTCGCTCCTTGCGCAGCGCCTCAAGCCGCAGCGCCTCGGCCGACTTCGCACTCTTCCCGGTCTTCGGAGCCATGGCGGAGGCGGTGGGGGAGAGCGGGGGCGTTGGCGGCGATGGCGGCGACGGGCGGCGGAGCGCTGCTCTCTTTCGGCTTGGGAAGCGGAGGGGAGCGGCGGAGCTTTCTGAGGAAGAAACCGCAAGTGGCGAAGGTGGGGGAATGGCCCCTGTTTCCTCTGCTTATAAAGAGGAGAGGCGAACGTTACGCCTTTTTCGATTAAAGTATCGCCCACGATCTCTCCCACGACGCCGCATTCGACGCGTGCTGCTCTGGGAGGCGCGGTGGATACGGAGTTAGATTTGGTATGGACCCAGGCCGCGCGTGCCCGTGCCCTGTTTTGGGCCTGGCCCAACAGCGCTCGGCACCGTGTATGGCCCAGGCCCGGGGGCTCCTGTCGGTGTACTAAAGTAGGGGTACCTTAGTATCCCGAACTTGTGCACGGGTAGTCGCAGCGCCCACCGGCAAGGCTTGTCGGACGCCCGCCAAGATCCTCCATAGCTCATATTGATGCCATTCAAGAACAAAGTGTTTCAACTAAGAAGACAAGACTCCGGCAAGAGGAGCTTGCCGGGAAGGCCAACCAAGGCATTTCAAGAAACTTCCCGCGGCGCGCCGTGCGTCCCGGCAAGACCCGGCGAGCGACAAGCTTTCGGGTGCGACAAGACAACGACCGCGACAAGGCGCTTGCCGCGGCGAAGCCACCTCTCTGTGCCCACGCTCCAGCGCATCCAACGACGTGTCGCCCCAAGATCGTTCCTGGCGCACGTGGCGGGCGGCTGTGCAGCCAAGCGGTGCGAGGTGGCAAGTGGAGATGACGAGAAGGCCATCGTGGCAAGCGGTGGTGCCCCAAACGGTCGTTTTACGCAGACTGTTTATGCGACCGACGGGCATTAAATGCCCTTGTCCCCCCGCCGTCGAGTTAGGTAGGGTGCCTTTGAGATAGCAGTTGTACCAACCCTCTTTTTACATTTGTACCCTCATGCTGCGTTGCCACAGCCGGTGACCCTTTAGCCTATAAAAGGAGGCCCATGCGAAGCGTGGGGGTTCGACTCATTCGAAACTACAGAGCGCTCACACTCTTGAGCAAGAACACAATACAAACACAAAGCAGCAGTAGGAGTTTTATCTCTCCCGAGAGCTCCGAAGCTGGGTAAAAATCCCTCGCGTGCTTCGCCTCGATCTGCTCTTTGTGCGCCCTCTGCTCCCTGCCGGACCGAGAAGGGGCCTGCCCCATAGGTGCTCGTTTCCACGACACTATGTGTTTGTCTATGTATTCACACATGTATCATGTTTTCGGTTAATACAATTCTAGCATGAATAATAAACATTTATCATGATATGAGGAAATAAATAATAACTTTATTATTGCCTCTAGGGCATATTTCCTTCAAGGAGGCGCTCGATGCTCTGGCCCTTGACCACGCCAGCAAGCTGAAAGAGGCCCTCGACCATGCTGAAGCGGCAGAGGCCACCAGGATTGAGCTGGCCGGCAAGGTGGAAAAGCTGGAGGCGAACCTGGCCAAGCTCACCAAGGAGATCTCCACGCTCAAGGACGACAGAGAAAAGACTCTCTATGACCTGGCGGAGATGCAGACCACCATATCTGACAAAACCAAGCTGCTCTCCAAAGTCAACAAGTCCATTGATGATCTGAAGTTGAAGCTGGACAACCAGGAGAAGATGCTTTCAGAGTCCAAAGCCCGTGAACTGATCCTGGCCAAGGATCTCGCGAATGAACAGCTGCTGCTGCAGACTGCCGCCTCTTCCCACAACGAGCTTGTGGAGAGCATGCAGCTTTGGACCAGTCACCTAGTGGACATCGCGGAGAAGATCACCACGCAGCTGATTGCCATGGGCATGCCAAACTTCAGGTTCTCCCACGAGACGAGGGTGGCCGAGAGCGCCAGGTTGTCGGAGTTCTTCAAGCGTTGTTCTTGCCGCCCTGAAGCTGCTCCGGTCCACTAGGGCGGCCTACCTAGCCGAGGAGTCCCGGCAACTTTGCCGAGACGCCTTGATCAAGGTGCTCACCAAGGTGGCGCACTGGAACCCCAACGTCGACTTTGCTCAGGTGCTCGACAGCTTGCCGGAGGACGTCGACCGTCAAGCGCTCAGGGAGCACATCGAGCCCATCATCAGTTGTGTCAGTGGAGTCACGAGGCTGGAGGGCCAGCGCCAGGATTAACTGCTTCATTCCTTGTAGTTCCTGCGAGTTCGTACCCAAGACAGATTATCTTAAGTTAGAATCATGGAAACTTTTGATGTAATATAACTTTTGCTGTACTTTGAACTGGGTGCATGTTATCTTCCCGTTCTAGTTCGTCCTTGTATTTTCGGCACCCTACGCTTAGTTGGATAGGCCTGCCGGCACGTGCACCCCTTGCCGTAGGCGCTAGAAGGATGGATCCTTAGCAGCCTACAGAGGGCGTCGACGCTAACGGGCTACCCTGCCGCTCTTGACGCAGTCACCTAGACTATCGAGTGGACTCGAGGCAGAACAAGGGCGGTATCAATTACGGCAAGGTACCCTACCATTCTTAGCAGAGCGCAACACCCAAACTATTGAGCAGCCTCGAAACAGAGCAGGGGCGTTGCCAATCATGGCAGGGATCCTTTTGCGTGCAGGTTCTTCATACAAGGACAAAAACCATCGAGGGGGATAACCTCATAAAAAGGGAAAATTACTCAAAGTTAAGATAGCTTAGCTTTTTGTTGCTATGCGAATCATCGTTGCGGCCGTAGACGTTGCCGCTCGCCGGGCCCTTCGCACCAGGATGGCATGGACGACCTCGATCGGGCTGGCTGCTGCGGTCACCTTCTTCTTCGGCGCCATGGCGACGAAGAAACTGTTGCCCTAACCAATGGACCATATTCTCACAACTAATGCCCCCTGCCCGACACGCCAAAGATGTCGGGGAAACCGATCACCTATGGGGTCACAAGGATCCCTTCTACGTTCGGCCAAGTGTTAGTTGAACGAAGAGCAGGTAGAGCCGTTAGCACACAGAGGATTTTTATCCAGGTTCGGGCCGCAAGGATGCATAATACCCTAGTCCTGCTTTGTCTGGTTATATGTGTGTTTTTGAGCTTTTGAACTAGCTACGGTGCGTGCTTTGTCCAAAAGTTCAAATCCTCTCTCTGTGCGCCTTGGGCCTCCTTTTATACACAAAGGGTTTGCCACAGTGACACATAGGAGGTGGCAAGTTACAGTGATACGAGCTTATCGCTCGATCACGTAGGATAAGCGCATTTAGTGCGTTGCCTACGTGTCCTTTCGCTTTCTTGGGGACGGCAATAGAGGCCATCTCATCCTTCGCCGCTCCTCCTCGCCTCGCCACGTGTCTGGGCCGACGAGGCATGCAGCACCACGCTGGCCAACCAGCTGCTGTGTTGGCAAAATGGTAGGCTTCCACGAAGATCTGCATGCCACCACGCAGGCGCCTGCTTAGCTGGCATGCCTATCGTTGCGCTGGAGTGATGGTGAAGTGGCGAAACCTTGCCGAGTGCGGGCTTGGACGCGGCCCAGCGATCGTCCCCGGCAAGGCTTGCCGGGGGCCTTGGAGTCGTCCCCATCAAGGGTCTTGCCGGGGGTCTTCGTCTTCCGATCCCACGTGGACTCGTGGGTTGCCAATATTTGTGAGGGGCCGCATGCTACCAGACATGTGCTCTCCAAATGTTGGTCTTAACGTTGTCGATGGTGTCAGAGCTCTCAACCCCAAGGGTGGTGGCCCTGCTGGTCTCTTTGCAAGCTGCCCCGGCAAGGAGCTTGCCGGGGGGGCTCTGCAGGTCGCCTCGGCAAGGCTTGTTGCCGGGCTTGTCCCTGCCCGCCTCTTGCTGCTTGTTGCCTTGAGTGTCTGTTTTGATATTCTTTGTTCTTGTCTTGCCTCCTGAGAAGAAGGGGGAAGGGAGAGAGGGGGGGAAGGAAAGGGGGGCCGCACCCCCTCCTCTAGTCCAATCCGGTTTGGCTAGGGGGCGCGTGCTACCTCCTGTCCACCGGCCTCCTCTCTCTACTAAGGCCCATGAAGGCCCAATACTCTCTCGGGGGGGGGGGGGTCCGGTAACCTCCCGGTACTCCAAAAAATGTTTGAGCCTGAAACATTCCCGGTGTCCGAACATAATCTTCAAATATATAAATCTTTATGTCTCGACCATTTCGAGACTCCTCGTCATGTCTGTGATCTCATCCGAGACTCCGAACAAATTTCGGTCATCAAAATCACATAACTCTTAATACAAATCGTCAACGAACGTTAAGCGTGCGGACCATACGGGTTCGAGAACTATGTAGACATGATCGAGACACATATCCAATCAATAACAAATAGCGGAACCTGGATGCTCATATTCGCTCCTACATATTCTACAAAGATCTTTATCGGTCAAACCGCAAAACAACATGCGTTGTTCCCTTTGTCATTGGTATGTTACTTGCCCAAGATTCGATCGTCGGTATCATCATACCTAGTTCAATCTCGTTACCAGCAAGTCTCTTTACTCGTTCCATAATGCATCATCCCATAACTAACTCATTAGTCACATTGCTTGCAAGGCTTATAGTGATGAGCATTACCGAGACGGCCCAGAGATACCTCTTTGATACACGGAGTGACAAATCCTAATCTCAATATATGCCAATTCAACAAACACCTTCGAAGACACCTGTAGAGCATCTTTATAATCACCCAGTTACGTTGTGACGTTTGATAGCACACAAGGTTTTCCTCCGGTATTTGGGAGTTGCATAATCTCATAGTCAGAGGAACATATGTATAAGTCATGAAGAAAGCAGTAGCAATAAAACTGAACGATCATTATGCTAAGCTAAGGGATGGGTCTTGTCCATCACATCATTCTCCTAATGATGTGATCTTGTTCATCAAATGACAACACGTGTCCATGGCTAGGAAACTTAACCATCTTTGATCAACGAGCTAGTCAAGTAGAAGCATACTAGGGACACGATGTTTTGTCTATTTATTCACACATGTATCAAGTTTCTGGTTAATACAATTCTAACATGAATAATAAACATTTATCATGATATAAGGAAATATAAAATAACAACTTTATTATTGCCTCTAGGGCATATTTCCTTCTGTCTCCCACTTGCACTAGAGTCAATAATCTAGTTCATGTCGCCATGTGATTTAACACCAAAAGTTCACATATGTATGTGATTAACACCCATAGTTGACATCGCCATGTGACCAACAACCAAAGGGTTTACTAGACTCAATAATCTAGTTCACATCTCTATGTGATTAACACTCAAAGAGTACAATGCTCTGCATGGAGCTACTCTAGCTAATTGTTCCCACTTCCAATATGCATCCAGATTGAGAGTCAGAGTCATCCGGATCGGTGTAAAAGCTTGCATTGACGTAACTCTTTACGACAAACTCTTTATCACCTCCATAACCGAGAAATATTTCCTTAGTCCTCTTAGGTAACTAAGGATAACTTTGACCGCTATACAGTGATCTACTCCTGGATCACTATCATACCCCCTTGCCAAACTCATAGCAAGGTACACAACTGGTCTGGTACATAGCATGGCATACTTTATAGAACCTATGACTGAGGCATAGGGAATGACTTTCATTCTCTTTCTATTTTCTGTTGTAGTCGGGTTTTGAGTCTTACTCATCTTTACACCTTGCAACACAGGCAAGAACTCCTTCTTTAACTGTTCCATTTTGAATTACTTCAAAATCTTGTCAAGGTATGTACTCATTGAAAAATCTTATCAAGCGTCTTCGATCTATCTCTATAGATCTTGATGCCCAATATGTAAACAGGTTCACCGAGGTCTTTACTTTGAAAATCTCCTTTCAAACTTTCCTTTATGCTTTCCAGAAAATTCTACATCATTTCCGATCAATAATATGTCATTCACATATACTTATCAGAAAGGTTGTAGTGCTCCCACTCACTTTCGTGTAAATACATGCTTCACCACAAGTCTGTATAAAACTATATGCTTTGATCAACTCATCAAAGTGTATATTCCAACTCCGAGATGCTTGCACCAGTCCATAGATGGATCGCTGGAGCTCGCACACTTTGTTAGCACCTTTAGGATTGACAAAACCTTCTGGTTGTAGCATATACAACTCTCCTTAGAGATATCCATTTAAGGAATGCAGTTTTGACATCCATTTGCCAGATTTCATAAAATATGGCAATTGCTAACATGATTCGGACGGACTTTAAGCATCGCTACGGTTGAAAAAATCTCATTGTAGTCAACATCTTGAACTTGTCGAAAACCCTTTTGTGACTAGTCAATCTTTGTAGACAGTAATATTACCGTCAGCGTCAGTCTTCTTCTTGAAGAACCATTTATTTTCTATGGCTTGCTGATCATTGGGCAAGTCCACCAAAGTCCACACTTTGTTCTCATACATGGATCCCATCTTAGATTACATGGCTTCCAGCCATTTCGCGGAATCTGGGCTCATCATCGCTTCCTCATAGTTCGTAGGTTCATCATCGTCTAGTAACATGACTTCCAGAATAGGATTACCGTACCACTCTGGTGCGTACCATACTCTTTTTGACCTACCAGGTTCGGTAGTAACTTGATATGAAGTTTCATGATCATCATCACTAGCTTCCTCACTAATTGGTGTAGGAATCACTAGAACTGATTTCTGTGATGAACTACTTTCCAATTCAGGAGAAGGTACAATTACTGTTGGGGAACGTAGTAATTTCAAAAAAATTCCTACCCACACGCAAGATCATGGTGATGGCATAGCAATGAGAGGGGAGAGTGTTGTCCACGTACCCTCGTAGACGGTAAGCGGAAGCGTTAGCACAACGCGGTTGAGGTAGTCGTACGTCTTCACGATCTGACCGATCCAAGCACCGAACGTACGACACCTCCGAGTTCAGCACACGTTCAGCTCGATGGCGATCCCGGGCTCCGATCCAGCAAAGCTTCGGGATGAGTTCCACGGACGACGGCGTGGTGGCGATGATGATGTTCTACCAGCAGGCTTCGCCTAAACTCCGCGAGATATGACCGAGGTGGAATATGGTGGAGGGGCACCGACACGGCTAAGGAACGATCCGTAGATCAACTTGTGTGTCTCTAGGGTGCCCCCGCCTCGTATATAAAGGAGCAGGGGAGGCCGGCCGGCCCTAGGGGCGCGCCAAGGAGGGGGAGTCCTCCTCCTAGTGGGTGTAGGACTCCCTTTCCTAGTCCAACTAGGAAGGAGGAAGGGGAAGGAAAGAGAGGGAGAGGAGAGGAAGAGGGGCGCCCCCCCCTAGTCAGTCGGACTCCCCATGGGAGGCGCGCCACCTCTGGGCTGCTGCCCTCTCTCCCCTCGGGCCCACTAAGGCCCAATACTTCCCGGGGGTTCCAACCCCTCCCAACTCCGTTTTCTCCAAATCACCCGAACACTTCGGTGTCCGAATATAGTCGTCAATATATCAATCATTATGTCTCGGCCATTTCGAGACTCCTCTTCATGTCCGTGATCACATCCGGGACTCCGAACAAACTTCGGTACATCAAAACTTATAAACTCATAATAAAACTGTCATCGTAACGTTAAGCGTGCGGACCCTACGGGTTCGAGAACTATGTAGACATGACCTAGAACTATTCTCGGTCAATAACCAATAGTGGAACCTGGATGCCCATATTGGTTCCTACATATTCTACGAAGATCTTTATCGGTCAAACCGCATAACAACATATGTTGTTCCCTTTGTCATCGGTATGTTACTTGCCCGAGATTCGATCGTCGGTATCCAATACCTAGTTCAATCTCGTTACCAGCAAGTCTCTTTACTCGTTACGTAATGCATCATTCCGTAACTAACTCATTAGCTACATTGCTTGCAAGGCTTATAGTGATGTGCATTATCGAGAGGGCCCGGAGATACCTCTCCGACAATCGGAGTGACAAAACCTAATCTCGAAATACGCCAACTCAACATGTACCTTTGGAGACACCTGTAGTACTCCTTTATAAACACCCAGTTATGTTGTGACGTTTGGTAGTACCCAAAGTGTTCCTCCGGTAAACGGGAGTTGCATAATCTCATAGTTACAGGAACATGTATAAGTCATGAAGAAAGCAATAGCAATATAATAAACGATCAAGTGCTAGGCTAAAGGAATGGGTTATGTCAATCACATCATTCTCCTAATGATGCAATCCCGTTAATCAAATGACAACTCATGTCTATGGCTAGGAAACTTAACCATCTTTGATTCACGAGCTAGTCAAGTAGAGGCATACTAGTGACACTATGTTTGTCTATGTATTCACACATGTATTATGTTTCCGGTTAATACAATTCTAGCATGAATAATAAACATTTATCATGAAATAAGGAAATAAATAATAACTTTATTATTGCCTCTAGGGCATATTTCCTTCAATTACCTCATCAAGTTCTACTTTCCTCCCACTCACTTCTTTCGAGAGAAACTCCTTCTCTAGAAAGGATCCATTCTTAGCAATGAATATCTTGCCTTCGGATCTGTGATAGAAGGTGTAACCAACAGTTTCCTTTGGGTATCCTATGAAGAGGCATTTATCCGATTTGGGTTTGAGCTTATCAGGTTTAAGCTTTTTCACATAAGCATCACAGCCCCAAACTTTAAGAAGTGACAGCTTAGGTTTCTTGCCAAACCACAGTTCATATGGTGTCATCTCAACGGATTTAGATGGTGCCCTATTTAAAGTGAATGTAGCTGTCTCTAATGCATAATCCAAAACGATAGTGGTAAATCGGTAAGAGACATCATATATCGCACCATATCTAATAAAGTATGGTTATGACGTTTGGACACACCATACGCTGTGGTGCTATGGTTGCGTGAGCTGTGAAATTATTCCACATTGTTTCAAATGAAGGCCAAATTTGTAACTCAAATATTCACCTCCGCGATCAGATTGTAGAAACTTTATTTTCTTGTTACAATGATTCTCCACTTCACTCCAAAGTTCTTTGAACTTTTCAAATGTTTCAAACTTGTGTTTCATTAAGTAGATATACCCGTATCTGCTCAAATCATTTGTGAAGGTCAGAAAATCATGATACCTGCCACGAGCCTCAACACTCATCGGACGGCATACATCGATATGTATTATTTCCAATAAGTCATTAGCTCGTTCCATTGTTCCGGAGAACGGAGTTTTAGTCATCTTGCCCATAAGGCACGGTTCGCAAGTATCAAATGATTCATAATCAAGTGACTCCAAAAGCCCATCAACATGGAGTTTCTTCATGCGCTTTACACCAATTTGACCTAAACGGCAGTGCCACAAGTATGTTGCACTATCATTATTAACTTTGCATCTTTTGGCATTAATATTATGAATATGTGCATCACTATGATCAAGATCCAATAAACCATCAACATTGGGTGTATGACCATAGAAGGTTTTATTCATGTAAATAGAATAACAATTATTCTCTATCTTAAATGAATAACCGTATTGCAATAAACATGATCCAATCATATTCATGCTTTAACACAAACACCAAATAACATTTATTTAGGTTCAACTCTAATCCCGAAAGTATAGGGGGTGTGCGATGATGATCATATCAATCTTGGAACCACTTCCAACATACATTGTCACTTCATCCTCAACTAGTCTCTATTTATTCTGCAACTCCTGTTTTGAGTTACTAATCTTAGCAACTGAACAAGTATCAAATACCCAGGGCTTACTACGAGCACTAGTAAGGTACACATCAATAACATGTATATCAAATATACATTTGTTCACTTTGACATCCTTCTTATCCACCAAATATTTGGGGCAACTCCGCTTCTAGTGACCATTTCCTTTGTAGTAGAAGCACTTAGTTTCAAGCTTAGGTCCAGCTTTGGGCTTCTTCACAGGAGTGACAACTTGCTTGCCATTCTTCTTGAAGTTCCCTTTATTTCCCTTTGCCCTTTTCTTGAAACTAGTGATCTTGTTTAATCATCAACACTTGAATTTTTTTCTTGATTTCTACCTTCGTTGATTTCAGCATCACGAAGAGCTCGGGAATCGCTTTTGTCATCCCTTGCATATTATAGTTCACATGAAGTTCCAATAACTTGGCAATGGTGACTAGAGAACTCTGTCAATCACTATCTTATCTGAAAGATTAACTCCCACTTGATTAAAGCGACTGTAGTACCCAGACATTCTGAGCACATGCTCACTAGCTGAGCTATTCTCCTCCATCCTTTTAGGTGAAGTACTTGTCACAGGTCTCATACCTCCCGACACGGGCATGAGTCTGAAATACTAATTTCAGCTCTTGGTACATCTCATACGTTCCGTGGAGATTCAAAATGTTTATGGAGTCCCGGTTCTAAGCCGTGAAGCATGATGCACTAAACTATCAAGTAGTCATCATTTTGAGCAAGCCAAACGTTCATAAAGTCTGCACCTACTCCTGCAATAGGTCTGTCACCTAGCGGTGCATCAAGGACATAATTCTTCTGTGTAGCAATGAGGATAAACCTCAGATTACAGACCCAGTCCGCATCATTGCTACTAATCTTTCAACTTAGTTTTCTCTAGGAACATATCAAAAAACATAGGGAAGCTACAATGCGAGTTATTGATCTACAACATAATTTGCAAATACCATCAGGACCAAGTTCATGATAAACTAAAGTTCAATTAATCATATTACTAAAGAACTCCCACTTAGATAGACATCCCTCTAGTCATCTAAATGATCACGTGATCCAAATCAACTAAACCATGTCCGATCATCACGTGAGATGGAGTAGTTTTCAATGGTGAACTTCTCTATGTTGATCATATCTACTATATGATTCATGTTCGACCTTTCGGTCTCAGAGTTCCGAGGCCTTATCTGCATATGCTAGGCTCGTCGAGTTTAACCCGAGTATTCTGCACATGCAAAACTAGCTTGCACCCATTATATGTGAACATAGAGCTTATCACACCCGATCATCACGTGGTGTCTCGGCACGACAAACTGTAGCAATGGTGCATACTCAGGGAGAACACTTACACCTTGAAATTTAGTGAAGGATCATCTTATAATGCTACCACCGTACTAAGAAAAATAAGATGCATTAAAGATAAACATCACATGCAATCAAAATATGTGACATGATATGGCCATCATCATCTCGTGCCTTTGATCACCATCTCCAAAGCACCGTCATGATCTCCATTGTCACCGGCTTGACACCTTGATCTCCATCATAGCATCGTTGTCGTCTCACCAACTATTGCTTTTACGGCTATCGCTACCGCTTAGAGATAGAGTAAAGAAATTACATGGATATTGCATTTCATACAATAAAGCGACAACCATATGGCTCCTACCAGTTGCCGATAACTCTGTTACAAAACATGATCATTTCATACAACAATTTATATCACATCATGTCTTGACAATATCACATCACAACAAGCCCTGCAAAAACAAGTTAGACGTCCTCTACTTTGTTGTTGCAAGTTTTACGTGGCTACTACGGGCTTCTAGCAAGAACCGTTCTTACCTATGCATCAAAACCACAACGATTTTTCGTCAAGTGTGTTGTTTTAACCTTCTACAAGGACCGGCCATAGTCAAACTCGATTCAACTAAAGTTGGAGAAACAGACATCCGCCTACCACCTGTGTGCAAAGCACATCGGTAGAACCAGTCTCATGAACGCGGTCATGTAATGTTGGTCCGGGCCGCTTCATCCAACAATACCGCCGAATCAAAGTAAGACATTGGTGGTAAGCAGTATGACTATTATCGCCCACAACTCTTTGTGTTCTACTCGTGCAAATCATCTACGCATAGACCTGGCTCTGATACCACTGTAGGGGAACATAGCATGCAATTTCAAAAAAAATCCTACGATCACGCAAGATCTATCTAGGAGATGCATAGCAACGAGAGGGGGAGAGTGTGTCCACGTGCCCTCTTAGACCGAAAGTGGAAGCGTTAGTTAACGCGGTTGATGTAGTCGAACGTCTTCACGATCCAACCGATCCAAGTACCGAACGTATGTCACCTCCGTGTTCAGCACACATTCAGCTCAATGACGTCCCTCGAACTCTTGATCCAGTAGAGGGTCGAGGGAGAGTTCCGTCAACACGACAGCGTGGCGACGGTGTTGATGATGTGATCCGTGCAGGGCTTCGCCTAAGCATTACGACGCTATGACTGGAGGCGTAAACTATGGAGGAGGGCACCGCACACGACAAAGAACAATTGATGTGCCTTTGGGGTGCCCCCTGCCCACGTATATAAAGGAGGGAGGGAGGAGGCGTCCGGCCTAGAGGGGGCGCGCCAAGGGGGAGTCCTACTAGGACTCCCAGTCCTAGTAGGATTCCCCTTTCCTTTCCGAAGTAGGAGAAGGGGGAAGGGAGAGAGAGAGGGAGAAGGAAAGGGGCGCGCCCCCTCCCCTAGTCCAATTCGGTTTGGCTAGGGGGGGCGCACACCACCTCCTGGCCGCCGGCCTCCTCTCTCCACTAAGGCCCGTGAAGGCCCAATACTCTCCCGGGGGGTTCCGGTAACCTCCTGGTACACCAAAAAATGTCCGAACCTTTCCAAAACCTTTCCGGTGTCCGAACATAACCTTCCAATATATCAATCTTTATGTCTCGACCATTTCGAGACTCCTCATCATGTATGTGATCTCATCTGGGACTCCGAACAAATTTTGGTCATCAAAAACACATAACTCTTAATACAAATTGTTATCGAATGTTAAGCGTGCGGACCCTATGGGTTCGAGAACTATGTAGACATCATCGAGACACATATCCGATCAATAACCAATAGCGGAACCTGGATACTCATATTGGCTCCTACATATTCTACGAAGATCTTATTGGTCAAACCGCACAACAACATATGTTGTTCCCTTTGTCATCAGTATGTTACTTGCCCGAGATTCGATTGTCGGTATCATCATACCTACTTCAATCTCGTTACCGGCAAGTCTCTTTACTCGTTCCGTAATGCATCATCACATAACTAACTCATTAGTCACATTGCTTGCAAGGCTTATAGTGATGAGCATTACCGAGAGGGCCCAGAGATACCTCTCCAATACACGGAATGACAAATCCTAATCTCGATATATGTTAATTCAACAAACACCTTCGGAGACACCTGTAGTGTTGGGGAACACGATAATTTCAAAATTTTCCTAGCACACGCAAGATTATGGTGATGCATAGCAACGAGAGAGGAGAGTGTTCTCCACGTACCCTCGTAGACCGAAAGCGGAAGCGTTATGACAACACGGTTGATGTAGTCGTATGTCTTCATGATCGACCGATCCTAGTACTGAACGTACGGCACCTCCGCGATCTGCACACGTTCAGCTCGATGACGTCCCACGAACTCCGATCCAGCAAAGTGTCGACGGAGAGTTTTGTCAGCACGACAGTGTGATGACAGTGATGATGATACTACCGACGCAGGGCTTCTCCTAAGCACCACAACGATATGACCGAGGTGGATTATGGTGGAGGGGGGCAGCGCACACGGCTAAGAGAGATCAATGATCAACTTGTGTGTCTATGGGGTGCCCTCCTCCCCGTATATAAAGGAGTGGAGAAGGGGGAGGGCCGGCCCTCCTATGGCGCGCCCTGGAGGAGTCCTACTCCCGATTCCTCCCTTCCCTAGTTGGACTAGGAGAGAAGGAAGGGGGAGAGAGGGAGGAAGGAAAGCCCTCCCCCCTCCTGGTACAATTCGGACCAGAGGGAGAGGGGGCACACGGCCTGCCTTGGTAACCACTAATACTCCCATAAAATCCCAATTTCACCCGGAACTATTCCGATGTCCAAATATAGTCATCCAATATATCGATCTTTATGTCTCGATCATTTTGAGACTCCTCGTCATGTCCGTGATCATATCCGGGACTCCGAACTACCTTTGGTACATCAAAACACATAAACTCATATTACTGATCGTCACCAAACGTTAAGCGTGTGGACCCTACGGGTTCGAGACCTATGTAGACATGACCGAGACATGTCTCCGGTCAATAACCAATAGCGGAACCTGGATGATCATATTGGCCCCTACATATTCTACGAAGATCTTTATCGGTCAAACCGCATAACAACATATGTTGTTCCCTTTGTCATTGGTATGTTACTTGCCAGAGATTCGATCGTCCGTATCCCAATACCTAGTTCAATCTCGTTACCGGCAAGTCTCTTTACTCGTTTTGTAGTGCATCATCCCGCAACTAACACATTAGTCACATTGCTTGCAAGGCTTATAGTGATGTGCATTACCGAGAGGGCCCAGAGATACCTCTCAGACAATCGGAATGACAAATCCTAATCTTGATCTACGCCAACTCAACAAGTACCATCAGAGACACCTGTAGAGCACCTTTATAATCACCCAGTTACTTGTGACGTTTGATAGCACACAAAGTGTTCCTTCGGTATTCGGGAGTTGCATAATCTCATAGTCATAGGAACATGTATAAGTCATGAAGAAAGCAATAGCAACAAACTAAACGATCAAGTGCTAAGCTAACGGAATGGGTCAAGTCAATCACATCATTCCCTAATGATGTGTTCCCGTTTATCAATTGACAACTCATGTCTATGGCTAGGAAACTTAACCATCTTTGATTAACGAGCTAGTCAAGTAGAGGCATACTAGTGACACTCTATTTGTCTATGTATTCACACATGTACTAAGTTTTCGGTTAATACAATTCTAGCATGAATAATAAACATTTATCATGATATAAGGAAATATATAAATAACAACTTTATCATTGCCTCTAGGGCATATTTCCTTCAATCTCCCACTTGCACTAGAGTCAATAATCTAGTTCATATCGCCATGTGATTTAACACCAATATTCACATCTGTATGTGAGTAACACCCATAGTTCACATCGTCATGTGACCAACACCCAAAGGGTTTACTAGAGTCAATAATCTAGTTCACATCGCTATGTGATTAACACCCAAAGAGTACTAAGGTGTGATCATGTTTTGCTCGTGTGAGAAGTTTAGTCAACAGGTCTGTCACATTCAGAGTCGTATGTATTTTGCAAATATTCTATGTCTACAATGCTCTGCACGGAGCTACTCTAGCTAATTGCTCCCACTTTCAATATGTATCCAGATTGAGACTTAGAGTCATCTAGATCGGTGTAAAAGCTTGCATCGATGTAACTCTTTACGACGAGCTCTTTTATCACCTCCATAATCGAGAAATATTTCTTTAGTCCTCACTAAGGATAATTTTGACCGTTGTCCAGTGATCTACTCCTAGATCAAAAATTGTACTCCCTTGCTAAACTCAGGGCAGGGTACACAATAGGTCTAGTACATAGCACAACATACTTTTATAGAACCTATGACTGTGGCATAGGGAATGACTATCATTCTCTTTCTATTTTCTGTTGTGGTCGGGCTTTGAGTCTTACTCAACTTTACACCTTGTAATACAGGCAAGAACCCTTTCTTTGACTATTCCATTTTGAACTTCTTCAAAACTTTACCAAGGTATGTGCTTTGTGAAAGTCCAATTAAGCGTCTTAATCTATCTTTGTAGATCTTGATGCCCAATATATAAGCAGCTTCACCGAGGTCTTTCATTGAAAAAACTCTTATTCAAGTATCCCTTTATGCTATCTAGAAATTCTATATTATTTCCAATCAACAATATGTCATCCACATATAGTATTAGAAATACTACAGAGCTCCCACTCACTTTCTTGTAAATACAGGCTTTTCCAAAAGTCTATATAAAACCATATGCTTTGATCAAGTCATCAAAGCATATATTCCAACTCCGAGAGGCTTGCACCAGTCCATAAATGGATCGCTGGAGCTTGCACACTTTATTAGCACCCTTTGGATCGACAAAACCTTCTGGTTGTATCATATACAACTCTTCTTCCAGAAATCTATTCAGGAATGTAGTTTTGACATCCATCTGCCAGATTTCATAAAATATGGTAACTGCTAACATGATTCGGACGGATTTAAGCATCACTACAGTTGAGAAAGTCTCATCGTAGTCAACTCCTTGAACTTGTCGAAAACCTTTCACAACAAGTCGAGCTTTGTAGATAGTAACACTACTATCATTGTCCATCTTCCTATTGAAGATCCATTTATTTTCTATGGTCTGCCAATCATCGGGCAAATCCACCAAAGTCCACAGTTTGTTCTCATACATGGATCCCATCTCAGATTTCATGGCTTCAAGCCATTTCGCGGAATCTGGGCTCATCATCGCTTCCTCATAGTTCGTAGGTTCATCATGGTCTAGTAACATGACTTACAGAATAGGATTACCGTACCACTCTGGTGTGGACCATACTCTGGTTGACCTACGAGGTTCGATAGTAACTTGATATGAAGTTTCACGATCATCATCACTAGCTTCCTCACTAATTGGTGTAGGAATCACTAGAACTGATTTCTATGATGAACTACTTTCCAATTCGGGAGAAGGTACAATTACCTCCTCAAGTTCTACTTTCCTCCCACTCACTTCTTTCAAGAGAAACTCCTTCTCTAGAAAGGATCCATTCTTAGCAACGAATATCTTGCCTTCGGATCTGTGATAGAAGGTGTACCCAACAGTTTCCTTTGGGTATCCTATGAAGACGCATTTATCTGATTTGGGTTTGAGCTTATCAGGTTTAAGCTTTTTCACATAAGCATCACAACCCCAAACTTTAAGAAGTGACGGCTTAGGTTTCTTGCCAAACCACAGTTCATATGGTGTCATCTCAACGGATTTAGATGGTGCCCTATTTAAAGTGAATGTAGATGTCTCTAATGCATAACCCCAAAACGATAGTGGTAAATCGGTTAGAGACATCATAGGTCACACCATATCCAATAAAGTGCGGTTACGACGTTCGGACACACTATTATGTTGTGGTGTTCCAGGTGGCATGAGCTGTGAAACTATTCCACATTGCTTTAAATGAAGGCCAAACTCGTAACTCAAATATTCTCCTCTACGATCAGATCGTAGAACTTTATTTTCTTGTTACGATGATTCTCCACTTTACTCAGAAATTCTTTGAACTTTTCAAATGTTTCAGAATTGTGCTTCATTAAGTAGATATACTCATATCTGCTCAAATCATCTGTGAAGGCCAGAAAATAACGATACCCGCCACGAGCATCAACACTCATTGGACTACATACATCGGTATGTATTATTTCCAATAAGTCACTAGCTCGTTCCATTGTTTCGGAGAACGGAGTTTCAGTCATCTTGCACATAAGGCACGGTTCGCAAGCATCAAATGATTCATAATCGAGTGATTCCAAAACTTCATCTTTATGGAGTTTCTTCATGCGCTTTACACCGATATGATCCAAACGGCAGTGCCACAAATAAGTTGCACTATGATTATCAACTTTGCATCTTTTGGCATCAATATTATTAATATGTGTATTACCACTATCGAGATCAAACAAACTTATTTTCATTGGGTGTATGACCATCGAAGGTTTTATTCATATAAACAGAATAACAATTATTCTCTGACTTTAAATGAATAACCGTATTGCAATAAACATGATCAAATCATATTCATGCTCAACGCAAACGCCAAATAACATTTATTTAGGATCAACACTAATCCCGAAAGTATAGGGAGTGCGCGATGATGATCATATCAATCTTGGAACCACTTCCAACACACATTGTCACTTCACCCTCAACTGGTCTCTGTTTATTCTGTAACTCCTGTTCCGAGTTACTAATATTAGCAACCGAACAAGTATCAAATACCCAGGGGCTACTATAAACACTAGTAATGTACACATCATTACGTGTATATCAAATATACCCTTGTTCACTTTGCCATCCTTCTTATCCACAAAATATTCAGGGCATTTCCGCTTCAAGTGACTATTTCCTTTGCAGTAGAAGCACTCAGTTTTAGGCTTTGGTCCAGCTTTGGGCTTTTTCACGGGAGTGAAAACTTGCTTGCCATTCTACTTGAAGTTCCCTTTCTTTCCCTTTGCCCTTTTCTTGAAACTAGTGGTCTTGTCAATCATCAACACTTTGATGCTCTTTCTTGATTTCTACCTTCGTCGATTTCAGCATCACGAAGAGCTCGGGATTCATTTTCTTCATCCCTTGCATACTATAGTTCATCACGAAGTTCCAGTAACTTGTTGATGGTGACTAGAGAACTCTGTCAATCACTGTCTTATCTGGAAGATTAACTCTCACTTGATTCAATTGATTGTAGTACCCAGACATTCTAAGCACATGCTCACTAGTTGAGCAATTCTCCTCCATTTTTAGGCAAAGTACTTATCAAAGGTCTCATACCTCTTGACTCGGGCATGAGTCTGAAATACCAATTTCAGCTCCTGGAACATCTCATAAGCTCCGTGACATTTCAAAAATGTTTTTAAAGTCCCGGTTCTAAGCCGTAAAGCATGGTGCACTAAACTATCAAGTAGTCATCATATTGAGCTAGCCAAACGTTCATAATGTCTGCATCTGCTCCTGCAATAGGTTTGCCACCTAGCGGTGTATTAAGGACATAATTCTTCTGTGCAGCAATGAGGATAAACCTCAGATCGCGGACCCAATCCGCATCATTGGTACTAACATCTTTCAACTTAGTTTTCTCTAGGAACATATAAAAACATAGGAAAGCTATAACACGAGCTATTGATCTACAACATTATTTGCAAAAAACTATCAGGACTAAGTTCATGATAAATTAAAGTTCAATTAATCATATTACTTAAGAACTCCCACTTAGATAGACATCCCTCTAGTCATCTAAATGATCACGTGATCCAAATCAACTAAACCATGTCCGATCATCACGTGAGATGGAGTAGTTTTCAATGGTGAACATCACTATGTTGATCATATCTACTATATGATCCACGCTCGACCTTTCGGTCTCTAGTGTTCCGAGGCCATATCTGCATATGCTAGGCTCGTCAAGTTTAACCCGAGTATTCTGCGTGTGCAAAACTGGCTTGCACCCGTTGTATGTGAACGTAGAGCCTATCACACCCGATCATCACGTGGTGTCTCAGCACGAAGAACTGTAGCAACGGTGCATACTCAGGGAGAACACTTATACCTTGAAATTTAGTAAGGGGTCATCTTATAGTGCTACCGTTGAACTAAGAAAAATAAGATGCATAAAGGATAAACATCACATGCAATCAATATAAGTGATATGATATGGCCAATATCATCTTGTGCCTTTGATCTCCATCTCCAAAGCACCGTCATGATCACCATCGTCACCGTTGCGACACCTTGATGTCCATCATAGCATCGTTGTCGCCTCGCCAACTATTGTTTCTATGACCATCGCTACCGCTTACTAAAGTAAAAGCAATTACAGAGCGATTGCATAGCATACAATAAAGCGACAACCATATGGCTCCTGCCAGTTGCCGATAACTCCGTTACAAAACATGATCATCTCATACAATAAAATATAGCATCATGTATTGACCATATCATATCACAACATGCCCTGCAAAAACAATTTAGACGTCTTCTACTTTGTTGTTGCAAGTTTTACGTGGCTGCTACGGGCTAAGCAAGAACCGTTCTTACCTACGCATCAAAACTACAACGATATTTCGTCAAGTATGTGTTGTTTTAACCTTCACAAGGACCGGACGTAGCCACACTCAATTCAACTAAAGTTGGAGAAACTGACACCCGCCAGTCACCTGTGTGCGAAGCACGTCAGTAGAATCAGTCTCGCGTAAGCGTACGTGTAATGTCGGTCCGGGCCGCTTCATCCAACAATACCGCCGAATCAAAGTATGACATGCTGGTAAGCAGTATGACTAGTATCGCCCACAACTCACTTGTGTTCTACTCGTGCATATAACATCTACGCATAAACCTGGCTCGGATGCCATTGTTGGGGAACGCGGTAATTTCAAATTTTTCCTACGCACACGCAAGATTATGGTGATGCATAGCAACGAGAGGGGAGAGTGTTGTCCACGTACCCTCGTAGATCGAAAGCGGAAGCGTTATGACAATGCGGTTGATGTAGTCGTATGTCTTCACAATCAACCGATCCTAGTACCGAACATATGGCACCTCCGCGATCTGCACACGTTCACCTCGGTGACGTCCCACGAACTCCAATCCAGCAAAGTGTCGAGGGAGAGTTTTGTCAGCACGACGGCGTGATGACGGTGATGATGATGCTACCGACGCAGGGCTTCGCCTAAGCACCGCAACGATAGGGCCGAGGTGGATTATGGTGGAGGGGGGCACCGCGCACGGCTAAGAGAGATCAATGATCAACTTGTGTGTCTATGGGGTGCCCTCCTCCCCTGTATACAAAGGAGTGGAGGAGGGGGAGGGGAGGGCCGACCCTCCTATGGCGCACCCTAGAGGAGTCCTACTCCCACCGGGAGTAGGATTCCCCCCTTCCCTAGCTGGACTAGGAGAGAAGGAAGAGGGGAAAGAGAGAGGAAGGAAAGGGGGCGCCACCCCCCTCCTAGTCCAATTCGGACCAGAGGAAGAGGGGGCGCGCGGCCTGCCCTGGTCTCCTCTCTCTCCCTCTCCACTATGGCCCAATAAGGCCCATACACTTACCGGGGGGTTCTGGTAACCTCCCGGTACTCCGGTAAAATCCCAATTTCACAGGAACTATTCTGATGTCCAAATATAGTCATCCAATATATCGATCTTTATGTCTCGATCATTTCGAGACTCCTCGTCATGTCCGTGATCATATCCAGGACTCCCAACTACCTTCGGTACATCAAAACACATAAACTCATACCGATTGTCACTGAACGTTAAGCGTGCGGACCCTACGGGTTCGAGAACTATGTAGACATGACCGAGACACGTCTCCGGTCAATAACCAATAGCGGAACCTGGATGCTCATATTGGCTCCTACATATTCTACGAAGATCTTTATCGGTCAAACCGCATAACAACATACGTTGTTCCCTTTGTCATCGGTATGTTACTTGCCCAAGATTCGATCGTCGGTATCCCAATACCTAGTTCAATCTCGTTACCGACAAGTCTCTTTACTCGTTCCGTAGTGCATCATCCCGCAACTAACTCATTAATCACATTGCTTGCAAGGCTTATAGTGATGTGCATTACCGAGAGGGCCCAGAGATACCTCTCCGACAATCGGAGTGACAAATCCTAATCTTGATCTATGCCAATTCAACAAGTACCATGGGAGACACCTGTAGAGCACCTTTATAATCACCCAGTTACGTTGTGATGTTTGGAGCACACAAAGTGTTCCTCCGGTATTCGGGAGTTGCATAATCTCATAGTCATAGGAACATGTATAAGTCATGAAGAAAGCAATAGCAACAAACTAAATGATCAAGTGTTAAGCTAACGGAATGGGTCAAGTCAATCACATCATTCCCTGATGATGTGATCCCGTTTATCAAATGACAACTCATGTCTATGGCTAGGAAACTTAACCATCTTTGATTAACGAGCTAGTCAAGTAGAGGCATACTAGTGACACTCTATTTGTCTATGTATTCACACATGTACTAAGTTTCCGGTTAATACAATTCTAGCATGAATAATAAACATTTATCATGATATAAGGAAATATATAAATAACAACTTTACTATTGCCTCTAGGGCATATTTCCTTCATGTAGAGCATCTTTATAATCACCCAGTTACGTTGTGACGTTTGATAGCACACAAGGTGTTCCTCCGGTATTCGGGAGTTGCATAATCTCATAGAACATATGTATAAGTCATGAAGAAAGCAGTAGCAATAAAACTGAACGATCATTGTGCTAAGCTAACGGATGGGTCTTGTCCATCACATCATTCTCCTAATGATGTGATCCCGTTCATCAAATGACAACACGTATCCATGGCTAGGAAACTTAACCATCTTTGATCAACGAGCTAGTCAAGTAGAGGCATACTAGGGACACGATGTTTTGTCTATGTATTCACACATGTACCAAGTTTCCGGTTAATACAATTCTAGCATGAATAATAAACATTATAAAATAACAACTTTATTATTGCCTCTAGGGCATATTTCCTTCAGTTTGCTGCCCAAGCTCCCGAGTTTGTATTTATATAGAAGACCGAGATTCGTTCGGTGGAAGAAAAAAAAAGGATAAGGTTGTGTTGGAGCTAAATCCGGCAGATCTTGGGTAAGGGGTCCCGAGGTTGTGGTCTCTACTAGATGGTAACAGGAAGAATAGGGACACGGTGTTTACCTAGGTTCAGGCCCTCTCGAGGAGGTAAAACTCTACGTTTTGCTTTGATTGTATTGATGTGGATGGAGCACAAAGTACAGTTGATCTACCTCGAGATCGTATGAATGAGTCTGAAAAGTCTTGCCTATATGGACTAAACCCCTTGGCTTATATAGGGGCCGGGGGGTACCTAATGTTACACACGGTCGGTTGCATCTCGAGATAAATATGCCGAATATTTGAATATGTCTTCAAGTGTGAGCCAAGTCTTTGAAAAATTCCATCTTGAGTACGCCGAAGGTCATGGAAAATATCAAACATGACCCATTCTTCGGTTATAGGTGGGTCCTCGACCCGGCCCATGATGAGTGGTAGGCCGACGAGATGAGTACCCCCTAATCGAGGACACCGCCAGGTTGTGTGCGATGTGGGCCAGGGGCATGAGTGCGCGAGCGAGGCGACCACCGAAAGTTCTTCTGGTCAACCAAAACTAATCGTTTACCTTTTGGTTATCGATGAGCAATACTTCTTTCTGGGGAGCACCTATTTGTCACGTAACTGAAAAAATGTTTCAATAATCACTTTCTTTTCTGGCCATCAAATTGACATTCAACGGCTGACTCATCCTCCTCAAACCCACTCAGCCATGTTCATCTTCTTCCTCACGCAGTTGACAGCCGACCTAGCCCTGACCACCTGCCCTAGGATGTTGCTGCAACCTCTTTCATTTGCACCAGGATGATGTTTTATGTTTTTGTTATATTATAGTACCTTTGACAGCGGGTAGCCTTCTCTTTCCACCTCCACAAGAAAGATTCCATGCTTTCCTCCTCCTCCTGTCGACGCCACCGCCGGTCCGCCTCATCTTCGATGGCCTTTGGGCCATGGAAGTGCGGAGAACCTCCTCCCCCCTCCCACCGGCGGGAGGGACCCCGTTCTCGTTCTTGTTAAATTTAGCGTCATGGTTGGGGTTGTGTGGTGGCGGCGATGTCCCTCAGTTGGAATAACGTATCCCACATCTATCCCCATCCTAGTGCATCTAGCTTCGTCAAAGGGTATGTGTGGAGGTGTGTCTCCGTCGGATCTCGTGAGATTCAGTCGGTGCTGGTCTTTAGTGGATCTGTTTGGATCCGGTCTTCGTTAGTCTTTGTTTGAATGTTTACAAGTTTGATCCTTCTGATCTACGACTTTCTTCATCGACGATGGTTGCTCCTCTAGTGCGGGTCCTATAAGTCCTTAGCATGACAACTTCCCGACTGTCTACTACAAGGTTTGCCCACTCCGACGAGGGAGAGACGATAACGACGCCACGCATTTGGCTCGCACTAGTGCTTGTAGTCATCACTAGGTGATCGACGGATCTGGTTGTAATTTTTATTACCTCTGTTATTTGGTGTTCCTATAGACCCAAAGCGGTCGGACCCTTCCCTGGACTCTGCACAAGCGGGAGCTATGTGCACAAGGATGTACTTGTTTTTTTGGTGTTTGGTGTTCCTTGTACTGCCAGGATTGAAGATGAATATATTGCAAGTTTCTCCGGAAAAAAAATAGCACCTTTGACAGTGGAACCCGTTCCTTGTTTTGGATTGCATGGAAAAGAAAGAGAAAAGACAGTCGACCCACAAAATACCCAGGCCCACAGGCCAGAAGCGGGGCAAGCTAGAAACTAAACAGCATCATGCATTTGTGATTTGCCTACACTCTTCACGTCCATTGATGCATGACCAGGCTTCTCTCAAACATTTGCTGCCCCGACAGCAACAGATTCAACATTAGAATATACTCCCTCCGTTCGGAATTATTTGTCACAAAAATGGATAAAAATGGATGTATTTACAACTAAAATACATCTAGATACATTCATTTCTTGAACGAGTAATTCCGAACGGAGGGAGTAGTTGAGTACATCTAATGTGCAGTTCGGGTTTGGTACCAACACCACATGACACAAGCAGGTGGCAGCAAATGGTTTGCTTCTCATCTTACTTCTTAAAATACTACTGCCACATGAGCACCAGTCAGCTAGCTCAACCCATGAGCACCAGTCAGCCTTACACACACAAGGGACTGCATCCCTACACTTCCATGATCCCATCAGTCGTTGGGGCAGGCACGAGTCTTGTCCTCTAAGCTAAGATGGTCGCGGCGATCTCCGGCCAGGGCAGGGGCTACGGCTACCGTCATGTGTTGCCAGCTTCCTGCAAATACGTACACGAGATTGTCATCACAGCTGTAGTGAAACAGCGACCTCATTTTCGCCAAAAGAAGATTATACACGCTGATGTGTAGACATAAGCCCTAGACTAATTATTCAACTCTTAACAAACGGTTCCGATGCATTATATACCATTGTCACTATGCGGAACACTCAAGAACCAACATCTATAGTATGATATGTACTCTAGATTGTAGCATAGCAATCAGAGGTCTTTTCATGTAAGGGTGCTCAGAAAAGGCAAAATAACAAAACCATTTTTCTAACATTTTGGCAGATCATGCAGGGTATAGGTTATAGTACAAATTAAGTTGCAAATTCTCAATACGTACATAATATAGGTCCGGTAGACCATACAAAACTGTAGGCTGAGAAAATACCAAGTTCGGGTATGCCCAAACACATAATCTGTTTGTATCCAATACAAGTGATCAGGATGTTTCTCAAAAAGAAACAAGATAGATGAGATCTACCAACCAAAACATCAACCTGCTGCGAGTTGCAACCTACATACTGCAATATCATAACTACGTTATACCACTCATATTAAGCAGTACTCGAGGAGCATAACTTACTCATTGCAACCATTATTAACATCACGGAGGTCATTTCTATCAGCAGGCGTATATGACCCCCTCTTCTTGTTGTCACCATGTTCCTTTAACTGTCTTGGTGATTTTTCCCGGTACTCTTCCTTTCTCTGTCCGGAAGCTGAGAAGTCACCTCGCCTTCTTGATACGATGGAGTATGAACAACATTAGTACTGGAATAGCGTAGCAAGATTACACTCACACTGAGCAGCAGTGAAGGAACATGGCTTACTCTCTCGAACCATTATCAGCATCGGAGCGGTGGCTTCTATCATCGGGAGTATACGATCCCCTTTTCTTATCATCATCATGTTCTTTTGATTGTCTTGATGATTTTGCCCTGTAGTCCTCCATTCTCTTTCGGGAAGATGAGTAATCATTTCGCCTTCTTAGGAAGGTCAGGTATAAAAAAAACATTAGTTCTGGTATTACCATAACAAGATTACACCTGTCACATGCTAAAAGAAGTAAGATTACACTAATCAGATTTTAGCAGCAGTGAAGCAACAGAACTTACTCTTTGGAACCATTATCAGCATCACAGGGGTCATCTCTATCATCAGGAGTGTATGATCCCCTCTTCTTATGCTCATCATGTTCCTTTGATTGTCTTGGTAAACTTGCCTGGCGCTCTTCCTTTCTCTTTCCAGCCGAGTAGTCCTTTCGCCTTCTTGGGACAGTAGAGTATAAAAACTATTAGTTCTGGATAGCATAACAAGTTTACACCCGCCACATTTAGCAGCATGAAGGAACAGAGCTTACTCTTTGGAACCATTATCAGCATCGCAGAGGTCATTTCTATCATCACGAGTATAGCATCCCCTCTTCTTATGCTCGTCATGTTCCTTTGATTGTCTTGGTAAACTTGCCTGGCGCTCTTCCTTTCTCTTTCCAGCAGCTGAGTAGTCCTTTCGCATTCTTGGGACAGTATAGAGTATAAAAACCAATAGTTCTGGATAGCATAACAAGATTACACCCATCACATTTAGCGGCATGAAGGAACAGAGCTTACTCTTTGGAACCATTATCAGCATCACGGAGGTCATTTCTATCATCACGAGTATAGGATCCCCTCTTCTTATCTTCATCATGTTCCTTTGATTGTCTTGGTAAACTTGCCAGGCGCTCTTCCTTTCTCTTTCCAGCAGCTGAGTAGTCCTTTCGCCTTTTTGAGATAGTAGAGTATAAAACCTATTAGTTCTGGATAGCATAACAAGATTATACCGCCACATTTAGCAGCATGAAGGAACAGAGCTTACTCTTTGGAACCATTATCAGCATCGCGGCACTCCTTTCCATCATCATGGGTACAGGATCCGTTCTTCTTACCGTTATCATATTCTTTTGACTGGCTTTGTGATTTTGCTTGAGGAGGATTTTCCATTCTCTTCTGTGAAGCAGAGTCAGGTCCTGCACGCCTCCTGTGAACAACATACACCGTTATTACAGAGGTGTAAATGACCAAAAGTACTAACATTAACATATGATCAACATGGAAATAAATCAAGCTATGCAAACAATGCATGCAATAAAATATGTCTACCAATACTAAACAGAACACAGTTTAGCAAAACAAACAGCAAGCGGTACGATGACATTACAATGAAAATCATATATGCAACAACCTTTACTCTAGTTAAAACAGCAAGTTTCTCCTCGACAGACTATATACTCTGATGCCAGTAAATTACTCTACTCCCCAAGAAGGTTCTGGTGCATCATAACAATGTCAGAATAGCATATATGTACTTCCCAATACTCAGAATGAAGCTGAGTTTAGTAGGATATCTTCAATCTACTGTGAACAGTGACTGTTATACAGGATATGCTGTAGAAAACATCTGCGTAAGTAATATTGTGACGTGTGAGCTGTGTCTGGTAGACACCACTAAGGATTAAGAAGATGAAGTTTGACATCCCAATAAGTATAACAACAGAAGTTCTAGGAATAGCAGATTACCCCAGTCAAATTTAGCAGCAGCGAAGGAACTGAACTTACTCATTGTAGCCATTGTCAGCATCAGTACGGTCAATTCCATCATTATCCTCACGTTCTTTTGTCGGTCGTGGTGATTCCGCCCTGCACTCCTCCTTTATCTTTGGGGAAGCAGAGTAGCCATCTCGCTTTCTTGGGGCAGCAGAGTATCAAGATTGAAAACATCAATTCTCTAAAGCATAACTAGATTACGTCAATAACATTTAGCAGCAGGAACACAACTTACTTCTTGTAACAATTAACAGCATTATGGCGGCCATTTATATCATCAGAAGTACATGACCTCCTCTTTTCATCCTTGTATTCAATGGACTGTTTTGGTGATTTTGCCCGGCACTCTTCCTTTTTCTTTGGGGAAGCAGAACAGTCATCTCGCTTTCTTGAGCGTGATCCAGAAGATGGTCTGGGTGACCTCCGGCAGGCATGGGACCCCTCATCGTCAGGTGTTACCGGCTTCCTGTCGACATGCAAATTGCTACTACAAAGATACAAACATAAAGAAAAGGAATGTAAACCATTTACTCGTATATGACCACATAGAAATAATTCTGAACTATGCACACACCTCATCTAAATAATCCTAAACAGTGAGCAGTACGATGGTGCAAAAAACCAAAGGTGCAACCACAATCCTGTCAGAAGTCAGAACTAAGGTGAAATCAGGACTTTTCTAGCCAAAAGATTATACTGTATTGTATAAGCTGATGCCAAGGGGCTCTCATTCTCTTCCTTCCCCTCTCTCCCCTCGTCTCCTTGAGAGTCGCCTGCCCTAACCCGGCTCCTCTCCCCTTCTCCTCCGGCGGCTCCACCGTCCGGAGTGGGCATGGGAAGGGAGCCGTGTCGCTGCCCTGTATTGTCGGGGTAGATCTAGGTCATCGTGGTTTGCCTTGATAGCGTTTGGCTATATGCCATTGAGAAGCTTGGCATCGGCGCCCCTGAGCGGCGACCGGTGGAGGCCACTACATCTAGTTTCCATCCATGGTGGACAGCAGCTGAAAGGGGTGGATCCATCGACGGCTTTGAACATAAACTCATGTGGACGACGGATCTAGAGGTTTTCCGAGCTGCTCTGACATGCTCTCTTAGCCACTGCTGTGGCGTTAGGGGAGAGAATGGCGGATCTGGCTCGGGACATTGCAGAGCCGGCATGCCAAGGGGTTATCAGCTGGCATCAGAGCTTTCTCATCTTCCTCTGCGCCGACCTCCGCCGCCGGAGCTTCAGATCAAACAAAGATTTATCTCCGATGGGCGATTTGGGCGACTTGGGTGCAATGCTGGCTTCATGTCGATTTGCCGGCAAACTCCGACCTCCCCTTCTTCTTCAACCTCCAGAAGAGAGGCCCTACTTTCCTTGACCTACGCTGATAAGGCTGTGGCCACAGGTGGTGGCCAAGGCATCTCCGGCGAGGTCACCAGACAATTCAGGAATTAATTGTGTTTTTGTGTTCTCTCTTGGGGTCCTGAATGTAAAACGGGAGGACTTGCTTGTAATTTCTTTGTTCTTTGTGGTCCTCTGCGCAGTGTTATAATACTTTTGTTAACTTAATGCCAGCTCTGGGAAAGCTGATGCCAGTGAACTCTGAAGGTTCTGGTGAATGGTGTACTCACTCAGAATTAACATGCATCTAGAAGGATATGTAGCCCTAGCAGGAAAGGAAGAACTTTCAATATGATGATGCTTGTGAAAGGAAGAGTAGACCATTTTCATATATTTTGGCAGACAATATAGTGGTACAGGTTATGGCTACGCGAGAAGGCTAAATAGATCACCCATAGAATTCAATTAATATAGGTCCAGTCGACCATAATACACTCCTGGGCGAGAAAAAAACTAAGCCTGTATGCCCAGGGTTAATCACAAACTATATGTTATCCAACACAGAGATCAGCTATTGCACACACATGATTGGTGCTGTACAGGTAAAAAATAATCCAAAAAGGATAACTATCAATTTATTGCAGGCTGTAACCGATATACTGAAGCAAGGGGTATAAAGGGATGAAGTTCGAGACACCAATAAGTGTAACACCATTAGTCTATTAGTCCTGGATTATCACAACTAGATCATGCCGGTAACATTTAGCAGCAATCAAGGAAGAGAACTTACTCTCTGGAACCATTAACTGCATCATGGCGGCCATTTCTATCATGAGGGGCACAGGATCTCCCCTTTGTATCCTTGTTATATTCTTCTGACTCTCTTGATGATTTTGCCTGGCGCTCTTCCTTAATCTTTGGTGAAGTAGAGCAGTCACCTTGCATTCTTAGGTCAGGGGAGTATGAACATAAGTTCTGTATAGCATAACTAGACCATGCCAGTAACTTTTAGTAACAGTTTAGAAACAAAACTTACTCGTTGTGACTATGATCAGCACCATGGCAGTCATTTCTATCATCAGGAGTATTGGATCTCCGCTTCCTATGTTTATCATGTTCTTTTGACTGTCTTGGTGATTGTTCCCGACGCTCTTCTTTTCTTCTTGAGTGTGATCCAGAGGATGGTCTGGGTGACCTCTGGCGGGGACAGGATCTCTTATCATCAGTTGTTGCCCGCCTCCTGTCAACACACACATTGTTACTACAATGGTGGATATGCACAAAATGAATGCAATTAACCATTTATTCATATGATAACCATACAAACAAATCTGAACTGTGCACACAGATTATGTAACCAATCCTAAATAGAACACTGTTCAGTAATACAAACAGCGAGCAGCACAATGGTAATAAAAAAGCATGGATACAACCACAACCATGTCAAAACAATAGCTAAATGCGATAATTTTTCTCAACAATAGATTATATATGCTGATGGCAATGAACTGTGCAATTATGTCCTGGAGATAATGACCAAACTCTAAAAAGAAGGTTCTGGGGCATGATATCAGTGTCACTATAGCGAATAATGTATACTCACACGGTAGTAACATGTTTCTAGTAGGATATGTAGCCCTATCAAGATATAAGTACTTCCGATGCAACAGATCTCAAGAAAGACACAGTAAAAACTTCATGTATTTTGACAGATGTAGTGGTATATGTCATGGCCTATGGGTACGCGACAAGGCCAAAATATCACACATGAAATGCAAGTAGTATAGATTGAATAGACCGCAATACACTATTGGTCGAGAATAAATTAAGTTTGCGTATGCCGAGGCTTACATCACAAACAATCTATTGTCGTACACAGATGCTTAGCTATTGTACACACAAGATTGATGCTGTACTCAAATTGTGCAGTAAAATAACCTTTAAATAAGATGACGTAACTACATCCATGTATTAGTTCCATATTAGCTAACTAAATATTTCGCAGTCGCATTTAGTAGCAGTGAAAGAAGAGAACTTACTCTTTGAAACTATTATCAGCATCATGGCAGTCACTTCGATCATCACGACTATAGGATCTCCGCTTCTTATCCTTATCATGTTCTTTGGACAATCTTAGTGATTTTGACAGGCGTTCTCCCTTTCTCTTTGATGAAGTAGAGTAGTCATCTCGCCTTGGAAGGAGAGCATGGACAACATTAGTTCTAGAACAGTATAACTGGATTACACAAGCTGCATTTAGCAGCACAGTAGAAACAGGATGTCAGAACCTACTCATTGTGGCCATTGTCAGCATCACGGCGGTTGTTTCTATCAGGACTAAAAGATATACGCTTCTTATCCTCATCATGTTCATTTGTCTGCCTTGGTGATTTTGTCTGGCACGCTTCCTTTCTCTTTGGTGCAGCAGAATAGTCACGTGTTGCCCGCCTCCTGGCCATATACAGTACTGTTACAGAGGCAAACGCCGAGAAACAAGCAGCACTCGGTTGGCTAAAGGTGTGTGTCCAGTCCACACGCGCTCAAGGACTGGCCTCCTCAGGGTGTCCTCATGGTTGTCTACTTTTCTTGATTAAAAGTTAGCAGCAGTGAAGGGACAGAACTTACTCATTGTAATCATTGTCAGTGTCATGACATTCACTTCTACCACCAGGAGTACAGGATCCCAGCTTCTTATCGTTGTCATATTCTTTTGATTGTCCTGATGATTTTGCCTGGCACTCTTCCTTTCTCTTTGGTGAAGCAGAGTAGTCACCACGCCTTCTTGGGGCAGGAGAATGTGACCTACAGTGTAGGTGAGATCACTTATTAACAATAAATCAAATATTTCTCACACTTCTTCATGGTGAGGCACTCATTTGGCAAGATTCACTGAAATACCGTGATCTATCACGACCACCTTGGCGAGGAGAACGGGAGTGTGAACGAGAACGAGACCGTCCTTCAAGGAAGATAGCAATTTATCAATATTGCAATTGTAGCACATGGTATAGACTCATTCTAATACGATATTAATTTTGAAAAGGAGATTTTTCTGCCAGATACCAGCAGGTGTGGCCCTGGCAGGAAAACTAGTGCCTGCCTGTCCGGTGAAGATAGAACCAATGAAAAGGAATTGCAATATATATTTCAGGGCAGCCTTGTGCGCGTAACTCCTGCTTGCGCAGGTTCCGGGGAAGGGTCATACCACTTTGGGTCTTTTGTAGGCATAAAACTAAATGAACCATGACTCTACTTTTTGTGTTCATATTTAAGAGTTTATCTAACATCAAAAGATAAAGTGGGCAGCTTACAGTTTCTATCAGTAAAAGAAGATCACCTAAACTACCCAGAATTCGGCAAAGCATCATGATGAAAAGGACACAAGTATAACAGATGAAATAAAACAGATTACCATGGCGAGAAAGATCGCGCCCTTTAGAACCAGAATGAACTCTGCAGAGCAGGAACACAAGTTAACAAAATAAAACATACAAATTTTCTCCAAAAAAAAAAACAAAGAAACAGAAGAAACTTCTAACATAGTGATGGGTATGGCCTACCTTACTCCAGTTCGTCTACGCATGTCTTCGGGCCGTTTCCGTTTATCCGTGGCAGGCTCAACTTTAATCTCACGTCCGCAAAACAGCTTACGGTTCATGTGATATTGAGCCTCAGAAGCATCATGGGAGTCAAAAAACTCAATAAAAGCAAACCCTTTTGGTTCCCTGCACAGCACATATGTTAATATAATAATTATAAAATGTTAGATAAATAATATTCAGACCATGCTATACAAATTAAAAACACATATTGATAAAAAGTAGTATGTGCCCAACGAGTTACCACCACAGTTTCGTATAAGCTAACCCTGTACGATTCTTCACAAAACACAGCCAATAACTTGCTAGCATTTTCACCAAAATAGTAGCGAGCTTCCCAAAAACCAGTTGAGAGCCCATGCTATTCTAGTAGCCAAATTTGTTGTATAATCACAATCACATCTTCATAAAACGATTCACTTCAAATTCCTCAAATGTTAGAAAACTCATCAAAGTACTTGAAACCAACTTCTCGCTGCTATAACTTTCACATGGAAGGTCCAGTAAAACCATCATCTCTTCAGAACACCAATTTTGCCCACAAACCGAATATCTAATCACATGTACTTCAAGACATCCTGGAAATCATTCCAAAGAGTGATTCATACCAGAAGAGAACACATAAATAGCAGAAGATAAAGTAACTATATCCTCCATAGTCTATAGGTTGTTAAAATTTAAGTTTGAGACTTCAATGAGTTACTAGGCTTATACATTTATCATAAATCTATTCTGCAATATTTATGGATTTTGCAACAAATACAAACAAAAGGAGGAAATAGGGTACGCGTGGGGCTTTTATGCAAAATTGATATGTCACTGGTCAGCTTCTCCATGCAGTATGTAAGGACTCAGAGTTTGGGGCCGTGCAGACATTAACAATCATTTTTCCATATGAGCAGAAGAAAAGCACTCCAAAAGGTTGCTCTTCTAACTCTTCAAGCACATCATCAGTAAGAGAAGACATGAAGCAATGAAGCTTCAAAAGCCGCTGGATCTTCAGTGGTCGAACATGCCTAAATGTCTAATGAGAGAAAATCAGTTGGCGCTTTGGTAACACTTACCCACTGTAGTAATCTTTTGGCATGTAAATATCCCGAACAGGACCAAACTTTGCAAAAGGAACTTGAAGATCTTCGTATCTGCAGGAAATTGTGAAAATCATGAGGACGAGCAAGTTAGAAACCACAAACGTGAAACATGGCCAAGTATAAATAGCAGGCGGAGGAGTTCGAAATTCTGTACCTGCAGTTATGAGGGATGTTACGCACCAAGAGGCTTATAGGACCTTTTTCCTTCCTTCCTCCTTGCTCATCAGAACTTCTCCTAGGAGTGCTTCGTCGCCTGCCGTCATCTTCGCCCTTGGGAGAGCGGCTCCTCACCATTGCTCGTGGCACCTGAACACATGTCACCACTAATCATAACTATGCACCCACATATCATTCACCTTGTCCATGCAGGCGACTCGTGGTATTGATAACAAGCAATTCAGAATTGCACCCACATTTCATCATATAATTGTAAGAGAACCAGATCAACAGCATCAGCTTTCATGATGAGTCATCTGAATCACTAATAATTACCGGCACTAGTGACAGCATGAATATACGAATAACTTTATCAATGGGAAGATGAGGACTGGCTGATTAGGGCATAAAAGATATGCAATGACATTAGGATAGGCTCTCAAGTGTAGTTATATCCCTGCATTGCACAAAACTAACTAGTCAATCCAAGATGTGCAGAAGGCGCCCCTGATCAAGGAAGGATAGACTTCCACACAATGACACATGGCAGTGAGAAATCAAGAATTTTGCAATTTAGTAAAAGAGGGGGTAATATTGTAAGGAAAAGGAACCCACACTGCCGAAACAAACTAGTCCATCTAGGTTTCACTCAGACATCCGTACTAATCCGATGAACTAACGCGGCGGCTTAAAAACAAGGGAAATTTCGCAACAGAAGGGAAATCAAACGCTAGCACGCGCCAAGATGAGATGAGGCGCGACGGTTCCGAGCCCTGTGCCTCCCGCAAAGAAGCCTAATGTGGGGTGGGTGCTGGAATTCAGCACGACACGGACCCTATCTACAGTAGTTAGTTGTAGGGCATTCTGCCCCTCAGAACCCAAATACTTCATCGCCGGGAAGAGAGGGCGAGAGATAGAAGAAGGGGTGGGGTTACCAGGATAGTGCAACGCCACCGCCGCCGCCGGGCGACCTGTGCCGGAGTGGTGGAGGTAGCTAGGGCAGGACGTACAGGGACCGGGGACCGCACGCACGCGAGGAAGGAGGCAGACGGTGAGAGAGAAATGGTGGCAGTGGCAGCCGACTCGGGCGAGGTTGGGTGGGGGTTATTCTTTTATTGGGCCTCTAGGAAGCTGAGTTATTTTGATTATGGGCTTCCTTTCATGCCTGGGCTTGCAGATTTAGGCCACGTTTGTTTTCGTTTTGTAACTAAACCTTTTTTTTAGTTCTAAAAATAACCTTTTTTGCGGGTTAAAAAAAACTTACCTCCCCCTCCAAAAATAACTAAACCTTACCTTGTGCTAAAAAAAACTTACCTTTCCCCCTCAAAAAAAAAACTGACCTCTACCTAAAATAGCATTTGTTATTTAAAAAAACTAAAAAGCATTTGACTACTTTTCTCAGCAACAACAAACATGTAAAATGTGTACACGGCAATGATCGTAGTGTTCCAGGGGAAAAGAAAGCGCAGCTGCCTTTGAATCTATCAGGTTTCGCTCGCCTTCTGTTTAGCGTTGTTCGGTGAGGGAAACATCGGGTGCTCGTACATGTGTTTTTTAGTTTTTAGGAAGAAAATGTGTTCTTCAATGGCAACATACTAGCCGTGGATGTAGCGTTTTTTAAAACAAATATCATTTGATTCTTTTCCTGATGCGATGAGGCTTTTCCGGGCGATACAACATAACGAGGTTATGTTTCAATCGCAGGTTTGGTGCAACTACTCTTGCAGAGTATAAGTTTGTGTCCTCACATGACCGATCTTTCAGATTTGTTGAGTATTTATCCATGAGCCTTAGTGCTTTTGTTGATTTGAATTACTTGAGTCTGGATTATTTCCTCGGCATTATGGTGCACATCTTGCGGTTTGACAACATACACTTTTAAGGGGTTGTCCTAGCCTCAAGTCCATTCACCGTTCATGGCAGTCTCGCTACTCATGTCTAATTGCAGTGCTTTTTTGAAGGTTTGGCAGGATTTCGTCTTCCTGGGAAAGAAGCGACATATTAAGGCAAACTTAGTCTCTCTCTTGAAAAATTGAAGTCAACTTTGATTAATCGTAAAAGTAATCATTTAAGGCGTGTACAATAGTGCCACTTTCTGCTAAGAGAATAAGCATCGCTTAGCACATGACACTGGTTTTCTACTAAAAGATGAAGGCAAATTCATTACAATCACTTCGTTTTTGAAGCCTCGAAATTTGAATCTAAGCTATGTGGTACAGAAGTCAGGCTTCTACTATGTTATGCATGACATCTAGATATGACAGTAAAGGCATGTTATACAATGTTTTGTTTATACACATTATTGGAAACCAAGTAATGGTCGAGCCTAAATCAGAAGCGATGGACAAAAGAATGTGATGAATGAAAATTTGATCTTAGGTCGAGAGAAGCCAAGAACTTAAATTATCCCCTCTTCTAGCTGAACAAAATCTATAATTAGCATCGTGAAAATTGTGGTCGCGTCATTATACTTTGAGCACGGTGACGATAGCTAAACATGTAATTAGGAGCCCAACGATCCTAGTGTCTCTAGCAAGTAGAAATGGTTAGCAAAAACATGGACGATGAACGAAAACACTCGTAAGCCACTAAAACATTTGTAACATCCCAAATTTTCAATTTGGAATGTTATACAATAGATCATTATTGCACATCATATTTATTGCATTTTTGCCTCGATCCTAGAAATTCTACGCAACTCAAGGACCGAGGACAGAGTTGGGGATTTCATAAATTTCATATTTGAGTTTTCTCAAATTTTGGAAATAGGATCATTTGATTTTATTTATTTTATCTTCAAATTATAAAAAATATGAGAGAGAGAATAAAATGACTTTCCCAAAATAAATAAATATTGAGGATTTAATAAAAAATCAAATAATATTTTATTTTGGATTTTATTGCTATTTTATTTGAATTTAGGAAAAATGCATGTTTTTCAAAATTGCATTTAGGCCCCAAAAAATGTTCATCTTGTCCGGCTTGACTTTAGAAGTCGGGGAAAATTTATTTCGGGATTTTTGGAGTCTGTTTAGTAATTCTTTCGTTTGTTTTTCTGCGCAAAAATTATTTAAAAAAAATCCGAACCGACTATGGGCCGGGATCGGCCAGGACTCCTCTGGCCGGGGCCTTTATATAGCGCCACCCCGGGCCGCCGCCAGCCCTAGCCCACCCGAGCCGCCGCCCAAACCCTAGCCGCCAGCGCGCCCGCGCCGCCCGCCGCCAGCCGGACCATACGCCGAGGTTGACCTCGTCGCCGCCGCCGTTTTTTTAGAAAAACCATTCGGTTTTTTCGTCGGTTTTTTTAGATCCATTTTTTTATTAGATCGTTTTTTTTGGTTTAGGTTAATTAGCAAGCGTTCGCTCGTTCGTTCATTTTAATGAACGTGTTCATTGTTTAGATCCAGATAACGAACGTTCGTTCGTTAATCTGTTCGTCGTTTTTCTTTTTCTCGGATTTATTCCGCGATTTTTCTGATCGCGATTTCTGATCCGATTTTCGTTTTAGTATAATTTTTCGCTCGTTTATCGGAATCAGGCGATTCAAGCGCCTAGAGTTTCGTCTCGAAACCCTCTTTCCGAATAATCTACTCAAACAAGTTTTTGCTATTGTAAAATTTAACTTAGGTCCAGATTAGTAAACGAAGCTTGTTTCTTTCGCCGTTTGACTTTCGTTGCTTCGTTCGATTTGATTATTTTTGCAAACCGGAGTTCTTAAGTTGAACTTTCTGGTTAGATCTCTTATTTGAGTTTTACCTGTGCATTAGATGAGTACTTATTGTATGCTTGTTTGCTTGTTTGCGATAGAGTACCCGGATTGCGCCGCTTGCTACTTCGAATCCCTAGGTTTCACGGATCATCAGCAAGGCAAGTAACACTTTGATCATACCTCTTTATTACCCAGTTTTTATGCATTAGATCAATTCTTAAACAAGTGCATGATTAGGATCTGATTAATATGTGGGTTTTGGGAAGTAGATGAGGTAGTACCTATCACCTGTTTTAATATCAAACCCTTGGGAGTTACTTCTATGTTTGCTTATTATGCCATGCTATGCTAATAGACGTGGATTGGGTGAGTGTATCCATGACAGATGTGAGATTGTTAAATTAATGGTTTATTTAAGGTGGCAACTTTAATACACATCTGGGTGGATTGAGGTACATGGGTATTCCAGGATTGCCTGTTTGTTTTTGGACTGCCACCCAGGCTCTAAGGGATCATAAGATTATTCATGCTAGAAACTTCCGTGTGCAGCCACATGCTATTATGGTCTCTAGCATAGTTGACTAAGTCGTGCGAACTCTTACAGTGGTAGACTAGCAGATGTAGGGGAAAGTAGGTGTACAGGTCTACCCATCGTAAGGTGCTAGCGCTTCTGAAAGACTATGTCTCGGTCATCCGTTTCTCAAACACCGTGTAGTGCGAGAAAACCAACGGAGGAGATCGGGTCGTGTGGGGAAAGTGCGCAAACCTCTGTAGAGTGTATAAACTAATCATGATTAGCTGTGTCCCCGGTTATGGACGTTTTGAGTATCTAGTACTTGGATTATCATGTGAATCTCGACATGTTACTTTAATTAATATTGTTGGGTTTGTTTAATGATGATATTCTAAATGGGATTGAGAATGCTGTCAACCATTCTCAATGTTTAACAACCACCATGATAGTTAAATAAATTATTCCTTTCCTGTAGGGAAAAATTGGCTTTATGCAAAAACTGTAACCATAGAGCTTTCCACCAGCCATATATGCATGTAGTATAGCATTATTCTTTCATTACTCTCTATGTGTTACATTGCCAGCATATTCCATGTGCTGACCCGTTTCGGGTTGCAATGTTCATGTTGCAGACTTTTCAAACGACGAGTAAGATGCCTTAGGATCGTGGTTCTATACTTAGTGATGCCGTTGGAGTTGATGGACTCACTTATCTTCCAAGCCTTCCGTTGTTATCGTTATTAGATGGCCTTAAGCCATATTTATTGTAATAAGCTCTCTTTTGAGACATTCGATGTAATAAGTGTGATTGCTACTCTGTTATAAATCCTTTGAGTACTGTGCATGTCAGCATTACTGATCCAGGGATGACACTGATGCACAGAGATCAGACTGTTTGAGGTCTGGTCGCTACAACATTGTATGTAATCTCTTTCAGGCATTAATGCACTTTGAGTAGGACTAATGGTATCTGGTAGAAAAACCTTCAAACAAGATGCCACCATTTTGCAATTATTTTATACACCACATTACACAAGCTGGTCTGCCTAAATTGGTTTATCTTTCTCAAAGAATTGACCTTGGATAATCATAATCATTGTGTCATTCCAACATGAGATAGTACATGTATTAACCACTTGCAGAACCTCCTAAATCATATTGTCCCCTAACATGGGCCAAAATCTTTTATAAAAAATAGTATGAAATCCATCTGTTCCCGGGGCTTTTAAATCACCAACAACGAACTAAGCCTTACGAACATATTCGACAGTGTAAGGAGCGAGAAGGGCATTATTCATTTCAGTAGACGCCATTCTTCGAACAAAGGATAAAAGTTAGGTTGCAAAACTTCTGAGGTGAAAGATTAGAAAAATATTTCGTGACATGATCCTTCAATTCCGTACCTTGCCGCAAAATCCTCAAATCATTAAGAAGTTTCTTGATATTATTACTCTTTTTCCTAGCCATGGCCGCATTATGGATAAAAGATGTATTACGGGCCCCATGACGGCCTATAAAAGGTCTCCCTCTCGTCTTCGTTTTTGGAGACGAGGTGGAGAAGAAGAAACGGGCGGATCCCCTCGACTCCCGCTGGGAGCAAATGGAAGTGGCCTTTGTCGAGCCGCAAGATGACGTGGAAAGGGAGCGATGGATTCGGGACCGCCCGTCCATCTGTAGGATTGAAAGTATGTCTAGAGGGGGGTGATTAGACTACTTGACCAAATAAAAACTTATCATTTTCACAATTTTAGTTGTAGGCAAGTTTTAGCAATTCTATCAAGTCAAGTACACCCTACACATGCAATTCTAAGAGTTGAGCCGCGGAAAGTAAAGACTTTGCATATGAATGTAAATGAGAGATCGTAGAAATCAAACGCAATGAAGACACGATGATTTTTCTCGTGGTTCCGATAGGTGGTGTTATCGTACATCGACGTTGATGGAGACTTCAACCCACGGAGGGTAACAGTTGCGTGAGTCCACAAAGGACTCCACCCTCCAAGGGTCCACGAAGAAGCAACCTTGTATATTCCATCATGGCTTACGCCCACGAAGGACTAGCCTCACTCTGGTAGATCTTCACGAAGTAGGTGATCTCCTTGCCCTTACAAACTCCTTGGTTCAACTCCACAATCTCTTGGAGGCTTCAAAGTGACACCTAACCAATCTAGGAGACACCACTCTCCAAAAGGTAATAGATAGCATTGTTGATGACGAACTCCTTGCTCTTGTGCTTCAAATGATAGTCTCCAACACTCAATCACTCTCTCACATATTTGGCTTTGGTAGAAGAGGGGATTGAATGGAAAGCAACTTGGGGAAGGCTAGAAATCAAGGTTCAAATGGTAGGATTGAAATCTCTTAATCTCAACACATGAGTAGGTGGTTCTCTCTCAAAAAATGAGTAGTGGAAGTGTTTCGTTCTGATGGCTCTCTTAGAGAGTAAGTGGGGATGGAGGGGTATATATAGCCTTCACCAAAAGATCCAACCGTTACAAGTCTTTGACCCAACTCGGTGATACCGGACTGAAATCCGGTGATACCGACTAGTGTAAAAGATTCAAAAGTTGGAAGTCTCGGTGAGATCGAACAGAACATCTTGGTGCGACCAAAGTGTAATGGCTAGGGTAAGACCTCATTTGGGTAGATCCGATTGTTGGGGAACATTGCATGGAAACCAAAATGTTTTCTACGCACACGCAAGATCTATCCATGGAGATGCATAGCTACAAGAGGGGAGAGTGTGTCTACGTACCCCCGTAGACCGTTAAGTAGAAGTGTTTATCAAGGTGGTTGATGTAGTCATACATCTTCATGATCCGCCCGATCAAGTACCAAACGTACGGCACATCCATGTTCAACACACATTCAGCTCGATGACGTCCTCGCCTTCTTGATCCAGCAAGACGGGCGAAGTAGTGGATGAGTTCCGGCAACACGGCAGCGTGATGACGGTGGTGATGCAACTATCTCCGCAGGGCTTCGCTGAGCACTACAAAAATATGACCGAGGATGAACTAGAGGGAGATGGGCGCCGCACACGGCTAGGGAACCGTGGTGTGTGTTGCCCATCTCCCTCCTGACATATATATAGGTGGAGGGGGAGGCGATGCAGCCTTAGAGCGCCCCCAAGTGGCCGGCGGCTGCCCTAGGGCGCTTTCCCTGGCCGCGCTGCCCCCTTCCATATTTGGACATGGGGGGGAAAGGGGGCACTAAAAAAAATACACTTCCGTGATGATACGTGTTTGTCACAGTAGGTCATGTTTATTGTCATGCATGTACATCCATGACGATTTTGTGACAGAATCTAGATAGTCATACCCGTGTTGTCGTAGAAGTGTTCCATGACATTACCAAAATTATCATCACGGAAGTGTCCACTTCCATGACGATAAATCGCGCGTCACACAAGTGCTTTCGTCAAGGGTGACCGACACGTGGCATCCACCGTAACGGAACGCTGTTAAGCTATCGGGTCCGATTTTGGATCCGATAACCCGTTAACAGCCCTGACCAATGGGGATTTTCCATGTGTAAAATCATCATTGGTTGGAGGAAACACGTGTCGGCTCATCGTTGGGACAGATGCCATCCACTCATTGGACAGAAGGCGCCTATGATACGTCGACACGTGGCACGCCCCAACAAAGGCCCATTCCTGTGAAAAGGCCGGCCCGTTTGACTTGGTCAAAAGGTGGCGGGCCGGCCCATGGAAAGCCTGTTAACAGCATGTTCGCATATAGCCCATTTAAAGCCCGCTAACCCAAGGCCCGTTACGCCCTATCCAAATTAGGCCTAGTAGCGTCATTTGGGCCACTCAATATGATTCCAGCCTGTTTTCACTTCTGGCCCATGTATGGCCCATGACGTCTTTCGGCCCATATGAGGCCCTTTGTAACTCTTGGCCCATTAACGGCCCGTGGTGAAACTGGCCCGTAATGAACAGTGTATCACTTTATACCCATTAACGGCTCATTATTCCGTTGGGCCGTTTCCAGCCCATGTTATCTTTCGGCCTTCTCGGGGCCCATTTATTCTTGGGCTCATTTCCAACATTCGGTTACTTACGGCCCGTTATTGTCATTTTCTGCTTGTGGGCCAAATTCTGCCCGTTGTTACAGTCGGCCAATTTGTGGCCCGTTAATACGTTGGGTCATTTTCATAGCGTCATCAAATACGACCGATTAACGACGACCTGTTATGGTCGGCCCATGAACGAACGATTCCAACTCTAGCCCGTTTACGGCCATAATGCAGTCTCTTATTGGCCCATGTTTGGCCAATCGATCATATGGCCCATATAAGGCCCATTGATGATACGGCCCGTAGAAGGCCCATTGTTTCTACGGCCCATAGAAGGCCCATTGTTTCTATAGCCGGTAGGAGGCCCAGTGTCACTGCAGTAAATATGTAGCCCATGGTTACTGTGGCCTAGTTTTAAAAAATAGGTTATTGCGGCCACTAGCAAACCGCGGAAAAAGAACTGCACTGACTACAAGCAAACAAATAAACAAGACAACAAGGAAATAAATAAGCAAGCAACTAACGCTAGGCTATCACGACTATTACACATATTACATCCACTGGGCAACAAAGTTTGCCACCAGTGCAAATATAGGGAACAAAGCAGCATATCATATACACTGGTTGTCAAAAGTTGGCGACCAACGCAAATAAACGCCGCAGCAAAACAAATCCAGAACTGAAACCACTTCAGAAGATCTCGAGAAACAATGTTCTGGGTACCCATAATGCTGGCAAGATGCTTAGCAAGCTTATTAACTTTCTCTTGTTTGGCGCTTAAATCCTCCAGCGCTTACTATTGCACCAGGAAGTATGCATCTGAATTCTGCAGGGACTTCCTCAGTCCTTCAACTTCATGTCGCAGCACATCTGATCGATGTCTTTCAACTTGAAGTTGAGACTCAAGAAGACGAACTGATTTAGGCAGCGAGTTCGAAGAGCTTGTGCCAGCAGTAATGGTCAGTAACTCGAACACTACATCAAGACAAGACTTTTGGGTTCTCTCACTGTCGTCAAGATAGTTTTTATCAGCTTTCTTGGAGACCAACAGGGATGCCTCACTATCTTGAACCTTATCTGCATTACTACATTTACCATTGCATAACGCGGTACCTTTCTCCAATATTTTGTCTGCATTCTAAAAGAGAAATAAGCAGACACATCACAGGTTTACCATGTTGTATATGAAACTCATTTTGGTAAATGAGTTCAGTAGTAAAGTGGACAGGATAACAACATGAAACAAATATATATATATATATATATATATATATATATATATATATATATATCTATGTACCATGGTCACTTTATGGTCTATATCATTCTAGTTTTTGTTGCCAAATCAAGATAGAGACACAGTTCAAATAATATTTGTTCATGACAAAGCAGAATAAACAGAATATAAGTGTGGGAAACTATAGAACAATAACAACACTTGTAATGTGCATGACATGAGAACATAACTGTTTATTCAATTGAAACTGAAATCAACATAGAGCAGGTTACAACAACAAACCAGTTAAAGAAATAGGTTTAAAACATACCTATTGCACCATTGGAGTTTCAATTCCATCCTTCAAAATTGAAAATAGTTGGTATGAGTAAATACAGTAATGCAAGAGCAAAGGAGTGTGAACCATAGCTCTGAACCGACACGAGAACAAATCTTCTTCTCCTTTAAGCGTTGAGTTGGGATTGGAGTGGTGGTCCTCGTGCTTTGGGCACTGCAGTTCCTTTACTAACTTTCCGTGTTTGGGTGCTCTGTGGTGGAGACGGTGTTGTGTCAACTGGGCTGGGTTACTATCTGCCGGGGTTGGTGTTAGAAGGGTGTAGCTGGTTCTCTGTCCAAGCTGGGTAGGGGTACAATCTGTGAGAGTCTAGGTTATGTGTGGTGGATCTGGTCCTTGGGCAAGTACAACCGTGGTTCTATCTGCATCAATGGTAGCACTATCTTTTACGAAGACCGTGTTGTTACTCCCTTAGATCTGCCATCACCCTCTCCAATTCAAATGGCTGATAAACAAGAAAAGTAATTGAAAGTATAGACATTGTATGATAGACAGGTGCAATGGATGGTGGGGAATAAAAGAGGGCATGAAATAATTCACATTTATGTTGTCTAACCAAACAGGATAGCATGCCACAATTTCACATATATGATGGCTAACTAAACAGGATAGCATGACACAATTTCACATTATGATGGCTAACTAAAAAAGATGGAAAGACATAGTTCAAAATATGATGACTATGTAAACAAGATGACATGATATAACTATATAATGTGTTTATTAAATAGGTTGGCATGCCATAATTCACATACATTCACGGATAGAATGCCATAATACAAAATATGATGACTGTAAACACTAAACAGGATGAGATGATATAACTATATGATGTCTTTATTAAATGGGTGCCATGCCATAATTCAGATAGATGTTGTGTATGTACTATGTAAACATGATGGCATGATATAACTCAAATATATGATTTATATAGTAAGCAAGTAAGCACGTGGCAATCCATATATGATGTAAAAACTAAGCAATGCAAGGCAACATGCATGACATGGGTAATATAACCCTACCAAGTTTGAGCATAGACCTCAGGGGGGAAATAGGACTGGTCATCAGTCTCTGAATCCTCCTCTGAGGAGCTCTCTGTAACCAGCAAGATGTCTGCTTGGCGAGTAGCATTATTCTCTCGAATACCTTGTTTTCACTCGAGATACTTCCATCACCGCTTCAAATGGCTGATGCACGGAAGAGTAGTTGAATATACAAGCGTTGTCGACAAATGGAACACGTAATACAAAAAATGATAGCATGATATAATTCACATACATGATGATTGGCTAAACAGCATGGCATTGCATAATTCACATATATAATGCCTTTGCAACAAGATAGCATTGCATAATTCACATATATAATGTCTTGCAACAAGATGGCAATGCATAATTCACATATATGGTAATTAGACACTTTGAGCAATTGGCATTCACACAAAGCATGTCTAAACTAATCAAATGACATAGCAATGCGAGACACCATACGCACAATATGAGCAACATAACCACCTGCCAAGTTAGAGCATACACCTCGGGGAATAGGACTGGTCATCTGTCTCGAATCCTCCTCGAGGAGCTATTAAGTAACCAGCGAGATATGCGCCGTCGAGATAGCATAGTTTGCTCAGAAGACCTTGTTTTCACTCCAGAATTGGCCATCACCGTGTCAAATGGCTGATGCACATGAAGAGCGGTTGAATGTACTAACATTGTTGACAAATGCAATATGTAACAAAAAAAGGATGGCCTGATATAATTTACATATAAGATGACTGGCTAAGCAGGATGGCATTGCAAAATTCACATATATGATGACTGGCTAAACAAGATGGCGTTGCATAATTCACATAAACGATGAATAAACTAAACAGATGGCATTCGCACAAAGGATGTCTAAACTAAGCAGATGACATATTTGATGTATAAAGTAAGCAATGCAAGGCACCATATGCATGATATAACCAACATCAGCATGCCAAGTTAGAGCGAAGACCTCAGGGGGTAAATAGGAGTTGTCTTCTCCTTCTGAATCCTCCTCAGAACAGATATCTTCCTCTTGATTACAATCCGAAATGCGTGGAGGGGGGGCTGCCTTTGCACCTACCATGGAGCGACGTTTGCATGAAATTTTATTGCCATACAAGGCTCGTCTGTTTTGCTCTACATGTTCAGTTCCATTATTTACAATAACTGTCATGCATAGGAATAAAACATAGTGAGATTATGTAAGGAGTGCATGCAGAAATCCATAGTGATGGTAGCAACCTATGGATAGACCCAAAACCAATAATAGCGAGCGGATAATGGCTTGGTTAAAAATACAAATAATGGCTTCTTTCTTGTTTGTTTCCCACCCAACATGAAACTCATAGTAGACACCGGAGATTAACCAGATAGTAGATAGATACTATTGATTGCGGCCCCGATATGTACCCCACAACCATTTAAAAACTCAAGTTTGACCATTAGTATGGAACTGACTCAGAGTCTAATCGGTGAACAGGACGATAAAGTAGCATGTAATATTAAGCGATGCATAACGTAAGCAGACACGAAAGAATGCGACCTCTCTTGCGGACCCTTGTAGTCCTCGAGGTCATCTGCTCGGTGATGATGGTAATGTAGTTTTCATGGCTGCCGGCGGCGGGGAAGAAGATCTGAGGCGGCGAAAGACAGTCTGGAGGCTAGATCCCTGTTGTGCTAGACCTTTTTGTCGTTGGAGCAGCTGAGCTAGGGTGGACGACGGCGCAGCAGGAGTGGGACAAACCACGCGAGGTTTTCTTTGACAACTATCTGTAAGAGAAGTAATTCTGTAAGGCTCGGTTGAATTGGAGGATTCCAACAATGCAGGGATAGGAAATAGACATGGATAGGCTAGGAATGCACGTGCAAAACAGAGAATTTAAAAACACAGGATTTCTGCCAATCTGGGTGCTTGATTCACAACAATTGGAAGATCACAGGATGCAAAGAAGCATGGTGAGATTAAGTCAAACCACAAGAAAATGTACGGTTATAATGCTATTATGCTACTATCTCTTAGTATCGTGCTTCATGAATAGGAATTTGAAAAGGAGGACAAGTGAAAATTCAAATTCCTACGTTTTTTCTTTCAAGGAGACACTAAAGGAACAAATCCTACAGTTTTCCTTTGCTCCATTCCTTTGAACCAAATTCATGAATAGTAGTACCATAGGAAACTTTCCAATTCCTTTGTTTTTCATTCACTTTTCCTTTCAAGCACTGGCGATTCTAGTAGGCAGGCTTGAGCAAGGAAAAGCCTACACTAAAAAAATGTTTTTGTGCTACTTCTATTACTTTGGACCCAGGCCACTGCCCTACTAGCTCAATTCACAGGGCCATCGACAAATGCACAGCTCAAACGCGCAGAGATAAATAATGATGGCGTTCAAGAGAGTCCATCACGGATAGCTAAGTTGCCTAGTACCTCACTGCTTGTCATATAGTAGGATAAAATAATCGTATTTCCCGTTACTACATGTGCTCAATGGATAATATATATAACATGTAGAGTAAAAAAGAGATGCAACAAGTGTACAACCTCTTTGGCGAAGCCATGTCGATCTCAGCGTGATTAGGTTGGCCGGTGAGGATGCTCCAGCTAGCTTGGCTGTCGGAGGAGGGGAAGAAGATCTTAGGCATCTGGAGATGGAGCCCGAGGTATTTCTCCGCTGTGATGGAGGGTTTCATCGTTGGAGCAGCTCCGGTGAGTTGTACGACGCCGAGGCTGAAGCAGGACAAGAGAGACAACGTTAACCTGAGTGGAATTCTAATAGCATCTCCAATAGATGACGTAAAATACATAACCACAAAGTGCTAGATGTAAAATACATCAGCCGCTCATCTCTAAACTTAACTATCGAAACTGAATTTAATCGTCGCCGGCCGAACTTAAGCTGTCATGAATGAATTTTCTTTGTTGAAACTGAATTTTGCTGTCGAAACTGAATTTTACTGTCGAAACTGAACGCACTAGCGAGGATAGGCTACACGTCAGTCGACTGAATTTTTCATCTCTGGTCAGCCGATTTTGCAGCCGCTGGATACGAAATCAAGGACCAACAGTTCATCTTAAACCTCCACCCCCCTGAGCCGCCAGCCACCACCGGCCAAACAGCAGCCCCCGCCGCCCAAGGCCGGCGGTGCGCCGCCCCGCCCGCTCCGAATACACTCCCCACCGCCAGTCCGCCGCCGGCCCGGCCATCCCTCTAGGCCCTCCCGTGCCGAGCTTTTTCTCCGGCGATCCCCACGCCACCGACCCACCACCGCGAGCGACCACCGCCCCCACCCTGAACCCTAAGATAGATAGTGGGGTACCTCTCCAGTGAGCCCCCCTCCCCGCTGCGGCTGGTTCTTCCTTCACCCCGGCAAGCCCCCCCACCCCCTGAAAATCGACTGACCCAAAAGTCAATTCAGTCGACTGAAGTGTAGCTAAATCGGAGCAGCATCGCAAGCAAGAGCAAGAGCGAGAGCAGCAGCGTAAGCAAGAGCAATAGCAAGAGCAGACCAGGCAGGTAACCGAGAGAAAGAGCAGAGCAGCAATGCGAGCGAGAGCTAAAGTAGTAGCAGCTCCTACTGATGTGGACGTCGCCGCCGAGGGAGCGACGCCGTGGAGGAAGTGGCCGGCGACGCCACCGTGGATGGTGCCGCGCCGTGTCGGCTCGGGCCCGAGTGCCGGCAACACCGTGAGATCAAATCAAGAAGAAAATGCGGTGATTAGTGTACAACCTCTTTGGTGGCGCCGATTAGGCCGCAGCTTCATCCGAGGAAACGGTGATGATGATGCTCTTTCGGTGGTGCAGGTGAAGACGGCGGTGTGGGAATGAAGGTGGCGCGAAAGACGAGGGGAACATCGGGGCAGCTCCTTGGAGGTGGAGGACGGGGTGGCTGAACCGGCGGGACGACAAGATCGACGACGGATTCTCATCCGGTACGGTGGATGAGGGACGTCGAGGTGTTGCCGTGGACGACGTCGTTGGGGAAGAGGCTCCGGCTGGGTGGCGGACGGAGGATGGTGTGGGGCTTCGTCGCGGGTTTTCACGGCCTCGGTGTACGAATGGGTAGGCGGATGGGATGGGAGTGGGGAACCATGGCTTAGGGACGTGCTTGTCCGAAATGTGGGGTAAGTTACGAAAGTACCCCCATCGATTTGAGGCGGTTCTTTCGGTTCAGGGCTACCACGGGCATTTCGCGTGTCGAGAGTTCACAGGAGGTGGGAGTTTTTGCGCGCGTTGTAATTTCGGAATAGCAAGGCGCGGGTTGAGATGGAGGGAGTTGTCGGAGCACAACGAGACAAAGATATATCTTAAATATTTCGGGCTAACAAGGCGCGGGTTGAAATTTCCGGACAAGTGTAATGTGTACTATACCAAATCAATTCGCACTACAAATGTCATTCAAAACTTTGAATTCATGTTATGTTCAATTAAAATATTTCACTACGTGTATAATGCATGCAACCTACTACTCAAATGAACGTTTTAGTGCATTCCAAACGTATATACTACCGCTTTAATATGAACTAAATTTGAATTCGTTTATCTATTTGAATAAGATATACAGTAATGATTGTTGTGAAGTCAAAGCATTTGAATTCGTTTCTCTGTTTTAATAAGATCTACAATCATCATTATTGTCAAGTTAAACCATCATTTGTGTATTATCTTCACAGCGCACCACATGATTAGTCTCGAGTTACATATGAACTATGTGTACTATATGAACTCGAACTCGATTTTTTGAATCCACTTTATGTTGATTCAAATCACATTACATTTCTAGATCTAGCTAGATCTTCATAATCTAAACCATGTCTCATATGTATAATGTGTTTATCACATTATGTATGGTGCCCCACCCCTACGCCTACAAGTATTTAGATGTGAGTTGCAAACACCACACATGACCACAAATTCAAATAAAATGTGAAAATGTTCGATATATAGTGTTGTTTAGATTGTTCGATATTTAGTTGTAAGATGCAAACGCCACACATTATCACAAATTCAAATAAAATGTGAGATTGTTTGATGTATAGTATGATTTAGATTATTCGACATTTAGCTGTGAGTTGCAAACGCCATGCATTATCACATTATGGTATAACATGTGCACATCACGCGTATCACTGCTATATTCATGCATGCATATGTTTAAAACACTATGATCTCCTATTCAAATATATGAATCCACTTTCATATCAAATTATGATCTTTGTTAGTCTCTTACACCCACACAATCCTCTAACCTTTGTAGCTACCACTAACTTTCTCTCGTGCACGCACACACCCTCCTCGCCTTCCCCCTCCCTCGGCATTCTATCCACCGGGCACATTCAAATTTTTTTCTTTAGGTCGTTCTCCCAGAGTCTCCACAACTCCTTTCCAACACACACACCGATCGATATACCTCTCCAGTGATGCCTGCCTACAACATACACACGCACCTTCAATCTCCTTCTTTATGTGTCCTTGCCTCGTGTCTCTCATACGGTCCCACACACGTGTAAATTCTCGCCCCTCTTTTCATCGATCTCACAACCGCACACTCCTCCCCTATCTAGCTAGTAGCTGGGCCTCTCGCACCACCTCCTAGCTCCATTCTCTCTGTCTATCCGTCTCACTGGGCCTTATTTGCCTCTAACAAATGGACGTACACCGACCGATCTCCCGCTATACATATAGCTAGCTAGGTCCTTATAACTCATTTTTACCCACGCGTCGATCGATCTACCTCATTAGTTATGTCTCTCCCTTCCTCTGACAAACAACAATTGATCTACCGATCTAGTTAGGTTTGCTTACCAAACACATGGTTCCCCTTCATCATCCATGGATGCGTCCCGACAGATCTATCACGCACATGTACACACAGAAACACATCCCCACTCTTATTGATAACATTGCAGTTCCACCCTCAGTTTGTTTAGTAGGCCTCTCCCACCATCTTCGAGAAGCAACTCCATCACCAATCCAGCACTCTACCCCTCTCCCTCCCTCTCTCTCTCCTCTCTCTCTCTGTCCCATCATATTTCCCGTCCTTCAGTTATGTATGGATGTCGACCGATCTCCCTCAAGACATAGCTGGGTCTCTCCTTCTCAACACATATACGAGTCATTCTACCTCTATAGTTAGGCCTCTGCCTACCCCTCCCCCACCCCCCCCCCACACACACCGATACATCGAGCGCTCTAGTCATGTCTCCCTACCACACACAAACTTGACTTGTGCCCTCTGACGTTCCGATAGGTCAGTCGCCCTATATCTTTGACTTGCACACACACACAATTTCGATGGCTCTTTTCATCGATCTCGACCCACCCACTTGATCCTCTCTTCAACTCTATCGATATCTATGACCCCTCCCTCTCTTCTCATGGATCGTCCGACCCTCTATATATGATATGGATAGGCCTCCATTTCACACACATTGCATGCAAAATTTTGTTTGAGATGTCATTGACACATATTCCCACAAATACATTCACGAAATCAACCCCCCACCCCCAGCCCACCCCCACCCCAAAACAAAAAACACTCACGAACGCGGTTTGTATCTCTCACACACACCCACGTAGGTGGGGGACGTGCACAAAGAGAAGAGGTGCATGCACGGCGCACGTACTCCCGTCTCTTTCCCAACCACACCCGCGCGGGTACATGGTGGAGCTCATTTCTGTGCGAAAAGGCAGCCCACGTGGTAATTTGGCACGTGTACTGGTTGTCCATTTGGTGGAGGGAGGATCGTCTACCATGGGTGAACAAACAAATTGCGACTTGACGCGTTATGTAAAAAAAGAGGCAAACCATGTGGGGCCTACCTTAGAGGCAAGACTCTATACACTGGAGTACTTTTGATGTGTCCCGTCAACTCGCAGAATGATGAGAAGCTTGCTTAGTACACGTCTCCCCATGCACGGCGCGGTGGCTCATGAGGATGAGGTGAAGCTTGCTTAGTATTGCACGCCTTCGCCGCTCCTCGCCCACGCCAGCTGGGCTCGCAGACGAGGAGAAAATTTACTACTCCTCCATTTACTCCTCGTCCCTACTACCTTGGTTATAGAGATTATATCATATTGTTTGGAATATATATGTCCTTTAGTAGATTTCAATATGAACTAGTAGTACATACTCCAAACACTGATGTATATAGACGTATTTTAGAGTGTAGATTCACTCATTTTGCTCTGTATGTTGCACTCTCCCTCGCTCCTCGCCCCTCGCCCACGTGGTGGACGTGCAACAATTCATTCAGTCTCATATAGCCAGAACGATATATACCGCACTACCATTATTGCTCGACTTCCCGAAGAGGCGAAGAGCCAATTGCAAGGTTAATATTTTGGAGATGCCAAGCGCAAGGTTATAGGAGAACGAGTAGTAGGTGCCGCGTCATTTATAAATAAAGTTTTTTTATTCAGTGGCACATACGCAATATGATAGGTTCATATGGAGAGAAAAGGAAACCGCTCCGCTATATACATACTCAGGACGGGCCAGCCTACATGGTTGCTTGCTGGGGTTGCTCTCTTCACACTCTCTCGCACAAAACGACTATGGCCACATCTCTAACATCCCGGCAGATCACGTCCGCTGGGGGAAGGGGTGGATGCTTAGTGTAGATGTGGTCGCCGTCGCCGACGGCAAAAACCCACTGTCGGCACGTCCCGATCAGGGGTCCCCGCCATTCTCTCTCACAAAGTTGGTGAGGTTGCCTTCGTCCCTTGCTCACTGCCGCGACATGGGCAGTTGCCGCCTCCCGCCGCCCTCCTCAAGGTTGAGCTACGTCCTGACATCCCTCAGGTACAACTCCCTTTACAGCCGGCTTGCACCACTGCTCCAGTTACCCACATCACTCCATGTGGATATTTCTCTACTTCTTTGCCCCGCACATACCTCTACTGGCTTCTACGTACTATATTTGTGATGAGTTTATGTCTCATCAACTAGTCCCAGTAATCTTATTATAATCACGCTTCTTCAATTTCTTTGCCACATGGATGCTCATCTCGATTTTGGTGAAACTGTACAAAATGATCCGATGGTCAAAAGGTTGCAAACTTCATTTCTTAGGAAGCTCGAACATTGCCAGCAAATTGAAGCCTGGTTAGGGTTCACGGTTCAAGGGCTAGGGACTGCATGGATCATTTTTTTCTTTAGCTGCCTTTGTTCCAAAATAAGTGTCAACTTTAGTAGTAGTACAACTTTGTACTAAAGTTTGCATAAAGTTGAGACACTTATTTTGGAACGGAGGGAGTACATATTTGCTATGATCTATCAATCATTGAGATGCAATAGCATGCAGTTAGTCTCCTTTGTATTTGATGAAATGTTGCAACGGGCAACCTTGGACGCAAGATACATGTAACAAAAGCTGGAAGCTTCATAGCATTATACAAATTTATCTCGCTGATAAATTATAGTACGTACTATACTAGTACTTCCTCCGTTCCTAAATATAAGTATTTGTAGAGATTTCACCATGAACCACATGCGGATGTATATGGATGCATTTTAAGTGTAGATTCATTCATTTTGTTCCGTATGTAGTTCACCTAGTGGAATCTCTACAAAGACTTATCTACTAGTAATAGCTAGCCCCCACTACTAGGAATTCTCTATCCTCTCCTTGAGCCACATCATCAAAATTAATGTAGCCGTTAGATGAACTAAATCAGTCCATAATAGCCGTCTGATCTAGACGTTGAGAGGCTCCACACTAAGCCACATGCAAGCATGCAGAAATACAGTGGCATGCATGTGAGTGGGTTTTAAATCATATCAACATGTCTGCATGCAAGCATGCACCGGTAGCATGCATGTAAGTGAGCTTTTAAGTCCCATTAACATGTCAAAAAGAAAAATATAATCCCATTATGCAGTAGGAGTAAATGATGATGGGAGTTTTTTTAATTTGGCAATACCACATTTGTCATGCGGTTATAGAGTTTTTTTAGTTCTATGAAATCGAATGCAGAGAGATATACGGCTGTTCCACGGCAACGCGTGGGGACTCATCTAGTATTTAGGCATGGTGGGAGTACTATGTAAAGAGTTAGGTGTCGCACGGTGTCCAAAAAATATGGTGATAGTGAGAGGTGGGCCATGTAATCACTGAGCCTGCGTGTTTTCACTGCTCTTGCACTCCTCTGCTGTAAGAATGGAGAAAATTGTAATCTAGTAGTACCTCCTTTAGCCGAAAGCGTGGGACATCCAGCAGTCCTACCACCTCAGTAATAAAGACCAATGAGCCGTCAAATCACATAGACCCAGCAGTAAGTTGGACGGACGAAGCAACCATCACTCTTGCGCCAGTGAGAGGTCGCGTCCGCTCTGCCCGGGCATGAATGCGGCACCGATTCTTTGGAGCGGTGCTGACCGTTTCAGGCGGGAAGCGGGCGGGCAATGGAGGGGCTTTGGGTGGGCTAGGCTGGTCAGGAGCGGGCGTGGCAGCTGTCCGCCTGTCCCTACCGGACGCCCGTAAACGAGAGGATGCACCGACTCTCACGGCTAAAATCGTACACTACACACCATCTCTCTGTAGGATTAGGTCGATCTGTCGCTCTCTCTAACACTGTAACACCCCGGATGTATCTTTCCATATTTGTAACTCCAACTCTTGCCATTTTCGGATATGTGCTATGATTTTCCCTCCGTGGTTGGGTTTTGTTTTCGTTTTGCCTTTTGTCCATGTCATGCATCTCATATCATGTCATCATGTGCATCTCATTTGCATACGTGTTCGTCTCATGCATCCGAGCATTTTCCCCGTTGTCCGTTTTGCAATCCGACACTCCTATGTTCCCCGGCGCACCCCTCTTGTTCTTTTTCCGTGTGCGGGTGTTGAACATTCTAGGAATGGACCGAGCCTTGCCAAGTGGCCTGGTATAGCACCGTAGACCACTGTCAAGTTTGGTCATTTGGAGTTCGTTGATACTCCAACGGTTAACCGCACCCTCATAAAGGCCTCTTTTGAGTTGCAGCCCAACAACCCTCCAAAACAGCCCAATAACCCATATAAGTCACCTCCATGCCCTCGGTCGTTCGATCACGATCGTGTGGGCGAAAACTACACCCCATTTGGAGTCTCCTAGCTCCCTCTACCTCTATTTAAAGACCCTCCCAAATCGGGGCAAACCCTAGCGATTTTCCCCTCGCGCCGCCGGACACGTCCGGATCGGACGGACGCGTCCGCCGCCTTGCGGCCGGACGAATCGGGGCGCCACGTGGGCACCGCCGCCGCCCCGCCGCCCGCCAGCTGGCAGAGCCAGGCCAGCGCCCAGCCCTCCAGCGCCCGCGCCCGGCGCGCCCGCCCTCCCGCCGCCATGGTCGCGCCCGCCGCCGCCCCGCCAGCGCCGCCGCCGACCGCCACCACCGCCGCGCCCACCGACCGCTGCCGCCCACCGTCGCACCGCCCATCGCCGCCGCCGCCTATGCACCGCCGCCGCCGCCGTCCACCAGCAAGCCGCCCGGCCGCAGCAACGCCCTCGCCCCACCGGATCCGGCAGCGCCGCGCCGCCCCGGGCCGTCCCGACCCCGCCGGCTACCTCCTCCTCCGGCCCGACCCCAACTCCGGCGGGCCATCCTCGTGCAGCGCGCCGGCCAGATCCGATCCGAGATGCCCTAGGTTGATTTTCTTCTCCCCCCCACGAATCCACTAAGTCCTTATTTCTGTGATTTTTTCATGCCATTTTCACCTCTTTTGTTAAGCATCTCCTGTAGTTCGCTGCCATATGCTTTGTTTTTATGTTGGGGTGCTGTAGCATAGTTTCTTGTTGCGTGCTAAGTAGCATCGGGCTGTTAAACGCAGATTTGCATCATTCTTGTTTTGCTTGTCATTTGCAAACCGTGCATCCGATTCCGGTGATCTTTATATCGATTTCACCCGAAATCATCCCATCTTTCCAGCGGCATACTTGGTTTGCCGAGTTGATGCCTGGTTCATCATTTTCCTTCCGAAGCATACATATGCATTGCATATCACATCTCGCATAGCATGTCATGTTTTGCATCATATTGCTTGTGCATTGTTCCTTGTTTGATTGTGGTTCCGTTGCTTGTGTTCTTGCGTTGGGTAGAGCCGGAGACGAGTGCGTGAGCGAGGAACCTGTTGAGAACGCCTCGAGGATCAAGCCTTCGACAACTCGAGAACCTTGCGAGCAAGATGATCATACCCTCGAAATCACTTCTATCTTTGCTTGCTAGTTTGCTCGCTCTTTTGCTATGCCAATGCTGCGATGCCTACCATTTGCTTGTCAGCCTCCCAAATTGCCATGTAAAACCTCTAACCTTTGACACCATTCCTAGCAAACCGTTGTTTGGCTATGTTACCGCTTTGCTCAGCCCTTCTTATAGCGTTGTTAGTTGCAGGGGAAGACGAAGTTTGTTCCTTGTTGGAACATGGAGATGTTGTTCCTTGTTGGAACATGTTTACTTGTTGGGATATCACAATATATCTTATATTATTAATGCATCTATATATTTGGTAAAGGGTGGAAGGCTCGGCCTTATGCCTGGTGATTTGTTCCACTCTTGCCACCCTAGTTTCCGTCATACCGGTGTTATGTTCCTTGATTTTGCGTTCCTTACGCGGTCGGGTGATTTATGGGACCCCCTTGACGATTCGCTTTGAATAAAACTCCTCCAAAAAGGCCCAACCTTGGTTTTACCATTTGCCACCTACACCCCTTTTTCCCTTGGGTTTCGCGAGCCCGAGGGTCATCTTTATTTTAGCCCCGGGCGGTGCTCCTTCAGTGTTGGTCCGAACCGGCAGATCAGGGGCCACCACGGGCAACTCGAGGGCTGGTTTTACTCGTGGTGACCCATCCGTTGTGCCACGAGAACGAGATATGTGCAGCTCCTATCGGGTTTTGTCGGCACATCGGGCGGCTTTGCTGGTTTAGTTTTACCATTGTCGAAATGTCTTGATGTACCGGGATACCGAGTCGATCGGAGTGTCTTGGGTGAAGGTTTATTCCTTCGTTGACCGTGAGAGCTTGTTATGGGCTAAGTTGGGACACCCTGCAGGTATTATCTTTCAAAGCCGTGCCCATGATTTATGAGGCAGATGGGAATTTGTTAATGTCGGTTGTAGAAAACCCAAAGTTGACCTTAATTAAAATACATCAACCGTGTATGTAACCGTGATGGTCTCTTCTCGTGGTCAGGGAAGTGAACACGTGTTGGAGCTATGTTTGGCGAGGTTGCTTAGGATCACTTCTTGATCACTACTAGTTTCGCGACCGTGCTTTGCTTCTCTTCTCGCTCTCTTTTGCGATGTAGCCACCATATATGCTAGTCGCTGTCTGCAGCCCTCCTTTTACACCAGCCTTCCCTTAAGCTTAAATAGTCTTGATCTCGCGGGTGTGAGATTGTTGAGTCCACTGTGGCTCACTGATTCTACCAAAACAGATGCAGTATCGGTGATGCGGTAGCAGATGGCGAACCGAAGCTGAAGTGGGAATATGATGAGGCCCTTGGTCGTTACTATGTTTCCTTTCCGCACGATTAGTAGTGGAGCCAGTTAGGCGATCGGGGATCTATGTTGCATGTGGGTATTCTTCTTTTATTTTGGTTCCGTAGTCGGACCTTGAGTGTAATCTGAATGATGGATGTTTATTTATGTATTGTGTGAAGTGGCATTCGTAAGCCAACTATGTACCTTTTCCTTATGTATTACATGGATTGTGCGAAGATTACCTCACTTGCGACATTGCTTTCAATGCGGTTATGCCTCTAAGTCGTGCTTCGACACGTGGGAGATATAGCCGCATCGAGGGCGTTACAAGTTGGTATCAGAGCCAGGTTAACGCCAACTTCTTGGCAACGACTTGATCACAGAAGCCGAAGAAATGTGCAAAGTCATTCGTGAGAATCTTAAAGCCGCGCAATCGCGCCAGAAGGGCTATTATGATGACAAGCACCGTGATGTGGCTTTTGAAATCGGAGACCATGTCTACCTCGCGTCTCTCAATGAAAGGCACTCGTAAACCCGGTATCAAAGGAAGCTTGCCCCTAGATACGTGGGTCCTTTCAAGATCATTGGCAAAAGAGGCGATCTCGCCTATCAACTTGAGCTTCCATCCAACTTTGCAAACGTGCACGATGGTTTCACGTGTCACAGCTCATAAGTGCTTCAAGATTCTGGCGCACTATCAACTTTGAAGAAATTGACCTCCAAGAAGATCTCTCTTATCATGAGCATCCGTTGCTATTCTTGAAGAAACCGAGCGCAAGACTCGCAACAAGTCAATCAAATTCCTAAAAGTAAAGTGGTCACACCATTCCGACCGAGAAGCCACACGAGGCGCGAGGATCACCTCCGTTCTCAATATCCGGAGTTCTTTCAGTCCTAGATCTCGGGACGAGATCCTCTTGTAGTGGTGGAGTGTTGTAACACCCCGGATGTATCTTTCCATATTTGTAACTCCAACTCTTGCCATTTTCGGATATGTGCTATGATTTTCCCTCCGTGGTTGGGTTTTGTTTTCGTTTTGCATTTTGTCCATGTCATGCATCTCATATCATGTCATCATGTGCATCTCATTTGCATACGTGTTCGCCTCATGCATCCGAGCATTTTCCCGTTGTCTGTTTTGCAATCCGACACTCCTATGTTCCCGGCGCACCCTCTTGTTCTTTTTCCGTGTGCGGGTGTTGAACATTCTCGAATGGACCGAGCCTTGCCAAGTGGCCCGGTATAGCACCGTAGACCACTGTCAAGTTTGGTCATTTGGAGTTCGTTGATACTCCAACGGTTAACCGCACCCTCAAGAAGGCCTCTTTTGAGTTGCAGCCCAACAACCTCCAAAACAGCCCAATAACCCATCTAAGTCACCTCCATGCCCTCGGTCGTTCGATCACGATCGTGTGGGCGAAAACTACACCCCATTTGGAGTCTCCTAGCTCCCTCTACCTCTATTTAAAGACCCTCCCCCGAAATCCGGGCAAACCCTAGCGATTTTCCCCCTCCGCGCCGCCGGACACGTCCGGATCGGACCGGACGCGTCCGCCGCCGCGCCCGGACGAATCGGAGGCGCCACGTGGCACCGCCGCCGCCCGCCCGCCGCCGCGCAGTTCGAGCCCAGCCAGCCCTGCCCTCCGCGCCGCGCCGGCATGCCCGCCCTTCCCGCCCGCGCCGCGGTCCCGCGCCGCCGCCGCCGCCAGCGCCGCCGCCGCCGCCGCCGCGCCCACCGCCAGCGCCATGCATGCCCGCCGCCGCCGCCGCCCCGCCATACCGCCGCCACCGCCGCCATCAGCCGCATGCCAGAACGCCTCGCCTCATTGATCCGGCGGCGCCGCGCCGCCCCGGCCGTCCCGACCCCGCCGGCTACCTCCTCCTCCGGCCCGACCCCAACTCCGGCCGGCCATCCTCGTGCAGCACGCCGGCCAGATCCGATCCGAGATGCCCTAGGTTGATTTTCTTCTCCCCCCCACGAATCCACTAAGTCCTTATTTCTGTGATTTTTTCATGCCATTTTCACTGCATCACATCTCCGCAACCGTGGCTCCGTTTTGGGCGTATAATATGTCAAGTTGTTCGTCTCGAAGAGTACATAATTTCATTCCATTGCGTCATTTGCATTTGAGCTCATCTTAATGCCCGAAATGCTGTTGGAAGATGGCTTCAGATCGTTAGTTTCAGAATCTTATCAGCTCGAGCTCTTTTGTCATTTTTGCCATGAATTATGTGTGCACCTTATGAACTTGAGTCCTACATGTGAGTTGAACATTGCCTGCCATCTTTCCAGGGGTGTTTGCCATGTATTTTTGTGAGTTATGTGTTGACTAGAACAAGCATGCAAAGTAGGGATGATGATGTTGCTGATTTCAGGAACTTAGTGTTTTCACTAAGTCTTGTCCTGCTGTTATTTTTATGCCATATGTTCATGTTGTTACAGAGAGATCTATGCCCTTTTTGAGCATGATCAGTAAGGGTGTTTTGAACATATGGACGTGCTCTATCCATCCATGCCTTTGTTGGCATTTATGGAGTAGTCTAGCATGTCGTTTTCGTGCTCTACTTTTGCTTGAAAATGTTTCCTGGCAGATTGTTTGCATGAGATTCAATTTTCACGAGGTCGTTGTAGTTGATCCGTGTATGATATGACCTTGCTCTTGCCATTCTTAGCTTCATAATCATGCCTTATTACTGTTGGTTGCCTTGCCATGCCATGAGATGCTCTGTAGTGAGTGCATCGAGCTCACGAAGATGCCATGTTGAATCTGTTTTTGCCATGCCCAGTTTTTCTGCTAAGTCTGAAATCTGTAATAAAACTTGCAATGTTTACATGGGTGCCATCATTTCTTAAGGTCCTTTTTGGCTTATGGTCAGTAAGGGACTATTGATATATGCTTTGAGTAGAATCATGTCATGCCTTGTGTTGCTATTATAAGTTCCTGTAGCTTGATGTTTGCTTGCTCTAAACATGCCTTCCTGATGTTAATTCCTGGCATGCTAGTATTTTCACTAAGTCTGTGAACCTGATATTTTGAGCACTTTCACCATGCTTGTTTGAACATGTTATGATGTGATTTAGCCGTAGCTCAGTGTTCCTTTTTTGTTAAGCATCTTCTGTAGTTCGCTGCCATATGCTTTGTTTTTATGTTGGGGTGCTGTAGCATAGTTTCTTGTTGCGTGCTAAGTAGCATCGGGCTGTTAAACACAGATTTGCATCATTCTTGTTTTGCTTGTCATTTGCAAACCGTGCATCCGATTCCGGTGATCTTTATATCGATTTCACCCAAAATCATCCCATCTTTCCAGCGGCATACTTGGTTTGCCGAGTTGATGCCTGGTTCATCATTTTCCTTCCGAAGCATACATATGCATTGCATATCACATCTCGCATAGCATGTCATGTTTTGCATCATATTGCTTGTGCATTGTTCCTTGTTTGATTGTGGTTCCGTTGCTTGTGTTCTTGCGTTGGGTAGAGCCGGGAGACGAGTACGTGAACGAGGAACCTGTTGAGAACGCCTACGAGGATCAAGCCTTCGACAACTCTGAGAACCTTGCAGGCAAGATGATCATACCCTCGAAATCACTTCTATCTTTGCTTGCTAGTTTGCTTGCTCTTTTGCTATGCCAATGCTGTGATGCCTACCATTTGCTTGTCAGCCTCCCAAATTGCCATGTAAAACCTCTAACCTTTGACACCATTCCTAGCAAACCGTTGTTTGGCTATGTTACCGCTTTACTCAAATTTCTTATAGCGTTGTTAGTTGCGGTGAAGACGAAGTTTGTTCCTTGTTGGAACATGGAGATGTTGTTCCTTGTTGGAACATGTTTACTTGTTGGGATATCACAATATATCTTATATTATTAATGCATCTATATATTTGGTAAAGGGTGGAAGGCTCGGCCTTATGCCTGGTGATTTGTTCCACTCTTGCCACCCTAGTTTCCGTCATACCGGTGTTATGTTCCTTGATTTTGCGTTCCTTACGCGTCGGGTGATTTATGGGACCCCTTGACAGTTCGCTTTGAATAAAACTCCTCCAAAGAAGGCCCAACCTTGGTTTTACCATTTGCCACCTACACCCCTTTTCCCTTGGGTTTTCGCGAGCCCGAGGGTCATCTTTATTTTAGCCCCCCGGGCGGTGCTCCTTCGAGTGTTGGTCCGAACCGGCAGATCAAGGGCCACCACGGGCAACTCGAGGGCTGGTTTTACTCGTGGTGACCCATCCGTTGTGCCACGAGAACGAGATATGTGCAGCTCCTATCGGGATTTGTCGGCACATCGGGCGGCTTTGCTGGTTTAGTTTTACCATTGTCGAAATGTCTTGATGTACCGGGATACCGAGTCTGATCGGAGTGTCTTGGGTGAAGGTTTATTCCTTCGTTGACCGTGAGAGCTTGTTATGGGCTAAGTTGGGACACCCCTGTAGGGTATTATCTTTCAAAGTCGTGCCATGCGTTATGAGGCAGATGGGAATTTGTTAATGTCGGTTGTAGAAAACCCAAAGTTGACCTTAATTAAAATACATCAACCGTGTATGTAACGTGATGGTCTCTTCTCGTGAGTCCGGAAGTGAACACGATGTTGGAGTTATGTTTGACGCAGGTTGCTTAGGATCACTTCTTGATCACTACTAGTTTCGCGACCGTGCTTTGCTTCTCTTCTCGCTCTCTTTTGCGATGTAGCCACCATATATGCTAGTCGCTTGTCTGCAGCCCTCCTTTTTACACCAGCCTTCCCTTAAGCTTAAATAGTCTTGATCTCATGGTGTGAGATTGCTTTGAGTCCTGTGGCTCACTGATTCTACCAAAACAGATGCAGGTACCGGTGATGCCAGCGCAGATGGCGCAACTGAGCTGAAGTGGGAATATGATGAGGCCCTTGGTCGTTACTATGTTTCCTTTCCGGACGATTAGTATTGGAGCCCAGTTGGGGCGATCGGGGATCTATGTTGCATGTGGGGTATTCTTCTTTTATTTTGGTTCCGTAGTCAGACCTTGAGTGTAATCTGAATGATGGATGTTTATTTATGTATTGTGTGAAGTGGTGACTGTAAGCCAACTATGTACCTTTTCCCTTATGTATTACATGGATTGTGCGAGGATTACCCCACTTGCGACATTGCTTTCAATGCGGTTATGCCTCTAAGTCGTGCTTCGACACGTGGGAGATATAGCCGCATCGAGGGCGTTACAAACACACACATGTTGTGAAACACCACACACACGTACACACACACAGGTTCATAGAATAGGAAAATCGTGTGAGTGATAAGCCACAGGAAGTGAGATACAAATGGAGTACGTACAAGAAGAGAAGAGGTGACGAATATTCCATCAAACCTGGACTGAGGAGTAGTACTCCCTCCGTCTAGGTGTTAAGTCATCTTACGTAAATCAGATATTCCCAAAATGTTTAGGCGTCGTCCATTAACTTCGCATCTCAATCCCTTCCTGGCCTCGTTGCTAGCGAGCGTTGTTACTTAGGGGGTGTTTGGATCCTTAGCAAGAACAGCTTATAGCATAGCCGGGCAAGGTTAGGCGTTTGGAACTGTTAAAATATGTTAGCTTTTGTGGGCAAGCTAGCTTTGGTGGGCTAGAAAAACCTTGCTAGCTCAGGAGAGCCAGATCGGCTCGCTTCCGACGGCAAACTTTGCATACTAGTGACATAGACTAGTAACATATGCATGTTACTAGTGAAGAAAATATGCCCTAGAGGCAATAATAAAGTTATTATTTATTTCCTCATATCATGATAAATGTTTATTATTCATGCTAGAATTGTATTAACCGGAAACATAATACATGTGTGAATATATAGACAAACAGAGTGTCACTAGTATGCCTCTACTTGACTAGCTTGTTAATCAAAGATGGTTATGTTTCCTAACCATGAACAAGGAGTTGTTATTTGATTAACAAGGTCACATCATTAGTTGAATGATCGATTGACATGACCCATTCCGTTAGCTTAGCACACGATCGTTTAGTATGTTGCTATTGCTTCCTTCATGACTTATACATGTTCCTATGACTATGAGATTATGCAACTCCGTTTACGGAGGAACACTTTGTGTGCTACCAAACGTCACAACGAATCGGGTGATTATAAAGGTGCTCTACAGGTGTCTCCAAAGGTACTTGTTGGGTTGGCATATTTGAGATTAGGATTTGTCACTCCGAATGTCGGAGAGGTATCTCTGGGCCCTCTCGGTAATGCACATCACTTAAGCCTTGCAAGCATTGCAACTAATGAGTTAGTTGCGAGATGATGTATTACTGAAGCGAGTAAAGAGACTTGCGATGAACGAGATTGAACTAGGTATTGGATACCAACGATCGAATCTCGCAAGTAACATACCAATGACAAAGGAACAACGTATGTTGTTATGCGGTCTGACCGATAAAGATCTTCGTAGAATATGTAGGAACCAATATGGGCATCCAGGTCCGCTATTGGTTATTGACCGAGACGTGTCTCGGTCATGTCTACATTGTTCTCGAACCGTAGGGTCCGCACGCTTAAGGTTTCGATGATGGTTATATTATGAGTTTATGAGTTTTGATGTACCGAAGGAGTTCGAGTCCGGATGTGATCACGGACATGACGAGGAGTCTCGAAATGGTCGAGACATAAAGATTGATATATTGGGCGGCTATATTCGGACACGGAAAGGTTCCGGAAGTTTCGGAGAAAACGGAGTGCCGGGGGGTTACCGAACCCCGGGAAGTAATGGGCCTTAATGGGCCAAGAGGGAGAGAGAGCCGCACCAGAGGTGGCGCGCCCCCCATGGGGAGTCCGAATAGGACAAGGAGGGGCGCGCCCCTTCCTCTCCTCTCCCTCTCCTTCCTTCCCCTTCCTCCTTCCTAGTTGGACTAGGAAAGGGAGTCCTACTCCCACTAGGAGGAGGACTCCCCCTCCTGGCGCGCCTCCTAGGGCCGGCCGGCCTCCCCTTGCTCCTTTATATACGGGGCAGGGGGCCCTAGGACACACAAGTTGATCCTTGAGATCGTTCCTTAGCCGTGTGCGTGCCCCCTCCACCATAATCCACCTCGGTCATATCGTTGCGGTGCTTAGGCGAAGCCTGCGTCGATAGAACATCAAGATCGCCACCACGCCGTCGTCTTGATGGAACTCTCTCTCCGGAGCTTTGCTGGATCGGAGCCCGAGGAGCGTCACCGAGCTGTACGTGTGTCAAGAACTTCGGGGCGCCGAGTAACGGCGCCGGGATCGGTTGGATCGCGAGGAGAACGTCGACTACTTCCTCTACATTGTGATCGCTTCGCTTGGTCTCACGAGGGTACGTAGACAACACTCTCCCCTCATGTTGCTATGCATCACCATGATCTTGCGTGTGCGTAGGAAATTTTTGAAATTACTACGTTCCCCAATAGTGGCATCCGAGCCTAGGTTTTATGGTTTGATGTTATATGCACGAGTAGAACACAAGTGAGTTGTGGGCGATATAAGTCATCTTGCTTACCAAAGATGTCATACTTTGGTTCGGCGGTATTGTTGGATGAAGCGGCCCGGACCGACATTACGCGTACGCTTACGCGAGACTGGTTTTACCGCCGTGCTTTGCACACAGGTGACTAGCGGGTGTCAGTTTCTCCAACTTTAGTTGAACTGAGTGTGGCTACGCCCGGTCCTTGCGAAGGTTAAAACAGCATCAACTTGACAAACTATCGTTGTGGTTTTGATGCGTAGGTGAGATTGGTTCTTGCTTAAGCCCGTAGCAGCCACGTAAAACTTGCAACAACAAAGTAGAGGACGTCTAACTTGTTTTTGCAGGGCATGTTGTGATGTGATATGGCCAAGACATGATGCTATATTTTATTGTATGAGATGATCATGTTTTGTAACCGAAGTTATCGGCAATCGGCGAGAGCCATATGGTTGTCGCTTTATTGTATGAAATGCAACGCATACAGTAATTGCTTTACTTTATCACTAAGCGGTAGTGATAGTCGAGAAGCAATAGATGGCGTAACGACAACGATGCTACGATGGAGATCAAGGTGTCGCGCCGGTGACGATGGTGATCATGATGGTGCTTGGAGATGGAGATCACAAGCACAAGGAGATGATGGCCATATCATATCACTTATATTGATTGCATGTGATGTTTATCCTTTATGCATCTTATCTTGCTTTGATTGACGGTAGCATTTTAAGATGATCTCTCAATAAAATTATCAAGTAGTGTTCTCCCGAGTATGCACCGTTGCCAAAGTTCGTCGTGCCCGCACACCACGTGATGATCGGGTGTGATAAGCTCTCGTCCATCTACAACGGGTGCAAGCCAGTTTTGCACACGCAGAATACTCAGTTAAACTTGACGAGCCTAGCATATGCGAGATATGGCCTCGAACACGGAGATCGAAAGGTCGGCGTGAATCATATAGTAGATATGATCAACATAAGATGTTCACCATTGATAACTACTCCATCTCACGTGATGATCGGTTATGGTTTAGTTGAATTTGGATCACGTGATCACTTAGAGGATTAGAGGGATGTCTATCTAAGTGGAAGTTCTTAAGTAATATGATTAATTGAACTTAAATTTATCATGAACTTAGTCCTGGTAGTATTTTGCAAATTATGTTGTAAAGATCAATAGCTTGCGTTGTTGCTTTCATATGTTTATTTTGATATGTTCCTAGAGAAAATTATGTTGAAAAATGTTAGTAGCAATGATGCGGATTGGATCCGCAATCTGAGGTTTATCCTCATTGCTGCACAGAAGAATTATGTCCTTAATGCACCGCTAGGTGACGGACCTATTGCAGGAGCGGTCTGCGGGCGTTATGAGCGTTTGGCTAGCTCAAAATGATGACTACTTGATAGTTATGTGCACCATGCTTTATGGCTTAGAATCGGGACTTCAAAGACGTTTTGAACGTCATGGACCATATGAGATGTTCCAGGAGTTGAAGTTAATATTTCAAGCAAATACCCGAGTTGAGAGATATGAAGTCTCCAACAAGTTCTATAGCTAAAAGATGGAGGAGAATCGCTCAACTAGTGAGCATGTGCTCGATTGTGCAGGTACTACAATCGCTTGAATCAAGTGGGAGTTAATCTTCCAGATAAGATAGTGATTGACAAAATTCTCTAGTCACCATCACCAAGTTAGTAGAACTTCGTGATGAACTATAGTATGCAAGGGATGATGAAAATGATTCCCGAGTTTTTCATGATGATGAAATCGATGAAGGTAGAAATCAAGAAAGAACATCAAGTGTTGATGGTTAACAAGACCACTAGTTTCAAGAAAAGGGCAAAGGGATAGAAGGGAACTTCAAGAAGAGCGGCAAGCAAGTTCTTGCTCAAGTGAAGAAGCCCAAGTCCGGACCTAAGCACGAGACTAAGTGCTTCTACCGCAAAGGGACCGATTCTTTGAAGCGTAACTACCCCAAGTATTTGGCGGATAAGAAGGATGGCAAAGTAAACAAAGGTATATTTGATATACATGTTATTGATGTGTACTTTACTAGTGTTTATAGCAACCCCTCGGTATTTGGTACTGGTTCGGTTGCTAAGAGTAGTAACTCAAACGGAGTTGCGAATAAACAAAAACTAGTAAAGGGTGAAGTGACGATGTGTGTTGAAAGTAGTTTCAAGATTGATATGATCATCATCGCACACTCCCTATACTTTCGGGATTAGTGTTGAACCTAAATAAATGTTATTTGGTGTTTGCGTTGAGCATGAATATGATTTGATCGTGTTTATTGCAATACGGTTATTCATTTAAGTAAGAGAATAAACTGTTGTTCTGCTTACATGAATAAAACCTTATATGGTTACACACCCAATGAAAATGGTTCATTGGATCTCGATCGTAGTGATACACATATTCATAATATTGAAACCAAAAGATGCAAAGTTAATAATGATAGTGCAATTTATTTGTGGCACTTGCCGTTTAGGTCATATTGGTGTAAAGCGCATGAAGAAACTCCATCTTGATGGGATTTTGGAATCACTTGATTATGAATCACTTGATGCTTATGAACCATGCCTCATGGGCAAGATGACTAAGACTCCGTTCTCCGAACAATGGAGCGAGCAACCGACTTATTGAAAATAATACATCTTGATGTATGCGATCCAATGAGTGTTAAGGCTCGTGGCGGGTATCGTTATTTTCGACCTTCACAGATGATTTGAGCAGATATGGGTATATCTACTTGATGAAACATAAGTCTGAAATAGTTGAAAGGTTCAAAGAATTTCAGAGTGAAGTGGAAAATCATCGTGACAAGAAAATAAGGTTTCTACGATCGATCATGGAGACAAATATTTGAGTTCTGAGTTTGGTCTTCAATTAAAACAATGTGGAATAGTTTCACAAATTCATGCCACCTGGAACACCAAATCATAATGGTGTGTCCGAACGTCATAACCGTACTTTATTGGATAGAGTACAATCTATGATGTTTCTTACCGATTTACCAATATCGTTTTGGGATCATGCATTAGAGACAGCTGCATTCACGTTAAATAGGGCACCATCTAAATCCGTTGAGGCGACACTATATGAACTGTGGTTTAGCAAGAAACCAAAGTTGTCGTTTCTTAAAGTTTGGGGCTGCGATGCTTATGTGAAAAGTTTCATCTGATAAGCTCAAACTCAAATCGAGAAGTGCGTCTTCATAGAATACCCAAAGGAAATTGTTGGGTACACCTTCTATCACAGATCCGAAGGCAAAACATTCGTTGCTAATAAATGGATCCTTTCTAGAGAAGGAGTTTCTCTCGAAAGAAGTGAGTGGGAGGAAAGTAGAACTTGATGAGGTAATTGTACCTTCTCCCTTATTGGAATGTAGTTCATCACAGAAATCTGTTCCTGTGACTACTACACCAATTAGTGAGGAAGCTAATGATGATGATCATGTAACTTCGGATCAAGTTACTACCGAATCTCGTAGGTAAACCAGAGTGAGATCCGCACAGAGTGGTACGGTAATCCTGCTCGAAGTCATGTAACTAGACCATGATGAACCTACGAATTATGAGGAAGCGATGATGAGCCCAGATTCCGCGAAATGGCTTGAGGCCATGAAATCTGAGATGAGATCCATGTATGAGAACAAAGTGTGGACTTTGGTGGAGTTGCCCGATGATCGGCAAGCCATAGAAAATAAATGGATCTTCAAGAGGAAGACGGACGCTGATAGTAGTGTTACTATCTACAAAGCTAGACTTATCAAAAAAGGTTTTTGACAAAGTTCAAGATGTTGAATACAATGAGATTTTCTCACTCGTATCGATGCTTAAAAGTCTGTCCAAATCATGTTAGCAATTGCCGCATTTTATGAAATATGGCAAATGGATAAACAAAACTGCATTCCTTAATGGAGTTATTAAAGAAGAGTTGTATGTGATGCAACCAAGAGGTTTTGTTGATCCTAAAGGTGTTAACAAAATGTGCATCTATGGACTGGTGCAAGCATCTCGGAGTTGGAATATACGCTTTGATAAGTTGATCAAAGCATATAGTTTATACAGACTTGCAGTGAAGCCTGTATTTACTAGATAGTGAGTGGGAGCACTACAACATTTCTGATAAGTATATGTGAATGACATATTGTAGATCGGAAATAATGTAGAATTATTCTGCAAAGCATAAAGGAGTGTTTAAAAGGAGTTTTTCAAAGAAAGACCTCGGTGAAGCTGCTTACATATTGAGCATCAAGATCTATAGAGATAGATCAAGACGCTTGATAAGTTTTTCAATGAGTACATACCTTGACAAGATTTTGAAGTAGTTCAAAATGGAACAGTCAAAGAAAGAGTTCTTGCACGTGTTACAAGGTGTGAAATTGAGTAAGACTCAAAACCCGACCACGGCAGAAGATAGAAAGAGAATGAAAGTCATTCCTATGCCTTGGCCATAGGTTCTATAAAGTATGCCATGTCTTGTGTACCAGATCTATTGTATATCCCGCCGAGTTTGGCAAGGAGTACAATAGTGATCTAGGAGTAGATCATCGACAGCGGTCAAAATTATCCTTAGTGGAATAAGGATATGTTTCTCGATTATGGAAGTGACAAAAGGTTAAATAAGTAAAGGGTTACGTCGATGCAAGTTTTGACACCGATCCGGATGACTCTAAGTCTCGATCTAGATACATATTGAAAGTGGGAGCAATTAGCTAGAGTAGCTTGTGCGAGCATTGTAGACATAGAAAATTGCAAAATACATAACGGATCTGAATGTGAAAGACCCGTTGACTAAGACTCTCTCACAAGCAAAACATGATCACACCTTAGTACTCTTGGGTGTTAATCACATAGCAATGTGAACTAGATTACTGAATCTAGTAAACCCTTTGGGTGTTGGTCACATGGCGATGTGAACTATGGGTGTTAATCACATGATGATGTGAACTATCGATGTTAATCACATGGTGATGTGATCTAGATTATTGACTCTAGTGCAAGTGGGAGATCAAGGAAATATGCCCTAGAGGCAATAATAAAGTTATTATTTATTTCCTCATATCATGATAAATGTTTATTATTCATGCTAGAATTGTATTAACCGAAACATAATACATGTGTGAATATATAGACAAACAGAGTGTCACTAGTATGCCTCTACTTGACTAGCTTGTTAATCAAAGATGGTTATGTTTCCTAACCATGAACAAGGAGTTGTTATTTGATTAACAAGGTCACATCATTAGTTGAATGATCTGATTGACATGACCCATTCCGTTAGCTTAGCACACGATCGTTTAGTATGTTGCTATTGCTTCCTTCATGACTTATACATGTTCCTATGAATATGAGATTATGCAACTCCGTTTACGGAGGAACACTTTGTGTGCTACCAAACGTCACAATGTAACGGGTGATTATAAAGGTGCTCTCTGGTGTCTCCAAAGGTACTTGTTGGGTTGGCATATTTGAGATTAGGATTTGTCACTCCGAATGTCGGAGAGGTATCTCTGGCCCTCTCGGTAATGCACATCACTTAAGCCTTGCAAGCATTGCAACTAATGAGTTAGTTGTGAGATGATGTATTACTGAAACGAGTAAAGAGACTTGCCAAGAATGAGATTGAACTAGGTATTGGATACCGACGATCGAATCTCGGGCAAGTAACATACCAATGACAAAGGAACAATGTATGTTGTTATGCGGTCGACCGATAAAGATCTTCGTAGAATGTAGGAACCAATATGGGCATCCAGGTCCCGCTATTGGTTATTGACCGAGACGTGTCTCGGTCATGTCTACATTGTTCTCGAACCGTAGGGTCCGCACGCTTAAGGTTTCGATGATGGTTATATTATGAGTTTATGAGTTTTGATGTACCAAGGAGTTCGAGTCCCGGATGTGATCACGGACATGACGAGGAGTCTCGAAATGGTCGAGACATAAAGATTGATATATTGACGGCTATATTCGGACACCGGAAAGGTTCCGGAAGTTTCGGAGAAAACGGAGTGCCGGAGGGTTACCGGAACCCCGGGAAGTAATGGGCCTTAATGGGCCAAGAGGGAGAGAGAGAGCCACACCAGGAGGTGGCGCGCCCCATGGGGAGTCCGAATAGGACAAGGAGGGGGGCGCCCCCTCCCTCCCTCTCCCTCTCCTTCCTTCCCCTTCCTCCTTCCTAGTTGGACTAGGAAAGGAGTCCTACTCCCACTAGGAGGAGGACTCCTCCTCTGGGCGCGCCTCCTAGGGCCGGCCGCCCTCCCCTTGCTCCTTTATATACGGGGGCAGGGGGGCACCCTAGGACACACAAGTTGATCCTTGAGATCGTTCCTTAGCCGTGTGCGGTGCCCTCCTCCACCATAAACCACCTCGGTCATATCGTTGCGGTGCTTAGGCGAAGCCCTGCGTCGGTAGAACATCAAGATCGTCACCACGCCGTCGTGCTGACGGAACTCTCCTCCCCGGAGCTTTGCTGGATCGGAGCCCGAGGAGCGTCACCGAGCTGTACGTGTGTCAAGAACTCGGAGGCGCCGGAGTAACGGCGCTGGGATCGGTTGGATCGCGAGGAGAACGTACGACTACTTCCTCTACGTTGTGATCGCTTCCGCTTTGGTCTACGAGGGTACGTAGACAACACTCTCCCCTCATGTTGCTATGCATCACCATGATCTTGCGTGTGCGTAGGAAATTTTTTGAAATTACTACGTTCCCCAACAACTAGTCCAAGTTACTCACCATTATGACCAGCCTAAGCAATGTAACCAAACGCTCCTTACTTTGCCTTGTTATCTCCCCCGGAAACCCAATGCATGGAGCGCAACTACGCACTTGCATGCGAGTTAATACGTGGCCCTGCATGGTATCTAAAACGGCATCTCTTAGTTATTTGGATTAATTGTTGCGTTTAGAGAAAGAAATCACGGCTTTGATTGGAGGAATGACCGGTCAAGTTTCTCCTTCTCCTCCAATCTGCTTGCACCTTGGTCCCGCTGCACCTTCTAACGTGACTTATTACAACTAGACGGAGGGAGTAGTAAGTATGAGATACGGTGGCACACTGACTTAGGTCGAATACAAGTGCCCAAAATTGTGTACATGTTATAATAAGGATTCACTTGAAATAGTATGTGAGCGAAAAGAGGGATTAATTAGACAGTGTTCCCGAGCAGTAACGAGATGTGTAAGGTAAGATACACCACTGGCGCTTTTAATTTTTCTTATTAATTTGTTTGTTTCACCCTCTGACTGGTGGGACCCAACGTACTACGTGGAGAGAGGTAAGGTGACTAAGGCTGCATTATTTCTGCACCACTGTGGATAGTCTTACCACCAAAGCCACATGACACGATTATGATTTAAATCCCAATGACTCCCACAGAGAAAAACACTGCATGCTTGTCACATGAATGCAGGAAAGTATAAAAGGTTATTTTCCTCTTGTTGAACATAACGGGAGGGTTGTGTAGCTGGTTAGCCTGTTCGCTCATCAAACTTGAGGTCTCGGGTTCGATAACTACACTTGAGCATAATTCGTGCCAGGAGGATTCTTTGACTGGTCAAAATGGATGGATACGGAGTTATGCGATCTCGTAGTGACCGTATAATCACCTCATCACGTATAAGCTGCAGCCTCGGCGCTTGTTTTCTAGGGTTTGCACGCTTCACACTCTCTCCACTATATATATATATATACACACACACGCTGGAGCCTCAACGCTTGTAGTTTCTCTCTTCACACTCTCTCACCCTCTCCAGATCTAAACAAGACTTCGTTGGCCTCTCTCTCCCCTAACTGCCGGTCAAAGAACCGGCAGGATCCTTCCGCCGGGAAGGGAAGGAGGCTTAACGCTGTCGCCGTCGGCAAGAGAAGGAATCCACTACCGGCGCAGCTGTTCACTTTGACCCAGCGGCGGCGCGGGAGGGACTCCGACCCCTTCTTCTCCGCCACCGTCCCGTCGCCCATCGAACCACGCCCCAAGAACCTTAAGGTATAATTTACTTATTCCACATGCATTGCTCTAGTTGCATGTGGGCTTTTTCCGCTTCTACACTCGAGTCTAGGTGTTGGATCAAACAGGAAAGTAGTGGGGAAAGTTGTATACCATGAATCTAGGACCTGGTTCAAAGAGGAAAGGAGTGGGGGAAAGTAGTGGGAAAAGTTGTATAGCATGAATCTAGGACGTGGTTCAAAGAGGAAAGGAAGGGGGAAAGTAGTGAGGAAAGTTGTATAGCATGAATCTAGGACGTGGTTCAAAGAGGAAAGGAATGAGGGAAAGTAGTGGGGAAACTTGTATCGCATAAATATAGGACGTTGTTCAAAGAGGAAAGGAAGGGGCGAAAGTACTAGTACAGACTGGCTATCCAGCACCTACGTTGGCCGAAAAGGGAAAACAATGACAAACGCAAAGACGCACATCTCAGTAATAAACTCGATCTTTTGTTTTGGGGACAAGGTCAGAGTTTGAGCAGACTAGATTTGTTTGCGCTCACATAGGAAAAGGTGTCTAAAGATAACAAAACTGGGACCAACACAAATATGCTCCTTGGTTGTTTGTTCTTTGTTGTAACAGACTATGCATGACCATAGTACATCGGTAGATGCACATGGTGCAAAAGGCCCACCGTCGTGCAACTCTTTAGTCGTTGTTAATCTAAGACCTGTTTGGTTAAAACTCCTAGTCCCTACCGCTTGGCTCGTGGACTAAACATGGACTAGAGGTTATTAAATGACATGCTAAAAGACCATGTTACCCCTAGTAATGAACTAATAGAGACAAGGTGCGATGCGTGGCAGGGGCAACTGTTGGAAAAAGTCCCAAAAAGACTCCCTCAGGGTCTTCTTTTTTTAGTCCCAAATGCCCACTTTTAGTCCCTAAAAGTCCCTCTTGTTTGGTTTAGATGGGACTGACACGGAGTTTTTTTAGTCCCTACACCCAAATGTCCCTGTAAACAAACACTCTCTAATAATGCCGCTGGAAAATTGATGCAATGCCACAGTTAAAAGCAAATTACATGTTTAACGAATTTTATTGTTAATATAATCTCTATGTTAATATTAATCAATACCACCGTTTGAGAAATGCTATTGTCTTGCTTTCTTTCCCATTTAGATAAGGTAAATGCTTCTTTTTGTTGGCTTCTGTGTCATCCACCGTTATTGACCACTAGTTGTTTCCTTTGCACCTCTGTGTAAACTGGGTTATCTACTTCACCTCGTTGCCATTGTGACCTTTTGTTGCACTGCACAAAACACTTTTGTTTTAAGAGTGTTTTGTGCAGTTCAACCAAAATGTCACACCGACAACGTTGCTTGATTGCTTGATCTTAGTGGAACTGCACAAGAGGAGATCTTACTTCCTATCTGTGTTGGCAAATTTGGTTCAGATCTTCTTCTTGTGAGTTGTTTGAATTCCGCATCATGAGAGGTCAGTACTAGCCTTCTTTCACATGATTCTGCAGTGTGCTTTGATATGTTGTGCTACTTGTACGGTAATGTTGCTTGATTTTAGTGAACTGCACAAACGGAGACAAGACTTCCAATCTGTATGTGCACCGTAATATCCCATTGAGGTAAGATAAGGATATTTCACAACTGTTGGCCTGTATTTTGCCACTTTCATCAGAAAATTAATGTCATTGTTTAGTGCTATACTTGTGCTCCCTAATTGACATGCCAAATCTTACATTGAAGGCGAAGCTTGTCTGTTATTGAACCAAGTGATGAAGGGGAAGAACAAGCGGAAGAAAAAGAAAAATCAACTCCTGGTGCTGTAATGAAGCACTGGAACTGTGATGACACAAGTAATGATATAGTTTTGCATCTTAGTTTATTGCTATGGCTGGAACGAGCAATTGTTTTGCCACTGATTTGATGCTACTCTTAATGTAATACGTAATTATCTCTACTTGTGCAAACAGGGATCTTCTTTGAAGATACCATATATTTTAGTGGAACTGCACAAGAAGATGTTGGAAACATTAAACTAATCGAGGAGTATATAGTATGCATGGCCACCATAGTAGATAGCAACAGATGGTTCCGGAGAACTGTTTCATCTGTATGCTCTACACAATAAGCCTCCTAACGAAGGTTGGTACTCACCCACTGATTTCATCCATATGATTGAGCTTTGTCATCTCTATTGGTGTTGTGCTACTGTTTAGATACTGCCATGAAAAAGTGGTATTGTCCTTGAGAAGTGCTTCATCTGTGCTGTTTTAAATATTTCCTTTCCTTTTTTTCCGAGCAAACAGGGATGCTAGCATTTAGTTGTCCTCTTGTCTTTGCACAACAGGATCATCTTCCTCTGAAGAAGAATATGGAGTACGTGAAGTGACTAGTTCCGATTATGCCAGGATGAAGAAGCCCTGTCTATCTTCTCATCAGAAGGAGCAGTTGAAGGATGGTTACATTACTCCCCACAAGACCAAACTAACTTCACCTCGGAAGGGTGACAAATCTCCATTTTTTTTCTTGTGATCTTGAGTACAATGTTGTTCTAGGATTATTTCTGGTGAGTTCCATTTTTCTAAAAGTGTGCTCTACATGGACCATGTAGGTGCCTGTTTAAACTGTCAATTCATAGTACAGTTTGCTTTATACTAATCACTTCTTTTGTATTTGTGCAAACAGGGGTGCTCAATTGATTTCAATGGGAACTACACAAAATGTTCATGAATACATCGAATCATTCATTTCCACCACAAGAAAGGAGGTGCCGATAAGTTCAAGGTGTTGCAACATATAAGGGCGAAATCATACAAGCTATGCGCGAATTTGGTTGATTTTGGTGGAACTGCACAAAAAGAACAGCCGGTTTATATAGGACGAGGTGCCATGTCAATGTCCGAACTGATGGCAAACTTTGCCCATTCCACAATCGTAGGCATTTGATATTTTGGAATGGGACAACCTTGTCAAATTTTGCTCATTGATTTTAGCAAGACATGCGTTTGATATTTCCGAATGGGACGCCCTTTGCTGTCAGCAGCGTTGATCAATTTTTTCTTTATTCTTTAGTTGTGAAGTAAATATTGCCTCTGACATGTGAGTCGCTGAGATGCATAATCATCGATATTTTTGAATGTTCTCTATGAATTGCCAACCCTGTGTGTTTGATTGCAATGTACATAAATGCTAAAAAGCTACTCAAACTCTTTGTACTCCTTCTGTTCCTTTTTACTTCGCACATTGTGAAAGTGCATACTTTTTTCTATAAGATTGGTCAAAGAAGAGATACTTTGACTGCAGACAAAACTTGTATGCAGACTAGAAAGGACCGGAGGGAGTACATGTGAAACTGCTGCAAACGAGGTGATCACCAGGGGAATAATGCTAGTACGTATTGTTTTGCATGTTCATCCAATGCCAGTGATACATGAATTTGAACTAATCGAAATAAATTATTCATACATGGTAGGATTTCATATAAACTTGCTGGATTTCATTACATTTCATACATTCTTCAACTAAAAAGGGGTGAGCTGGAGGTATAATTAATTAACCAAAGCTACCCACCCGTGTCCCGTTGAGCCGAACAGAAGCTTCAGTGACTTAACTGCACGTGCAGTTGCGTAACTTACATGTGTACTATTGTGCCGACGTGTCCGTCAGCCAACTGCAACAGCAATTAAGTAGAAGCAGCGTCCTTCTCCAACATAGCTCTCCGACTCCACGTCGGCGCCAAGAAGCTAACCGGCCATCAATGGTCAACCCGCCTAGCATGGCTTCAACCGGAGGGTAGCAGCGGTGGCCTTACTTGGACCCGAGCGGCGGCGACCTACCGTGTTCTACTCTTCCTCGTTTTCTATGTGGCGCGGCCTCGTCGGCAGCGGGGCGGGGCCTTGGCGGAGCCAGCGATGTCCTCTGTCTCATTGCCGGCGGGTGATGCCTCGGCGGAGCAGTGGAAATCCTCCCCCTCATTGCCAGCAGGGTGGGGCCTCGGCTGAGCCGGCGATGTCCTCTGCCTCGTTGTTGGCGGGGCGGGGCCTCGGCGGAGCCGGCGGTGTCCTCTGCCTCATTGTTGGCGCCACGGGGCCTCGGCGGAGTAGGGCCTCGTCGAAGCCAGCGGAGCAGGGACTCGTTGGAGCCGGCATTGTCCTCTGCCTCGTCCTCGGTCTCGCCAAACAGCGCCTTGCCCCGCTTCATCACCCTCTTTGTAGGCGGCCGCAGCCTCCGCCACCCACATGCGGTACCGCCAGCGCTCGAGGCGGCCCTCGCGGGCGGAGCGGTACGAGTCGAGCAGCGCCTCCTGCTCCGCCCGCTCATGGCGATCGCTCCTCCGCTGCAGTGCTCTGGAGGAGATGGTGGTTGTAGGTGGCGTCGGCCTGCACCTCCCGGAACTGCTCCTCACGCATCTGCCTCACCGTGTCCATATATTGGGCACGGGCCTCGCCGATGGTCATGGTGCAATGCACCGGCGAGGATGGTGCGGAGGAGGGGGTTGGCGCCGGATCGTCGACTACCATGTTCTCCATTGGGACGTCATCGTCCTCCAGCTGCCTGCCGGCCAACCGGTCGGTAGCAATGGCTACCATCTCCTTGTGGTCCGTCGTCCGCCTGTCCCGAAGAGTGCTGGAGCGCGAGGAAGCCATGGTGGGCAGTGGTGGTGTGGACAGGAGAAAGGGAACGAATGCGGATGACTGTGGCTATGGCCGGCGCAGCAGTTTATATAGTAATTGTGGGCGGCAGAGGGACGGACGTGTGGCGCTGGAGTAGCCGCCTCGGCAACCGCGTATCATTAATGTGGGCGGCAGATGGATGTATAGACAACACTTGTGTCGTTTGAAGGAGGAGCAATCGCCTGCACCGGGAAGCGGGGTGGGCGGCGCTGACTGTTTTGTGCGGAAAGCGCGCGCGGGTGAGGAGATGACTTTACTTGGAGAGGATGACAATGGGGACCCACCAGGGCCATAGCCTCACGTACGCAAGTGTCTCCTTATTATATAAAACTATAATTTTTTTTGCCTCCTCCTGGTTTCCTGACATCACGGTCCCACACCATTGTCAACCTATGTAGTCAATAAACAAGAGAATTACACAAGAAGCGGCCGACAGCTGGGACCAAGCAGCTCGAGCAGTATTTGTGTTTTTGAGGTGTGAGCACTACAAAGTTTTTCAATGTTTAGCCCAGATATTAATTTTTCTCCTCTGAACAACAACGAAAACATCGCTGCAGGTATTAACTGGGCGGGTTGTGGCCCGTCTAGCCCAGGCCAGATATCCAGCCCAGATATTATTATTTTTCAAGCTGAAAATGGCTAGCCCAGCTATACTTTTTTTAGGAATACCCAGGCAAGGTCAAGTTGTTATTCTCCGCCCCGCTGGGCTGCAAATCTTTCCTAGGAGGGATGCATTAGGCTTAACAAGAAAATCGGCTTTAAGAAATAATAAATGGGATGTAATTATAAAAACTGGGCAGTAACTATAAAAAATGCACCAAACACGTAATTACTTTATAAAATATTATTTTTGGATATTGAAAATTTTAATTTCATTAATTGTTGCGAGCGCAATGTTTTGTTGGATTTTTACGTAATATAAATTTATATTAAAATTGTATTTAATCTGACTAGAAATTTCAGGATAAAATATTTTGGATCCTATCAAAATGTGGGAAATTTTATTGAATTCTGTTTTGAACGGTTGGTTGAAATGGGCTGTACTTTTAACAAACTGTAAATGGGCAGTAGTAAATTCCATTAGAATTCAAAAATGGGTTGCACATTCTTACAAAACTCAAATGGGCTATAAGTTCTTTGCCACACACTTGTGGCCTTACTAAGTTGACGCGTCCCCTAAAAAAAGAGAGTTGACGCGTATGCAAGGCTTTGTCAACTTATAGTCAACACACGGTTCTAGCAGCAGTGGCCGTTGGATGTCCATCCAACGGATGCCGTGCTTCTTCTTCAATCCCGGATATTCTAGCTTCACCCGCCCAAAAAATGATTCCTCCCCCTGACATCTGGGGCGCACCGTTTCGGAAGCTGGCCTGTGGGCCTACTAAGTTGATGCGTACCAAGGGCTTTGTCAACTTAGTCAATATAAACGATTCTAGCTGCAGTGACCATACGATGTCCATCTAACGGCCGCCGTGCTTCTTCAACCTCTGGTCTTCTTGCTCCAGCCGCCCAAAGCAGCGCCGGTCGTGCCGCCTGCTCCTGCCTCCCGTGGCCGGCTGTGCTGTCGCGGAGGCCTCACCGCCCCCTACTACTCCCACCACTGGCTAGGCCATCCCTCCACTCGCCCACACCCCTGTTATTCTACGGCAACGGCAGCCTCACACCGCAGCCGAACCAGTGAACCCTGGTACTCCTCTCCGCGTGGGCATCCACTGTCGTGTCTTCCCCGGCTTCACGTCGTCCCCTTCCTAGGCCTCACCGTCGTCCACCACCGTGGTGCTCTCGGCGCGGCGTGGTCAACGTGGTCAAGGAACGACTTCCATCGGACGTGGACTATACGTGGAGAGGCTGACAGCTGGGTCCACGGCCGCAGCAAGGAAGTGCCTCCTTATTACGCGGAAAATATTGATTCCTCCACCTGACAGTTGGGACCCACCGGATGGGCCACTGTATTTCGCGAAAAAAATGTTTCCCCCTGACTACTGGGACCCACCAGCTACATCTTTGCATGCAAGGAAGTGCGTCCGGAAGAAACGATTCGCCCCCTGACTACTGGGACCCACCAGCTACATCTTCGCACGCAAGGAAGTGCGTCCGGGCAAAAAAAAACGTTCGCCCCCCTGACTGCTGGGACCCACCATCTATATCTTCGCACGCAAGGAAGTGCGTGACAGTCAGGACCCACCTGGTCGAAGCATACGTAGTATTGTCATTCTGGTGCGAACGTGTACGTACATACTGGTGGATGTAGAGGCGCGCACATGTCGTAGTAGAGGCACGCATGTAGCATGTACACGTACGTACAGCGCCCAGTGTGCAAGAAAGAAAATATGGCCACATACGTACATACGGGCGGGGTTTTGAACGCCTGCGTCGTCATGTTCATCGGGAGGGCTTGGATGGAACAGGCGATGGAAACGAGGCCTGGCGTACCGCAGAACGGAGGAAACGGCCTTGTGTTCGACCAGCCATGTTCGAAAAGGGATCCTGTTCATCGGGAGGGTTCTGGCGTACCGCAAAACAGAGGAAACGGACTTGTGTTGGACCTCCTACGGTCGAAACGGGGTCCTGTTGATCGGGAGGGGTGTGGCGTACCGCAAAACGGAGGAAACGGACTTGTGTTGGAGCGCTACGGTCGAAACGGGGGTCCAGTTCATCGGGAGGGGTGTGGCGTACCGCAAAACGGGACTCCATGGGATACTGTTCATCTCCACCATCGACCTCCTCCAGCCTCCACGGGCTACGTTCATCCACCGTCGACCTCCTCCAGCCTCCACCTGCTACTGTTCATCCACGGGCTCCTATTCATCCAGCCTCCACCGTGCGGTACTCCACCGGCTACTGTTCAACCACCCCTCTCCATGGGCTCCTGTTCAACCACCCCTCCATGGGCTACTGTTCATCCACCCCTCCACCGTCTACTGTTCATCCAGCCCTCCACGAGGTCGTCCTGTTCATCCAGCCCTCCACGGGGTCCTGTTCATCCAGCCCCAACCGTCTCGATCGATCGGGGTTTTGTTCATCTAGAGGCAACACCATGGGGTCATGTTCATCCACCCCCACCGCTCACTGTTCATCCAAACCCCCCTGCAACGCTCACTGTTCATCCAGAGGCAGCATCGATTGGCTTCAGTTAGCAGCAGTAGTGAAGGAATCGCTTGATCGGGTATAGTTAACAGTCATCGATCGATCGCTCGGGTTTAGTAACGCGTAGCATGCAGTGCAATCGCTCAGGTTCAGTTAGAGCCCAACGCCTCGCTCGAGTTCAGTTAGAGCCCAACGCCTCGCACACATGCGCGTACGTGTACGAGAGAAACGCGCATCGCTTGGCCCCCGACCACCCACCGTAACCGGGAACTCCCCGAAATTTTCCTCGCCCTCTCTTCTACCACGGTTTTTCCGTCATGGACGGCCCAAAGAATGTCATGCGGGTGCGTCTCCGGCCCGCCCAGGACGAAAAGCCCATTTTCTATCATGATTTTTTGTCATAGAAGTAGGTGCCCACCACATCTATGATGATACCGGGTTTTGTCACAATTATCTGTTGGGGAACGTAGTAATTTCAAAAAATTTCCTACGCACACGAAAGATCATGGTGATGCATAGCAACGAGAGGGGAGAGTGTTGTCTACATACCCTCGTAAACCGAAGCGGAAGCGTTGACGCAATGTAGAGGAAGTAGTTGTACGTCTTCCCGGTCCAACCGATCCAAGCACCGTTACTCCGGCACCTCCGAGTTCTTGACACACGTACAGCTCGATGACGCACCCCGGGCTCCAATCCAGCAAAGCTTCGGGGAAGAGTTCTGTCAGCACGACGGCGTGGTGACGATCTTGATGTTCAACTGTCGCAGGGCTTTGCCTAAGCACCGCTACAATATGACCGAGGTGTAATATCGTGGAGGGGGGCACCACACACGGCTAAGGAACGATCACGATGATCAACTTGTGTGTCTATGGGGTGCCTCCTACCCCCGTATATAAAGGAGTGGAGGAGGGGAGGGCCGGCCCTCTACTATGGCGCGCCCTAGGGGAGTCCTACTCCCACCGGGAGTAGGATTCCCCCTTTCCTAGTCCAACTAGGAGTCCTTCCATGTATTAGGAGTAGGAGACAAGGAAGGGGAAGAGAGAAGGGAAGGAAGGAGGGGGTGCGGCCCCTCCCCCTAGTCCAATTCGGACTAGGCCATGGGGGGGCGCGTGGCCTACCCTAGGCAACCCCTCTCTCTTTCCCGCAGGGCCTAATAAGGCCCAATACTTCTCCCCGGCGAATTCCTGTAACTCTCCGGTACTCCAAAAAATACCCGAATCATTTGGAACCTTTCCGAACTCCGAATATAGTCGTCCAATATATCGATCTTTACGTCTCGACCATTTTGAGACTCCTCGTCATGTCCCCGATCTCAGCCGGGACTCCGAACTCCTTCGGTACATCAAAAACTCATAAACTCATAATATAATTGTCATCGAAACCTTAAGCGTGCGGACCCTACGGTTCGAGAACAATGTAGACATGACCGAGACACGTCTCCGGTCAATAACCAATAGCGGGACCTGGATGCCCATATTGGTTCCTACATATTCTACGAAGATCTTTATCGGTCAGACCGCATAACAACATACGTTGTTCCCTTTGTCATCGGTATGTTACTTGCCCGAGATTCGATCGTCGGTATCCAATACCTAGTTCAATCTCGCATCGCAAGTCTCTTTACTCGTTCCGTAATACATCATCTCGCAACTAACTCATTAGTTGCATTGCTTGCAAGGCTTATGTGATGTGCATTACCGAGAGGGCCCAGAGATACCTCTCCGACATTCAGAGTGACAAATTCTAATCTCGAAATCGCCAACCCAACAAGTACCTTCGAGACACCAGAGAGCACCTTTATAATCACCCGATTCGTTGTGACGTTTGGTAGCACACAAAGTGTTCCTCCGTAAACGGAGTTGCATAATCTCATAGTCATAGGAACATGTATAAGTCATGAAGAAAGCAATAGCAACATACTAAACGATCGGGTGCTAAGCTAACGGAATGTGTCATGTCAATCAGATCATTCAACTAATGATGTGATCCCGTTAATCAAATAACAACTCTTTGTCCATGGTTAGGAAACATAACCATCTTTGATTAACAAGCTAGTCAAGTAGAGGCATACTAGTGACACTGTGTTTGTCTATATATTCACACATGTATTATGTTTCCGGTTAATACAATTCTAGCATGAATAATAAACATTTATCATGAAATAAGGAAATAAATAATAACTTTATTATTGCCTCTAGGGCATATTTCCTTCATTATCATCATAGAAGTGTCATAAGTATGATAGAAAAAAATTTGTCCGGCCCAAAATGTCACGGATGTGTCTTTTTTTGTAGTGGGGGATGGTTGCCTTAGGGCGCCTCCCCTTTCCTTTCCCTCCCTCCTTTGGCGCGTGGGCAGGGGTGGAGGGTGCACTAGCCCCCTTGTGGGCTGGTGTGCTCCCCCTTAGGCCCATAGGGCCCACCTCTTACCGATGACCTCTCGGAACCCCTTCCGGCACTCCGATAAATACCGGTTCTTTCTGAAACCTTTCTGTTGAACGCATATCATCGACATATATATCAATCTTTACCTCCGGACCATTCCGGAGCTCCTCGTGATGTCTGCGATCTCATCCGGGACTCCGAACAACATTCGGTCACCAACTCACGTAACTCATATAATACTATATCGTTAACGAATGTTAAGCGTGCGGACCCTAAGGGTTCGAGAATGATGTAGACATGACCAAGACACCTCTCTGGTCAATAACCAATAGCGGGACCTAGATGCCCATATTGGTTCCTACATATTCTATGAAGATCTTTATCGGTCAAAACTTTATGACATCCTACGTAGTTCCCTTTGTTTGTGGGTATGTTACTTGCCCGAGATTCGATCGTTGGTATCTTCATACCTAGTTCAATCTCGTTATCGGCAAGTCTCTTTACTCGTTCCGTAATACATCATCTTGCAACTAACTCCTTAGTCACTTTGCTTGCAAGCTTCTTATGATGTGTATTACGGAGAGGGCCCAAAGATACCTCTCCGATACACGGAGTGATAAATCCCATTCTTGATTCATGCAGACTCAACAGACACCTTCGGAGCTACCTGTAGAGCATATTTATGATCACCATGTTATGTTGTGACGTTTGATATCACACAAGGTACTCCTCCAGTATCCGGGAGTTGCATGATCTTATGGTCGAAGAAACATGTATTTGGCATTAAGAAAGCAGTAGCAATAAACTGAACAATCATATGCTAAGCTAACGGATGGGTCTTGTCCATCACATCATTCTCCTAATTATGTGATCCTGTCATCAAGTGACAACACATGTCTATGGTTAGTAAACCTTAACCATCTTTGATCAACGAGCCAGTCTAGTAGAGGCTCACTAGGGACACGATATTTGTTTATGTATCCACACATGTATTTAAGTTTCTGTTCAATACCATTCTAGCATGAATAATAAACCTTTATCATGATTAAGGAAATATAATAATAACCATTTTATTATTGCCTCTAGGGCATATTTCCATCAGTCTCCCACTTGCACTAGAGTCAATAATCTAGTTCACATCGTCATGTGATTAACACCCATAGTTCACATCGCCATGTGACTAACACCCAAAGAGTTTACTAGAGTCAATAATCTAGTTCACATTGCCATGTGATTAACACCCAAAGAGTTTACTAGAGTGTGATTATGTTTTGCGTGCGAGAGAGGTTTTAGAAAACGGGTCTGCAAAATTCAGATTCGTGTGTACTTTGCAAATGTCTATGTCTACAATTCTCTGCATAGAGCTACTCTATCTAACTGTTCTCACGTTCAATATGTATCCAGATTGAGACTCAGAGTCATCTGGATCAGTGTTAAAGCTTGCATTGACGTAACCCTTTACGACAAACCCGTTATCAACTCCATAACCGAGAAACATTTCCCTAGTCCTCTTTAGGTACCTAAAGATAATTTTGACCATTGTCCAGTGATCCACTTTTGGATCACTATTGTACCCCTTTCCAAACTCATGGCAAGGCACACAACAGGTCTGGTACACAACACGATATACTTTATAGAACCTATGGCTGAGGCATAGGGAATGACTTTCATTCTCTCTCTATCTTCTACCGTGGTCGGGCTTTGAGTATTACTCAACTTCACACCTTGCAACACAGGCAAGAACCCTTTCTTTGACTGATCCATTTTGAACTTCTTCAAAACTTTGCCAAGGTATGTGCTTTGTGAAATCCCTATTAAACGTCTCGATCTATCCCTATAGATCTTGATGCCCAATATGTAAGTAGCTTCACTGAGGTCTTTCATTGAAAAATTCTTATTCAAGTATCTTTTTATGCTATCAAGAAATTCTATATCATTTCCAATCAGCAATATGCCATCCACATATAATATTAGAAATGCTACAGAGCTCCCACTCACTTTCTTGTAAGTACAGGCTTCACCATAAGTCTGTATAAAACCATATGCTTTTATCACCTCATCAAAGCGTATATTCCAACTCCGAGATGCTTGCACCAGTCCATAGATAGATCGCTGGAGCTTGCACACTTTGTTAGCACCTTTAGGATCGATAAAACCTTCTGGTTGCATTATATACAACTCTTCTTTAAGAAACCTGTTAAGGAATGCAGTTTTGCCGTCCATTTGCCAGATTTCATAATCATAAAACGCAAAAATTGCTAACATGATTCGGACAGACTTAAGCATCACTACGGAGAAAATCTCATCATGGTCAACCCCTTGAACTTGTCGAAAACCTTTCGCGACAAGTTGAGCTTTGTAGACAGTGATATTACCATCAGCGTCCGTCTTCCTCTTGAAGATCCATTTATTTTTAATGGCCTGCCGGTCATTGGGCAAGTCCACCAAAGTCCACACTTTGTTCTCATACATGGATCCTATCTCAGATTTCATGGCCTCAAGCCATTTCTCAGAATCTGGGCTCATCATAGCTTCTTCGTAGTTCGTAGGTTTGCTGTTGTCTAACAACATAACTTCCAGAACAGGATTACCGTACCACTCTGGTGCGGAAGATGTTCTGGTCGACCTACGAGGTTCAGTAGTAACTTGATCCGAAGTTTCATGATCATCATCATTAGCTTCCTCTCTAGTTGGTGTAGGCATCACAGGAACGGTTTTCTCCGATGTGCTACTTTCAATTTTGAGAGAAGGTGCAACTACCTCATCAAGTTCTACTTTCCTCCCACTCACTTCTTTCGAGAGAAACTCCTTCTCTAGAAAGGACCCATTCTTGGCAACAAAGATCTTGCCTTCAGATTTGTGGTAGAAGGTGCACCCAATAGTTTCCTTAGGGTATCATATGAAGACTAATGTTTGCTTGAACTACGTCAGTATTTCCCCAAAGAGGAAGGGATGATGCCACATAGCAACGGTAGGTATTTCCCTCAGTGATGAGAACAAGGTTAGCGAACCAGTAGGAGAACCACGCAACACCATGTAAACAACTCCTGCACACAAAGAACAAATACTTGCAACCCGACGTAAGAGAGGGGTTGTCAATCCCTCATGGGTAAAAAGATAGATAAAATTGTAGTAGATTGGATAAATAAATCTCACGGGAACGCGAGATAAAATAAATTACTAAAAATGGCAGCAAGGTGTTTTTGTATTTTTGGATTAATAGATCTGAAAATAAAAGCAAATAAAATTAGATCTCAAAGGCAAATATGATAAGGAGAGACCCGGGGGCCGTAGATTTCACTAGTGGCTTCTCTCGAGAAAAATAACATATGGTGGGTAAACAAATTACTGTTGGGCAATTAATAGAACTTCAAATAATCATGGCGATATCCAGGCAATGATCATTATATAGGCATCACGTCCAAGATTAGTAGACCGACTCCTGCCTGCATCTACTACTATTACTCCACAGATCGACTGCTATCCAGCATGCATGTAGTGTATTAAGTTCATGGAGAAACAGAGTAATGCAATAAGAACGATGACATGATGTAGACAAGATCTATTTGTGTAGAAATAGACCCATATTGTTATCCTTAATAGCAATGATGCATACGTGTTGGTTCCCCTTCTGTCACTGGGATCAAGCACCGTAAGATCGAACCCATCACAAAGCACCTCTTCCCATGGCAAGAAAAATCAATCTAGTCGGCCTAACTAAACCAAAGATTTGAAGAAGAAATATGAGGCTATAAGTAATCATGCATATAAGAGATCAGGGAGACTCAAATAACTTTCATGGATAAAAACATAGATCTGATCATAAACTCAAAGTTCATCGGATCCCAGCAAACACAACGCAAAAAGAGTTACATCAAATAGATCTCCAAGAGACCATTGTATTGAGTATCAAGAGAGAGAGAGAGAGAGAGAGAGAGAGAGAGAGAGGAAGCCATCTAGCTACTAACTACAGACCCGTAGGTCTACAATGAACTACTCACACATCATCGGAGAGGCACCAATGAGGATGATGAACCCCTCCGTGATGGTGTTTAGATTGGATCTGGTGGTTCTGGAACTTGCGGCAACTGGAATTGATATTCCTCGACTCCCCTAGGGTTTCTGGAATATTGGGGTATTTATAGAGCAAAGAGGCGGTGCCAGAGGTCACCGAGGTGGGCACAACCCACCAGGGTGCGCTTGGGCCTCCAGGCGCACCCAGGTGTCTTGTGCTCACATTGGGCCCCTCTTCGGTACTTCTTTGGCCCACTGGATGTCTTCTGGTCCAAAAAAATCCATAAAAAGTTACGATGCGTCTGGACTCCATTTGATAGATTTCCTACGATGTAAAAAACAAGCAAAAAACAGCAACTGACACTTGGCACTATGTCAATAGGTTAGTCCCAAAAAATGATATAAAGTTGCTATAAAATGATTGTAAAACATCCAAGAATGATAATATAACAGCATGGAATAATAAAAAATTATAGATACATTGGAGACGTATCAACATCCCCAAGCTTAATTACTGCTCGTCCTCGAGTAGGTAAATGATAAAAACATAATTTTTGATGTGGAATGCTACCTAACATGTTCATCACATATTCTTTTCTTTGTAGCATGGACATTTGGACTTTTATATGGTTCAAATCAATAGTCTAGTTTTGACATGAAGACTTTAATACTCAAGCATATCAACAAGCAACCATGTCTTTCAAAATATCAACACTAAAGCAAGTTATCCCTAGCCCATTATGCTCAATCATTGGTCCATTCATGAAACACACTCGCATATTAGCTACACCCAATGCTCAAGTACGATCATAGTGTGCCTTAGTTGGTGCTTTATAAGATAATATGGAGACTCAAGTAAAATAAAAATTGCATAAAGTAAACCAAAGACCCTTCGCCGAGGGAAGTAGGGACTTGTAGAGGTGCCAGAGCTCAAAGCAAAAAAAAAGTAGAGATAAAACATTTTGGGTGGCATGCTTTTCCTGTCAACGTAAACGATCGAGTAGTTCCCAGTACTTTCCATGCTAGATATATCATAGGCGGTTCCCAAACATAAAATAAAGTTTATTCCTTTTTCCACCATACTTTCACTTTCCATGGCTAACCGTATCCACGGGTGCCCTCCATACCAACACTTTCCAAGGAATTTATTATTTGACAACATAAAGTAAATTCATTTTTCATTTCAGGACTGGGCATCCCTAATACCTTTGCCGTACTCTCGTGCAATGACAAGTGAATAAATACTCATCTTGAGAATAACATATCTAGCATGGAAATATATCAGCCACCCCCTACCGTTTCATGAGCGGTATGAGTACACAAAATAGAAATTTATTTTGAAAATTAGAGATGGCACATAAAAATTTGCTTAGAATGACAAAAGAATACCGCATATAGGTAGGTATAGTGGACTCATATGGCAAAACCTGGTTTAAAGGATTTTGGATGCACACGTAGTGATCATACTTGGTGCAAATGAAGGCTAGCAAAAGATTGGGAAGCATCCAACCAAGAAATGAAAAAAATCTCATAAGCGAGCATTAAGCATAACTAACACCGAATAATGCACCACAAGTAGGATGTAATTTCATTGCATAACTATTGATTTTCGTGCTTGCATAGGGAATCACAAACCTTAACACCAGTATTCTTACTAAAGCATAATTACTCATCAACATGACTCACATATCACTATCATCATATCTCAAAACTATTACAAAGAATCAAGTTTATTTTGTCCAGTGATCTTCATGAAAGTTTTTATTATATCCCTCTCTAATATCTATCACTTTGGGACTAATTTCATATGTTGCTTTAGATAGCTCAAACAAATTTAAGTGACGAACATGAGCATAAAAATTTCTTCTCTCAAAATAATTTAAGTGAAGAAAGAGAGAATTTCTTAAAAAATTTACTAACTCTCATGTAAATCTAAGTGAAGCATGAGAGCATTTCTTCAAAAATAGCAAAGCACACCATTCTCAAAAAGATATAAGTGAAGCACTAGAGCAATTCCATAGCTCATAAAGATTTAAGTGAAGCGTAGAGAGCAATTCTAATAAGTCATAGCATAATTTTGGCTCCCTCAACTAGGTGTGTCCAGCAAGGACAGATGACTTAAAACACAAAGCAAAACAAGCAAAGACTCATATCATACAAGACGCTCCAAGAAAAATTCATAATATGTGACGAATAAAAATATAGCTCCAAGTAATATCGATGGTTGTTAGAAGAAAGGGGGGATGCCACTCGGGGGCATCTCCAAGCTTAGTTGCTTGATACTTATTGAATATTATCTTGGGGTGCCTCGAGCATCCCCAAGCTTAGCCTTTTGCTAATCCTTATTCCTTCATCCATCACAATCTCACCCAAAACTTGAAAACTTCAATCACACAAAACTCAACAAAACCTTCATGAGATCCGTTAGTATAAGAAAGCAAATCTCTACTTTAAGTACTGTTGCAAACCCATTCATATTTTGTTATTGTATTATATCTACTATATTTTAACTTTTCACTAGCAAAAACTCTTCAAATAAAACCATAGAATCATCAAAATAAGCACATAACACAACAAAAAACAAAATCTGTCAAAAACAGAACAGTCTGTAGTAATCAGGGAACTTCGAATACTTTTGTAACTCCAAAAATTCTGAAAAATTAGGACCATGTGGGCAATTTCTATATTAATTTTCTCCAAAAAGAATAAACTCAAAATCACTCTTCTGTTAAAAATGGGAAAAAAATCTGAGCGCAAAAGTTTCTGTTTTTCAGCAAGATCAAATCCACTATCACCCAAATCATCTCAAAGGCTTTGCTTGGCACAAACACTAATTTAAACCAAAAAAACAAATCTAAACAGAGGCATAATTTGGTATTTTATTGGAAACAACAAGAAATCTAAAAAGCAAAAAGATACAAGTTGGGTTGCCTCCCAACGAGCGCTATCATTCTATGCCCCTAGCTAGGCAAAATGCGAAGGATCTAAGTATTGTCATCTTTGGTTCCCAACTGTTGAATCAAACACTTGGAATTATTCAAGGATTTAGCATACATATTTTCAATGACAATACTCATAGGAACAAGTTTAAGGAACTCATTCTTGTACAAAGGGTCACTTATAACTTCAACAAAATCCGGGTGAATACTAATCATATTAAGATCTTCTCTGTTGCTATTGGAGGTTGTACCCTTGTTTTTAGTAGCTTGAGTAATCTTGCCAATTTTTAGCGGAGTTTTTTCGATAGTTTTGGCGGAGCTAAAGCCGTACTTAGATTACTAAAGATTTCTTCTAGTTTATCAATCCGAGACGGGCTTTCTTCGATTCTTTCATGAATTACAGTCCCCTTTTCTTTTAACAACTTAAAAACTTCTCCCGCTTTTGACCCAAATTTAGTAGCAAAATTATGCATCTTTTTATCCAAGTTTTCAAAATGTTCTTCGGTAAACATTTTCTTTTCAATAGCATCTAGTCTTTCCATAACATGCTCGAGAGTCAAAGTTGTTTCATTAATCATAAGCGGTGGTGAACCCACTAAATTTCCCATAGCGTTAAAAGCATCAAGAGAGGGACACATCAAGAAATTTCCACTGGTAATCGTATCAAGGACGAATCTATACCAAGTGGTGATGCCCACATAAAAACAGCGAAGAAGAACAACGGTAGATTGCCTACGGATAGATCTATTATGAGCATTGCAAATCCTATACCAAGCATCTTTTAAATATTCCCCTCCCCTTTGTTTAAAGTTGAGAACCTCGTTCTCGAGAGTGCACACAATAGAGGAAGAACTATCTATAACGTCAAAAAGTGGTCAACAAGATTGCACTCAAAACAGATCTGACGAGAAAACGACGAACGAAAAAGAGGGCGAATAAAATGACAAATTTTTATGAAGTGGGGAAGAGGAAAACAAGAGGCAAATAATGTAAATTGCAAGGAGATGAGATTTGTGATTAGGAACCTGGTAGATGGTGACGATGTCTCCCCGGCAACAGCGCCAGAAATTGGCACGTGGCCGGGAGACTATCTTGACGTGATCCTCCCCGGCAACGGCGCCAAAAATTCCTTTTGATGCTTGCTTGAACTACATCGGTATTTCCCCAAAGAGGAAGGGATGATGCAGCACAACAACGGTAAGTATTTCCCTCAGTGATGAGGCCAATGTGATCGAACCAGTAGGATAACCACGCAACACCACGTAAACAGCTCCTACACACAAAGAACAAATACTTGCAACCCGACGTAAGAGAGGGGTTGTCAATCCCTCACGGGTAAAAAGATAGATAAAATGTAGTAGATTGGATAAATAAATCTCGTGGGAAGTATTTTTGTATTTTTGAATTAATAGATCTGAAAATAAAAGAAAAAGAAATAGATCTCAAAGGCAAATGTGATAAGCAGAGACCCAGGGGCCGTAGATTTCAGTAGTGGCTTCTCTCGAGAAAAATAGCATATGGCGGGTTAACAAATTTCGGTTGGGCAATTGATAGAACTTCAAATAATCATGACGATATCTAGGCAATGATCATTATATAGGAATCACATCCAAGATTAGTAGACCAACTCCTGCCTGCATCTACTACTATTACTCCACACATCGATCGCTATCCAGCATGCATCTAGTGCATTAAGTTTATGGAGAAACGGAGTAATGCAATAAGAATGATGACATGATGTAGATAGGATCTATTTATGTAGAAATAGACCCCATCTTGTTATCCTTAATAGCAACGATACATACGTGTCGGTTCCCCTTCTGTCACTGGGATCAAGCACCGTAAGATCGAACCCATCACAAAGCACCTCTTCCCATGGCAAGAAAAATTGATCTAGTCGGCCTAACTAAACCAAAGATTCAAAGAAGGAATACGAGACTATAAGTAATCATGCATACAAGAGATCAAAGAGACTCAAATAACTTTCATGGACAAAAACATAGATCTGATCATAAACTCAAAGTTCATCGAATCCCAACAAACACACCGCAAAAAGAGTTACATCAAATAGATCTCCAAGAGACCATTGTATTGAGAATCAAGAGAGAGAGAGAGAGAGAGGAAGCCATCTAGCTACTAACTGTGGACCCATAGGTCTACAATGAACTACTCTCGCATCATTTTAGAGGCACCAATGAGGATGATGAGCCCTCCGTGATGGTGTTTAGATTGGATCTGGTGGTTCTAGAACTTGCGGCGGCTGGAATTGATTTTCGTCGACTCCCCTAGGGTTTGTGGAATATTGGGGTATTTATAGAGAGCAAAGAGGCGGTGCGGGAGGTCATCGAGGTGGGCACAACTCAATAGGGCACGCCTGGGCCTCCAGGCGCCCCCATGTGTCTTGTGCTCACCTCGGGCCCCCTCTTAGGTACTTCTTTGGCCCACTGGATGTCTTCTGGTCCAAAAAATATCCACAAAAAGTTTTGCTGCATTTGGACTCCGTTTGATATTGATTTCTTGCGATGTAAAAAACAGGCAGAAAACAACAACTAGCACTTGGCACTATGTCAATAGGTTAGTCCCAAAAAATGATATAAAGTTGCTCCAAAATGATTGTAAAACATCCAAGGATGATAATATAACAGCATGGAACAATAAAAAATTATAGATACGTTGGAGATGTATCAAAGACGCACTTCTCCGATTTGGGTTCGAGCTTATCAGGCTGAAGCCTTTTGACATAAGCATCGCATCCCCAAACTTTAAGAAACGATAGCTCAGGTTTCTTGCCAAACCATAATTCATACGGTGTCATCTCAATGGATTTGGACGGTGCCCTATTTAACGTGAATGCGACTGTCTCTAATGCATAACCTCAAAATGATAAAGGCAAGTCGGTAAGAGACATCATAGAATGCACCATATCTAATAAGGTACGATTACGACGTTCGAACACACCATTACGCTGTGGTGTTCCAAGTGGCATGAGTTGTGAAAAAAGTCCACTTTGTTTTAAATGAAGGCCAAACTCGTAACTCAAGTATTCACCTCCACGATCATATTGTAGAAACTTTATTTTCTTGTTACGATGATTCTCTACTTCACTCTAAAATTCTTCGAACTTTTCAAATGTTTCAGATTTGTGTTTTATTAAGTAGATATTCCCATATCTACTCAAATCATCTGTAAAGGTTAGAAAATAATGATACCCGCCGCGTGCCTCAACACTCATCGGACCGCATATATCGGTATGTATTATTTCCAATAAGTCATCAGTTCGCTCCATTCTTCCAGAGAACGGAGTTTTAGTCATCTTACCCATGAGGCATGGTTCGTGAGTATCAAATGATTCATAATAAAGTGATTCCAAAAGTCCATTCGCATGGAGTTTCTTCATGCTTTACACCAATATGACCTAAACGGCAATGCCACAAGTATGTCTCACTATCATTATCAACTTTGCATCTTTTGGCATCAATATTATGAATATGTGTATCACTACAATCGAGATTCAATAAACCATTTTATGACCATAGAAGGTTTTATTCATGTAAACAAAACAACAATTATTCTTTGACTTAAATGAATAACTGTATTTGCAATAAACACGATCTTATCATGTTTATGCTCGACGCACACAACAAATAACATTTATTTAGGCTCAACAACTAATCCCCAAGGTAGAGGGAGTGTGCGATGGTGATCATATCAATCTTGGAAATGCTTCCAACACACATCATCAACTTGCCCTTAACTAGTCTCCATTTATTCTGCAACTCTTGTTTTGGGTTTCTAACCTTAGCAACTGAACTGGTATCAAATACCCAGGGGCTACTACGAGCACCAATAAGGTACACATAAATAACATGTATATCAAATATACCTTTATTTACTTTGCCATCCTTCTTATCTACCAAGTATTTAGGGCAGTTATGCTTCGAGTGACCATTTCCTTTGAAGTAGAAGCACTCAGTCTCAGGCTTGGTTCCAGCTTTGGGCTTCTTCACGGGAGCGACAACTTGCTTGCCACTCTTCTTGAAGTTCCCTTTCTTTCCCTTGCCCTTTTGTTAAAACTAGTGGTCTTATTAACCATCAACACTTGATGCACTTTCTTGATTTCTACCTCCGCCGATTTCAGTATCACGAAGAGCTCAAAAATCGCTTTAGTCATTACTTGCATATTATAGTTCATTCATAAAGCTCTAGTAGCTTGGTGATAGTGACTAGAGAACTCTACCAATCACTATATTATTTGGAAGATTAACTCCCATTTGATTCAAGCGATTGTAGTACTCAGACATTCTAAGCGCATGCTCACTGGCTGAGCTATTCTCGTCCATCTTGTAGGCAAAGTACTTGTCAGAGGTCTCATACCTCTCAACACGGGCATGAGCCTGAAATATCAACTTCAGCACCTGGAACATCTCATATGCTCCGTGACGTTCAAAACATCTTTGAAGTCCCGGTTCTAAGCCGTAAAGCATGGCACCCCTAAACTATCAAGTAGTCATCAGATCGAGCTTGTCAAACGTTCATAACATCTGCATCAGCTCCTACAGTAGGTCTGTCACCTAGCGGTGCATGAAGGACATAATTATTCTACGCAGCAATGAGGATAACTCTTAGATCACGGACCCAATCCGTATTATTGCTACCATCATCTTTCAACTTAGTTTTCTCTAGGAACGCATCAAAAATGGGGAAGCTACATCGCGAGCTATTGAGCCACAACATAATTTGCAAAGACATTTTGACTATGTTCATGATAAATCTTAGTTCAGTTAATCAAATTACTAATGAACTCCCACATAAGTCAACATCCCTCAAGTTGTCTAAGTGATACATGATCCAAATCAACTAAATCATGTCCGATCATCATGTGAGATGGAGTAGTCTTCAATGGTGAACATCTTTATGTTGATCATATATACTATATTACTCATGCTCGACCTTTCAGTCTCTAGTGTTCCGAGACCATGTTTATACATGCTAGGCTCGTCATGTTTAACCCAAGTATTCTGCTTCTGCAAAACTGGCTTACACCCATTGTATGTGAACGTAGAGTCTATCACACCCGATCATCACGAGGTGCCTTGAAACAACGAAATTTAGCAACGGTACATACTCGAGGAGAACACTTTTATCTTGAAATTTAGTGAAGGGATCATCTTATAATGCTACCGTCGTTCTAAGCAAAATAAGATGCATAAAGGATAAACATCACATGCAATCAAAATATGTGACATGACATGGCCATCATCATCGTGTGCTTTTGATCTCCATCTCCAAAGCATCGTCATGATCTCCATCGACACCGGCTCGACACCTTGATCTCCATCGTTGCGTCGGGGTCGTCTCACCAACTATTGCTTCTACAAATATTGCTAACCCATAGAGATAAAGTAAAGCAATTACATGGTGCTTGCATTTCATACAATAATTAAGAGACAACCCTATGGCTCATGCTACTTCTTGAGCTTGCGTTGATTTTTCCGTTGAAGAGGAAAGGGTGATGCAGCAAAGTAGAGATAAGCATTTCCCTCAGTTTGAGAACCAAGGTATCAATCCAGTAGGAGGTAAAAGCAAGTATCCAATATATGCACTTGCACAAACAATCAAACACTTGCACCCAACACGATAAAGGGGTTGTCAATCCCTTCACGGTCACTTGCAAGGATGAGATCTAATAGAGATGGATATAAAATATTACTAAAACGTAAAACAAAGTAAAAGTAAATAAATATAAGTGAGGTATTTTTGGGTTTTTGGTTTATAGATCTGAAAATATATGATGGAAAATAGACCCGGGGGCCACAGGTTTCACTAGAGGCTTCAATCTTGAAGAAAGCATACGGTGGGTAAACAAATTACTGTTGAGCAATTGATATAAAAGCGCAAAGTTATGACGATATCTAAGGAAATGATCATGAATATAGGCATCACGTACGTGATAAGTAGACCGACTCCTGCCTACATCTACTACTATTACTCCACACATCAACCACTATCCAACATGCATCTAGAGTATTAAGTTCATAAGAACGGAGTAACGCCTTAAGTAAGATGACATGATGTAGAGGGATAAACTCAAGCAATATGATGTAAACCCCATCTTTTTATCCTTGATGGCAACAATACAATACGTGCCTCGCTACCCCTACTATGTCACTAGGTGAGGACACCGCAATATTGATACCAAAACTAAGCACCTCTCCCATTGCAAGAAAAACCAATCTAGTTGGCCAAACCAAATCGATAGTTCAAAGACAAACACAAAGATATCTTAATCATGCATAAAAGAGTTCAGAGAAGACTCAAATAATATTCATAGATAATCTGATAATAAATCCACACTTCATCGGATCTCAACAAACACACCGCAAAAAAGTATTACATCGGATAGAACTCCAAGAACATTGAGGAGAACATTGTATTGAAGATCTAAGAGAGAGAAGAAGCCATCTAGCTACTAGCTATGGACCCGTAGGTCTGTGCTAAACTACTCACGCATCATCGGTAGGGCATCAAGGTTGATGTAGAGGCCCTCCGTGATCGAATCCCCCTTCGGCAGATCGCCGGAAAAGGCCCCAAGATGGGATCTCACGTGAACAGAGGCTTGCGGCGGCAGAAAAGTACTTTGGTGGATGCTTCTGATGGTTTGGGAATACTTGGGAATTTATAGTGCAAAGATTAGGGTTGGGGGACTCCCGAGGGGGCCACAAGCCAGGGGCGCCCCCTAGTGCGCGCCCTGAGGGTTTGTGGGCTCCTCGGGTCTCCTCTAGCCCCCTCTCCAAGCTACATGGGTGTCTTCTGGTCCAAGAAAATCATCACATACATTTTATTCCATTTGGACTCTGTTTGATATTCCTTTATGAAAAAGCCAAAAACAAGGAAAAAACAACAACTGGCATTGGGCACTAGGTTAATAGGTTAGTCACAAAAATTGATATAAAATAGCATAATAATGCATAAACATTCAAAATAGATAATATAATAGCATGGAATAATCAAAAATTATAGATACATTGCAGACGTATCAAGCATCCCCAAGCTTAATTCCTGCTCGTCCTCGAGTAGCTAAATGATAAAAACAGAATTTTTGATGTGGAATGCTACCTAATATATTTATCCATGTAATTCTCTTTATTGTGGCATGAATGTTCATATCTAAAAGATTCAAAACAAAAGTTTAATATTGACATAAAAACAATAATACTTCAAGCATACTAACAAGGTAATTATGTCTTCTCAAAATAACATGGCCAAAGAAATCTTATCCCTACAAAATCATATAGTCTGGCTATGCTCCATCTTCATCAGACAAAATATTCAAATCATGCACAACCCCGGTAGCCAAGCAATTGTTTCATACTTTAGTATTCTCAAACCTTTTCAACTTTCACGCAATACATGAGCGTGAGCCATGGATATAGCACTATAGGTGGAATAGAATGGTGGTTGTGGAGTAGACAAAAAGAGGGAGATAGTCTCACATCAACTAGGCGTATCAATGGGCTACGGAGGTGCCCATCAATAGATATCAATGTGAGTGAGTAGGGATTGCCATGCAACGGATGCACTAGAGCTATAAGTTTATGAAAGATCAAAAAGAAACTTAGTGGGTGTGCATCCAACTTGCTTGCTCATGAAGACCTAGGGTGATTTGAGGAAGCCCGTCGTTGGAATATACAAGCCAAGTATTTCATCAAAATAACATGGCCAAAGAAAGTTATCCCTACAAAATCATATGGTCTGGCTATGCTCCATCTTCATCACACAAAGTATTTCATCATGCACAACCCCGGTGTTAGCCAAGCAATTGTTTCATACTTTTATGTTCTCAAACTTTTTCAGCTTTCACGCAATACATGAGCGTGAGCCATGGATATAGCACTATAGGTGGAATAGAATATAGTGGTTGTGGGGAAGACAAAAAGAAGGAGAAAGTCTCACATCAACTAGGCAAATTAATAGGCTATGGAGATGCCCATCAATTGATATTGATGCAAGTGAGTAGGGATTTCCACGCAACGGATGCACTAGAGCTTTAAGTTTATGAAAGTTCAAAAAGAAACTAAGTGGATGTGCATCCAACTTGCTTGCTCATGAAGACCTAGGGCACTTTGAGGAAGCCCATCATTGGAATATACAAGCCAAGTTATATAATGAAAAATTCCCACTAGTATATGAAAGTGACAAAATAGGAGACTCTCTATCATGAAGATCATGGTGCTACTTTGAAGCACAAGTGTGGAAAAAGGATAGTAACATTGTCCCTTCTCTCCTTTTCTCTCATTTTTTCTATTTTTTTTCTTTTTTCTTCCTTTTTTATTTTTGTTTGGGCTTCTTTGGCCTCTCTTTTTATTTGGGCTTCTTTGGCCTCTCTTTTTATTTGGGCTTCTTTGGCCTCTTTTATTTTCTTTAAAGTTCGGAGACTCTTTTTTCCGCGAATACGCAAGCTGCGTATCTTTGTATTGATAGAAGGATAAAAAAAGCATGGGGTTACAATGCTTACAAGGCCATGTACGCACTAGGCATGGTGCACAAGCGTAGGATCAAACTAGAACAAGGGGTCTACTCAGCCCTAAGTGCCTAGACTAGCAACTAGGCATCGGGGATGATGTTGTGTAGCCCTTTGGTGCCCGCCTTGGCCCATAGGCGTGCCTCGTCCTTGATAGTGTCGGTGATGAGAGTGAGCGAAGGGGTGGCTCCATCGAAGACGCATGCATTGCGGTGTTTCTAGAGCCACCACGCCGTGAGAATGATGAGGGAGGATAGGCCTGTTCGCACGGGGGCTGGCGAGCGGTCCAGGTAGGAGCACCACCAGGCTTGTAAGGGGTTGTCAGCGTTGGGTAGGTCGACGACCATGTGAGCCCACCCCAAGATCTCATGCCAAACCTGACGGGAGAACAAGCAAGCAGCGAGGAGATGGTGCATGGACTCAGATTCCTGATCGCAAAGCGCACATGCGTCCCGATGAGGTAAGTCGTGGCGGGCGAGTCATTCTGCGGTCCAGCAACGGTCTTGCATGGCCAGCCAGAGGAAGAACTTGACACGAAGAGGCACCCATGGCCGCTAGGTGAGACGCTAATGGGGGTCCTCGCACACGCCAATGAATAGTGCCTTGTAGCAAGAGCTCGCCGAGTACGTGGCGGATGTGGTCCATTGCCATGTTAGCACATCTAGCGTGGTGGAGAGGGGCGTGCGGCGCACCTGGCGCTAGAGGTTGACATATTGCACCATGGCCGCCAGACCAAGTGCGCCTCGAATGTCATGGACCCAAGAACGTTGGTGTAGACCATCGCGCACGCTGCGATCCTTGCGATGACGGCGTGGGACGAGCGCATAGACGAGGGGGCGATCTCGGCCATGGATCGGCCATTAATCCAGCGGTCGGTCCAGAATCTGCAAGTGTCGCCCGAGCCAAGCTGCCAGCTAGTGGAGGCACGGAGAGATGGCACTCGCGTCGACGTCGGGAGGTATGGGAAGGTGGCTCCATGGCCGCAAGGGGTCCGTGCGTTGTAGCCAAATCCAACGGACACGCAGAGATATGCCTGCCCAGTAGATGCCGCGGATGCCAAGCCTGCCGAGAGAGATTGGTCGGGACACGCGTTGCCAGTTGACACGGCATTGGCTGCCATTGGCCTCCCTGTGGCCTGCCCAAAGGAATCCACGGATGATCCGGTTCACCTTCTTGATGGCCGTCTTGTTGAAGGCGATTGCTGTGAGGAAATGTGTGGGGATGGCGCAGAGGACATGGCACACAAGGGCAAGGCGATCCCCTCTAGAGAGCATGGAGGCACGCATGTGGATAACTTGCAGCCAAGCTTGTCAATGATCAGCTCCAAGCTCGTCAAGTTAGCCTTGCGGACGGCGAGGGGAAGCCCAAGATAGGTGATGGGGAAGTGGGCCACGGGGCACTGCATCTCGGAGGCGATTGTGGCGATGTGATCATCGGTGCACTGGATCGGGGTTGCCGAGCATTTCTTGAAGTTGGTGTGAAGCCCGGACGCCTTGTTGAAGACATGAAGAAGTGTGCACATGATGGTGATGTCGTGGCTGTCTGGGTGGCAGAAGACGACAACATCGTCCACATAAAGCGATATGCTCGAAGCCGCATGCCTAGTAGTCAGACGATGGAGGAGGCTGATACGTCTCCAACGTATCTATAATTTTTGATTGCTCCATGCTACTTTATCTACTGTTTTGGACTATATTGGGCTTTATTTTTCCACTTTTATATTACTTTTGGGACTAACCTATTAATCGGAGGCCCAGCCCAGAATTGTTGTTTTTTGCCTATTTCAGTGTTTCGAAGAACGGATGTCCAAACGGAATGAAACCTTCGGGAACGTGATTTTCCAACCGAACGTGATCCAGGAGACTTGGACCCTACTCCAAGCAGTGCCAGAGGCGGTCACGAGGATGGAGGGCGCGCCCCCTACCTCGTGGGCCCCGTGACGCTCCACCGACGTACTCCTTCCTCCTATATATACCTATGTATCCCGAGCGATCGAGCAGGGCCAAAACCTAATTCCACCGCCAACCTTCTCATCCACGAGATCCCATCTTGGGGCTGTTAGAGCTCTGCGGAGGAGGCATCCACCACAGAGGGCTTCTACATCATCACCATAGCCCCTCCGATGAAGTGTGAGTAGTTTACTTCAGACCTTCGGGTCCATAGCTAGTAGCTAGATGACTTCTTCTCTCTTTTTGTATCTCAATACAATGATCTCCCCCTCTCTCGTGGAGATCCATTCGATGTAATCTTCTTTTTGCGGTGTGTTTGTTGAGACCAATGAATTGTGGGTTTATGATCTAGTATTATCTATGGAAAATATTTGATTCTTCTCTGAATTCTTTTATGTATGATTGAGTTATCTTTGCAAGTCTCTTCGAATTATCCTTTTTTGGTTTGGCCAACTAGATTGGTAGTTCTTGCAATGGGAGAAGTGCTTAGCTTTGGGTTCAATCTTGCGGTGTCCTTACACAGTGACAGAAAGGGTTGCAAGGCACGTATTGTATTGTTGCCATCGAGGATAACAAGATGGGGTTTTTATCATATTGCATGAATTTATTCCTCTACATCATGTCATCCTGCTTAAGGCGTTACTCTATTTTTTACTTAATACTCTAGATGCATGCTGGATAGCGGTCGATGAGTGGAGTAATCTATTTATATATAAAAAGTAATTGACTGGTTAACCGTAAAAAGAGAATTATGCTAGAAATTACCAAAAAAAACAGAAACATCTAGCCATCAATTAATTCAAGTAATCAATCATAGCCGATGGATAATCCCTTCAATCTCCACCACGTGGAGACATCTAATTCAACATATAATGCCCTAGATTAGTTTCTCCTGGCCAACAAAAGGATACATCACGTCCTCCTCCCTGCCGCCACCACAAGACATGCGGGGAACAGAGCAGACGGCCTCGCTTCGAAGGGGCATGACGAGGATGAGGAGAACGGCTCAGCTGACAATTTCTGGGCCGGTGAAAGTGCAACTAATCCCCGGGTGGTTTTGGTAATTAATAACAACATATATATCATTGAACTAATCATTTCTTGAGAATATTTCAGAAAGTTCAGTGATATGGGTATGGCAATGACTGATGATGTGGACCCCTCAAAATGCTAAGGAAAACATTGGCAAAAGCTCAAGACTCCATTTTTGGTTTAGTGATCCAAGATCACATTGAGTCCATAGGAAAGCCAATACTATTAAAAGGGGATGAGGTTATGATGATGATCTGGTTGCTCAAAGTGCTTAGTGATTTATCTCTCAAACTATCAGCAATCTCTCACTCCAACATAAACTCATAAGTAATCTCGGTCCCACCGATTCCAAACTCATCCACACCGAGATGAACCACCTCGACCATATACCCAAACCCTAAAATTTCGGATTTTCCGATTCCAAACTCGGTCATACCGAAATTGGTGTTGCCAAGCTTCAGAACCTACGTACTCAAATCGGTGTCACCGAGATGAGAAAGTCGGTCCCACCGAGATTGGCAAACCCTAGACTTTGGAAGAATCGGACTAACCGAGATTGTATTTTCGGTCCCACCGAAAATCCCAACGTTCACAAGATTTGAACTTTCGGTCTCACCGAGTTGTCAACTTCGGTCCCACCGAGATTGGTCAAATGTGTGTAACGGTTGGATTTTGTGTGGAGGCTATAAATACCCTCCACCTCCTCTTCATTCGTGGAGAGAGCCATCGAAAGAACTACCACTCCTACCTTACATTTCTCGAGAAGAAAACTACCTACCCTTGTGTTGAGATCAAGTTGCTCCACTCCCACCATATGAAACTTGATTTCTAGCCTTCCCAAGTTGCTTTCCACTCAATCCTTTCTTCCACCACAGCCAAATCAGTGAAGAGAGTTGAGTGTTGGGGAGATATCATTTGAAGCACAAGAGCAAGGAGTTCATCATCACCAACACCATCTATTACCTTTTGGAGGTGGTGCCTCCTAGATTGGTTAGGTGTCGCTTGGGAGCCTCCGTCAAGATGTGGAGTTGAACCAAGAAGTTTGTAAGGGCAAGGAGATCGCCTACTTCGTGAAGATCTACCCGAGTAAGGCTAGTCCTCCGTGGGCGTGAGGCCATGATGGCATAGACAAGGTTGCTTCTTCGTGGACCCTTCGTGGGTGGAGCCCTCCGTGGACTCTCGCAAGTTACCCTCCGTGGGTTGAAGTCTCCATCAACGTGGATTGACGATAGCACCACCTATTGGAACCACGAGAAAAATCTCCGTGTCTCCAATTTGCGTTTGCTCTTCTCCACCTCTTATTTACTATATGTGCAATTTACTTTCCGCTGCCATAACTCTAGAATTGCATGTGTAGGGTGATACTTGACTTGGTCATCATTGTGAACTTGCTAAAAACCTACTCAAATCAAAAGGCTAAACTTTTAAGTTGTCAAGTAGTCTAATCACCCCCCCTCTAGACATACTTCCGATCCTACAAGTGGTATCAGAGCTTTGGTCTCCATTGGATTGGTTTCCATTGCATTGGACTCCATAAGCTTGGTTTCACAACCTAGGAGAGTATGGCGTCTAGTGAGGGTAATTTCCGTAGAGGTCCTTACTTTGATGGTTCAAACTTTGCTAGTTGGAAGCACAAAATGAAAATGCATATTCTTGGACATAACCCTGCCGCATGGGGCATTATTTGTGTTGGCTTGCAAGGTGAGTTCTTGAGGAAGGAAAAGTTCGGATCGCGAAGCTCTGCGGATGAGTTGCGGATGTTCTGAACAATGCTCAAGCTTGTGACATTCTCTTCAATGCTTTGTGTCCCGAGGAGTTCAACAAGATCAGCCGTCTTGAGAATGCAAAAGAGATTTGGGATACTTTGGTCGAAATGCATGAAGGTACCGAGTCCGTGAAGGAATCAAAGCTAGATGTTCTTCAAGGTCAGCTTGACAAGTTCAAGATGAAGGAAGGTGAAGGAGTCGCTGAAATGTACTCTAGGCTTGCTCTCATTACCAATGAGATGGCAGGCTTAGGAAGCGAAGAAATGACCGACCGATTCATCATCAAGAAGATTCTCAGAGCTTTGGATGGAAAGTATGACACCGTGTGCACTTTGATCCAAATGATGCCAAACTACAAAGATCTCAAGCCTACCGAAGTCATTGGAAGAATTGTTGCTCATGAGATGACACTCAAAGACAAGGAAGAGCTTCACAACAAGTCAAGTAGTGCTTACAAAGCTGCAGTTGAAGCTCCCACAACCTCAAGTGACAAGCTAGTTTCCAATGAAGAGATAAGCCTAATGGTGAAGAACTTCAACAAATTCTACAAGAGTAGAAGCAAGGAGAGAAGCTCAAAGTCTAGATCATATGATGAAAAGAGATCTTCTAGTCGTGATCGAAACTGCTACAATTGTGGAAGACCGGACACTACTCAAATGAGTGTTCGACTCCCCACAAGAGAAGAGAATCTCCAAGAAGAAGAAGCTCAAGAGAAGAGTCGCCTCGAAAAGAGAGAAGGAGTAGAGATGATCGTTATGAGCGAAGATCCTCTCGGAGAAGCAAGGATTCGGAAAGGAAAGACAAGTCATCAAGGAGCTACACAAGAAGAAAACATCAAGCTCATGTTGGTGAATGGGTTTCGGCTCCGACTCAAACAATCACTCGAAAGAAGCTATCACTCCAACTCCGAATACAGATCAAGATGAAGGTGTTGCGGTCTTGCTCTCGTGTCCTCCAACTCCAACTCCTCGACATATTTGATTCACCAAACGAGGGAATTGGAAGATGCTTCATGGCAAAAGGCCCCAAGGTATCACACCCTGAGTTTATTGACTTTGATAGTGATGAGGATGATTTGCTTGGTGAAGATGAGCTTTTACATGACAAATCTAGCGAGCTTAGTAATGATGAACATGCTAATAGTCTTTATAGTCGAGAAGAGTCGAATGATAATGCTATGAAGGAGATTGAGCGTCTAACTAAAGAACTAAACACTCTTAAGTTAGCTCATGAAACAACTCAAGAAGATCATAGAGAGCTCCTAAGATCTCTTGAGAAGCTACGCTTCGAGAAGCTCAATCTAGAGCAAGAACATGAGTTCCTAAAAGCTATCAATGACGATCTTCGAAAGAAGAGTTCTTCATATCTTGCCAAACAACTTCTCTTGTCTAATTTCTTGCCACCTATTAAAACTAAGCATGACAAGCATAAGAAAAATTCTTCATCTAGTAGTAACAATAATCATGCCAAATCAAATGTTGTTACTTCTAGTAATTCTCTTGATTCCACTAACAATGTTTCAAGCCAAGTTTCACTTGAGCAAGAAAATAGTCTATTGAAAGGGATTATAGAAAAGGTGTCTACAAGAGTCTTGCCGAAGCAAGAGCTTTGAGAAATTGTTAAGTAAGCAAGGAAGACACCGAAGAATCAGGGAATTGGTTTTGAGCGAAAGTTCAACGCCGAGGGTGTTGAATGGGAAGAAGGTCAATATCCCACTCCAAAGTTTGTTTCTCAAGAGAAGAAGTATGATCCTACTTCTTCAAATGAGGAACAAGCTCAAGATGACCTTCCACCACAAGACCACAAGCTAAAAGGCAAGGACAAGCTTCAAGAGGAGATTGATGCATTCATTGAAGCACCCAAGGCCATGGTCAAGTGGGTTTCCAAGGCTACTTCAAGTTCTACTTCGACAAGCTCAACTACTACCCCAAGGATTCCCATCAAGATGATGTGGATCCCGAAGAAGAAGAACTAGAGAGTTCTTGAGGGTGACTCCGCCAACATACTTCACTCACATTCATTTTGGCAAGAACTTGTGCAATCAACTTCCACATCTTGCACTAGTTCATGGAGTCACAAACCCTCATGTTGGTATTGAAAGTGCCCGAATCCAAAGGATTGCTCCCAACTCTTGATGATCTTCATCAACATTGAGCATCCACATCTTCAACATCTGCATGAAGTCTTCAAAGACAACCCAAGGTTAGTTTGACCCTTTGAAAGGGGTTCTCACATCAAGGGGGAGCTTTGCTCTAAAGAAATGAGCTAAAGCATCTTTTAATGATGTGAACACATTAATGCTTTATGGAAAAGTGGTAACCCCACTTGTGCTTAAACGATGAGTATGACCTATGATCAAATGTTTCTCATTTGACTCCTAAGTCAATATGCTCATATATAGATGACCTAGTCATCGCCAAATTGTGTGCTAGAAGCTAGTGTTTTGTTTGTGCATGTTTGACACATATTTCATTTGCTATCTTATTGTGTGAGCATGTTGGATGCATGATTTTATCCATTCGAGGACATCCATTTGTTGCTTTGGTCTTTTGGTTTTCTTTTTGACCAAATGGATGGACAAGAATGCCTAAGTTCCTCCCTAGCTATCTATGCTTTCTTGTCTCAAACTCTATTCATGCTTATATCACAAACTTTGAACAAGACTTTTTCGGACAGACCGAGTGAGGAGCACTCGGAGCCACCGATCCGTCAAAAGCCTAACTTCCAAAACCTTCTAAGTACTTTCGGTCAAACCGATATACTCAAATCGGACAGACCGAAATCACTTGGATTGATCTAGGTTTTCACCTCGGTGAAACCGAGTTACAAATTCGGCGTGACCAAGTGTAATCGCACGCAGCTAACCATCTCAGTCCCACCGAAGTTTTCCAACTCGGTCCCACCGAAAGCGAAGGGTATATATACCCGAGGACAGCGCGTTGATTACTTCTTCAAAACGCCTCGCCCTCAAACCCTTATTGCCGTCGCCGTGGTCTTTGGATCGTCTCCGCCGTCGCCTGTGCGCCCTCGCCGCGGGTCTCCATCGCCGTCAACGGTCTTTCTCATCGCGCCGTTGCCGCCGTAGTGAAGCTCCACCAGATTGGGTGAGTTTCATCCCTCTCGTGCTTCAACCGCTGATTCAATGCACGATAGGCTTTGCCTAGTTTCTTGCCAAGATTAAAATCTTCCTATCCAGCAGATTAGATCATAGAACAAAATTCGAGTGAAAATTTTAGGGTTAGGTTTCCGCCGAACACATCTCGGTGTGACCGATTCTACATTCTCGGACTGACCGATTTGGCCTCTGGTCATTGCACTGCACTTTTCGGTTAAACCGAGTTGTGCAAATCGGTAAGACCGAAGTGAGGATTTAGTGAAACCCTAGTGCTCTCGGCTAGACCGAAACCCATTTCGGTCCAACCGAAAGTGGTGTGTATGGTCTGTTTAGACACTTCGGATTCACCGAATTTATAGACTCGGTCGACCAAATGCATTCTGTGAAAACCTAAAACTAATGTTTGAACTCATTCTTTTGCAAAATCCTCTGCGGTTTGTGATAACTCTTCTATTCGCCTATACCTATTCTTTTCACAGGTTGTCGGTCATATCTCGATGGAAGTGACGGTCGAACAGTCTGAATTGCCGCTTGAGATTCGAGGCGATTACAAGTCTGAAGAAAGCAGTTTTTCAGATGATGGAGAGAGAGCACTCCAAGTGGATTGCCTCCGGCTGCCACCGGGGCGGAAGAAGAGGAATTACGATGAGGAGGATTACGACTTTGTTGCGATGAGGAAATAACTTCAAAGCCAAAAAGGCAAGTGGTTGCCAAGGGCTATCAAGGGCAACAGTCAAAGAAAGGCACCAGCAAGGTGAAGAAATCCACAGCTGCAAAGAAGCTCAGCATGGAAGAAGAAACCTCCAGCAAGGTAAAGAAAATTTCCAAGAGGAAGCACCCCAGCCTCCTCAGAAGCAGAAGTTGATGATGATGACTCAGATGAGGAAGCACCCCAGCCTCCTCAGAAGCAGAAGTTGATGGGAGATGCCATCGAGGCGAGCACCCACAAAAGCTAAGCCATCGGCTCAAGCAAAGGCAGCCCAAGCCAAACCTGCTGCCAAGCCAAAGAAGACTGTGAGAAACATACCGCTTGAGAAGAAGAAGGACAATGTGCCACTGCAGAATCGATGATGAGGCTCATGTTTTGGTCAAGCTCGAGACGAAATTGCCAGTTCATAATGATGCTCATCCTCGAGCTGAAAATATGAAGGAAAGGAAGGACAAAGGTCTCGAGCTATGGAGGCAAGTTGATCCATATGCCACCAGAGAAGGACATTTGTTGACTCTAGATTCCACACTAGAGAGCAACAAGACTTTTATGAGGCAGTGCTCATGGATAAGAAGCCAATTGTTGCCGACACGAGATATGTAGACCGGGATTACATCGACGATGAAGAGCACAGAGACTATTTCCCACATGTGCATGAAAGCTTCACCGCATGTGGAGTTGCAGAGTTCGTTGGTCGAAATTGACCGCTTGGAATGATGAGATGATCATGCGCCTATGCCACCGCACACTTTTATCCAGATGGCGAATTGTATGGATGACGAAGGACGAGATTCCATTCAACTGTTGAGGAATGGAGAGTGTTCTGAATGCACCATATCAAGGGATGATGATGTTGATGTCTATGGCATTCAAGAAAAATCACGAGTCAATGAAGAACATGTACAATGAGGTACGACAAGGATGTTGAGATATGGAAGCTTGGATCGGTTTATCATCTTGAGCAGGTCTCCCAACCACTAACACCATTCGAGGCATACTTTGATGCCTAAGTCGAGACCACCGCATGATAAGAGGGTATTCTATCAACATGCTGCACATTCTAGATCGAAGGCACCTTTTAAGGTGATGGACACGATAGTAGAGACTATCAAGAGGACAATGACAGACCGTAAGAGGTCGTGTGGGTTTGCTCCGCATATTCAGATGCTCATTAATGCCAAGTTTGGCACGGACACCTACATTGGATAGACCCCACTTGCCATTGCAGCTGAACATGAAGATAATGAAGTTGTGATGGTGAGGATGCTCCCACATCCGTCGAAGGACATGCTAAGGCTGAAGCTGCCAAACAAGCTAAAGCTGAAAAGGAAGCGGCAAAAAGCCCAAGAGCGTTGGAGAACAACTTCTTGAAGCCACTCGAGAGAATTGAACTACGCTGCCAGCATAGTGCGATCTCGGAGAGCCTAGAGAGGATCGTTGAAGATAAGTTCCATGCTCTGGATGTTAAGTCGATCAAGTGCAGTCACCGTCAACAAGCTTGAGGCGGACATTGAGGAAGCGAAGAGGAGAAGGCAGAGCTCATGAAGGAGATGGAAGGTGATATGGTCCAGATGACTATGAGCAGCTGCTGCAGTGCCCACAAAGCCCAGATCATTGCTATTCCCGTGATGCACCCCCAGGACTACTACTTGAAGACCTCCCACAGCTCCATCGGTTCAAAGACCAGCTCCAAGTCCCACTCCTCCAGCTCCACAGACTTCAGCGAAGCTTTGCGATGCAGCTATCTCCACTCCATCGGCGCAGAGCAGGAGCCGCCAGAGTCCCTAGTGACGATTAGCTCTATACCTTCGAACTTTTGGTAACTTGTTGCCAAAGGGGAGAAATTGTATAGATCATAGGACTTCGAGAGAGAGTGCTCGTTTTTGCTCTTTCGTTTGCGGTTTTCCTTGAGATACTTTTGAGTTCTTTGAGACATTTCGTGTGTTTGATACTCGTTTGCTCTATCTTGATGAGTGCTTGATCATACTATGCTTAATGTGTGCTTAATGTTTATCATATTCCATTCATATCTTGTATGATCACTTACTCATGTCTTGGTGATTGGGTGCATGTTATTCATTCTTATCTTTTGTGCGCTCCACCAAGATGTATGTGACATGGAAGAGTGACCCATGATCCTAATCGATTGTGCATTTGCATTCAAGCGCAAATCTTAAATAATGCACAAATTTAGGGGAGCTCTTGCTTATCACATACTTCTCAAAGCGACGATGTTATTCATTGATTATATCATTTGTCGAAGCTTTGATCTATATGTTGTCATCAATTACCAAAAGGGGAGATTGAAAGTGCAACTAATCCCGGGTGGTTTTGGTAATTAATAACAACATATATATCATTGAACTAATCATTTCTTGAGAATATTTGAAAGTTCGATTGATATGGGTATGGCAATGACCGATGATGTGGACCCCTCAAAATGCTAAGGAAAACATTGGCAAAAGCTCAAGACTCCATTTTTGGTTTAGTGATCCAAGATCACATTGAGTCCATAGGAAAGCCAATACTATTAAAGGGATGAGGTTATGATGATGATCTGGTTGCTCAAAGTGCTTAGTGATTTATCTCTCAAACTATCGCAATCTCTCACTCCAACATAAACTCATAAGTAATCTCGGTCCCACCGATTCCAAACTCACCACACCGAGATGAACCACCTCAACCATATACCCAAACCCTAAGAATTTGGATTTTCCGATTCCAAACTCGGTCATACGAAATTGGTGTTGCCAAGCTTCAGAACCTACGTACTCAAATCGGTGTCACCGAGATGAGAAAGTCGGTCCCACCGAGATTGGCAAACCCTAGACTTTGGAAGAATCGGACTAGCAAGAGATTGTATTTTCGGTCCCACGAAAATCCCAACGTTCACAAGATTTGAACTTTCGGTCTCACCAAGTTGTCAACTTCGGTCCCACCGAGATTGGTCAAATGTGTGTAACAGTTGGATTTTGTGTGGAGGCTATAAATACCCTCCACCTCCTCTTCATTCGTGGAGAGAGCCATCGAAAGAACTACCACTCCTACCTTACATTTACGAGAAGAAAACTACCTACCCTTGTGTTGAGATCAAGTTGCTCCACTCCCACCATATGAAACTTGATTTCTAGCCTTCCCAAGTTGCTTTCCACTCAATCCTTTCTTCCACCACAGCCAAATCGGTGAAGAGAGTTGAGTGTTGGGGAGATATCATTTGAAGCACAAGAGCAAGGAGTTCATCATCACCAACACCATCTATTACCTTTTGGAGGTGGTGCCTCCTAGATTAGTTAGGTGTCGCTTGGGAGCCTCCGTCAAGATGTGGAGTTGAACCAAGAAGTTTGTAAGGGCAAGGAGATCGCCTACTTCGTGAAGATCTACCCGAGTAAGGCTAGTCCTCCGTGGGCGTGAGCCATGATGGCATAGACAAGGTTGCTTCTTCGTGGACCCTTCGTGGGTGGAGCCCTCCGTGGACTCTCGCAGCCGTTACCCTCCGTGGGTTGAAGTCTCCATCAACGTGGATTGACGATAGCACCACCTATCGGAACCACGAGAAAAATCTCCGTGTCTCCAATTTGCGTTTGCTCTTCTCCACCTCTTATTTACTATATGTGCAATTTACTTTCCGCTGCCATAACTCTAGAATTGCATGTGTAGGGTGATACTTGACTTGGTCATCATTGTGAACTTGCTAAAAACCTACTCAAATCAAAAGGCTAAACTTTTAAGTTGTCAAGTAGTCTAATCACCCCCCCTCTAGACATACTTCCGATCCTACAGCCGGGCATCTAGCCATCAATTAATTCAAGTAATCAATCATAGCCGATGGATAATCCCTTCAATCTCCACCACGTGGAGACATCTAATTCAACATATAATGCCCTAGATTAGTTTCTCCTGGCCAACAAAAGGATACATCATGTCCTCCTCCCTGCCGCCACCACAAGACATGCGGGGAACAGAGCAGACGGCCTCGCTTCGAAGGGGCATGACGAGGATGAGGAGAACGGCTCCTGACAATTTCTGGGCCGGGTACAGTGCCTCCACGGCAAGAGGTGTCCACGGAGAAAGCCACGGCCAAGAATTTCGGGGCAAGGAAGGGCGATTCCAGTGCCGTCTACAATGAGGAGATACGATGAGGACGATGCGAATGCCTAAGCCGCGGAGTTCGCATCTTGATACATGGGGTTGCTTCGATTGCACGTACATGAGGATGCCTCGAGCCAGAATTCCTGGGCGCGGATGTTGAAGTATGATTCCGTACAAAAAATATGAATCTAACCCTAAAAATATGTAGTTGACTTACTTGGACCTGGTACACCACTACAATATATGTGGGGATGTTCTGCTGCAGTAGATCTTGGGATCAAATCTGGCAAAGAAGAGGCCATGGTGAGCGGAGATATGAGCGATCATCCATGTCTGCATTACGTCTTGCCGTGGTGATCTGCAGGTCCCCAAGAAGAATTTCTAGGTACTTGAAAGTCAAAACTACTACGGAGTTCTCTCTCAAATTTGCTTTGCTAATTGCCTGGGTACCGATGTTGAGGTATGGTCCCGTGAAAAAAATCTATCTTTAACCCTAAAAATATGTAGCTGGACTTACTTGGACCTCGTACATCACTACAATATATCTAGGGACGTCCTTCTGCTGTTGTAGAACTTGGGATGAAGGACTTAAATTGCGACTTAAAATCTGACAGGAAGAGGCCATGGCTGAGCGGAGATATGAGCAGTCGTCCATGCCTGTCCGTGCCGTCGTGGTGATCTGCAGCTCCCCAAGAAGAATTTCTAGGTACCTTGAAAGTCAAAACTGCTATAGAGTTTTCTCTCAAATTTGCTTTATTAATTAATTACCGTGGACAGTTCTGGCAAGCCTTGAATCCTTGACAGTACCATCGTACCAGGAACCTGCTAGGACAGTTTTTTTAACGACGATGCCATTTGGATTCAGCATTCCATCGCATTATGCCTACTTCTTTTCCCCCTAGCAAGTTATCAATTATTAACAGGCATGTAACAGTATAATTTAGTATGTCTAAATTAGGTGAGTACCGATCCTGTTATAGGTTTTGCCTGCTCATTCTAAATACATCAGTCTTTCTTTCTATTGATGTGCAAACCAACAGGGAGATGTACATGTACTTTTTTTGATTTTGCTCTGTCTTTCCTTACCATCTTCTCGTATAGTATCCGGACAGGAGCTATTGTTAATTCTAATATGGTCTTTGAGGTAGGAAAACAAGCAGCCCGCCAAGATCCTACGAATATGGTAGTGTGGCAGTCAAGTTGGATTCCTCCAGCCATGCATGGGATGTGTCAATGACTCAATGCTAATTTTGATGGAGATATTCTTTTAAAGACACTTTCATGTGTTGTATAGGTATTTGCAAAGATTTTACATACTATACATCTACAAAAAGATGATATATTTCTGGTCGTTCATATGGAATGATGACTGTAAATACTTCTAAAGAAGGTCACAACATCAAATTTTATTAGCATGTCAAAAATGCATCCTACTACCGGGTGTAGCTACACCCATTTCTCATATACTACTATGTGGTAGTATATATACTACTTTATCATTTTTAATATGTTTATATACTATATCTAAGATACCCAAAGCGAGTTATGTGAAAAAAATTGCATGTGAGCCCATGTTTTTATCATATTTGTGAAAATACGTACATATTTGTATGTAAAAAGAAGTATGCTAAAAATATACTACATACCACCTAAAAAATAGTATATATATTACCTAAATATTCTTACATACTACATACTACGCATACATACACTGCGGTGTGGTAGATACTACCTAAACCGTACAAAATAAAAATGGGTGTAACTACACCCGGTAGTAGGAAAAATTTGTCATATATATATATATATATATGACACAAAGAATGGTAAAAGAAAGACTATAAGTATATAGTGCGCTTCTGTATAAGTAGGTTTCCAACATAGTTCCTGATATAAAGCCAAAGATCTAGGATGTTAATCATGCATGAAGGCAGAGTTTTATTAATGTATCTTTTCACTGATGCATAATGTTTGCTCCCTCGACCGCCTCTACCCGTGCATGCACATCGGCATTTTCAGATTTCAAACTTGCTCATATGCATGCATCCCTGTAGGAAGGAGATAGCTAGCTAGGTACACGATCGATTGTAGACAAATTTTCTTTATTTCTCTCCCAAACATTTGTATATTTAGGTATTTGCTTGCAATTACGGGTTCCATCCTTCAAGCTATCTGTCTCCAAATATGTCTATCTTATGTGCGTAGCCTGATTTAGTTAAACAAATAATAATTTTTCTTTCAGTTTTTCATGATAGTACAAATTCCCTGATCATGAAGCTATGAAATATATAAAAATAAATGGTACTTTGATTATTTCTTTGATAACATGATGTCTCGCAGTCCCTTTCAACTCAGGATTCCCAAGGCTTTCTCTACAAGGTCTTCTCTGCCACTGCTATCTCCCTTCTTTGCCGTTGCTTCCACACTTTGTGTGGGCGCCACCGCGTATCTGGTCCACGATGATGTTATATTGGTAGCCACTGCTAGCTAAACCATGGTTCAAGGTGCAGTGTCCAGCAGGAAGTCCCGAAAAAAACCCCGGAAGGAGGACCAACATTTAATCAAGTTCATCTAACAACTGTCAAATACTTCTTCTCTCCCGATTATGTTGCTAATTACAAAGTTTCTAGCTCTGATTTATATTCCATGTTTATTATCTACTTTTTGTGTTCAAGACTGAGAGTTTATGATCACGTACAAAGTGTACAGGACCAAGGAGCCAACAACATGTGTAATTGTAATTTACATGTCTTTTTTAATTAACATTTTTACAGACTTTATTTATCTCCTAAGTGCAGATATACTATCTCACATAAGCTTTCAACTATGCGCTGCATCATTCATTATTTTTACAGTAGTGGGAATCTAGGGGTTCAGTTAGCAACATAGTTATCTTAGTAAATAGTAACATAGTAACATACCAACGTAATAATGCCCTCTACATGATTTCATTGTGATGTCAGAGATACTAGAAGAAGTATTAGATCGACTTCATATATGAATATTTCTGATAATTATTTGTCTAGCTAAACTCCAGAATATTCAGTTAGGCTATAGCTCAAGACTTGACCCCATCGGATGTTTCTCCACCTGTTTTTACATCTACTTGTGGATCTCAAAATATCACATTGTGTGATGTTTCATTGCATGTCCATATAAGTCACACGTAGTCAGCATCACTAGCAAACTGATTATTTCTGAATTATTGCTTTATGTACGGATAAAATTGCCTTCCCTTTGTACTTTCCCTTAGGAATTTTCTGCTTACATTTTGTATCGAGAATCATATCAAAATTTGTGTAGCAATAAGACTTATTGTGAGGTACAATCTTTCTGTAGAAATGTCAAAGTTCGTATCTGTTCCAGTTTTGAAGCTTACTTGCAACCCAAGGGTACTACACAAAAAAAAAACTTTCTGTAGGTAAGTGTACATGCATGGTAGAACACATGCTAGGTTCCGAGATGTTAAGATTTTTATATGTCCGTGGGTGTGTGATTAAAATCCTTAAGAAGGTGATATTGAGATAATTCAAGACAAGTCGTGTATAAGGTGTATGGTACTTTCGAAAACACACTGCGAGCAGTTAATTCCAATCATGCATAACTAATTCTGAGCATTCAATAATTACTTTCTGCATGTTTGAATTGTTAATTCTATTACATCAAAATATTGCCAGTCTTCTTATTTTAGATTTTGTTGGCCAAGTCACTCCACAAAATCAGTGCTTTGTACACCGGCTAATAGTTATTTTAGGTGAGCGGTCTAATTTTTCTATTCTCTTCAACCTATTTCATAATCTAAGGACTTATATCTGACTAACTCTTCCAACTTTTGATGACTCTACCTGTGCTTAATTAGAACTTCATCCCTTATCGATTGTAAGCTCATTTATATTGGTTTGTGAGGTCTACATAAATTTTTTCATCGAGCGCAAATACTTCATGTTTAATGCATGCTACAAGTTACCATCATCCCTAGCTCTTACAAAGTATATATAGTTCCGCTTTTTGTTTCTACAAAATTTGACATATCCCACTATTCAACATTTCACACATGTATTCTCGCTCTCCTCAATTACCTAATTACCGTCTGGTAGACAAGCACTCGGAATAAGGTACCTAATGTTATTGATAGTTGGTTCATAGTCTCTTCAAACTTGGTCTCGACTGTGTGTATATGGACTTTATGTTTCATTTTTCAACATAATAGCGATTCCGATATTGATTGGAGGATTTTGGTTACATTCTTACTATAATGATCATGCCCGCAAGTGCGCGAGCTTTGTTTATAGAACAGTACATGGCACACCATGCTAATAAAATTCATTAGACATAAATGTTCCCAGTATATTAACAAAAACTGTAGACATATGTATATATCCTATACAATACATATTTATTTTTCATAAATAATAGTTCCTTGAGAGATACACACACGTGTAACTTTTCACAATTTCGTGTTTTCCATCCATTGCACCATGTAGACCTTATTCTACTACTTGGATGAAACCAAAATATAACATAGAGAAAACAACAACAATAGCCACTTATATATAGAATAATGTCAAACAACTATATACCAATATAAATCTATATCAAAAATAGAGACAAATAATGATGCTCCCAATATTTCTTTATGCAATCAAATAATAAGATGTCATTATTAAACTGTCTAAAGGTCTAGCCCGCACATTGGCGGGCCACTTTGCTAGTAGTAGTAAATGCAGAATCGTTTCGATCTACTTGTTTTGGACGTGATGCCTATATACATGATGCCTAGATATACTCATAACTATGCTCAATTCTGTCAATTGCTCAACAGTAATTTGTTCACCCACCGTAGAATACTTATGCTCTTGAGAGAAGTCACTAGTGAAACCTATGGCCCCCGGGTCTATTCTCATCATATCAATCTCTATCACTTTATTTACTTGCTTTGTTTTTACTTTGCCTTTTACCTTTTACTTTGCATCTATCAATCAAAAATACCAAAAATATTATTTATCATCTCTATCAGATCTCACTTAGTAAGTGACCGAGAAGGATTGACAACCCCTAATCGCGTTGGTTGCGAGTTGCTATCGTTTTGTGTAGGTACGAGGGACTTGTGCGTGGTCTCCTACTGGATTGATACCTTGGTTCTCAAAAACTGAGGGAAATACTTACGCTAGTTTGCTGCATCATCCTCTCCTCTTCGGGGAAATCCAACGCAGTGCTCAAGAGGTAGCAAGAAGAATTGCTGGCGCCATTGCCGGGGAGGCTCACGCAAGCAAGTCAACCATACCAAGTACCCATCGCAATCCCTATCTCGCGCATTACATTATTTTCCATTTGCCTCTCGTTTTCCTCTCCCCCACTTCACCCTTGACGTTTTATTTGCCCTCTCTTTCCCAATCTCCTCCTCTCTTTCCTGTTTGCCTTTTTCTCGTTGCCTTTTTGTTTGCTTGTGTGTTGGATTACTTGTTGCCATGGCGCAAGATAATACCAAATTGTGTGATTTTTCGAATACCAATAATAATGATTTCCTTAGTACTCCGATTGATCCTCTTAATAATGATGAGTCTTGTGAAATCAATACCGCTTTGCTGAATCTTGTTATGAAAGATCAATTCGCCGGCCTTCCTAGTGAAGATGCCGCTACTCATCTAAACAATTTTGTTGATTTGTGTGATATGCAAAAAAAAGAAAGATACAGATAACAATATTGTCAAATTGAAGTTATTTCCGTTTTCACTTAGAGATCATGCTAAAGTTTGGTTTTCGTCTTTGCCTAAAAATAGTATTGACTCTTGGAACAAGTGCAAAGATGCTTTTATCTCTAAGTATTTTCCTCCCGCTAAGATTATCACTCTTAGGAATGATATCATGAATTTTAAACAACTTGATCATGAGCATGTTGCCCAATCTTGGGAAAGAATGAAATTAATGCTTCGCAATTGCCCTACTCATGGTTGAATTTATGGATGATCATACAAAATTTTTATGCCGGATTGAATTTTGCTTCTAGAAATCTTTTAGATTCGGCCGCGGGAGGCACTTTTATGGAAATTACGTTAGGAGATGCTACCAAATTGCTTGATAATATTATGGCTAATTATTCTCAATGGCACACCGAAAGATCTTCTAGTAAAAAAAGTGCATGCTATAGAAGAAATCAATGTTTTGAGTGAAAAGATGGATGAACTTATGAAGATGTTTGCTCCTAAAAATACTCCTCTTGATCCCAATGATATGCCTTTATCTACTTTGCTTGAGAATAATAATAATCTATGGATGTGAATTTTTTTGGTAGGAATAGTTTTGGAAACAACGCTTATAGAGGGAATTTTAATCCTAGGCCTTATCCTAGTAATCCTTCTAATAATTATGGAAATTCCTACAACAACTCTTATGGAAATTTTAATAAGATGCCCTCTGAATTTGAGAGTAGTGTTAAAGAGTTTATGAATTCACAAAAGAATTTTAATGCTTTGCTTGAAGAGAAATTGCTTAAAGTTGATTATTTGGCTAGGAACGTTGCTAGAATTTCTCTTGAAATTGATTCTTTAAAGCTTAGATCTATTACTCCTAAGCATGATATCAATGGGTCTCTCAAAGCCATGAGAATTTCCATTGATGAGTGCAAGGAAAGAACCGCTAGGATGCGTGCTTCCGAAGATGCCTTTATTAAAGCGTGTTCTTCCAATTCCTATGAAAATAAAGATGAAGATCTAAAAGTTATTGATGTGCCCCCATTAAATCTTTGTTTTGCAATATGAATCTTGATGAAACTGAAGATTATCTTCCTTTACCTAGAAGGCGTTCTAAGAATTCGGAGTTTCTAGATCTTGATGATGAATTTGATGATAGCGGGATTGAAATAAATAAAAGCCGTGATGTTGCTAAACCCACTATTTTGGATCTCAAGGAATTTAATTATGAAAATTGCTCTTTGATTGGTTGTATTTCCTTGTTGCAATCCGTGCTAGATTCTCCTCATGCTTATAGTCAAAATAAGACCTTTACCGAACACATTGTTGATGCCTTGATGCAATCTTATGAAGAAAAACTTGAGTTGGAAGTTTCTATCCCTAGAAAACTCTATGATGAGTGGGAACCTACTATCAAAATTAAAATTAAAGATTATGAGTTTCATTCTTTGTGTGATTTGGGTGCTAGTGTCTTTACTATTTCCAAAACTTTATGTGATTTGCTAGATTTCCGTGATTTTGATGATTGCCCTCTAAACTTGCATCTTGCGGATTCCACTATTAAAAAGCCTATGGGAAGAATTAATGATGTTCTTATTGTTGCAAATAGGAATTATGTGCCCGTAGATTTTATCGTTCTTGTTATAGATTGCAATCCTTCATGTCCTATTATTCTTGGTAGACCTTTCCTTAGAACGATTGGTGCAATTATTGATATGAAGGAAGGGAATATTCGATTCTAATTTCCCTTAAAGAAGGGCATGGAACACTTCCCTAGAAATAAAATAAGATTACCATATGAATCTATCATGAGATCCACTTATGGATTGTCTACCAAAGATGGCAATACCTAGATCTATCCTTGCTTTTATGCCTAGCTAGGGGCGTTTAACGATAGCGCTTGTTGGGAGGCAACCCAATTTTATTTTGTGTTTTTTGTTTTTGCTTCTGTTTAGGAATAAATAATCCATCTAGCCTCTGTTTGGATGTGGTTTTATCTTTTAATTAGTGTTTGTGCCAAGTAGAACCTATAGGATAACCTACGATGATAGTTGATTTGATTCTGCTGAAAAACAGAAACTTTGCGCGCACGAATTTAATTTTGTTAAATCACAGGAACGTGCTTTTGCGTTGATTATTTTTTCTGATGTTCAATAAACAAATTTTCCAGGACTTCCTATTTTGGTAGAATTTTTAGAGTTCCAGAAGTTTGCGTTAGTTACAGATTGCTACAGACTGTTCTGTTTTTGACAGATTCTGTTTTTCGTGTGTTGTTTGCTTATTTTGATGAATCTATGGCTAGTAAAATATTTTATAAACCATAGAGAAGTTGGAATACAGTAGGTTTAACACCAATATAAATAAAGAATGCGTTCATTACAGTACCTTGAAGTAGTCTTTTGTTTTCTTTCTCTAACGGAGCTCACGAGATTTCTGTTGAGTTTTGTGTTGTGAAGTTTTCAAGTTTTGGGTAAATTCTTTTGATGGATTATGGAACAAGGAGTGGCAAGAGCCTAAGCTTGGGGATGCCCATGGAGCCCCCAATATAATTCAAGGACACCAAAAAGTCAAAGCTTGGGGATGCCCCGGAAGGCATCCCCTCTTTCGTCCACTTCCATCGGTAATTTACTTGGAGCTATATTTTTATTCACCAACATGATATGTGTTTTGCTTGGAGCATCTTGTATTATTTGCGTCTTTGCTTGTTAGTTTACCACAATCATCCTTGCTGTACACACCTTTTGAGAGAGCCATATATGAATTGTAATTTGTTAGAATACTCTATGTGCTTCACTTATATCTTTTGAGCTTGATAGTTTTGCTCATAGTGCTTCACTTATATCTTTTGAGCTTGATAATTTTTGCTCTAGTGCTTCACTTAGATTTTTTAGAGCACGGTGGTGGATTTGTTTTAAAGAAACTATTGATCTCTCATGCTTCACTTAGATTATTTCGAGAGTCGTTAATAGCATGGTAATTTGCTTAATGTTAATATACTTGGTGTTCAAGATATGTGAAACTTTCTTTTGAGTGCGTTGAATACTAAGATAAGTTTGATGCTTGATAATTGTTTTGAGATATGGAGGTGATAATATCAAAGTCATGCTAGTTGGGTGATTATGAATTTGAGAAATACTTGTGTTGAAGTTTGCAAGTCCCGTAGCATGCACGTATGGTTAAAGTTGTGTAACAAATTTGAAACATGAAGTGTACCTGGCTTGTGCATCCTTATGAGTGGTGGTCGGGGATGAGCGATGGTCTTTTACTACCAATCTATCCCCCTAGGAGCATGCGCGTAGTACTTGAATTTTTTATGGCTTCTAAATCTTTGCAATAAGTATATGAGTTCTTTTGACTAATGTTGAGTCCATGGATTATACGCACTCTCACCTTTCCACCTTTGCTAGCCTCTTCGGTACCATGCATTGCACTTTCTCACCTTGAGAGTTGGTGCAAAATTCGCCGGTGCATCCAAACCCCATGATACGATACGCTCTATCACACATAAACCTCCTTTTATCTTCCTCAAAACAGCCATCATACCTACCTATCATGGCATTTCCATAGCCATTCCGAGATATATTGCCATGCAACTTCCATCACCATCATCATGACATACATTACTTTTGTCATATTGCCATTGCATGATCATGTAGTTGACATCGTATTTGTGGCAAAGCCACCATGCATTATTTTTCATACATATCACTCTTGATTCATTGCACCATCCCGGTACACCGCTGGAGGCATTCATATAGAGTCATATCTTGTTCTAAGTTTCGAGTTGTAATCCTTATGTTGTAATCAATAGAAGTGTGATGATCATCATTTTTAGAGCATTGCCCAAAAAAAGAGAAAGGCCAAAAAAAAGAAAGGCCCCAAAAATAATAATAAAAAAGGGGCAATGCTACTATCTCTTTTTCCACACTTGTGCTTCAAAGTAGCACCTTGTTCCTCATGTAGTGAGTCTCATATATTGTGCTTCAAAGTAGCACCTTGTTCTTCATGTAGTGAGTCTCATAAGTTGTCTTTTTATACTAGTGGGAATTTTTCATTATAGAACTTGGCTTGTATATTCCTACGATGGGCTTCCTCAAATGCCCTAGGTCTTCGTGAGCAAGCAAGTTGGATGCACACCCACTAGTTTTCTTTTGTTGAGCATTCATAGCTCTAGTGCATCCATTGCATGGCAATCCCTGCTCCTCATGTTGGCATCAATTGATGGGCATCTCCATAGCCCGTTGATTAGCCTCGTCAATGTGAGACTTTCTCCTTTTTTGTCTTCTCCACACAATCCCCATCATTAGATTCTATTCCACCCATAGTGCTATATCCATGGCTCACGCTCATGTATTGCGTGAAGGTTGAAAAAGTTTGAGATTATTTGAGTATGAAACAATTGCTTGGCTTGTCATTGGGGGTATAGAAGTTGGGAACATCTTTGTGTGACGAAAATGAAGCATAGCCTAACCATATGATTTTGTAGGGATGAACTTTCTTTTGCCATGTTATTTTGAGAAGACATGATTGCTTTGATTAGTATGCTTGAAGTATTATTATTTTTGTGTCAATATGAACTTTTGTCTTGAATCTTTCGGATCTGAATATTCATATCACAATTAAGAAGATTTACATTGAAATTATGCCAAAGTATCACTCCGCATAAAAAATTCTTTTTATCATTTACCTACTCGAGGACGACGAGAATTAACCTTGGGGATGCGTCGTCTCCAACGTATCTATAATTTTTGATTGCTCCATGCTATTTTATCTACTGTTTTGGACTATATTGGGCTTTATTTTCCACTTTTATATTACTTTTGGGACTAACCTATTAACCGGAGGCCCAGCCTGAAATTGCTTTTTTTTGCCTATTTGGTGTTTGAAGAAACGGAATATCAAACGGAGTCCAAACGGAATGAAACCTTCGGGAACGTGATTTTCCAACCGAACGTGATCCAGGAGACTTGGACCCTACTCCAAGCAGTGCCAGAGGTGATCACGAGGGTGGAGGGCGCGCCCCCTACCTCGTGGGCCCTCTGATGCTCCACCGACGTACTCCTTCCTCCTATATATACCTCGTATCCCGAGCGATCGAGCAGGAGCCAAAACCTAATTCCACCGCCGCAACCTTCAGATCCACGAGATCCCATCTTGGGGCCTGTTAGAGCTCACCAAGGGGGAATCCACCATGGAGGGCTTCTACATCATGACCATAGCCCCTCCGATGAAGTGTGAGTAGTTTACTTCAAACCTTCGGGTCCATAGCTAGTAGCTAGATGGCTTCTTCTCTCTTTTTGGATCTCAATACAATGATCTCCCCCTCTCTCGTGGAGATCTATTCGATGTAATCTTCTTTTTGCGGTGTGTTTGTTGAGACTGATGAATTGTGGGTTTATGATCCAGTATTATCTATGGAAAATATTTCATTCTTCTCTGAATTCTTTTATGTATGATTGAGTTATCTTTGCAAGTCTCTTTGAATTATCCTTTTTGGTTTGGCCAACTAGACTGGTAGTTCTTGCAATGGGAGAAGTCCTGAGGGTTTGGCCTTCCTTGCTTTGCTCCTTCCCGAGGGAAACGTGCGTTGAAGCACGCCTCCAAGTGGTGCACAAGCGCCTCCCTCGTGATCTTAGCAAAGTCGATGGCCCTCCAGAAGAGAGCCCCGAGCCTGCTTTCGAGGCGCCGCGCGCCTTCCTATCTGACGAAGGAGGTGCCCGTGAGCAGCGCGACCACGAGGGGCCTGCCTCCCGAGGGGTCGGGCCAGCGATGTCTTCTTCTTCTTAGGAGCAGCCTCGGGAGGCCTCCCATTCCTGTGATCTGGGTCCTCAATCGATGCGGCTTGGAAAGCACGTTCCAGAGAACACACATCGTCTCTCTCTTCACAGGGCACCGTGATGACTCCACCGCTTCCTGGCATCTTGAGGACATTGTAGCCGTGATGGGTCACGGCCATGAACTTGGCTGTGGCTGGGTACCGAGGATAGCATTGTACGGCGGCGGATGTGGCGACGTCGAAGTCAATGAGCTCGATCACGAAGTTGTCACGCTTCCCGAAGGTAACAGGAAGGCGGACCTGCCCTATCGGAACCGTGGAACCATCAGTGACTCCTGAGAAAGGCTTGGTTGGCTACAGCTGATTGTATGGCACTTGGAGATTGTTGAATGTCTCGACGGATAGGACATTGAGCCCTGCTCCGCCATCAATGAGGGTCCTGGTGACTTGCACATTGCTGATGATTGGGGAACAAAGCATCGGGAGGACTCCTGCTGTGGCCGCGCACTTGAGCTGATCCGCTGAGCTGAACGCGATAGCGCACGCTGACCACCTGAGAGGGCGTGTGGCCTCAAGCTTGGGGAGGACTGCATTCACTTCACGAGCAAACTGCTTAAAGATGTGCTGAGAGGCCGAGGCTTGTGCGCCGCCCAAGATGCAAGCGATTGTGCGCGGCTCCTGGAAGCCTCCAGCCCCCTCGTCCTAGTGATGGTCTTCATTCCTTATTGGCTGTGGTGGCAGAGGAGGGAGGCCCGCGTTGCCTTGTGGGCGATCCTCGCGAGGCTGATCCCTCCAACCCCCCTCGCGAGGTGGGTCCCTCCAACCTCCCTCACGAGGCTGGTCCTGCCAGCGGTCCTCGAGAGGCCGGTCACGCTACCCTTGGCGAGACGGTCTTCCTATCGTCCTCCACCTCTTCCTCCTCCTCGGCCATAGCCCCTGTCGCTGCGCTCGGGGCGTCGGCCGGCACGCACATCTCGCACGGCCCTGAGCTCTTGGCATTCGTTGGTGTTGTGGGTGTGGAGGTCGTGGTACACGCAGTACGGGCTGCCCTTGGATGACTCAGGCTGATCCCTGCCTCGCTTGGTGTCTGGCTCTGCTGCAAGCACGACAACCCCCTTGCGCTTCACGTCCTTGGTCTTGGGCTTCTTCTGTTCTGGGTCAGCAGCTGGCAGCTCGAGGAGGGAAAGGCACCCTTCCTCAGCCCTAGCGCACTTGGTCGCCAGATTGAGCAGCTCCAGGGAGGTACACAGGTCTTCATGGATCACGAGCTCCTCCTTCATCTTGACGTCACGCACGCTGTCGGAGAAGGCTGAGATGATGGCCTCCTCAGATGCCTTGGGGATCTTAAGGCGAAGCGTTGAAGCTGCCGGATGAACTTCTGCAGGATCTCTCCGGTTCTCGCTGATTCGGCGCAAATCGCTCATGGCGGGGCGGTCGCGGTGCCTTGGAAGTTGGCGATGAATCGGTGTGCATCTCGTCCCGTGAGGATATCATGCCAGAGCGAGTTCAGAGCCAGTGCGGGCGCGATCCTTGAGCGCCATGGGGAACCAGTTCGCCATGACCTTCTCATCCCCATTGGAGGCTTCGATGCCCAGTTCGTAGAGCTGGAGGAACTTAGCAGGGTCCGCCGTGCCATCGTAGCACGGGGGCAGGTCTGGCTTGAACTTGCCCGGTCAAGCCACGTTGCGCAGCTCGGTGGAGAAGGCACGACAGCCTGCAGTGGCCACGGGATCCCTTTGGTGACGGAGAGCTTGATCTTGTGGGTCCCCACGTGCTGCAACCAGGTGCAGTGCGGGGTCTTGATGCGCTGGAGCAGGTGCGCGTTCGTGTCGGGCCGGTGCGGGGAGCACATGGGCGGCTTCTTAGGGACGAGGGATCTCTTGGCAGCTCTTCTCTTGGTGATGTGGCCGAAGAATCTGCATCGCGCGCAGCGGACGTCCTTCCGGCACTCGGAGAGCGGGTGACTGGCGTCGAGGCAACGCGGGCAGTCTTCGTCCCGCAACCAGGAGGGGTGAGGGTGAGGCCGAGACTCGGCACCGCGGCACTGGCAGTGGGGCGCACGCGGGCGAGGGCGCTTGCGGCCCCGTGCGACCTGCCACGCATCATGAGCGTCCCCGCCCATCGGCACCCGGCAGATCTCTGAGTGAATGGGGGGGGGCAGATGGCGAGGGGGGCGCAGCCAGCGGGGAGGACGAGGGCCACACTGCCAACGCAGGGGGGAGTCGGAGGGCGCCGGAGATGCCACAGGTTAGTTGCGGAGAGCCTGGCGGTAGGAGAGCGGGGATCCCCCAGAAGAGGGGCTGGACTCGAGCCACCAGTCTTCATGGGAACGCCCAACGGCAAAGTGGGGAGGGGAGGAAGCCATGGCGGCAAGCTGGGCGGTGAGGCCGGAGTGGACGACGGGGCCGGAGTGGCCGCCGGCGAGGGAGCGCAGGAGCGCGTGGGTGGGAGCGTGGGAGAAACAAACTCTCCGGTCAAAAAGAATGAGCGTGGGAGACTCATCCTAGGGAATCATACCTTCCATCATACTTTCCTCACATGGGACAATGCTCTAATAATGATGATCATCACACTTTTATTTACTTACAACTCAAGAATTACAACTCAATGCTAGAACAAAAACATGACTCTATATGAATGCCTCATGCATATAAGAACAATATGACAATGATGGTGTGTGTCATAATAAACGGAAGAGTGGAAGTTGCATGGCAATATGTCTCGGAATGGCTATGGAAATGCCATAATAGGTAGTTATGATGGCTATTTTGAGGAAGGTATATGGTGGGTTTATTGCACCAGCGAAAGTTGCGCGGTACTGGAGAGGCTAGCAATGGTGGAAGGGTGAGAGTGCGTATAATCCATGGACTCAACATTAGACATAAAGAACTCAAATACTTATTGCAAAAGTCTATTAGCCATTGAAACAAAGTACTAATACGCATGTTCCTAGGGAAGGGTTGGTAGGAGTTAACCATCACGCGATCCCGACCTCCGCACAAAGGATGGCAATCAAAAATAAATCATGCTCCGACTTCATGAAATAACGGTTCACCTTACGTGCATGCTACGGGAATCACAAACTTTAACACAAGTATTTCTACCAATCCACAATTACTCACTAGCATGACTCTAATATCACCACATTTATATCTCAAAACAAATGTAAGGAATCAAACTTCTCATATACTCAATGCGCTTTATATGAAAGTTTTTATTATATCCCTTTTGGATGCCATCATATTAGGACTAAATTCATAACCTAAGCAAATTACCACGCTGTTTAAAGGCTGTCAAAATAATATAAGTGAAGCATGAGAGTTCATCATTTTTTATAAAATAAAACCACCGCCGTGCTCTAAAAAGATATAAGTGAAGCACTAGAGAAAATTGCCTAACTCAAAAGATATAAGTAAAGCATATAGAGTATTCTAATAAATTCATGATTAATGCGTGTCCCTCTCAAAAGGTGTGTACAACAAGGATGATTGTGACAACCTAAAATTAAAGACTCATATCATACAAGACGCTTGTAACGCCTGAATAATTATGCAATAGTAATCACGCTAATGGTGTCATGTCATCAATTTTTACTGTGGTTAAGTTCACGCTGTTTCGAAGTCGGTTCGGTTTTCATATATAAATTGAGGAAAAAGAGAAGGAAAAGAAAAGAAAAGAAAGAAAAGAAGCCCCCCTTGTCCACTGGGCTTTAGCCCACCCCAGCAGCCGGCCCAACTCCCTCCCCTGGCCCAACCGGCGCCTATAACCCCCACGCTCTAACCCTAACCCAAACGTATCCCACTCCCCCTCTCGGTCCACTCCCCTCCCTCGTCATTCCCCATCCCACGATCCCGATCTGGATCGGGACCCGCCTCCCTGACGACGCCAGCCGCCGCCGGACCTCCACCCCGTCAAACGCCGCCCCAGCCTCCTCCCGGGCGCCCCCACTCGACTGGATCGGGGAGGGGCCAGATCCCGCGCCGCCCCACGCATCTGTCGCCGGCACCCAACCCCGGCGCCGCCCTCGCCGGACACGCCGCCTCGCCTCTCCCAAACCACCCTCCTCGCCCGCGGTCGACGCGCTCCGGGCGCGCTCACCGCGCACCTCTCCCCGTCGCTCCCACGCACGGCCTCGCTGGCCCACGCCCGCGGCCACAGCGCTCAACCGTGCCGCTCGCGACCCGTGGCCGCGCCACCATCACCTCCTCCTGCTGCTCGCTGGCGGCCGCCCAGGCTCGCCACCACCAGCGGCTACTGCCACCCACGGCCGCCGCGGGTGCTGTGCGCCGTGAGCTCGTGCACGTGCATGCGTGCGTGCCCTGCTGGCCGGCCCCCTGTTTAGCTTAGGGACTAACCCCCCTCGTTAGGCTAATCCCTTCTCTAATAGCCACTGCCACTGGGCCCCCACCTGCTAATTAAATTAACTTAAAAAAAATGATAACTCTGTTAATAACTGGGTCAATGACAGGTGGACCCCAGTCTACCTTTTGACCGGCCAACTGTTGACTGCTGACTCAGCAGTCAACAGGGCCCACCGCCAGCCTCTATACTGCTCTGCTGTGTACACTGTGTGTGCACGTAGCAATTTAATCTTTATTTTTGATTTATTAATAATTCCAGCATACATTCAAAACTATGAAAATTCATAAAAAATTAACTGTAGCTCGGGTGAAAATGTTTTCTACATGAAAGTTGCTCAGAACGACGAGATGAATCCGAACACGCAATCCGTTCATCCGCCACACATCCCTAGCATAGCGTGCGTTTGTACCTGCTGTTGTATCTTACATGCTTATCCTAAACTGCTTAGTATAGGTTGGCTAGTGATCCATCAGTGACCCCCACCTTGTCCTTATTGCCCCTGCTTCATCATTGACGACTCGATCGTGATCGACGACCAGAGCCCGACACCTCACATCACATCATGCCCCTTTTTGTTGTTCAACTCTGCAGAGTTACCATCGAGTGCCGAGGGTGGAACCTCATACATCACTCCTGATGAGATCTCTGTAGTGTAGCTATCCGGTCGTGGTCATCGAGGGTGGTTCCTCCTTCACCATTCCTGACACGGCTCTGTCGTGCAACACCTCAAGTGTGAACCTCGAGGGTGGTTCCTCTTACGTTCACCTTGATGATTTCATCGAGTGGAATTCGCCGAGGGTGATTCCTCGGGTTTTCCCCTTTGTTTGGACACACGGTTACATTGACTTTACTTGAGATCTTGGTGAAAGTCGGGCGAGCCCGGAGAGCACCCGCAAGATGGTTACGTGGCATGGCCGGGCATTCTAGGCCCTTGTCGTAAGTCCACGAGACGGGGCGACGGGGTCACTTTCGATCGTGAGTCTCTGCTCGTCTCCGCAAGCTAATAATACACTATGGTTTGGGTATTTGTTTTGAGTTGGCCTCTGGCCTTTACGCACCAACCACCACGCGAGAATGTTATGGGCCTTGACGTCGTAGTATCAGCTGAAGTTTTGTCAGACGTCCAATTCAGTAGTGCGGCACGGTTGGGCCGGCACCCTAGAGGTGGTGCCTAGGTCCGCCTACAAGAACGACGACGAGTCTGACAAGCGCCGGGCCCACTCCGGAGTGCTTAGGAGGTAGACCGGCGGGGACCTCTCTGCTGAGCCTAGGTAGGGCTACGAAGTGTTGATCTTCTGAGGCCGGGCATGATCCAGGAAAGTGTGTCCGGCCAGAGTAATCAAGCGTGCTGGAAAACATGGTGCACCCCTGCAGGGAAGATTATCTATTAATAGTCGTGTCCACGATAATGGACGTTCAGACTTATATCCTGATCTTGTACAACTACAAATGGATACTTGAGATATGTGGCTCCGGGATTGCTTTCTCGCAGGGAGTCGAGGAAGGATCTCTGGGCATTAATGTTACAACATGTTTGTTAATTAAAATTGGTATTCTTTACTCTTCTTCATGCTGCAAGATGCTCGGAGCTGCTTGAAGATGCTAGTCTTCGATAGGCTAGGCCTTCCCCCTCTATTCTGGCATTCCGCAGTTCAGTCCACATCTACAAACCTTCCATTTGATACCAATGCAGACTTAGTATAGATCTGATGCTTACGAGTACTTTGGATGAGTACTCATGATTGCTTTGCGACCCCTTTCCCCCCTTCTTTCTTCTTTCCGGTTGATGCACCCATTTGGTGGATCCCTGGAGCCAGATGCCACCGCCGATGGATATTACTACGTGGAGACTGCCGACGACCAGGAGTAGTTAGGAGGTCCCAGGCAGGAGGCCTTGCCTCTTAGATCGTTGATGTTTGTGCTAGCCTTCTTAAGGCATCCTTGTTTAACTTATGTCTGTACTCAGATATTGTTGCTTCTGCTGACTCTTGTGTATCGATCTATGTATTCAAGCCCTCGAGGCCCCTGGCTTGTAATATAAAGTTTGTTTTTTATTTGTGTTTAGAGTTGTGTTGTGATATCTTCCCGTGCGTCCCTGATCTTGATCGTACACATTTGCGTGTATGATTAGTGTACGATTGAATCGAGGGCGTCACAACACTCCAAGCAAAACACATGTCATGTGGTGAATAAAATTATAACCTCAAGTAAATTACCGATGGATTAAAGATGAAAGAGGCCGGGGATGTGATGTCTGCTAGAACTACGTTGGTATTTCCCCAAAGAGGAAGGGATGATGCAGTATAGCGATGGTAGGTATGTCCCTCAGTGATGAGACCAAGGTTATCGAACCAGTAGGAGAACCTTCTCACACCACGTAAACAACACCTGCACACAAATAACAAATACTCGTAGCCCGACGTGTTAAAGGGGTTGTCAATCCCTTTGGGGTACGACGCCTCTAGTGGGCAAATAACGGGAGGTAAAAAGTGGTAGATAGGATAAATAGATCGCGAAACAAATAAATTGCAGCAAGGTATTTTTGTATTTTTGGTTTAACAGATCTGAAAACAAATGCAAGAGAGAATAGATCGCAAAGGCAAATATGATAAAAAGAGACCCGGGGGCCGTAGGTTCCACTAGTGGCTTCTCTCGAGAAAAATAGCAAACAGTGGGAAAACAATTACTTTTGGGCAAATGATAGAACTTCAAATAATCATGACGATATCCAGGCAATGATCATTATATAGGCATCACATCCAAGATTAGTAGACCGACTCCTGCCTACATCTACTACTATTACTCCACACATCAACCGCTATCCAGCATGCATCTAGTGTATTAAGTTCACGAGAAAACGGAGTAATGCAAAAAGAATGATGACATGATGTAGATAAGATATGTTTATCTATTGCGGCAGATATAGATCTCATTTTGTTATGCTTAGTAGCAACGATACATACGTGTCGGTTCCCTTTCTGTCACTGGGATCAAGCACCGTAAGATTGAACCCACTACAAAGCACCTCTTCCCATTGCAAGATAAATAGATCAAGTTGGCCAAACAAAACCAAAATATCGAGAAGAAATATGAGGCTATAAGCAATCACGCATATAAGAGATCAAACAAGACTCAAATAACTTTCATGGATAAAAACATAGATCTGATCATAAACTCAAAGTTCATCGGATCCCAATAAGCACACCGCCAAAAGACTTGCATCATATGGATCTCCAAGAGACCACTGTATTGATAAACAAGAGAGAGAGAGAGAGGGAGGAAGCCATCTAGCTACTAACTACGGACCCGTAGGTCTGCAAAGAACTACTCACACGTCATAGGAGAGGCACCAATGGAAGTGGTGAACCCCTCCATGACGGTGTCTAGATTGGATCTTGGTGGTTCTGGACTCTGCGGCGGCTGGATCAATATTTCGTCGCCTTCCCAAGGGTTTCTGGAATATTTGGGTATTTATAGAGCAAAGAGGTGGTTCGGGGGGCACCCGAGGTGGGCACAACCCACCAGGGCGCGCTTGTGCCTCCTAGCGCACCTTGGTGGGTGCTGCTCACCTCGAGCAGCCCCCCAAGTGCTTCCTTGGCCCATTGGCTTTCTTCAGGCCCAAAAAAATCCTCCAGGAGTTACGTTGCGTTTGGACTCCGTTTGATATTGATTTCCTGCGATGTAAAAAACAAGCAGAAAACAGCAACTGGCACTTGGCACTATGTCAATAGGTTAGTACGAAAAAATGATATAAAATGACTATAAAATGATTGTAAAACATCCAAGAATGATAATATAATAGCATGGAACAATCAAAACGTATAGATACGTTGGAGACGTATCAGCATCCCCAAGCTTAATTCCTGCTCGTCCTCGAGTAGGTACATGATAAAAATAGAATTTTTGATGTGGAATGCTGCCTAACATGTTCATCACATTCTTTTCTTTATAGCATGGACATATGGACTTTTATATGATTCAAAGCAATAGTCTAGTTTTGACATGAAGACTTCAATACTCAAGCATACCAACAAGCAAGTATGTCTTTAAAAATATCAACATTAAAGCAAGTTATCCCTAGCCCATCATGCTCAATCATTGATCCATTCATGAAACACACTCAAATATTAGCTACACCCAATGCTCAAATACGATCATAGTGCCCCTTAGTTGGTGCTTTATAAGAGAAGATGGAGACTCAAATTCAAAATAAAAATTGCATAAGTAAAAGAAAGGCCCTTCGCGGAGGGAAGTAGGGATTTGTAGAGGTGTCAGAGCTCATAGCTTAAATTGAGAGATAAAATTATTTTTGAGAGGCATACTTTTCCTACCAACAAAAACGACTTGGGGCATCCCAACACTTTCCATGCTAGATACATCATAGGCGGTTCCCAAACAGAAAATAAAATTTATTCCTTTTTCCACCATAACTTTCATTTTCCATGGCTAGCCGTATCCACGGGTGCCTTCCATACCCACACTTTCCAAGGAATTTATTATTTGACAACATAAAGTAAATTCATTTATTCATTTCGGGACTGGACATCCCTAGTACCTTTGTCGTACTCTCGTGCAATGACAAGTGAATAAACACTCATCGTGAGAATAACACATGTAGCATGGAAAATATTGGCTACCCTTTACCGCCTCGCGAGTTGTAGAGCACACAAAAGAGAATTTTATTTTGAACATTAGAGATGGCACACACAAATTTTCTTAGAACGGCATGGAAATACCGCATATAGGTAGGTAGTGGACTCATAAGGCAAAACTGGTTTAAAGGGGTTTGGATGCACAAGTAGTGATCATACTTAGTGCAAAATGAAGGCTAGCAAAAAGATTGAGAAGCGACCAACCAAAAAGCAAAAAATCTCGTACCCAAGCATTAAGCATAAGTAACATCGAATGATGCACCATGAGTAGGATATAAATTTCATTGCATAACTATTGACTTTCGTGCTTGCATGTGGAATCACAAACCTTAACATCAATATTCTTACTAAAGCACAATTACTCATCAACATGACTCACATATCATATCATCATATCTCAAAACCATTACCAAGAATCAAGTTTATTTTGTCCAATAATCTTCATGAAATTTTTTACTATATCCTCCCTGGATATCTATCACTTTGGGACTATTTTCATATGTTGCTTTTGATAAGCTCAAACAAATATAAGTGAAGATCATGAGCATAATTTTTTTTCTTTCTCTCAAAATAATCTAAGTGAAGCAAGAGAGAATTTCTTAAAAAATTTACGAACTCTCAAATAAATCTAAGTGAGGCATGAGAGCATTTCTTCAAAAATAACAAAGCACACCGTGCTAAAAAAAGATATAAGTGAAGTACTAGAGCAAGTCCATGGCTCTAAAAATTTAAGTGAAGCATAGGAGCAAGCATAGCATAACTTTTGGCTCTCTTAAAAGGGTATGTCCAGCAAGGATTCAACACTTAAAACACAAAGAAAAACAAGCAAAGACTCATATCATACAAGACGCTCCAAGCAAGACTCATATCATGTGACGTATAAAAATATAGTTTCAAGTAAAATACTGATGGTTGTTAGAAGAAAGCGGGGATCCCCAAGCTTAGTTGCATGCTACTTATTTGAATATTATCTTGGGGTGCCTCGGGCATCCCCAAGCTTATCCTTTTGCTTATCCTTATTCCTTCATCCCTCATAAGATAACCCAAAACTTGAAAACTTCAATCACACAAAACTCAAACAAAACCTTTGTGAGATCCGTTAGTATAAGAAACCAAACCACTACTATAAGTACTGTAGAAAACCTATTCTTATTTTGTTTTTGCATTGTATATACCGTATTCCAACTTTTCTATGGCAAAAACTCATCAAAGAAAACAATAGAATCATCAAAACAAGCACACAACGCAAAGAAAACAGAATCTGTCAAAAACAGAACAGTCTGTAGCAATCTGAAAATTTCGAATACTTCTGTAACTCCAAAAATTATGAAATAAATTGGTGGACGCGAGGAATTTGTGTATTAATCCTGTGCAAAAAGAATCAACTTAAAATCACTCTTCTGTAAAAAATTACAATGAATCTTGTGAGCGCAAAAGTTTCTGTTTTTCAGCAAGATCAAATAAACTTTCACCCAAGTCTCCCCAAAGGCATTGCTTGGCACAAACACTAATTAAAACACAAAAAACACAATCATAACAGTAGAATAATTGTGCTAACACTCAAGAACAGAAAGCAAAAAAGCAAAAATAAATTTTATTCATTGGGTTGCCTCCCAACAAGCGCTATTGTTTTACGCCCCTAACGAGGCATAACACGTAGGATTTAAGTTTTGTCATCTTTGGTTCTAGATCCATAAGATGCCCTCATGAATGATTCATATGGTGGCCTAATTCTTGTTCTAGGGAATTTTTCCATTCCCTTCCTTAGCGGAAACTGAAATTTGATACTGCCTTTGTTCATATCAATCACGGCACCAATAGTACGCGAAAACGGTCTACCAAGAATAATTGGACAAGACGGATTGCAATCAATATCAAGAACAATAAAATCTATGGGCACATAATTCCTATTTGAAAGAATAAGAACATCATTAATTCTTCCCATAGGCTTTTTAATAGTAGAATCCGCTAAGTGCAAATTTAAAGAGCATTCTTCAATATCGGTAAGACCAAGCACATCACATAAAGATTTCAGAATTGTAGAAACACTAGCGCCCAAGTCACATAAAGCAAAATACTCATAATTTTTTATCTAGACTTTGATAGTAGGTTCCCACTCATCATGCAATTTTCTAGGTATTGAAACTTCCAATTCCAATTTTTCTTCAAAAGCTTTCATCATGGCATCAACAATATGTTTAGTAAAAGCTTTATTTTGTTCATAAGCATGGGGTGAATTTATCATGGATTGCAACAAATAAATACAATCAACCAAAGAGCAACTATCATAATAAAAGTATTTGTAATCCAATATAGTGGGCACATCACTAGTTAAAGTCTTGACCTCTTCAAACCCACTTTTATCAATTTTCTCAACAAGATTTTCACCCTCAAATCATAGGGACGCCTTCTAACTAAAGTTGAATCTTCTCCAGTCCCTTTTTCATCAATATTAAATTTACTAAACAAAGAATCAATAGAAGAAACACCAATCACTTTAAGATCTTCATCACTTTTACGATAGTAATCACTAGAAAATGCTTTTTCTAAAAATTCTCTTTTAGCTCTAAGCATAGCGGTTCATTTCTTACTTTCATCCATAGAAACATAAAGAGCTTTAATTGATTATTCAACTTTAGGCACAGAATTTTTCATCTTGAGAGTTTCTACAGCATGAGAAATTCTATCAACACTTCTAGAAAAATCATCAATTTTATTTAACTTCTCTTCTATCGAAGTGTTGAAAGCTTTTTGTGTATTGATAAATTCTTTAATATTGCTCTCAACATCAGAGGTGTTTCTATTATTATTGTAGGTGGGATTACCATAGTAATTACCATAATTATTAGAGGAATTACTAGGAAAAAGCCTAGGATTAAAATTACTTCTATAAGCATTGTTGTTGAAATTATTTCGCGAGACAAAATTCACATCTATGGCATCACTATTTTGCTCAATCAAAGTAGACAAAGGCACATCATTAAAATCAATATGAGCACTTTTATTAGCAACCAATTTCATGAGAGCATCAACTTTTTCACTTAAAGAATTTATTTCTTCTACCGAATTGACTTTTTTACTAGTAGGAGCTCTTTCGGTATGCCATTGTGAGTAATTTGCCATAATATTGTCTAGTAATTTAGTAGCTTCACCCAAAGTAATTTCCATAAAAGTACCCCCCGTGGAGGAATCTAAAAGATTACGAGAAACAAAATTCAATCCCTCATAAAAAATTTGTATGATCATCCAAAGATTTAACCCATGAGTTGGGCAATTCCTTAGCATCAATTTCATCCTTTCCCAAGATTGTGCAACATGCTCATGTTAAAGTTGCTTGAAATTCACGATTTGGGTTCTAAGGGAAATAATTTTTGCGGGTGGAAAATACTTAGTGATAAAAGCATCTTTGCACTTGTTCCAAGAATCGATACTATTGCGAGGCAAAGAAGAAAAGCTAATTTTTGCGCGATCTCGCAAAGAAAACGGAAATAGTTTCAACTTCACAACATCATTGCCCACATCTTTTTTCTTTTGCATATCGCATAATTCCACGAATGTGTTAAGATGGGACGCGGCATCCTCATTAGGAGTACCGGCAAATTGATCTTTCATGACAAGATTCAACAAAGCAGCATTAATATCACAAGACTCCACACTAGTGGCGGGAGGAGCAATCGGAGTGCTAATGAAATAATTGTTGTTGGTATTTCGTAAATCACACAACTTGGTGTTCTCTTGAGTCATGATGACTACGCAAGAAGATTGCACTCTGATATGTCTCCAACGTATCTACTTTTCCAAACACTTTTGCCCTTGTTTTGGACTCTAACTTGCATGATTTGAATGAAACTAACCCGGACTGATGCTGTTTTCAGCAGAACTGCCATGGTGTTATTTTTGTGCAGAAAACAAAAGTTCTCGGAATGACCTGAAAATCCACGGAGATTACTTTTGGAAAATATAAAAAATACTGGCGAAAGAATCAAGGCCAGGGGGAGCGCCCCCTCCCCCTGGGTGCGCCCCCTGCCTCGTGGGCCCCCTGGAGCTCCACCGACCTCAACTCCAACTCTATATATTTGCTTTTTACGATACGAAGCCGCCGCCAAGCCCTAATCTCTCTCGGGAGGGCTAATCTGGAGTCCGTTCGGGGCTCCAGAGAGGGGATTCGTCACCGTCGTCATCATCAACCATCCTCCATCACCAATTTCATGATGCTAATGCTTTGTTCTGGTTCACTAAGTGCTAATGCTTTGTCCCGGTGATGACCATAGTTTGAGGAGTTCATGTATTCACTAAGTGCTAATGCTTTGTTCCGGTTTTCTATTAAAAGGAGGCCTTAATATCCCTTAGTTTCCATTAGGACCCCGCTGCTACGGGAGGGTAGGACAAAATATGTCATGCAAGTTCTTTTCCATAAGCACGTATGACTATATTCGAAATACATGCCTACATTACATTGATGAATTGGAGCTAGTTCTGTGTCACCCTATGTTATAACTATTACATGAGGAATCACATCCGGCATAATTATCCATCACTGATCCAATGCCTACGAGCTTTTCACATATTGTGCTTTGCTTATTTACTTTACCGTTGCTATTGTTACAATTACTACAAAACTGGTATCATTACTTTTATCACTATTACCATTACTATCATACTACTTTGCTACTAAATACTTTGTTGCAGATACTAAGTTATCTAGGTGTGGCTGAATTGACAACTCAACTGCTAATACTTGAAAATATTCTTTGGCTCCCCTTGTGTCGAATCAATAAATTTGGGTTGAATACTCTACCCTCGAAAACTATTGCGATCCCCTATACTTGTGGGTTATCAAGACTATTTTCTAGCGCCGTTGCCGGGGAGCATAACTCTATTCTTTGAGTCACTTGGGATTTATATCTGTTGATCACTGTGAGGAACTTGAAATATGAAATAATTAAGATTTTCCCTCAACTACGAGGGGAGGTAAGGAACTACCATCTAGCTCTGCACTAGATTCTCCTTCTGTTTTGAGTAAGCTTGAGACACCTAAACCTGCTACTGCTATGAATTCTGATATGTCGCATGTTATTGATGATGCCACTTATGCTATGCGTGATACTTATGATGAAACTACTTCTGTGCTTGATACTACTTTGCCATTAGGTGAATTTCTAGATGAACAACTTGCTAGGGTTAGAGAGAATAAAATTATTGAATATGTAAATATTGATGATAGTGATGATGAAGGTTCTCCCCCTGAGTATGAATTGCCTATTGTTCCTGAGGGTTATGTTATGGATGAAGAAACTGCTAGAGATCTTCTTGCTTGCAATGATAGATCTGATCTTAAGAAGTTATTAGCTAAACTTAAACAGAAAACTCTAAATGCTAGAATGAAATATGACCCTGCTTTTGCTACTTCACCTATCTTTGTTACTGATAAGGATTATGAATTCTCTGTTGATCCTGAGATAATTACTTTGGTTGAATCTGATCCTTTTTATGGTAGTGAATTTGAAACTGTTGTGGCACATCTTACCAAGTTAAATGACATAGCCACCCTGTTCACTAATGATGAGAAGTCCCGCTATTACTATATCCTTAAGATATTTCCATTCTCATTAAAGGGTGATGCTAAAACTTGGTTTAATTCTCTTGATCCTGGTTGTGTGCATAGTCCCCAGGATATGATTTATTACTTCTCTGCTAAATATTTCCCTGCTCATAAGAAACAAGCTGCCTTGCGGGAAATATATAATTTTGTGCAAATCGAAGAAGAGAGTCTCCCACAAGCTTGGGGGAGGCTTCTCCGATTACTTAATGCTTTGCCTGATCATCCTCTTAAGAAAAATGAAATACTTGATATCTTTTATAATGGACTAACCGATGCTTCCAAGGACCACTTAGATAGTTGTGCTGGTTGTGTTTTCAGGGAAAGAACAGTTGACCAGCTGAATTGTTATTGAATAATATGTTGACTAATGAAAATAATTGGACTCTTCTTGAGCCAATTCCTGAGCCAATTGAGCCAACTCCTGAACCTATTCCTAAACCAACTCCGAAGAAGAGGGGCGTTCTATTTCTCAGTCCTGAAGATATGCAAGAGGCAAAGAAATCTATGAAAGAAAAAGGTATTAAAGCTGAAGATGTTAAGAATTTGCCTCCTATCGAAGAAATACATGGTCTTAATATACCTCCTGTTGAAGAAACACATGGTCTTGATAACCCGTCACAGGTAGTAAAGGTAAATTCTCTCTATAGATATGATAAGGTTGAAATCCCGTCCGCTAAGTTTCCTAGCCAATGTTTCAATGAATTTGATGATTTTATGGCTAGGCAAGAAAGTTTTAATGCTTATGTTGGTAGAGAATTAAAGAGTAATGCTTATATGATTGGACGCTTGAGTGATTATATGGCTAGATTTAAAGGCGAACTTAAACTCGTTAGCAAATATGCTTCTATGGTTTCCACTCAAGCAGAACAAGTACTTAAAGTTCAAAGTGATTTGCTTGATGAATTAAATAATAAAAATGATTTTACTGTTAGAGTGGCTACTAGAACTGGTAGAATGACTCAGGAACCTTTGTATCTTGAAGGCCACCCTAAGAGAATCGAGAAAGATTCTCAGAGAAATAATTTAGATGCACCTAGTCCTTCTAAAAAGAAGAAAAAGAAAAATGATAGGCAAATAACATGAGGTAAATAGATCGCGAAACAAATAAATTGCAGCAAGGTATTTTTGAATTTTTGGTTTAATAGATCTGGAAATAAATGTGAGAGAATAGATCGCAAAGGCAAATATGATGAAAAGAGACCCGTGGGCCATAGGTTTCACTAGTGGCTTCTCTCGAGAAAAATAGCAAACGGTTGGGAAATAATTACTGTTGGGCAATTGATAGAACTTCAAATAATCATGAAGATATCTAGGCAATGATCATTATATAGGCATGTCAGGACCCCGACTCAATGTCACATCGATCTAGCCTGTAACACCTCATATCACTTTGCGGCCTCACGCACGGTATCCCCACGGGTGTCGCCTTACCTTTGCCGGGACCGTTTATGCGCTTTTGGCACACGATATGATAGTGTCGCTAGCATCCATATGAAAAGGAGCCGGGCTGACATGGCTAGTCGTAAACCCAAAGTGGCACAGACTTACAGGACAGCATCCATGACCCAAAGATCGAACGTGTCGGTCATCACGAGTAAGTTCGGTGCTGTAGCACCGGGCTAGCAGACTCGATAAACCGGCAGAAGCGGGCTAACAGACTCCGGACTCAACGCGTGACATTTCCCGAAGGACGCATACAGAACGAAGAAGGACACATGCCGGCCAGCCTGAGTGTTCCAGAGCAGTAGCAAACTACCATGGCTCGGTGGAAACACTAGGAGACATTTCCCGGTAAGAAAGGCTACTAAAGGTAAACAACTAGATAGTCAGATCCCACACATACCAAGCATTTCAATAACATACACACAATATGCTCGATATGTGCAAATACAACATGGCATCACAACATGACTCTACGACTCAAGTATTTATTCAATAGGCTCCGAGGAGCGAGATATTACAAACATGGGTCTCTCGACCCAAAGATTCAGAGCATACAAGGCAAAGCACAAGCGAAGCTTAATATGTCCGAGTACGACATCTACAAATGAAAAAGGCCGAGAAGCCCGACTATCTACTGATCTGCCGAGGGCACAAGATCGTAGCTGAGGTAACAAGCTAAACGTCAAGTCCACGTGAAACTACTAGCGAGACTGAAGTCTCTCGCAAAAACATAAAATAGGCAAACGTGAGTACAATTGTACCCAAAGAAGACTTACATCGTAACTATCTACATATGCATCATTATCAACAAAGGGGATGGTGGGGTTTAACTGCAGCAAGCCAGCTTTGACTCGGTGGCTATTCTGAACTACGACTGCAAGTAACTCTTTTGAGGTGGCGCACACGAGTCCACATATTCACCATATCAATACGCCACTATGGATCCGCTCCCATCTCCCTACGAGAACGCCATCCATAGCACTCACGCTTATCTTGCGCATTTTAGAGTATCCACTTTCACTTGTCTATGAACTATGCAAGGGTCCAAGTTTCCATATCCGAGGAATCCGCTATTCAATAGATAATGATAACCTGCAGGGTGTACTTCTTCACACACGCTCGCCACTTATCGCCTCAGACACGCCATGTACCTCGGCAACCTTCAAGCGGAAGCGGGCGAGGAGTCGGCCACGCCTACCTAAACACTCAAGTCTCTCATCCAGTTTATCGCCTATTCGGGTTCCATCCGCAAGGAGATCCGGCCGGTGTCGCCACGGCCCCAAACAATGTGAGCAGGGTTCAAGCCCACCTCGACGGGTGGATGTACGCTTAGTACACCGTGCCACGGTGCCTAGTCATCCCAAGCCCACCTGCACGGGTGCCACTTGGTAGACTACTAACACTACCTACAAACACCGAAACTAGTTGCAACTCCCGGACAGAGAACAAGGGTGATTAAGAAGCCGAGAGGGTCAATTAAGGATCCCAATGAGTGGTAGTAGCTATTCATGGATCACAAACACAGAACTCAGTTCCTGAGGACGGCTGCAATGAGACAACCCACCATGTACTCCTACATGGCCTCTCACCGCTACCTTTACCAAATCGTATTCACACACTTAGCTCTCAACAGTAGGACATGTTCACACACCCCTGACTCATCCCCGATGAGTCAGACCTGACTCAACTCTAAGCAATAGCAGGCATGACAACAAGCATGAATGAGTAGGCACATCAGGGCTCAAACAACTCCTACTCATGCTAGTGGGTTTCATCTATTTATCGTGGCAATGACAGTCATGCAGAGGATAAAGGGTTCAGCTACCGCAGCAAGTAATGTATGAATCGTTGTTGTCCTAATGCAGTAAAAGAGAGAAGGAGCGAGAGAGTAGGATTGTATCGGAATGAACAAGGGGTTTTGCTTGCAGGCACTTCCAAGATAATATAGCTCTTCATCGCTGTCATCGATCACGCTATCGATGCGCCGCTCATGAGAGGGACAAACACCGCAAACAAGGAAGAACAAAATCAATGCAATGCACAATATGATGCATGATCATGACATGGCAATATGCTGTGATTTGAGCTAATGCAACTAGCAGCAAGTTAAATGGAGTTGGTTTGAATACAAGATTCAAATTCAAACTCCATAAGTGATTATTCAAATGCCATTATATGATTTGTGCTAAACAGCAACTATAAGTTGTTCTAACATGCATGAAAATGGTACTGATGGATAGATTGGATTTTTCTGATCATTTTCATATATAATTTATTTCATTTGGAGTTACGGTTGAATTTCTATGAATTTTCGGGTTAGCATTATTTTCGAAATTTCCTGAATTATTTTAAATCCGAAAAATGGTAATCATACGGCATGACGTCGGTGTGACGTCATCAAGTCAATCGGGCTGGTCCCGGTCAAACTGACCAGTTGGGACCACCGTCAATGACACAAGGTCGCCCAGGTCAATGATGTGGGTCCGGCCAATGACCACGCCAAGAAGTCAACCTGACGTGTGGGCCCAGTGGATTAGTCTAATTACCAAATTAGTGGCGCTGGGGCCCATCTGTCAGCGTCTGTGGGTGATCTAGCTGGCGGGGATTAGTGCTAATGACGAGGCCACGTCGGCTCTCGCCGGAGTTTTGCCGGCGGCGACCTAAACTGCGGCGGCAACTCGCCGGACTTGAGCTGCGGGCGACGGATGGATGCGCGAAGGCCACCAGGGGGTAGCCCGCGCTCGATCGCGTCTAGCAGAGCTATCGGAAGGCCTCGGAGTCGCCGGAGATGACGACGGCGAGCACAGAAGCGGCGGCCGGAGCTCGGGTAGGACCGGCTACTCGCTATGGTGCATGGGAAGGTGAGCTAGCAGGTGCGTTCGTCACCTGGGAGCAGCACGGGCATGATGACGTGCTCAGGGGCAAGCTACGACGTCTGTAGCCACGACGGCGACATGGCCGTCGGCGGCGAGCCTCGGGCACTTGTGGAACAATGGCTAGAGGACGGCAACGGAGGGGGCGAGCAAAGAGGAGAGATGAGGAGCTCACAGGGAGGCGGCGCAGAAGGTCAGTGGGCTCGGGGGCGTGCCAGACGTCGCGAATCGACGGCGGTGATCGGTGGTGCCCGAGGTGGAAGACGAGCTCGAAGGCGTCACCACGGTGCTCTTGGATTTGGGATCTTCCGCGTGAAGGAGCTTTGCGTCGTCACGGAGCTTTTGGACACGGGGAAGGGGCGAGAGGACCACGGTGGTCACGGTGGCAGCGAACGGCGGCGGTGGCGTTCGGTGGTGAGAGGAGAGAGAACAGAGGAGGGGATGAGCTCGAGAGAGTGAGAGGGGGTCGGCGGGATCGTGACGGCACGGGAAATCGCCCACGCGTCCGAGGGGCTCGTCGGCAAGCGTGAGGTGGCGCGGGCGCGTGCCTGTGGCGACGACACACGCCCTCCCGCCATCGGCGGGAGGTTGAAGACGGTGGGGGTGCTCTTTGGCTGGGCCAATAGTCTTGGGCATTGGTGGGCCGCCAGTAGGTTAGGTAGGTGGCCAAGTGGCCTTTCTCCTCTCTTTATTATTTTGTTTCCTTTTCTATTTACATTGTTTTGTTTCGATTTAGTCTATAGCCCAAATCATTTTAATAAATCCTGAAAATAATTGTGGGCATTAAATGAATTATTACAGAGGCCCTTAACTATTTTCAGAATTGTTGGAGCATTTAAAATATTAATAGTATTTAAATGCCCCAATTCAAATACAATATGGATTATTCAAAATCCATAATGGCCCAAAAATATTGGCATCATTTTTGGTAGAGGTTTTCACCTTTGTCAAAAATCAAGAACATTTTTGAAAGCCATTTGGACTTACTGAAAATATATTAGGTGAACCTAGTGAATTTCTTTAATGCTAGGGTTTGAGCAATCCCCATTTCAAAGTTAAGAAAAAATTAAATATGATGCACACATGAAGCTAGCCTAGCAATACCAGAAGCTAGGGATGTGACAAGGCATCACGTCCAAGATTAGTAGACCGACTTCTGCCTGCATCTACTACAATTACTCCAAACATCGACCGCTATCCAACATACATCTAGTGTATTAAGTTCATGAGAAAACAAAGTAATGCAATAAGAACGGTGACATGATGTAGACGAGATTTGTTTATCTATTGCGGTAGATACGGATCTCATCTTGTTATCCTTAGTAGCAACGATACATACGTGTCGTTTCCCTTTCTGTCACTTGGATCAAGTGCCGTAAGATCGAACCCACTACAAAGCACCTCTTCCCATTGCAAGATAGATAGATCAAGTTGGCCAAACAAAACCCAAATATCGGATAAGAAATATGAGGCTATAAGCAATCATGCATATAAGAGATCAAAGAAGGCTCAAATAACTTTCATGGATAAAAACATAGATCTAATCATAAACTCAAAGTTCATCGGGTCCCAACAAACACACCGCCAAAAGACTTACATCATATGGATCTCCAGGAGACCATTGTATTGATAAACAAGAGAGAGAGAGAGAGAGAGAGAGAGAGAGAGAGAGAGGAAACCATCTAGCAACTAACTACGGACCCGTAGGTTTGAAGGAAATATGCCCTAGAGGCAATAATAAAGTTATTATTTATTTCCTTATTTCATGATAAATGTTTATTATTCATGCTTGAATTATATTAACCGGAAACATAATACATGTGTGAATACATAGACAATAAAGTGTCACTAGTATGCCTCTACTTGACTAGCTCGTTGATCAAAGATGGTTAAGGTTTCCTAACCATAGACATGAGTTGTCATTTGATAAACGGGATCACATCACTAGGAGAATGATGTGATTGACTTGACCCATTCTGTTAGCTTAGCACTTGATCGTTTTAGTTTACTGCTATTGCTTTATTCATGACTTATACATGTTCCTATGACTATGAGATTATGCAACTCCCGATTACCGGAGGAACACTTTGTGTGCTACCAAATGTCACAACATAACTGGGTGATTATAAAGGTGCTCTACAGGTGTTTCCGATTGTACTTGTTGAGTTGGCATAGATCAAGATTATGATTTGTCACTCCGATTATCGGAGAGGTATCTCTGGGCCCTCTCGGTAATGCACATCACTATAAGCCTTGCAAGCCATGTGACTAATGAGTTAGTTATGGGATGATGTATTACAGAACGACTAAAGAGAGTTGCCGGTAAGGAGATTGAGCTAGGTATTGAGATACCGATGATCGAATCTCGGGCAAGTAACATACCAATGACAAAGGGAACAACGTATGTTGTTATGCGGTTCGACCGATAAAGATCTTCATAGAATATGTAGGAGCCAATATGAGCATTCAGGTTCCGCTATTGGTTATTGACCGGAGACGTGTCTCGGTCATGTCTACATAGTTCTCGAACCCGTGGGGTCCGCATGCTTAACATTTGGTGACGATCGGTATTGTGAGTTTATGTGTTTTGATGTACCGAAGATAGTTCGGAGTCTCGGATATGATCACAGACATAACGAGAAGTCTCGAAATGGTCGAGACATAAAGATCGATATATTGGATGACTATGTTTGGACTTCGGAAGTGTTCCGAGCCAGTTCAGGCATATACCGGAGTACCGGGGGGTTACCGGAACCCCCCGGGGAGTATAATGGGCCATATGGGCCTTAGTGGAGAAGAGGGGGTGCGGCCAAGGCAGGGCCGCATGCCACCTCCCCCTCTAGTCCGAATTGGACAAGGAAGGGGGGTGGAGCCCCCCTTTCCATCCCCCCTCTCTCCTCCTCCCCCCTTCTCCTACTCCTACTAGGAAAGGAGGAGTCCTACTCCCGGTGGGAGTTGGACTCCCCCCTTGGCGTGCCCTCCTCCTTGGCCGGCCGCCTCCCCCCTAGTCCTTTATATACGGGGGCGAGGGGGGCACCCCAAGACACACAAGTTGATCATTGATCTCTCTTAGCCGTGTGCGGTGCCCCCTCCACGATAATCCACCTCGGTCATATCGTAGTGGTGCTTAGGCGAAGCCCTCCATCGGTAGCTTCATCAACACCGTCATCACGCCGTCGTGCTGACGGAACTCTCCCTCAAAGCTCTACTGGATTGTGAGTTTCTAAAACGTCACCGAGTTGAACGTGTGCAGATCGCGGAGGTGCCGTACGTTCGGTACTTGGATCGGTCAATCGTGAAGACGTGCAACTACATCAACCGCATTGTCAAAACGCTTCCGCTTACAGTCTATGAGGGTACATGGACAATACTCTCCCCTCTCGTTGCTATGCATCATCATGATCTTGCGTGTGCGTAGGATTTTTTTAAAATTACTACGTTCCCCAACAATGGTATCAGAGCCAGGTTTATGCGTAGATGTTATATGCACGAGTAGAACACAAGTGAGTTGTGGGCGATACAAGTCATACTGCTTACCAGCATGTCATACTTTGGTTCGGCGGTATTGTTGGATGAAGCGGCCCGGACCGACATTATGCATACGCTTACTCGAGACTGGTTCTATCGACGTGCTTTGCACATAGGTGGCTGGCGGGTGTCAGTTTCTCCAACTTTAGTTGAACCAAGTGTGGCTACGCCCGGTCCTTGTTGAAGGTTAAAACAACACTAACTTGACGAAATATCGTTGTGATTTTGATGCGTAGGTAAGAACAGTTCTTGCTCAAGCCCGTAGCAGCCACGTAAAACTTGCAACAACAAAGTAGAGGACGTCTAACTTGTTTTTGCAGGGCATGTTGTGATGTGATATGGTCAAGACATGATGCTAAATTTTATTGTATGAGATTATCATGTTTTGTAACAGAGTTATCGGCAACTGGCAGGAGCCATATGGTTGTCGTTTTATTGTATGCAATGCAATCGCCCTGTAATTGCTTTACTTTATCACTAAGCGGTAGCGATAGTCGTAGAAGCAATAGTTGGCGAGATGACAACGATGCTACGTTGGAGATCAAGGTGTCATGCCGGTAACGATGGTGATCATGACGGTGCTTTGGAGATGGAGATTAAAGGCACAAGTTGATGATGGCCATATCATATCACTTATATTGATTGCATGTGATGTTTATCTTTTATGCATCTTATTCTGCTTTGATTGATGGTAGCATTATAAGATGATCTCTCACTAAATTTCAAGGTATAAGTGTTCTCCCTGAGTATGCACCGTTGCGGAAGTTCTTCATGCCGAGACACCACGTGATGATTGGGTGTGATAAGCTCTACGTTCAAATACAACGGGTGTAAGACAGTTTTGCACACGCAAAATACTCAGGTTAAACTTGACGAGCCTAGCATATGCAGATATGGCCTCGGAACACTGAGGCCGAAAGGTCGAGCATGAATCATATAGTAGATATGATCAACATAGTGATGTTCACCATTGAAAACTACTCCATCTCACGTGATGATCGGACATTGTTTAGTTGATTTGGATCACGTGATCACTTAGATGATTAGAGGGATGTCTATCTAAGTGGGAGTTCTTAAGTAATATGATTAATTGAACTTTAATTTATCATGAACTTAGTACCTGATAGTATTTTTGCTTGTCTATGTTGTTGTAGATAGATGGCCAGTGCTGTTGTTCCGTTGAATTTTAATGCGTTTCTTGAGAAAGCAAAGTTGAAAGATGATGGTAGCAATTACACGGACTGGGTCCGTAACTTGAGGATTATCCTCATTGCTGCACAAAAGAATTATGTCTTGGAAGCACCGCTGGGTGCCAGGCCTGCTGCAGATGCAACTGCAGACGTTGTGAACATCTGGCAGAGCAAAGCTGATAACGACTCGATAGTTTAGTGTGCCATGCTTTACGGCTTAGAACCAGGACTTCAACGACGTTTTGAACGTCATGGAGCATATGAGATGTTCCAGGAGTTGAAGTTAATATTTCAAGCAAATACCCAGATTGAGAGATATGAAGTCTCCAATAAGTTCTATAGCTGCAAGATGGAGGATAATAGTTCTATCAGTGAACATATACTCAAAATGTCTGGGTATAATAATCACTTGATTCAACTGGGAGTTAATCTTCCTGATGATAGTGTCATTGACAGAATTCTTCAATCACTGCCACCAAGCTACAAGAGCTTCGTGATGAACTATAATATGCAAGGGATGAACAAGTAAAATTCCCGAGCTCTTCGCAATGCTAAAGGCTGCGGAGGTAGAAATCAAGAAGGAGCATCAAGTGTTGATGGTCAACAAGACCACCGTTTCAAGAAAAGGGTAAAGGGAAGAAGAAGGAACTTCAAGAAGAACGGCAAACAAGTTGCTGCTCAAGAGAAGAAACCTAAATCTAGACCTAAACACGAGACCGAGTGCTTCTCTGCAAAGAACTGGTCATCGAAGCTTAAACCGCCCCAAGTATTTGGCGGATAAGAAGGATGGCAAGGTGAACAAAGGTATATGTGATATACATGTTATTGATGTGTACCTTACTAATGCTCGCAGTAGCACTTGGGTATTTGATACTGGTTCTATTGCTGATATTTGCAACTCGAAACAGGGATTATGGATTAAGCGAAGATTGGCTAAGGACGAGGTGACGATGCGCGTGGGAAATGGTTCCAAAGTCGATGTGATCGCGGTCGGCACGCTACCTCTACATCTACCTTCGGGATTAGTTTTAGACCTGAATAATTGTTATTTGGTGCCAGCATTGAGCATGAACATTATATCTGGATCTTGTTTGATGCGAGACGGTTATTCATTTAAATCAGAGAATAATGGTTGTTCTATTTATATGAGTAATATATTTTCATGCACCTTTGAAGAGTGGTCTATTTATATTAAATCTCGATAGTAGTGATACACATATGCATAATATTGAAACCAAAAGATGCAGAGTTGATAATGATACTGCAACTTATTTGTGGCACTACCGTTTAGGTCATATTGGTGTAAAGCGCATGAAGAAACTCCATACTGATGGACTTTTGGAATCACTTGATTATGAATCACTTGGTACTTGCGAACCATGCCTCATGAGCAAGATGACTAAAACGCCATTCTCCAGAACAATGGAGCGAGCAACAGATTTGTTGGAGATCATACATACTGATGTATGTGGTCCGATGAATATTGAGGCTCGCGGCGGGTATCGTTATTTTCTCACCTTCACAGATGATTTGAGCAGATATGGGTATATCTACTTAATGAAACATGTCTGAAACATCTGAAAAGTTCAAAGAATTTTAGAGTGAAGTGGAAAATCATCGTAACAAGGAAATAAAGTTTCTACGATCTGATCGTGGAGGAGAATATTTGAGTTACGTGTTTGGTCTTCATTTGAAACAATGCGAAATAGTTTCGCAACTCATGCCACCCGGAACACCACAGCGTAACGGTGTGTCCGAACGTCGTAATCGTACTTTACTAGGTATGGTGCGATCTATGATGTCTCTTACCGATTTACCACTATCTTTTTGTGGTTATGCTTTAGAGACGGCTGCATTCACATTAAATAGGGCACCATCAAAATCCGTTGAGACGACGCCTTATGAACTGGGTTTGGCAAGAAACCAAAGTTGTCGTTTCTTAAAGTTTGGGGCTATGATGCTTATGTGAAAAAGCTTCAACCTGATAAGCTTGAACAAAAATCGGAGAAATGTGTCTTCATAGGATACCCAAAGGAGACTGTTGGGTACACCTTCTGTCACACATCCGAAGGCAAGACATTTGTTGCTAAATTTGGATCCTTTCTAGAGAAGGAGTTTCTCTCGAAAGAAGTGAGTGGGAGGAAAGTAGAACTTGATGAGGTAACTGTACCTGCTCCCTTATTGGGAAGTAGTTCATCACAGAAACCGGTTCCTATGACGCCTACACCAATTAGTGAGGAAGCTAATGATATTGATCATGAAACTTCAGATCAAGTTATTACCGAACCTCGCAGGTCAACCAGAGTAAGATCCGCACCAGAGTGGTACGGTAATCCTATTCTGGAGGTCATGTTACTTGACCATGGCGAACCTACAAACTATGAGGAAGCGATGATGAGCCCAGATTCCACAAAATGGCTTGAGGCCATGAACTCTGAGATGGGATCCATGCATGAGAACAAAGTGTGGACTTTGGTTGACTTGCCCAATCATCGGCAAGCCATCGAGAATAAATGGATCTTCAAGAAGAAGACTGACGCTCACGGTAATGTTACTGTCTACAAAGCTCGACTTGTTGCGAAAGGTTTTCGACAAGTTCAAGGGGTTGACTAGGATGAGACTTTCTCACTCGTAGCAATGCTTAAGTCTGTCCCAATCATGTTAGCAATTGCCGCATTTTATGATTATGAAATTTGGCAAATGGATGTCAAAACTGCATTCCTAAATGGATTTCTGGAAGAAGAGTTGTATATGATGCAACCAGAAGGTTTTGTCGATCCAAAAGGTGCTAACAAAGTGTGCAAGCTCCAACGATCCATTTATGGATTGGTGCAAGCCTCTCGGAGTTGGAATAAACGTTTTGATAGTGTGATCAAAGCATATGGTTTTATACAGACTTTAGGAGAAGCCTGTATTTACAAGAAAGTGAGTGGGAGCTCTGTAGCATTTCTAATATTATATGTTGATGACATATTGTTGATTGGAAATCATATAGAATTGCTGGATAGCATAAAAGGACATTTGAATAAGAGTTTTTCAACAAAAGACCTCGGTGAAGCTGCTTACATATTGGGCATCAAGATCTATAGAGATAGATCAAGACGTTTAATTGGACTTTCACAAAGCACATACCTTGACAAAGTTTTGAAAAAGGTCAAAATGGATCAAGCAAAGAAAGGGTTCTTGCCTGTGTTACAAGGTGTGAAGTTGAGTCAGACTCAATGCCCGACCACTGCAGAAGATAGAGACAAAATGAAAAATGTTCCCTATGCTTCAGCCATAGGCTCTATCATGTATGCAATGCTGTGTACCAGACCTGATGTGTGCCTTGCTATTAGTTTAGCAGGGAGGTACCAAAGTAATCCAGGAGTGGATCACTGAACAACGGTCAAGAACATCCTGAAATACCTGAAAAGGACTAAGGATATGTTTATCGTTTATGGAGGTGACAAAGAGTTCGTCGTAAATGGTTACGCCGATGCAAGCTTTGACACTGATCCGGACGATTCTAAATCGCAAACTGGATACATGTTTATATTGAACGGTGGAGCTGTTAGTTGGTGCAGTTCTAAACAAAGCGTCGTGGTGGGATCTACGTGTGAAGCGGAGTACATAGCCGTTTCGGAAGCAGCAAATGAAGGAGTCTGGATGAAGGAGTTCATATCCGATCTAGGTGTCATACCTAGTGCATCGGGTCTAATTAAAATCTTTTGTGACAATACTGGTGCAATTGCCTTGGCAAAGGAATCCGTATTTCACAAGAGAACCAAGCACATCAAGAGACGCTTCAATTCCATTCGTGACCAAGTCCAGGTGGGAGACATAGAGATTAGCAAGATACATACAGATCCAAATATTGCAGACCCGTTGACTAAGCCTCTCTCACGAGCAAAACATAATCAGCACCAAGACTCCATGGGTGTTAGAATCATTACTATGTAATCTAGATTATTGACTCTAGTGCAAGTGGGAGACTGAAGGAAATATGCCCTAGAGGCAATGGTAAAGTTATTATTTATTTCCTTATTTCATGATAAATGTTTATTATTCATGCTAGAATAGTATTAACTGGAAACATAATACATGTGTGAATACATAGACAATAAAGTGTCACTAGTATGCCTCTACTTGACTAGCTCGTTGATCAAAGATGGTTAAGGTTTCCTAACCATAGACATGAGTTGTCATTTGATAAATGGGATCACGTCATTAGGAGAATGATGTGATTGACTTGACCCATTCTGTTAGCTTAGCACTTGATCGTTTTAGTTTACTGCTATTGCTTTCTTCATGACTTATACATGTTCCTATGACTATTAGATTATGCAACTCCCGATTACCCGAGGAACACTTTATGTGCTACCAAACGTCACAACGTAACTGGGTGATTATAAAGGTGCTCTACAGGTGTTTCCGATGGTACTTGTTGAGTTGGCATAGATCGAGATTAGGATTTGTCCTCCGATTGTCGAAGAGGTATCTCTGGGCCCTTTCAGTAATGCACATCACTATAAGCCTTGCAAGCCATGTGACTAATGAGTTAGTTACGGGATGATGTATTACAGAACGAGTAAAGAGACTTGCCGGTAACGAGATTGAGCTAGGTATTGAGATACCGATGATCGAATCTTGGGCGAGTAACATACCGATGATAAAGGGAACAACGTATGTTGTTATGCGGTTTGACCGATAAAGATCTTCGTAGAATATGTAGGAGCCAATATGAGCATTCAGGTTCTGCTATTGGTTATTGACCGGAGACGTTTCTCGGTCATGTCTACATAGTTCTCCAACCCGTAGGGTCCGCATGCTTAACGTTAGGTGACAATCGGTATTATGAGTTTATGTGTTTTGATGTACCGAAGGTAGTTCGGAGTCCCGGATATGATCACGGACATAACGAGCATCTCGAAATGGTCGAGACATAAAGATTGATATATTGGATGACTATGTTTGTACTTTGGAAGTGTTTCGAGCAAGTTCGGGCATATACCGGAGTACCGAGGGGTTACCGGAACCCCCCGGGGAGTATAATGGGCCATATGGGCCTTAGTGGAGAAGAGGAGGTGCGGCCAAGGCAGGGCCGCGCGCCCCCTCCCTCTCTAGTCAGAATTGGACAAGGAGGGGGGGGGGGTAGCGCCCCCTTTCCTTCCTCCCTCTCTCGTCCTTCCCCCTTCTCCTACTCCTACTAGGAAAGGAGGAGTCCTACTCCCAATGGGAGTAGGACACCCCCCTTGGCGCGCCCTCCTCCTTGGCCGGCTGCCTCCCCTAGCTCCTTTATATACGGTGGCGGGGGGCACCCAAATACACACAAGTTGATCATTAATCTCTCTTAGCCATGGGCGGTGCCCCCTCCACCATAATCCACCTCGGTCATATCGTAGCGGTGCTTAGGCGAAGCCCTGCATCGGTAGCTTCATCAACACCATCATCACACCGTCGTCCTGACGGAACTCTCCCTCAAAGCTCTAATGGATCGTGAGTTCGTGGAATGTCACCGAGCTGAACGTGTGCAGATCGCGGAGGTGCCGTACGTTCGGTACTTGGATCGGTCGATCGTGAAGATGTACGACTACATCAACCGCATTATCATAATGCTTCCGCTTACGGTCTACGAGGGTACGTGGACGACACTCTCCCCTCTCGTTGCTATGCATCACTATGATCTTGCGTGTGCGTAGGATTTTTTTTTGAAATTACTACTTTCCCCAACAAGGTCTACAAAGAACTACTCACGCATCATAGGAGAGGGATCAATGGAAGTGGTGAACCCTTCCATGATGGTGTCTAGATTGGATCTTGGTGGTTCTGGACTCTGCGGCGGCTGGATTAGTATTTCGTCGCCTCCCCTAGGGGTTCTGGAATATTTGGGTATTTATAGAGCAAAGAGGTAGTTCGGGGGGCACCCGAGGTGGGCAAAACCCACTAGGGCACGCTTGGGCCTCCTAGCGTGCCCTGGTGGGTGCTGCTCACCTCGAGCAGCCCCTTAGGTGCTTCCTTGGCCCATTGGCTTTCTTCTGGCCCAAAAAATCCTCTAGGAGTTACTTGCGTTTGGACTCCGTTTGATATTGATTTCCTGCGATGTAAAAAACAAGAAGAAAACAACAACTGGCACTGGGCACTATGTCAATAGGTTAGTACCAAAAAATGATAGAAAATGACTATAAAATGATTGTAAAACATCCAAGAATGATAATATAACATCATGGAACAATAAAAAATTATAGATACATTGGAGACATATCAGGATGCCATCCGGGGCATCCCCAAGCTTAGATGCTTGGTTGTCCTTGAGTATCACCCTGGGGTGCCTTGGGAATCCCCAAGCTTAGGCTCTTTCCACTCCTTATTCCATTGTCCGTCAAATCTTTACCCAAAACTTGAAAACTTCATAACACAAAACTCAACAAAAAACTCGTAAGATCCATTAGTATAAAAAAAGCAAATCACCACTTAGGTACTATTGTGAAATCATTCTAAATTTAATATGGTGTTATATCTACTCTATTCCAACTTCTCCATGGTTCATACCCCCCGATACTACCCATAGATTCATCAAAATAAGCAAACAACACAATAAAACTAGAATATGTCTAAAACATAATAGTCCGTAGTAATCTGGAAACTTCGTATACTTATGTAACTCCAAAAATTCTAAAAAATTAGGAAAATATAGGAAATTTGCATGTCAATCTTGTGTAAAAAATTTAGAACTAGATCACGCTTACGTGAATTGTTAAAATTCTGGCAACGGACGCAAAAGTTTCTGTTTTTCAGCAAGATCAAATTAACTATCACCATAGGCCATCCCAAAGGTCTTACTTGGCTTAAACACTAATTAAAACATAAAAACACATCTAACCACAGTCAAAATGATATATTTATCAAAAAACATGAAAGAAAAATATTGGGTTGTCTCCCAAGAAGCGTTCTTAGCCTTTTAGCTAGGAATTGAGATTTCAATGATGCTCACATGAAAGACAAGAATTGAAGCACAAAGAGAGCATCAGAAAACATGTGATAAACACATATAAGTCTAATATACTTCCTATGGATAGGCATTTTATAAGAAAACAAATTATTAACGCAAGCAAAAACTGGCATATGCAAGGAAGAAGAATAAAATTTTGACAATTTAAACATGAATAGGGGTAATTTAGTAACATGAAAATTTCTACAACCATATTTCCCTCTCTCATAATAATTGCATGTGGTATCATATTCAAATTCAACAATATAGCTATCACATAACATATTCTCTACACAATCCTCATACATGCAAAGTTGACACTCTTCCTGTCGGGTGGTAGGTGCGACATATGCCAACGGGTGGCTTATCATTGTGGGAGCCAATAAGACATCGCCGGTGCCTGGAAACGGGATAAGGCGAAGACATGCACACCGGCGATTCTTACCCAGGTTTGGGGCTCTCCGTGGAGACAACACCCCTAGTCCTGCTCTGCGGGGTCTCCGCATGATCACTAGATCAACAAGTGGCTACAAGAGGCTCCTTGAGCTGTTTGGCGAGAGGAGGAAGAAAGGGCAAGGCTAGCTCTCTTCTCCTCTCAAAGTTGTGTCTAAAACTATCAAAGTCCAACCCTTTGCATGGGTGCCCTAGGGGTTTATATAGGCCTACCCCCAGGGGTACAATGGTAATCCGGCTGGGCGTGGGCTCCAGCCGTTAGTGTCTACATTCGCCGGCTTCTCTGCCGACCGTTGGGGCCCGCCGACTGGTGGGTCCCGCCGGCTGCCGGCTTCCTGGTCGACAGGTAGGTCCCACCGCTTGGGGGTCTTGTCGGGGGCTGGTTACTGTTGCCTCACTCTTGATGACGAGGGCTTTGTCGAGGTAAGCATGGCTACAGTGCCACCGCCTGGCGGGCTCTCACTGTAGCCTTACCTCGTCTTGTCTCCTTAATGGTGCGCATACTTTGAGGGAGGGAGCGAGCTGGCTGGTGAGAGCCGGCTACGTCCCAGGCCGACTAGGGGAAGCGTGGCCGCCTTCAGATGTCTCTCTGACTGAAGGGGCCCACCACGTGCGGGCCGTACTGACAGCCTGTCGTGGGTGACGTCATGGTCAGCATGGCAACAGTGCCACGCCGGACGGGTCATGGCTGCCCCGTACAGCGTACTGTAGCCATGCGTACTCCGGGATTCGGGGGTTGCAGGCTTCACTGTTGCCACGCCGCATCCCATCTCCGTTATGTGGGTGCAGACTTTGAGGGCACGATCTTGGCCGCCTGTCGGGGGCCGGCTTCTTGGAGTCGTTCATGTCGTGGCCGGCTTCTTGGAGTCGGCCCTCCCGCGGCTTTCTTTATGAGGATTCTAGGGCCGGGCCGCCTTCCGGTAGTCGGCTTGTGGGGTAGCCGGCCGGGGAAAGGCGGCCCCATGTCTTGGGTGCTTGAAGGCTTGATCGGCCTATTATTTTTTGAAGAGCCAGGGGGAGCCGGCTAGGCTACCCGTGGTCATTTACTCCGACAGTAGTCCCCGAAGCTGGTTGGGCTTCGCGGCTGAAAGGGGAACGAGGAGCTCAATCAGCTTCCTATCCCGAAGAGTCGGCAGCTAGGAGCCGGCTTTACTCATGCATGCCATCTCGGTGAAGTTTTTTGAAGTCTGAAGGCGGGAACCAACTAGCGCGCAAGCCAGGCTGCGGGCTGGCCACCCGCCGCCTGGGCGCCACATGGCACCCTTCGGCTGGAAGGGCCTGCCAGCCCACGCGCGTGACGGGACGCCACTACAGACCAGGGCCCGCCACTTCCACGCCTCGGCCCAAGCGCGGATCTTCTATGGCCCGATCTGGCCGCACGTCTTCCAACGGTGATTTCCACTCGCCGTTAAGGCGTAATAATCGCGGGACGTCGGGGGAGTGGGCACAGTTAATCCCACGCCCCCACGCCTTGCCTCCTCGGCTTCGCCGCGCGAGGCTATAAGTAGGGGGAGGAGGGGGAGCGGCAGACGCTCGCACTCTCGCCCTCGCTCCGCCATTTTCTTCTTCTTCCTTCTCTCCGTCGCCGCAGTTGCTCTCCACCGTGCCACCACTCCGCCAACCTTCTTGGCACGCCATAGTCTTGCCACAGCCGAATCGCGCGTCCTCCGCCGCCGCGCTTTCCCCGTCGCTTCTCCGTCCTCATGGTTCCAACGTCCAGCTCCTGGGACGGCTCCAACGTCCACGAGGACCACATCAACTTCCTCCGCAAGACGCGGCGGTTGCCGGGCAAGGATTATGTGCGGGTCCCTCTTGCACCGGAGAGGGAGATCTCGCTGACGCCGGAGGAGGGCGAGCGGGTAATCTTCCGCTTGCACTGCCTGCGCGGCGTCGGCCTGCCCATGAGCGGCTTCTTCCGCTCTTTTTCGAGTTCTATCATCTCCAGCCGCACCACTTCACTCCAAACACAGTGGTGCTGCTGTCGGCCTTCGTCACTCTATGCGAAGGCTTCCTCAGCGTCCTCCCCACCCTCGAACTGTGGGGGGAGTTCTTCCAGTCCAAGCTCGGCACGGTTGTCGCGGGCGTGCCGGCTCGCCTTCATGGCCATGCAGAGATCGACGGCCGACAATCCGTTTCCGCCCATCGCGTTGATCCAGTCGGTGAAGCTCTGGCAGAAATCTTACTTCTACGTGAAGAACGTCGCTTCGCAAGGCGACTACGTCAATCTGCCGGCTTACGTAGCCGCCCCACCGAATCGGAGGCAGCCTTCGTGGTCCTACCGGGCTGGCTGGGGCTGGCGCCGTCGCCCGGCTTCGGGTGCTGATCCAATCGGAAGTCCTGACCAGGCCTGACCTGGTGGCCGCCTTCGTGGAGCGCCGGGTACTCCCACACCAAGGCCACCCCCACCTGATTTTCCAGATGAGCGGCCGCTTCGACCCAAGCCGGCTAAGCACCAAGGAGATGCCTCACGACGAGGTATCTTACATGGTGAATTACATCTCCAACTGCAAGCTCACCGAGGAGTGGCGGTACGGCAAGGAGCCGTATTCTCGCGCCAATCCCCCGCCTATGGTAAGTCTTCCTTCCTTTCTTCTTCTCTTGTTGCTGAGTTCTCACTGGCCGGCTTCTGACCAGTCGGCTTGTTTTTTTAATCAGAACCCTCTCCTTCATCCGTCGGCCGGAACTGCGGGGGCGAAACGCGAGTTTGCTCCCGACCGTGCGGCGGACGACTTGGACGACCCCGACTTGGGGGCGGCCACCTTAGACGACGATGCCGTAGGGGGAGGCGGCGAGGCAGGCGGCTCCGGGCTCACCGCCGGCTTTGAGGACTGGGCGGATGATGACGAAGCCGAAGCTATTCCGCGCCGCCAGCCGGCATCCGATTATCAAGGTGCGGGCTTATCTGCCGCGCCGGCTGCTCGGGGCGGCGCACGGAAACGCCGAGCGGCGCCGACCCTCTTTGGCAGTCGGCCGAAGAAGCCCAAGGGTTCTGCGGCGGCGACCAAGCGAGATGAGGGGGCCGCGAAGGCGGCCCGCTTCCGCAAGGTGGTGAAGCAGCCGCAGGCAGTTTCGGCGTAAGTGTTAATTCTCACACGCCTTTCTTTTTTCTCTTCGGTCGGCATTCTTCTAAGACTTTCCTTGTCTTATCAAATAGGGCTCCGCTCTCTCTTGAGCGGGCTACAACCGCCTCCATAGTCGAAGGGGCAGGAGGATCTGCAGGCTCCCGCCGTGTGGACCCCCGTGCCGAGCTCCAAGCGGCGATGGAGCGGAACACGCGGGAGGTGCAGGAGGAGCGGGAGGCGAGGACGCCGCCAAGGCGGCTCAGAGGCGATAAGCGAGTCGGTGAGAGGCGCAGAGCGGCCTTGGCGTGCCAAGGCTCAGCGGAGGCCATGACAATGAGAGGGCGGTGATAACCCACAAGTATAGGGGATCGCAACAGTTTTCGAGGGTAGAGTATTCAACCCAAATTTGTTGATTCGACACAAGGGGAGCCAAAGAATATTCCCAAGTATTAGCAGCTGAGTTGTCAATTCAACCACACCTGGAAACTTAATATCTGCATCAAGGTGTTTAGTAGCAAAGTAATATGATAGTGGTGGTAACGGTAACAAAGGTAAAGACAGCAAAAGTAATGTTTTTGGTATTTTGTAGTGATTGTAACATAGAGTAACGGAAAAGTAAATAAGCGTAAACCAAGATATGGAAAACTCAGTAGGCACCGGATTAGCGATGGATAATTATGCGGATGTGGTTCATCATGTAGCGATCATAACATAGGGTGACACGTAACTAGCTCCAGTTCATCAATGTAATGTAGGCATGTATTCCGTATATAGTCATACGTGCTTATGGAAAAGAACTTGCATGACATCTTTTGTCCTACCCTCCCGTGGCAGCGGGGTCCTATTGGAAACTAAGGGATATTAAGGCCTCCTTTTAATAGAGAATCGGAGCAAAGCATTAGCACATAATGAATACATGAACTCCTCAAACTATGGTCATCACCGGGAGTGGTTCCGATTATTGTCACTTCGGGGTTGCCAGATCATAACACATAGTAGGTGACTATAGACTTGCAAGATAGGATCTAGAACACACACATATTCATGAAAACATAATAGGTTCATATCTGAAATCATGGCACTCGGGCCCTAGTGACAAGCATTAAGCATAGCAAAGTCATAGCAACATCAATCTCAGAACATAGTGGATACTAGGGATCAAACCCTAACAAAACTAACTCGATTACATGATAAATCTCATCCAACCCATCACCGTCCAGCAAGCCTACGATGCAATTACTCACGCACGGCGGTGAGCATCATGAAATTGGTGATGGAGGATGGTTGATGATGACGACGGCGACGAATCCTCCTCTCCGGAGCCCCGAACGGACTCCAGATCAGCCCTCCCGAGAGAGATTAGGGCTTGGTGGCGTCTCCGTATCGTAAAACGCGATGAAACTTTCTCTCTGATTTTTTTCTCCCCGAAAGCCAATATATGGAGTTGGAGTTGGCGTCGGAGGGCCACCAAGGGGCCCACAAGGTAGGGCGGCGCGCCCAGGGGGGAGGGGCGCCCCCCACCCTCGTGGACAGGGTGTGGGCCCCCTGGTCTTCATCTTTGGCGAGGATTTTTATTATTTATTCTAAGATATTCCGTGGAGTTTCAGGTCATTCCGAGAACTTTTATTTTCTGCACATAAAACAACACCATGGCAATTCTGCTGAAAACAACATCAGTCCGGGTTAGTTCCATTCAAATCATACAAGTTAGAGTCCAAAACAAGGGCAAAAGTGTTTGGAAAAGTAGATCTGACGAGAGACGTATCAACTCCCCAAGCTTAAACCCTTGCTTGTCCTCAAGCAATTCAGTTGAGAAACCGAAAGAGAAAAGAAAAACTTTACAAACTCGCTTGTTTGTTGTTGTAAACATGAAAAGCCAACATTCAAGTCTCAGCAATTATTATGAACTAACCATACTCACAATGACACGTAGGTCTCACAATTACTCACATCAATAGCATAATCAGCTAGAGAGCCATAATAATAAAACTCGGGTGACAACACTTTCTCAAAATAATCATAACATGATATAACAAAATGGTATCTCGCTAGCCCTTTCTGAGACTGCAAAACACAAATGCAGAGCACCTTTAAAGATAAAGGACTGACTAAACATTGTAATTCATGGTGAAAGAGATCCAGTCAAGTCATACCAAATATAAACCAATAATAATGAATGCAAACGATAGTGTGCTCTCCAGCGAGTGCTTTTTAATAAGAAGGGTGATGACTCAACATAAAAGTAAATAGATAGGCCCTTCGCAGAGGGAAGTAGGGATTTGTAGAGGTGCCAGAGCTCGGTTTTGAAATAGAGATAAATTATATTTTGAGCGGCATACTTTCATTGTCAACATAACAACTAAAGACGATTTATATCTTCCATGCTAAACAGATTATAGGCGGTTCCCAAACAGAATGGTAAAGTTTATACTCCCCCTCCTCCACAAGCATCAATCCATGGCTTGCTCAAAACAACGAGTGCCTCCAACATTCAACGGGTCCCAGGGGGAGTTTTGTTTGCAGTTATTTTGATTTAGTTTGCATAAAGCATGGGACTGGGCATCCCGAATACCAGCCATTTTCTCGTGAATGAGGAGCGGAGTCCACTCCTCTTGAGAATAACCCGCCTAACACGGAAGATAAGGGCAGCTCTAGTTGACATATGAGCTATTCAAGCATGCAAAACAGAATGTTTAATTGAAGGTTTATAGTTTGGCACATACAAATTTACTTGGAACGACAGGTAAATACCGCATATAGGAAGGTATGGTGGACTCATATGGAATAACTTTGGGGTTTAAGGAGTTTGGATGCACAAGCAGTATTCCCGCTTAGTACAAGTGGAGGCTAGCAAAAGACTGGGAAGCGACCAACTGAGAGAGCGACAATAGTCGTAAACATGCATTAAGATTAATTCACACCGAGTACAAGCATGAGTAGGATATAATCCACCATGAACATAAATATCATGAAGGCTATGTTGATTGGATTCAACTACATGCGTGAACATGTGCCAAGTCGAGTCACTCAATGCATTTAGAGGAGGATACCATCCCATCATACCACATCATAATCATTCTAATAGCATGTTGGCATGCAAGGTAAACCATTATAACTCATAGCTAATCAAGCATGGCACAAGCAACTATAATCTCTAAATGTCATTGCAAATATGTTTACTTCATAATAGCTGAATTACGAACGATGAATCATCATATTTACAAAAACAAGAGAGGTCGAGTTCATACCAGCTTTTCTCTTCCTAATAAGTCCATCATATATCATCATTATTGCCTTTCACTTGCACGACCAAACGGTGTGTATAATAATAAGAGTGCACGTGCATCGGACTAAGCTGGAATCTGCAAGCATTCAACTCAAGAGAGAAGACAAGTAATATGGGCTCTAAGTTTATATAATCAATCATGCATATAAGAGCCACTAAGCAATTTCAATATGGTCTTCTCAACCCCCAAAAGAAAGAAAAAGAAAATAAAAACTATTTACATGGGAAAGCTCCCAACAAGTAAAAGAAGAACAGGAAATATTTTTGGGTTTTCTTTTTAATTCTACAACAAGCATGAAAAGTAGACTAACTAATTTTTTTGTTTTTTCTTAAGGTTTATTAAACACACAAGAAGAAAGCTAGAAAAAGAAATTTGAACTAACATGGATATTATAGTGAAAGAGTATGAGCACCGACATCTAGCAATGAGTGTGTGTGAACATGAATGTAATGTCGGTGGGAAATACGTACTCCCCCAAGCTTAGGCTTTTGGCCTAAGTTGGTCTATTTCCAGGGATGGCCTGGCGGATATCCGTAGGTGAAGCTGGGGTCGTAGTGTGATGCAGCGGCTATCGCCGCCTGAGCTGTAGCATGGAGTCGAGCAGCCTCCACTCTCCTTTCGTACTCATCTGCCTCCTCTCTGGTAATAATATATCTTCCTCTCGCCTGAAAATCAAAGAAGGCAGGAGCAGGAAGAGCAACACGGACCACATGCCGTTTGTTAAAGATTAGTCGATACTGGTAAGGTGGTCCAGTCCTCTCAATGAACTGGTGGGAAAACATAGAATCAAGATCTAAATAAGAAGAGGGTAACTCCATATCACCCTCACGAATGTCTACGTCGAGAAAATTAGCTAAGCGGGTTGCATAAATTCCTCCAAAGAAATCTCCGTTATGCCTATTCTGATGCAACCAATGAGCTACAATGGCGCCCATATGATAAGATTGGTCTCCTAACACAGCACTTCTGAGAATGCTGAGATCAGGGGCACACATGTGACATGCTTCATCCTTAGCAGTTATACATCTACCAATGAAGAGAGCAAAATAATGTATAGCAGGAAGGTGAATGCTCCCTATAGTGGCCTGCGCTATATCTCTAGATTCCCCCACAGTTATTCTAGCAAGAAAGTATCTATATTCAGATTTAGGGGGATCCCTGATACTACCCCAAGATTGAAGTTTGCATGCAAGAGTGAAATCCTCTAAGTCCATGGTATAAGATTTGTCATAAAGGTCAAACATGACTGAAGGAGAATTACGCGAAGATGAAACATCAAACCTCCCCACAAATGAACTTGTGAGGTCACGATACTGTGGGCATTTATCAGCTTCAAAGTCCTCAAGACCGGCATTACGCAAATATGTGTAGAATTCTTCTTTAATTCCCACTTGATTCATAAAATTTTCCGAAGGCCATTCACAGGGCCTCATGAGTGCGTCTCTTGGTGGTTCCTTGTCAGCATCAGGTATTGCAGGCCTGGGACCTTGCTTCCTTGAAGGACCACCTTGGAACATCCTCCTAAGCATATTGTTTCCTCTAAAAAATTTCTGAAAATTTTAGTAACTTCAAATAAAAGTGAACCAACTTCAATAAAATTGATAACAACAACTCCCACAAGTGCCTAGGGCCTATATCAAGCCTTAGAACTACTTGGAACCATATAAATTTGACATGCAAGCTCAAGAACATGGTCACCTATGCAGCACAAATTTGCAATGAATAAAGCACTAGAACAAAAACTAATTGGACCAATGGAGGAGTCACATACCAAGGAATAATCTCCCCAAGCAGTTTTGCGAGAGGTGCTTTGAGCAAGGAGATCTAAAATCACAGCAAGGGGGCTGGAACTCGTGCTTGAGTTGGTTTTTCGTGTTTATGTGAGACAGAGGAAGAAGATGGGTGCAGGGATAAGTGGAGGAGGGCCACCGTGGGCCCACGAGGCAGGGGGGCGCGCCCTGGGGGGTAGGGCGCGTCCTCCACCCTCGTGGCCAGGTGGCAGCTCCCCCCGTGGTAATTTTTGCACAGTAAATTCTCAAATAATCCCGAAAAAATCATATTAAATTGGCATGGCATTCTAAGGACTTTTATTTTCGGGATATTTTTATATTGCACGGATAAGTCAGGAAACAGACAGAAAAATACTATTTTACTTTATTTCTACTAAATAACAGAAAATATAAAGAGGGTATAGAAGGTTGTGCTTCTAGTTTCTTCCATCTCGTGATCATCAAAATGAACCCACTAACAAGGTTGATCAAGTCTTGTTAACAAACTCATTCCGAATAATCACGGAACCGGAGAAATTTCGAATGACACTAAGTTACCTCAACGGGGATATGAAAATCCCCAACAATAAGAATATCATACTTTTTCTTGACAGTAGGGAGAGGAAATTCAAAACCTCCAAATATAATCGATGGGATTTTTCCAATAGAGTTGATGCTATAAACTTGAGGTTGTTTCCTCGAAAAGTGTACTGTATGCTCATTACCATTAACATGAAAAGTGACATTGCCTTTGTTGCAATCAATAACAGCCCCTGCGGTATTAAGGAAAGGTCTTCCAAGAATAATAGACATACTATCATCCTCGGGAATATCAAGAATAACAAAGTCCGTTAAAATAGTAACGTTTGCAACTACAACAGGCACATCCTCACAAATACCGACAGGTATAGCAGTTGATTTATCAGCCATTTGCAAAGATATTTCAGTAGGTGTCAACTTATTCAAATCAAGTCTACAATATAAAGAGAGAGGCATAACACTGACACCGGCTCCAAGATCACATAAAGCAGTTTTAACATAATTTCTTTTAATGGAGCATGGTATAGTAGGTACTCCTGGATCTCCAAGTTTCTTTGGTATTCCACCCTTAAAAGTATAATTAGCAAGCATGGTGGAAATTTCAGCTTCAGGTATTTTTCTTTTATTAGTAATGATATCCTTCATATACTTAGCATAAGGATTTGTTTTGAGCATATCGCTTAATCGCATACGCAAAAAAGATGGGTCTAATCATTTCAAAGAAAGCGCTCAAAATCCTCATCATCCTTTTTCTTGGATGGTTTCAGAGGAAAAGGCATGGGTTTCTGAACCCATGGTTCTCTTTCTTTACCATGTTTCCTAGCAACCAAGTCTCTTTTATCATAACATTGATTCTCTGATTGTGGGTTATCAAGATCAACAGCAGGTTCAACTGCAGACTAAGGCATAGCCTAGTGGTGGGAAGGGGCTGATGCCTTCCCACCCACCCAGGTTCAAGGCATGGTACTTGCAATTTGGGTTTGTTGCACCAATTATACTGTAGGGGGTTCCCTTACAGTCTTTCTGTCAAAAAAAATCAGCAGGTTCAACTTCTACATCATTATCATTACTAGGTTGAGCATCAACTTGAACCTTATCATTAACATTATCACTAGGTTCATGTTCATCACCTGATTGTGTTTCAGCATCAGACATAGAGATATCATTTGGATTATCAAGTGGTTCAGCAATAGGTTCACTAGAAGTTTGCACAGTCCTATCATTTTTCTTTTTCTTCCTCTTAGAAGAACTAGGCATATCAATATTATTTCTCTGAGAATCTTGCTCGATTCTCTTAGGGTGGCCTTCAGGATACAAAGGCTCCTGAGTCATTCTACCAGTTCTAGTAGCCACTCTAACAGCATAATCGTTTTTCTTACTATTCATTTCATCAAGCACTTCTTTCTGAGCTTTAAGTACTTGTTCTACTTGAGTGGTAACCATAGAAGCATGTTTGCTAACAAGTTTAAGTTCACCTCTAATATTAGCCATATAATCACTCAAGCGTTTAATCATAAAGGTATTCTGTTTTAATTGTCTACCAAAATAAGCATTAAAATCATCTTGCTTAAACATAAAGTCATCAAACTCATCCAAGCAATCGACTAGCAATTTTAGTAGGAGGACTTTAGCTTTATCATACCTATAGAGAGAATTTACCTTTACTACCTGTGTCGGGATATCGGGAGGTTCTTCAGTAAATAAGTAATTGATATCATATACTTCTTCAACAGGCGGTAAATTAAGACCATGTATTTCTTCAATAGGAGGTAAATTCTTAACATAATCAGCTTTAATGCCTTTTTCTTTCATAGATTTCTTTGCCTCTTGCATAACTTCGGGACTGAGAAATAGAACACCTCTCTTCTTCGAGGTTGGTTTAGGAATAGGCTCGATGGTTGGCTCAGAGTTGGCTCGGAGGTGCCCAATTATTTTCATTTGCCAACATATTATTCAATAGAATTTCAGCGTCATCCGTGTTCTTTCCTGAAAAGAGAACCAGCACAACTATCCGTAATCTCTGGAAGCATCGGTTAGTCCATTATAAAAGATATCAAATATTTCAGGTTTCTTAAGAGGATGATCAGGCAAAGCATTAAGTAACTTGAGAAGCCTCCCCCAAGCTTGTGGGAGACTCTCTTCTTCAATTTGCACAAAATTGTATATATCCCTCAAAGCAGCTTGTTTCTTATGAGCAGGGAAATATTTAGCAGAGAAGTAATAAATCATATCGTGGGTACTTTGCACACAACCAGGATCAAGAGAATTAAACCATTTCTTAGCATCACCCTTTAATGAGAGCGAAAATATTTTGAGTAAATAATGGTGGCGCGATCTCAGATTATTAGTAAACAGGGCAGCTATATTATCTAACTCACGAACATGTGCCACAACAGTTTCAGATTCATAGCCATAAAAAGGATCAGATTCAACCAAAGTAATTATATCTGGATCGACAGAAATATCATAATAATCCTGATCAGGAACACAGATAGGTGAAGTAGCAAAAGCAGGGTCGGGTCTCATCCTACCTCTAAAAGATTCTTTACTGCACTTAATTAGCAACCTCTTACGTTCAAGACTATCCTGGCAAGCAAGAACAGCTTCAAAAGATTCAGCATTAAAAAGATAACCCTCAGGAATAGCAGGCATAGGTTCATCATCACTCACATCATCGTGTTCAGATTCAATAATTTCTCTTTCTCCAGACCTAGCAATTTGCTCATCAAGATATTCACCAAGTGGCACAGTAGTATCAAGCATAGAAGTAGTTTCATCATAAGTATCATGCATAGCAGAAGTGGCATCATCAATAAAATGCGACATATCAGAATCAATAGCAGTAGTAGGTTTAGGTGTCGCAAACTTACTCATAATGAAGGAGAATCTAGTGCAAGGCTAGATGGCAATCCCTTACCTCCCCTCGTAGTTGAGGGCAAAATAGTAGTTCGATCATCTTTCAAGTTCTTCATAGTGTCCAGCAGATATAAATCCCAAGTGACTCAAGGAATAGAGCTATGCTCCCCGGCAACGGCGCCAGAAAAAGGTCTTGATAACCCACAAGTATAGGGGATCGCAACAGTTTTTGAGGGTAGAGTATTCAACCCAAATTTGTTGATTCGACACAAGGGGAGCCAAAGAATATTCCAAGTATTAGCAGCTGAGTTGTCAATTCAACCACACCTGGAAACTTAATATCTGCATCAAGGTGTTTAGTAGCAAAGTAATATGATAGTGGTGGTAACGGTAACAAAGGTAAAGACAGCAAAAGTAATGTTTTTGGTATTTTGTAGTGATTGTAACAGTAGCAACGGAAAAGTAAATTAAGCGTAAACCAGTATATGGAAAACTCGTAGGCACCGGATTAGCGATGGATAATTATGCCGGATGTGGTTCATCATGTAGCAGTCATAACATAGGGTGACACAGAACTAGCTCCAGTTCATCAATGTAATGTAGGCATGTATTCCGTATATAGTCATACATGCTTATGGAAAAGAACTTGCATGACATCTTTTGTCCTACCCTCCCGTGGCAGCGGGGTCCTATTGGAAACTAAGGGATATTAAGGCCTCCTTTTAATAGAGAACCGGAACAAATCATTAGCACATAGTGAATACATGAACTCCTCAAACTATGGTCATCACCGGGAGTGGTCCCGATTATTGTCACTTCGGGTTGCCGGATCATAACACATAGTAGGTGACTATAGACTTGCAAGATAGGATCTAGAACACACATATATTCATGAAAACATAATAGGTTCAGATCTGAAATCATGGCACTCGGGCCCTAGTGACAAGCATTAAGCATAGCAAAGTCATAGCAACATCAATCTCAGAACATAGTGGATACTAGGGATCAAACCCTAACAAAACTAACTCGATTACATGATAAATCTCATCCAACCCATCACCGTCCAGCAAGCCTACGATGCAATTACTCACGCACGGCGGTGAGCATCATGAAATTGGTGATGGAGGATGGTTGATGATGATGACGGCGACGAATCCCCCTCTCCGGAGCCCCGAGCGGACTCCAGATCAGCCCTCCCGAGAGAGATTAGGGCTTGGCGGCGGCTCCGTATCGTAAAACGCGATGAAACTTTCTCTCTGATTTTTTTCTCCCCGAAAGCCAATATATGGAGTTGGAGTTGGCGTCGGAGGGCCACCAGGGGCCCCACGAGGTAGGGCGGCGCGTCCAGGGGGGAGGGGCGCGCCCCCACCCTCGTGGACAGGGTGTGGGCCCCCTAGTCTTCATCTTTGAGGATTTTTTATTATTTATTCTAAGATATTCCTTGGAGTTTCAGGTCATTCCGAGAACTTTTATTTTCTGCACATAAAACAACACCATGGCAATTCTGCTGAAAACAGGGTCAGTCCGGGTTAGTTCCATTCAAATCATACAAGTTAGAGTCCAAAACAAGGGCAAAAGTGTTTGGAAAAGTAGATACGACAGAGATGTATCACGCGGCGGAGGCCCTGTGTAGCCAGCCTCCACAACTCATCATCCCCCTCCGCACCGTGGCCCCCGATATCCCGATGGCCCCGCCAGAGGAAGCCGGCCGCGACCAGCCGCGATGGAGAGGGAGGGGGGCGACACTGTCGCCCCGGAGGGAGAGGCGGTACCACCACCGTTGGCCGGGACGAGCCAAGGCGGCCAGCCTGAGGCGCCGCCCGAGCAGCCGGCTGGAGGCGACCCGACTGTGGATGCGGATCTTGTAGTCCTGTCGCCGTCTCGTCGGCATGCAGGGAAGGCGGCTTCAGAGCTGGATCCACAGAAGGCCGTGGGCTCCAGCTCGTTGGCCCATGATCTGGATACGGCCAGCTTCAGCTCGCCAGGGTGGACGCCGGGCGGTGGGACGGCCATGCTGAATGTGGCGGCGCAGGACATCCGGAGCCGGCTTCAGTCCCAGGCCGCCGCGCTGAAGCAGTATACCCAAGAGTTTCTCGCAATGCGGTCGGCCATTCGGGTGAGTCTTCGTTCTTGATTTCTTCTGTGGGGGCGCGTCAGCGTTCCCACTGGGTGTAGTCCCCGAGTTCCGAGTCGGCTGCTGAGCAGGTGGCTTGGAACTTCTTAGAAGACTTTGATTAATGACTTGTTCTTATTCACACCTTTGTCCTGTTTACAGGACTATCACAACCTCCATGCTGCTACCTTCAACTCCCAGGCTCGGGAGATGAATCAGAAGACCGCTGATCTGACGGAGAGCCGGAGTAAGTGCTTCGTTTTTTATCTCATGTGGGGGCGCATCAGCGCACCCACTGGGTGTAGTCCCCGAGATTCGGGCCGACTGCTGAGCAGTCGGGTCGGATCTTTCCTGACGACTTCTTCCTTATTGCTTTTTTCTTCTTCTCCATATCGGCAGGGGACAATTCCGACTTGAGGGAGCAGCTAGGCGGGGCCCAGACCGCCCTCCACGCCAAGGAAACCGAGTGCAACGCCTTGGCCCAGGAACGTGATCGCCTGGCCAAGAAACTGGCTGACCAGGAGGAGGACCACAAGGCGGCCCTGAAGATGGTGCAAGACAGCGAGGCCGCCCTCAAAGCCGAATATGAGACCGAGGCGGCGAGCTGGGCCAAGGCGAGGTAGGCGCTGAGCGAGGGTTATGGCCGAATTGAAGATTTGATTGACGGTATGCCACCTTCTTCTTCGTTCCTTTGCTCGCCCCTGTCATTTGGTCTGTCTTCTGATTTGTTCTGCTTCTTTCTTCTTTGTGCAGAATACTTCCCCAGTTACTCCGTTGCCGCCAACCAAACCATCGAGGCTCACCGTGAGGCCCGACGGTAGGCTGGGGTTGAGATTGCACCGGATGCCAACCGGTCGCTTGAAGAGCAGCTTCTGGCGAATCAGGCCCGCCTCCAGCCGGCTTACCGCATGCTCCGCCATCTTCAGCGTGCCGGGGCGCAGGTGCTGGCCTCCCTCTGGCCCGGCGAGGTGATTCCCCGCACCCCCAGCCGGACTGCCGACCGGCTGGAGGTAGCAGTCAGCCTCTTCGAGGCCTGGAAGGCTTCTGCAGCTCGGTCCGGCGCTCGACGGGCGCTAGAGTTCGTCCGGGCTTAGTATCCTGGGCTGAATTTGGCCCAGCTGCGCACCTGGCGGCAGGAGGCTGACGAGGAGCTGGAGGCGGTGCGGCCGGCTATCATCCAGTGCGCCTCGGCAATCGATTACTTCACTGACAGCAGCGCCTTTGCCCCTGAGGTGAATGAAGACGGCGTTGCCCAGCCGGAGGAGTGGTTCAGGCTGAACCCAGCGGACGGAGAAGACTCGGCGGAGGAGATCGATTCCAGCGACGAGGGCGAAGAGGAAGAGGAGGAGGATGGTGAAGACGCCGAGCCAGAGGTGGAGCGACCGGCCAGCCTCAGCCTGATCGTGCTTCTAGCAACGAGGCGCGTGCGACATGCCGCCTGCAGCAGGTGACGACCAAGACGAGACTCGCCAGCCGGCCACTCCTCCAGCCAACACTGCCGTCTCCACCAACCCGCCCGACTCGCCTGTTGCTCCCTTGGCTTGATTCGCCGTCTTTACTTTCCTGCTCGTTACTCTTTGAACAACTTTTTATTAAATTTGCGCAGTTCCACCCACTGGGGGTGTATTCGAACTATGTTGAATGCTGGCCTTTCGAAGGCCTTTTGTGTAAATATAATCATGCATATGCTTGGCTTCCATTCATACTTGCTTTTCATCCTTTGGCTGTTTTCCTTTACCGCCCTCCCTTGGTCGCCGCTTTCCCAGCCGGATAGCTGCTCTGCAGTCTGTGGCTGGGGAAGGGCTTGGCCGTCTAGGAGGACAAGTACTCGAGCTTTCTTGGATTGTAGCAAGGTAAGAAGGGAAGCCGGCCAGCCGGCTGCTCTAACAGCCGGTTGGCGAGGGGAGGCGGCTTGCGTTATATAAGTTTGTTAGTCCTTAGCCATTTTTGTGTGGGCATCCTTTCCCGCCTTTGGCTCTTGCCAGTCGGACAGTCGATTCTACGAGCTGTGACTTTCGACAAGAGAGGGCCTGGGTGCCGGCACACTACTTGTCTGACTGCAGTTGGAACTTGCATATAACTCAAGGCGGCAAGTCCCCGGGCCGACTGATCGAACCCGGTGCCGGACGAGAAAACAAATGTAGTAACATAATCGTAGGCACTCATCATTCATAGATAGAAGAGGTTAGTCCCCGAGTACTCTTGGGGGGTCCCATTGTCTCGTACTTAATACAAAAGGTAGCGTGGTACATACTGCATTTTAACTGTAAAATCTTCGGAGGAGATTGGCGTTCCATGGTCATTCCGACTCCTTGCCGGAATCATCCCTCTTGCGCGCCTTCGGCTTGTGCACGTCGATCAGGTAGTAGGAGTCGTTGCCTAAAGCACGGCTGATGACGAATGGGCCTTCCCAAGGGGCCGAGAGCTTGTGATGGCCGTCTGTTCGCTGGATCAGCCGGAGCACAAGGTCGCCCTCTTGGAAGGATCTTGGCTTGACCTTCTGGCTGTGGTAACGGCATAGACCCTGCTGGTAGATGGCGGACCGGCTGGGCTAACAGTCGGCCCTCTTCCAACAGGTCGACGCCGTCTTCTCGCGCTTCCTTGGCCTCCGCCTCCATGTACATGGTGACCCGAGGTTAGTCGAACTCAATGTCAGTTGGGATGACAACCTCGGCACCATATACAAGGAAGAAAGGAGTGAAGCCGGTTGACTTGTTCGAGGTTGTGCGCAAGCTCTAGAGGACGACCGACAGCTCGTCGAGCCAACAGCCGGCCAAACGCTCCAGTGGCACGACTAATCGGGGCTTGATGCCGGAGAGGATGAGGCCGTTTGCTCGCTCGACTTGGCCGTTTGACTGTGGGTGGGCAACGGACACTAAGTCTAGTCGGATTCCCTGTGTCGCGCAGAAACGTGCCAGTGCTCCCTTGGCAAAATTTGTGTCGTTGTAGGTGATGATGCTGTGTGGTATGCCATACCGGGTTGTAATATCTGCAATGAATGTCACGGCAGTCGGCCCATTCAGCTTGTTGATAGGCTTTGCTTCAATCCACTTGGTAAATTTGTCCACAGCGACAAGCAGATGTGTCATGCCGCCACGCGCCGTCTTGAATGGGCCCACCATGTCCAGTCCCCAGACGGCAAAGGGCCAAGTGAGGGGAATGGTCTTGAGTGCAGAAGCTGGCAGGTGTTGCTTGGATCTGAAAACTTGGCACCCTTTGCAGTGTTTGACCAATTCCTTGGCGTCATCCAAAGCAGTCGGCCAGAAGAATCCATGGCGGAAAGCTTTGGCGACGAGTGATCTTGAGGCCGCGTGGTGGTCGCATTCGCCTTGGTGGATGTCCTTGAGGATTGCTATGCCCTTCTCTGGCTCGACGCAGCCCTGGAAGACTCAGTGACGCTGCGCCTAACGAGCTCTCGGTTCATTATTGTGTATGCTCCGGCTCGGCGTTGGACTTGCCTTGCCGAGATCTCGTCAGTCGGCAGCTCTCTGTTTACTAGGAAGTTGAGGATGGGCTGGGCCCATGATGGAGCTGTGACTTCTTCTACTGTTAAAACGGCTACTGCGACCCGGGCGGGTGGGCTGGGTGGGGAAGAGTTGGAGTCGGCCACCGCTTGTTGTGTCGATGCAGTCCCCGGGCCGGCTGCAGTAGTCCTCGGGCCAGGTTCTGAAGTCCCCGGGCCGGGTGCGACTACAATAGTCCCCGAGCCGCCTGTCGGAGTCCCCGAGCCGCCTGCTTGGTTCCCTAAGCTGGATCCAACTGCGTCGGGGTCAGGCGGCACGAATATGGAATCAGATTCTGGAGACGGCTTGAGGAGGCATTGGAGAGAGACGCTGGTTGGTATGGCTTGTTGGGTGGAGCCTATTCGTGCCAGGGCATCTGCTTGCTCGTTGTCGGCCCGTGGCACGTGGAGGAACTCGCATCCTTCAAAATATCCGCTGAGTTGCTGAACAAGGAAGCGGTAGCTCGCCATGTTTGCATCCTTGGCATCCCAGTCGCCAGATGATTGCTGGACTACCAAATTCGAGTCGCCATAGCATAGGATCCGGTGGATGCCGATTTCTTTGGCTAGCCGGAGCCCGTGTATGAGCACTTCGTACCCGGCCACATTGTTGGAGGCGGCAAAATGAATTTGCAATGTGTATCTGAGCTTGTCGCCCTAGGGAGAGGTGAGGACGATGCTGGCTCCCAAGCCGGTGCGCATCTTGGATCCATCAAAGTGCATCCGCTAATGAGTGGAGTCGGGGGCAGGCGGTAGGTACCGGGTCTTGGCCCAGTCGACGAGGAAGTCGGCCAATGCCTGGGACTTGATGGTGGTGCAAGGTTGATAGAAGATCGTATAAGGAGCCAGCGAAATGGCCCATTTTGCCACCCGGCCGGATGCATCCCGGCTGCCTATGATCTCGGCGAGCGGGGCAGTACATACGACCGTGATGGGGTGCTCTTGAAAGTAGGGCTTGAGCTTTTTGGCGGCAAAGTACACACCATAGCACATCTTCTGATAGTATGGGTAGTTCTGCTTCGAGGTGGACAACACTTCACTCAGATAATATACCGGCCTCTGGACTAACTGAGCTCGGCCTTCTTCTGGGCGCTGAACCACGAATAACGGTGCTGACCACCCGGCTAGTGGCGGCAATATAAAGGAGCATGGGCTCTTTCTCAGTCGGTGCCGCCAAGACAGTCGGCGTGGACAACATCTTCTTTCGCTCATGGAAAGCTTGGTCTGCTTGGTCATTCCACTTGAAGTGAGTGGATTTCTTCATGAGTCGGTAAAGGGGAAGAGCCTTCTCTCCAAGCCGGCTGATGAAGCGGTTGAGGGAGGCCAGGCATCCGGTAAAATTCTGGACGTCTCGCAACTTGGTGGGAATCTCCATTCTCTCTATGGCCTTGATCTTCACCGGGTTGCATTCGATGCCGCGCTCGGAGACCAGGAAGCCTAGAAGCTGGCCGGTTGGTACTCCGAACACGCATTTCTCGGGATTGAGCTTGATCTGAAATCGGCGCAAGTTTTCAAACATCTCTTTGAGGTCTTCCAGCAAGGTGCCGCGCTTCTCCGTCTTCACCACAATATCGTCTACATAGACGTGGGCATTTCTGCCGAGTTGCTTGAGGAGGCATTTCTGCATGCAACGCTGAAAAGTGGCACCGGCATTTCTCAAGCAGAATGTCATAGTCAGGTAACAGAAAGCTCCGAATGGTGTGATGAAGGCGGTTTTCAGGCGGTCAGCTGGGTCCAACTTTATCTGATGGTAGCCTGAGTAAGCATCCAAGAAGCTCAACAGCTCGCATCCGGCTGTGGAGTCTATCACTTGATCAATCCTTGGCAGAGCAAAAGGATCTTTAGGATAGGCTTTGTTGAGGCTGGTGTAGTCAATGCACATGCGCCACTGCTTGTTCTTCTTCAACACCAGGACCGGGTTGGCAAGCCACTCTGGGAAGAACACCTCCATAATGAAGCCGGCTGCTAGAAGCCGGGCTATTTCTTCTCCGACTACTCTTCTCTTCTCTTCTGACAGGCGGCGCAAGGGCTGCTTGACCGGCTTGGTGTCCGATCGGACATGAAGCTTGTGCTCGGCGAAATCCGTTGGAACACCCGGCATGTCTTTGGGAGACCATGCGAAGATGTCCCGATTCTCACGGAGGAAATCGACGAGCTCGCTTTCCTATTTGCTGTCCAGGCCTGTGCCCACGACAGCGTGCCTCTTCGGGTGCTCCGGGTCCGGAGGTATCTTCTTTGTTTCTTTGGCCGGCTGGAAAGAACATTGAGCCTCATATTCCTTGGGGTCGGGGGACATGGCCGGCTGCTTGCCAGCCATGGCCACGAGTCGGTCCAGCATCTTCTTCTCTTCAGCAATCACGAGGGACTCGGCCAGCCGGCTGCTAGCTGCCGCACACTCGGAGGATTTCTTGTAGTCTCCGGCTATGGTGATGATGCCCTTGGAACTCGGCATCTTCATGTTGAGGTAGGCTTAGTGGGGCACAGCCATAAACTTGGCCAGAGCAGGCTGTCCAAGCAATGTGTGGTAAGGGCTCTCTAGATCCACTACTTCAAACCATATTGCTTCTCGGTGGAAATGATCTTCGTCTCCAAAGAGAACATCTATCTTGATCTTGCCGATTGGCGAGCAGGACAGGCCGGGTACGATCCCATGGAACACAGTCCGACTAGGCATGAGCTGCTTCGTCTTGATGTTTAGCTTCTCCATGGTGTCACGGTACAGTATGTTGATGCTGCTCCCGCCATCTATCAGCATGCGGGAGAAACGGGCAGCTCACCTTTCTGTCGCGAGGGTGGCATCCAAAACCAATGCATAGGAGTCGGGAGACGGCATCACCTCTGGGCGATCGGCCCGGCTCCAGCTGATAGGCTTCTCCGACCAGTGCATGAACTCGGGGTTGTTGGAGGCGACCGTGTTGACTTCTTGGTGCTGTCGGTGCCGGCTGCGCCGGTCTTCAGGCTGGCTTGTAAAGACGACATAGGCAGCATGCTCGTCGGGGAACTCATCTTGAACAGCTCTGACTGCTGGCCGAGCGGCCGGCTGCTGAGGAGCCGGAGGCGGCTGACCAGGAGGCGGAGGCGGCACCAGACCTTCGCCCTTGGAGATTCATGTGAGCCAATGGCATTTCCGAGTAGTGTGGTTGGAGGCCTTCGCGCCGCTGTGGAACTTGCAGGGGGCATCAAGGGCTTGCTCGTGGGAGAAAGCGGCTGCCAAGCGACTGCCGCCCTCGATTCTTGGCGGCCGCCCTTCGGGTTGTTCGTCTTTGACTGTGGCCACCTGCCGACTGGAGGAAGTCGGCATAGGAGCCTTGCGCTTGTTGTCGTTCTGGTACAGGCGTCGGTTGGAGTCTCTGGCCGGCGTCCTGGGAGCCGGAGCGAGTACCTTCCCGGAGGCGTCTACTCGGATCTCGGTCTTCATTGAGGAGTCGGCCGTGGCGTACTTGTCTGCGATGACCAGCAGCTCATCGAGGGTAGTCGGCTCGTCATAGAGGAGTCGGTGCTTGCGGAGGGTGCCTCCTCGGCACCCGGCGGTGAAGTACTCTATGGCTTGAACCTCGTGCACCCCCTCGCAGGAGTTGCGGAGCTCGGCCCAACGCGTGAGGTATTCGCGAGTTGATTCATTGGGCCCTTGAACGCACAAGGAGAGCTGTCAGGGCTTGGGAGCCCATTTGTAGGTGCTGGTGAAGTTGCGGATGAAGGCTTCCGTGAAGTCTAGCCAGCAGTTGATGCTGTAAGGCTTGATGCTGTTGAGCCAGGTGCGCGCTGTGCCTTGGAGCATGAGGGGGACATATTTCACGGCAACACGCCTCTTGCCGTTTGCTATGCAGACCGCAGTGGAGTAGTCGATCAACCAATCTTCCGGCTTTACGGAGCCGTTGTACTTGGGCGTGTCTCTCAGGAGCGAAAACCCTTTGGGAAAGGGCTCGTCGCAGATGCGGGGGCCAAAGCAAGGCGGGCCGACATCATCTTCTTCTTCCAGCGCCAGGGATCGCGCCAGGCGGTCGATCCGATGGGGGGCGTCGTTCTCGCCGACTCCTTCGCGGCGGCCTAGTCGGCCGTTGAGAGTCGGATGAGTGACAGGCGGCGGGGTGGGATATCTCTCCCCGCGAGGCGGAGGAGGCAGATCGCCTCATCGCTCCACAGCTCGAGGGGCGGCCTTCTGCGTCGCGCTCGGTGGTGATTTGAGTCCGACTGCGACTAGCAGCCGGCTCCTTTTCTTGCCTTGTGCGGGCGCCGCCCGCAGTCGGCGTTCGTGACGTCGCGTCATGCTCTCAGCGTGGGGGGGGGGGGCTTCCAGCACGGACACCGGCTTCATGCCGCTCTGCGGCCGCGTCGATCAACTGCTGGATGCGTCTGGTCATGTAGGGGAGCTCACCGGCCCCCAGTCCATTCAGCTCATCTACGACCGACTGGGCGGCGTGTAGGTTCTCGAGAGGTGTGGCATAGACTGGGCGGTCTACTCCCAGCCTGTCGGCGATGGCCGCGCCGTGCTTCTGGACGACGCCGGCCCGGCTCGGGCCGTCGGGGAGCGGCGTGCCAAAGGCGGCGCGGTCGACTTCGCGCTGGTGAGCCTCGGTAAGGCATCTCATGGTGGCTATTTTCTGGCCCTCCGCAATGAGGGCAAGGCGGCGTGCTTCCAGTGCCTCGGCGTCGGCATCGGCCCGGATGGGGGTGGACAAGTCATGCAGCACCGCTTGCAGGGCGTCGTGGGCGTTCTCGCCGGAGGTGACTTCGTGGCTGATGACTAGCACCTCGGTGACGGTGCTGCCGCCGCTGTCGGCTTGAGGGAGAGGGTCGGTGAAGACCACCACGTTGGTGGGGAAGGCGTCAAGCGATGCCGTGTCAGAGTTGACAAGCATCGGGTCGGTGGATCCAACTGACTCCAAATCCACAGCAGGCTCGCTGGAGACGTGGAGTTGGTCAAGGAGGCTGACGAGGCGGCTCTTATGGCAGCCGGTGCCCGCGTCGGACGCGGGCTCTTTGGAGATGCGAGCCTCGCCAAGAAGATTGGCGAGGCAGCTCGCCGCACAGGCGTCGTCGACACCTTGCAGCGCATCGGTGCAAGCGCCATCGGGCGTGCCGGGCTAGCTACGCTCGTGGGGGAGGAAGAGGGTTCCCGTCCAGAACACGTCTCCGGACGACGGTGCACCTGGCCCCAGGGTGGGCGCCAAATGTCGGGTGGTAGGTGCGACATATGCCAACGGGTGGCTTATTATTGTGGGAGCCAATAAGACATCGCCGGTGCCTGGAAACGGAATAAGGTGAAGACATGCACGCCGGCGAATCTTACCCAGGTTCGGGGCTCTCCGTGGAGATAACACCCCTAGTCCTGCTCTACGGGGTCTCCGCATGATCACAAGATCAACAAGTGGCTACAAGAGGCTCCTTGAGCTGTTTGGCGAGAGGAGGAAGAAAGGGCAAGGCTAGCTCTCTTCTCCTCTCAAAGTTGTGTCTAAAACTATCAAAGTCCAACCCTTTGCATGGGTGCCCTGGGGGGGGGGGTTATATAGGCCTACCCCCCAGGGGTACAATGGTAATCCGGCTAGGCGTGGGCTCCAGCCGTTAGTGTCTACGTTCGCCGGCTTCTCCGCCGACCGTTGGGGCCCGCCGACTGGTGGGTCCCGCCGGCTACCGGCTTCCTGGTCGACAAGTAGGTCCCACCGCTTGGGGGTCTTGTTGGGGGCTGGTTACTGTTGCCTCACTCTTGATGACGAGGGCTTTGTCGAGGTAAGCATGGCTACAGTGCCACCGCCTGGCGGGCTCTCACTGTAGCCTTACCTCGTCTTGTCTCCTTAATGGTGCGCATACTTTGAGAGAGGGAGCGAGCCGGCTGGTGAGAGCCGGCTATGTCCGAGGCCGACTAGGGGAAGCATGGCCGCCTTCGGATGTCTCTCCGACCAAAGGGGCCCGCCGCCTGTGGGCCATACTGACAGCCTGTCGTGGGTGATGTCATGGTCAGCATGGCAACAGTGCCACGCCGGACGGGTCATGGCTGCCCCGTACGGCGTACTGTAGCCATGCATACTCCGGGATTCGGGGGTGGCAGGCTTCACTGTTGCCACGCCCCGTCCCATCTCTATTATGTGGGTGCAGACTTTGAGGGTATGATCTTGGCCGCCTGTCAGGGGCCGGCTTCTTGGAGCCGGTCATGTCGTGGCCGGCTTCTTGGAGTCGGCCCTCCCGCGACTTTCTTTATGAGGATTCTAGGGCCGGGCCGCCTTCAGGTAGTCGGCTTGTGGGGTAGCCGGCCGAGGGAAGGAGGCCTCGTGTCTTGGATGCTTGAAGGCTTGATTGGCCTATTATTTTTTGAAGAGCCAGGGGGAGCCGGCTAGGCTACCCGTGGTCATTTACTCCGACACTTCCAATATAGTGGGATTATCATCAACTAAAGTCATGACTTCTCCAAGCCCACTTTTATAAAAATTTCATAAGATTGATCTCTCTTTAAATATGTGGGATCACTTTTAGCTATAGTTGACGCTCTTCGAAACCCACTTTTAATATTATTGCAAACATATTCGTCATGAGACTTAAATAAATTTTCAAGATCATAAGAAGAATCACCCCAATAATGTTCATTGCAATAAGTAGTGGACATAGCAAAATTATCATCCCCAAGCTTAGGGTTTTGCATATTATTAGCAAAACTAACATTAATAGAATTTATAATAACATCATTGCAATCATGCTTTTTATTGAAGGAACTATCAACTGTGGGTCCAATAGCAATAATTTCATGTTTAACATAAAGAACTATAACAAGTTCTTCTCCATAAGCATAATTAATATAGGCATCATGGCCATAAGAATAGCAAGCATCATGTTCATCAAGGGGTATTTCAATACAAACAACGGACTCATAATTATCTACAGATTCATGCATATCATCATTTTCTTCCAAAGCAGCGGACATTCTCTCAATAAATTCTTTAACATGGGCATTAGAAACATATTTTTCATAGAAATATTTAAGTATGTCAAAAATTTTAGATTTGTAGAGATTAATATCATACTTTTCAATCAAAGAAGCAACTTCATAAGCACCCTTAAAAGCAACAAATTCTTTAATTTGTTCGATATCATAATAACTATAAACACCTTTGGCATAAGAAGCTAAGATTTCATTATCATTAAACTCACATAGGTAGGGAAGGTGTTTTTTAGGGTTCTTAGAGCAAGAAGTAAAATCATAAATTTCACATAGATTCAAAGCATAGCATAGCAAACAATTTATTTGATTCCATAAGAGTCCCCCTTTTTCAGACAAACGATGATGCACAAAATGGGCATGCTCATCTAATAATTTTCCCTCAACTAAATTAGTTGGGGTTTTAGCACGAGCACATATGGATCGAAGATGATCCAAGTACAAAACTTTAAGTGGATCCATATCAATAGATTTTTAGCAACCAAAGATGCAAGCAAATAGAAGGCACATCGCAACACAAGCAAAGATAGCAAACAAGCAAAAAGGCATACTAAGAGACGAACGGAAAGAGGGCGAATAAAAAGGCAAATACTTTTGTGTTTTTCTAAAACCGTTTAGAAGTGGGGGAGAGGAAAATGAGAGGAAAATGGCAAATAATGTAATGCAAGAGATGAGAGTTTATGATAGGTACTTGGTAGGCTTGATGTAGAACCTCCCCGACAACGGCGCCATAAATTCTTCCTGCTACTTCTTGAGCTTGCGTTGGTTTTTCCCTTGAAGAGGAAAGGGTGATGCAGCAAAGTAGAGATAAGTATTTCACTCAGTATGAGAATCAAGGTATCAATCCAGTAGGAGGTACAAGCAAGTCTCCAATCTATGCACCTGCACAAACAAGCAAACACTTGCACCCAACGCGATAAAGGGGTTGTCAATCCCTTCACGGCCACTTGCAAGGATGAGATCTGATAGAGATGGATATAAAATATTACTAAAACATAAAACAAAGTAAAAGGAAATAAAACTCAGTGAGGTATTTTTGGGTTTTTGGTTTATAGATCTGAAAATATATGATGGAAAATAGACCCGGGGGCCATAGGTTTCACTAGAGGCCTCTCTTTTGAAGAAAGCATACAGTGGGTAAACACTTACTGTTGAGCAACTGATAGAAAAGCGCAAAGTTATGACGATATCTAAGGCAATGATCATGAATATAGGCATCACCTCCGTGATAAGTAGACCGACTCCTGCCTGCATCTACTACTATTACTCCACACATCAACCCCTATCCAGCATACATCTAGAGTAATAAGTTCATAAGAACGGAGTAACGCCTTAAGTAAGATGACATGATTGATACGTCCATTTTGCATCATGCTTTTATATCAATATTTATTGCATTATGGGCTGTTACTACACATTATGTCACAATACTTATGCCTTTTCTCTCTTATTTTACAAGGTTTACATGAAGAGGGAGAATGCCGGTAGCTGGGATTCTGGGCTGGAAAAGGAGCAAATATTTGAGACCTATTCTGCACAACTCCAAAAGTCCTGAAACTCCACAAAAGTCAGTTTTGGAATATATTAAAAATATTGGGCGAAGAAAGCACCAGAGGGGGGCCACCCACTGTCCATGAGGGTGGAGGGCGCGCCCCCTGCCTCGTGGGCCACCTGGCAGCCCCCCAATGCCCATCTTCTAGAATATGGTGTCTTTTGCCCTGGAAAAAATCATAAGGAAGCTTTCGGGACGAAGCGCCGCCGTCTCGAGGCGGAACCTTGGCGGAACCAATCTAGGGCTCCGACGGAGCTGTTCTGCCGGGGAAACATCCCTCCGGGAGGGGTAAATCGTCGCCATTGTCATCACCATCGATCCTCTCATCGAGAGGGGGTCAATCTCCATCAACATCTTCACCAGCACCATCTCCTCTCAAACCCTATTTCATCTCTTGTATCCGATCTTTGTCTCAAAACCTCAGATTGGTACCTGTGGGTTGCTAGTAGTGTTGATTACTCCTTCTAGTTGATGCTAGTTGGTTTATTTGGTGGAAGATCGTATGTTCAGATCCTTTATGCATATTAATACCCCTCTGATTATGAACATGAATATTATTTGTGCGTAGTTACATTTGTTCCTGACGACATTGGAGAAGTCTTGTTATAAGTAGTCATGTGAATTTGGTATTGGTTCGATATTTTGATGAGATGTATGTTGTCTTTCCTCTAGTGGTGTTATGTGAATGTCGACTACATGACACTTCACTATTGTTTGGGCCTAGAGGAAGGCATTGGGAAGTAATAAGTAGATGATGGGTTGCTAGAGTGACAGAAGCTTAAACCCTAGTTTATGCGTTGCTTCGTAAGGGGCCGATTTGGATCCATATGTTTCATGCTATGGTTAGGTTTACCTTAATTCTTCTTTTGTAGTTGTGAATGCTTGCGAGAGGGGTTAATAATAAGTGGGATGCTTGTCCAAGGAAGGGCAGTACCCAAGCACCGGTCCACCCACATATCAAATTATCAAAGTAACGAACGCGAATCATATGAGCATGATGAAAACTAGCTTGACGATAATTCCCATGTGTCCTCGGGAGCGCTTTCCTTTATATAAGAGTTTGTCCAGGCTTGTCCTTTGCTACAAAAAGGATTGGGCCACTTTGCTGCACCTTAGTTACTTTGTTACTTGTTACCCATTATGAATTACCTTATCACAAAACTATCTATTACTGATAATTTCAGTGCTTGCAGAGAATACCTTACTGAAAACCGCTTGTCATTTCCTTCTGCTCCTCATTGGGTTCGACACTCTTAATTATCGAAAGGACTATGATAGATCCCCTATACTTGTGGGTCATCAAGACTCTTTTCTAGCGCCGTTGTCGGGGAGTGAAGCGCCTTTAGGTGGAATTTGGTAAGTAAAAACTTATATAGTGTGATGAAATTTACTGTCACTTGTTACTATGGAAAATAATCTTTTGAGGGGCTTGTTCTGGGTATCTTCACCCTGACCAGTAGAGCAAAGAGTTGCTCCTCAACCTACTGAACCTACTGAAAATGTTTACTTCAAAATTCCTTTCGGGTATGATAGAGAAACTGCCAGCTAATCCTTTTACAGGAGATGGAACATTACATCCCGATATGCACCTAATCTATGTGGATGAAGTTTGTGGATTATTTAAGCTTGCAGGTATGCCCGAGGATGTTATCAAGAAGAAGTTCTATCCTTTATGTTTGAAGGGAAAGGCATTGAGATGGTTTAGGCTATGTGATGATATTGGATCAGGGAACTACAACCGATTGAAGTTGGAATTTCATCAGAAGTTATATCCTATGCATTTGGTTCATCATGATCGTAATTATATATATAATTTTTGACTTCACGAAGGAGAAAGTATCTCTCAAGCTTGGGGGAGGCTTAAATCAATGTTATATTCATGCCCCAATCATGAGCTCTCAAGAGAAATTATTATTCAAAAATTTTATGCTCGGATTTCTCTCAATAATCGCTCCGTGCTCGATACTTCTTGTACTGGTTCTTTTGTGATGAAGACTATTGAATTCAGATGGGATTTATTGGAAAGAATTAAACGCAACTCTGAAGATTGGGAACTCGACGAAGGTAAACAGTCAGGTATAACACCTAAGTTTGATTGTGTTAATCTTTTATGGATACCGATGCTTTTCGTGACTTTAGCACTAAATATGGACTTGACTCTGAGATAGTAGCTTCTTTTTGTGTATCATTTGCTACTCATGTTTATCTCCCTAAGGAGAAGTGGTTTAAATATCATCCTCCCATTGAAGTAAAAGTAGTAGAACCTATTAAAGTTGAAGAAAAGACTATCACTTATAATGCTGATCCTATTGTTCCCACCGCTATATTGAGAAACCACCTTTCCCTGTTAGAATAAAGGATCATGCTGTGGTTCTAAGAGTAATGCTAGAACACCTACACCCCCTGAGCAAATTAAAGTTGAACCTAGTATTGCTATGGTTAAAGATCTTTTGGTCGATAATATTGATGGGCATGTTATTTACTAATGTGATGAAGCTGCTAGAATTGCTAGACCCGATACTAAAAATAAACATAGACCTGTTGTTGGCATGTCTGTTGTTTATGTTAAAATAGGAGATCATTGTTATCATGGCTTATGTGATATGGGTGCTAGTGCGAGTGCAATACCTCATTCCTTATACAAAGAAATTATGCATGATATTGCACCTGCTGAGATAGAAGATATTGATGTTACAAGTAAGCTTGCCAATAGAGATATTATTTCACCAATTGGGATTGTTAGAGATGTTGAAGTCTTGTGTGGGGAAGTTAAATATCCTACTGATTTTCTTGTTCTTGGTTCCCCACAAGATGGATTTTGTCCCATCATATTTGGTAGACCCTTTTTGAATACTGTTAATGCTAAGATAGATTGCGAAAAGGATATTGTTACTGTTGGTTTAGGGGACACGTCTCGTGATTTTAATTTTGCTAAATTCCATAGACAACCCCAAGATAAAGAATTGCCTAGTAAAGATGAAATTGTTGGTCTTGCTTCTATTGTCGTGCCTCCTAATGATCCTTTAGAACAATATTTGCTAGACCATGAAAATGATATGTTTATGAATGATAGAGGGGAAATAGATGAAGTATTCTTAACAGGGACCTATTTTGAAACACAACTTGCCTATTGAAATCCTAGGGGATCCTCCTCCACCCAAGGGTGATCCCGTGTTTGAGCTTAAACTATTACCTGATACTCTTAAATATGCTTATCTTGATGAAAATAAGATATATTCTATTATTATTAGTGCTAACCTTTCAGAGTAGGAAGAATAGAAATTATTGAAAACTCAGAAGAAGCACCATGCTGCTATTGGATGTACTCTTGATGATCTTAAGGGCATTAGTCCCGCTCTATGCCAGCACAAAATAAAGCTGGAGAAAGATGCTAAACCAGTTGTTGACAACCAACGACGGTTAAATCCTAAGATGAAAGAAGTGGTAAGAAATGAAATACTAAAGCTTCTGGAGGCAGGAATAATTTATCCTGCTGCTGATAGTTAGTGGGTAAGTCCTGTCCATTGTGTCCCTAAGAAGGAAGGTATTACTATTGTTCCTAATGATAAAGATGAATTGATCCCACAAAGAATTGTTACAGGTTATAGAATGGTAATTGATTTCCGCAAATTAAATAAAGCTACTAGAAAAGATCATTACCCTTTACCTTTTATTGATCAAATGCTAGAAAGACTATCCAAACACACACATTTTTGCTTTCTAGATGATTATTCTGGTTTCTCTCAAATACATATGTGAAAAGAGGATCAGGATAAGACCACTTTTACTTGCACTTTCGGTACCTTTGCTTATAGACATATGCCTTTTGGTTTATGTAATGCACCTGCTACCTTTCAAAGATGTATGACTGCTATATTCTCTGACTTTTGTGAAAAGATTGTTGAGGTTTTCATGGATGATTCTCCGTGTATGGAACTTCTTTTGATGATTGCTTAAGCAACCTTGATCGAGTCTTGCAGAGATGTGAAGAAACTAATCTTGTCTTGAATTGGGAAAAGTGCCACTTTATGGTTAATGAAGGTATTGTTTTGGGGCATAAAATTTCCGAAAGAGGTATTAAAGTTGACAAAGCTAAAGTTGATGCTATTGAAAAGATGTCGTGTCCTAAGGACATCAAAGGTATAAGAAGTTTCCTTGGTCATGCCGGTTTTTATAGGAGGTTCACTAAAGACTTCTCAAAAATTTCTAGGCCTCTGACTAATCTATTACAAAAAGATGTTCCTTTTGTCTTTGATGATGATTGTGTAGAAGCATTTGAAATACTTAAGAAAGCCTTGATTTCTGCACCTATTGTTCATGTAACATCCCAAATTTTCAATTTGGAATGTTATACATTAGATCATCATTGCATATCAAATTTTATTGCATTTTTGGTTGATCCTAGAAATTCTAAGCAACTCAAGGACCCACGGAGAGAGTTGGGGCTTTCGTTATTTTCATATTTGAGTTTTCTCAAATTTTGAAAAGATGATCATTTGGTTTTAATTATTTTCTCTTCGAATATTTCTTATATGAAAATAAAAGAGAGGGGATAAAATGACTTCTCCAAAAAAAATATTGGAGGAAAAATGTTAAAATCAAATAAGAATTTTTATTCGGAGTTTTATTGCTATATTTTTTGAATTAGGAAAAAATGCGTTTTTCAAAATTGCATTAGAGGCCCAAACAATGTTCATCTTGTCCGCTATATTTTTAGAGGACGGGGAAAATTTATTTCAGGATTTTTGGAGTCCGTTTAGTATTTCTTTTATTTGTTTTTCTGCGCGTCGGAAATTTTTATTTTAAAAAAATGAACCGACCTAACCGGGACGTGTCCGGCTAGGACTCCGACCCGGCCAGACCCTTATAAGTCGGGGGTCGGAGCCGCCTCCCGCCGTGACGTCGCCGCCCCGCGGAGCCACCGCCATCCGCCGCCGCCACCCCGTCGCCTCGCCGCCGATCCCGCCCTCCCCGCCAGAGCCGCTCGATGTCGGTAGAGCCACCGCCGTCCCGCCCGCCGAGGTAGCCGCCGCCGCCGGTTTTTGTGTGAAAACCGATCGGTTGTTTTCGAAACCCTAGATTCGTTTTATTGAATCGGTTCATTTTTTTCAGTTTAGTTAAATAGCAGACGTTTGTACGTACATTCATTTTAACGAACGATGTTAACCCATTAGCTGCAGCCAGCGGACGTTCGTTCGTTAGCCTGTTCGTCAATTTTTCTTTTTCCAGGGTTTTCCGTGATTATTTTCGATCGTGATTTCTGCCCTGATCTTCGTTTTAGTTTATCTTTTCGCTCGTTTATCGGAATCAGGCGGTTCAAGCGCCTAGATCTTCGCCTCAAAGCCCTCTTTCTTTTTAAACAACTTGAACAAGATTTTGGTACTGTAAAATTTGACTATAGTTTAGATTAGTAAACGTATCTTGTTTCTGTCGCAGTTTGAGTTTCGTTGTTCCGTTTGATTTGATTCTTTTTGCAAACCGGAGTTTTTTAGTGGAACTTTCTGGTTAGATCTCTTATTTGAGTTTTACCCGTGCTTCTAGTTGAGTGCTTATGTATGTTATTGTTTTTTTGCGATAGAGTACCCGGAGTGCGAAGCGTGCTACTACGAGTCTCTAGGTTTTGCGGATCATCAGCAAGGCAAGTAACACTTTGATCATACCTCTTTACCACCCAGTTTTATTGCCTTAGATCAACCCTCAAACAATTGCATGGTTAGGATCTGATTAACATGTGGGTTTTGGGAAGTAGATGATAAGGTAGAACCTATTGTCCTGTTTATTATCAAACCTTTGGGAGTTATTTCTACGTTATGCTTATATTGCTATGTTATGCTCATAGACGTGGTTTGGGTGAGTGTATCCATGACAGATGTGAGTGTTGTTAATTAATGGTTAACTTAAGGTGGCTACTTAAATACACATCTGGGTGGATTGCTTGAGGCACCCTGGAGTACCCAGTGGTTGTCAGGGCACCTGGAGAATCCAGTGTTGTCCTAGGATATCCCGGGGTACCCGTGTGATCATCCTACGGTTTGCCACCCAGGATCAAAGGGATCATAAGATTATTCATGCTTGAAACTTCCGTGTGCAGCCACAAGCCAATATGGGCTCTGGCATAATTGAGTAAGTTGCGTGAAGCTCTTGAAGAGGTAGACTAGCAGATGTAGTGGGTTGTAGGTGGTACTGTCTACCCAGAGTAGAGAGTTAATGCTTCAGAAAGACCGTGTCTCGAATCTCCGACCATGGATGTGTTTGAGTCTTGTGGGGAAAAGTGCGCAAACCTCTGCAGAGTGTACAAACTATTCATGAATAGCCGTGTCCCCGGTTATGGACATCTTGAGTATCTGGTTCTTGGATTATCATGCTGATCTCATCACTGTAATTTAATTTGATTGGGTTTAATGTTGATGTTTAATTGGGATTGAGTTGCAGGAACCTTCTCAATGTTTAACAACCACCATGATAGTTAAATAATTTTTTTCCCTTTATTGTAGGGAAAAATTGGCTTTATGCAAAACTATAACCATAGAGCTTTCCACCAGCCATATATGCATGTAGTGATAGCATTTATTCTGTTCATTACTCTATGTGTTACATTGCCAGCATATTACATGTGCTGACCCATTTCGGGCTGCAACATTTCATGTTGCAGACTTTTCAGACGACGAGTATGGTGCCATAGGTCGTTGTCTTTCACTCAGCTATGCCGTTGGAGTTGATGGACTCACTTTATCTTCCAAGCCTTCTACTGTTATCGTTTAGATGGCCTTAAGCCATATTATTGTAATAAGTTCTCTTTTGAGACATTCGATGTAATAAGTGTGTGACTGAAACTCTGTTATAAATCCTCAAGTACTATGCGTGTCAGCATTACCGATCCAGGGATGACACTGATGCACAGAGACTGGACTGTTTGTGGTCTGGTCGCTACAAGATGGTATCAGAGCACACGCTGACTGTAGGACACGACCACTAAGCTAAAACCATAGGTCACTCTTATCTTCTCATTTCTGACTTCTCTCCTCTTTTCTACTCTATAGGATGGTGGATGCAAGGAACATGTTCACACAACCGGATGAAGATACACCTTTTGGACGACACTTGGAGGAAGTTACTAGATACCTGAACATTGGAATACCAAGCTTCACCGGGACCTACATCGCCACTTTACCAGAAGAGGAGCGTTGGATGATTCGAGTTCAAGTACCAGGAAGGACGTTCATGCCAGTCATGGAGCCCATAGTGTCTTCCTTTGATGCACCAACCTAGAGTCTAGGAACGAGCATGGCAGCCCACATCACCATGGGATGCATTGGAGAATTTTACCACAAGGATCTCAAGGATACTATCTACCAGATTTGTGGGCGCCGAGATGAGCAATGGGAGATGATCAGCACCAGGAGGGATAGGTCCATTGCAGCTTTCATCTAGGAGTTAAACTAGCACATTCGTCTCCAGGAGAACCAGATGTGCGCAGGCATGATGGATCTGAAGAAGGCAATGACCAGGATCACGAAGCTGGGGAAGAACTCAAGTCTACACGCGATGGATATTAGGAGGAAATGATGATACTCGTGGAGAAGAATGACGATTTGACGAAGAAGCTAGGAGTATTCATGGGAGACCCCGCGCAGGAGGAGAAGACGATGATTCCATTCGTTCGGAGGACTACATCATCATTGACGACACCGACTTAGACCCTGACGATAGCGATGATGACTATGTTGATGAAGCTGGAGCGGATATCATGGAGTCTTCCACCGATTAAAACTTCTGGACGACCACCACATCAGTAGTAGTATTCCCCCATGTATATAGTATAGTCTGAGCACTTTTGTAATGATAGTTAGATCGCTTGTATGCCCTTGTGTGAATTGATTGAAGTGATATGTTTGTGTTTGTCTCATGTGCATATGGGTAGTGTTTTCCCTCTAGACCTCATTCTATTCTATTTTCTCATCTTTTCTAAACCCATCAGATGCCTCCGAGATGTGACAATGGATTTGCTTTCTCGCCGGAGCTCACTCAGTTGATCCAGCAGCAGAATACCCTGATGCAACTACTAGTCCAGAATCAGAACCAGGGGAACAACAACAACAACAACCCACCACCACCACCACCCGTTGATCACTTAGCCCGTTTCTAAGGCTGAATCCACCGGTGTTCTCTATTAGCACTGAGCCGATTGCTGCAGATGATTGGCTCCGCAAGATTGGAAGGGAGCTGACCATTGTAGGATGCACAGATGCGGAGAGAGTGCGTTTTGCCGCACATCAGCTTGATGGACCCGCAGTATCATGGTGGGAGAATTTCACAGCCACTTACCCATCGACACTGTCACATGAGACCAGTTTCAGCAGGCTTTTCGCACTGCCCATGTTTCAGCAGGAGCTATGGCCATGTAGAAGCGCGAGTTTCACAACTTGCGCTAAGGACGACACACAGTGGGCCAGTATGTGGATGATTTTAGTAAGTTAGCACGTTATGCCCCGGATGACGTCGCTATAGATGCAGCTAAGCAGGAGAAGTTTCTGGAAGGACTGAATGATGAGCTGAGCATGCAGTTGATGGTGGCAACCTTCAACAACTACCAGGAGTTGGTAGATAGAGCTCTCATGATTGAAGGGAAGCAGCAGTAGATAGACAACCGCAAGAGGAAGTATGGACAAGGGAAGTACAACTCAGGAGCTTAGCAGAGGCCCCGTTTTACCCCCAACTCGGGAAGACACATTCACCATAACCATGGAGGTCATAATTCCAATGGAGGAAGTTCGCATAACCATAGTGGCCCCAAGAATGGGAATGGGAATGGAGGAAGCAACAGTCAGAACCATTCCAACCCAGCAACACCCGCCAAGAAGGATCTAAGTCACATTACTTGTTTCAAGTGCGGGAAGAATGGACATTATGCCACAGAGTGTTATGAAGCAAAGAATGGAAATGGCAATGGAATCTCTGGGAAGAAGCCCAACCCTTTCAACAGGGGACAAGTGAACCACATTAGCGTGGAGGAGGTTGAAGCGCAGCCCGATGCAGTTATAGGTAAGTTTTTGGTTAAGTCATTTACTGCAATCGTTCTTTTTGATACTGGTGCATCGTATTCATACATATCAAGGGGATCTGTGAATAAGTATAACCTACCAACCCAAGCCCTTAGGTCACCCATGTTAGTAACCTCGCCAGGAGCAGAGCATATGGCTAGCCTATGGCGTGATCGGTTACCATTAAGGATTGGTAACTATGTGTTCCCCTCAGACCTAATAGTATTGGAGTCACAAGGACTGGATGTAATATTAGGCATGGATTGGTTATTGAAGTATGGAGGGAACATTGACTGTGCCAGTAAGTCAATCTTGCTCACCACCCCAGAAGGAAGAAGGATTAAGTATGTATCCCGGCATGTGTTGAAGAGGACTTAAGTGAATTCCTTATCAGGAGTTGTACAGGAGTGTCGGTGTACTAAGGTAGGGGTACCTCAGTACTCCGACTTGTGCACGGGCAGCCGCAGCTCCCCGCAGCTAGATCCACCAAATGCTTGCCGGAGACCATCTCCCACTCCATACCAAGCCATTCAAGAACAAAGTGTACAAGGCGAAGCTCAAGACCCGGCAAGAGGAGCTTGCCGGAAGGCCATTCGGTGCTCAAGACTACATCACTCTTGCAGATCCCGGCGAGAGGAGCTCGTCGGGAGGACTAGAAGATCACGCCACAGAAGACACACCTCGGCGCTGTATGCGTCCCGGCGAGGGACCCGGGCAGCGGCAAGTCATAGAGCCCGACAAGCACCCGGGCCCGGCAAGATCAAGACCCGGCAAGGTGCTTGCCGGGAGAGCTATACTACGTGCCGCCTCCAGCTCATCTGCCCACGTCGCCTCCGGCCTTTTCGAGAGACGCGCGGGTGGGTGGTCAGGCTGCATGAGGGGTGCGGTGGCACTCCACGGTGGTGGCCGCCGCCGTGGCAAACGGAGACGCAATGGCGGGAACTTTTGGGGCGACGGCGACGGGCATTTAATGCTCTTGTCCCCTCTCATCAAAAGTAGGTAGGATCCATTGTTCATGCCTTCGTAGCAAGACTGTTCCCGCCTTGTTCCAACTACCACCTCTTTTTACGTTTTACCCCTCTACCCTACGTTGACACTGTCGGTGACCCTTGCCCTATAAAGGAGGCCCATGCACAACGTAGAGGGGTTGGACTCTTTAGCAACTCTCACGCTCGGTGTGGCGCTCTCCGAGCTCCCGAGATCAAATACAACACAAAGCAGCAGTAGGGTTTCTGCGACCATCGCGCCCGGCTGGGTAAAATCCCGCGTGCATCGCCTCGATCGCTCTCCGCGCACCCTCCGCCTCGTGCGAACACACGAAGGGCCCGGCCCCATAGGTGCCGCGCCACCATCGCGCGACATCTCTCGGCGCGCCCGGTAGAAGCGTCGAGGTTGTCGCGGACCTGATCCGGCGTTCGCGCCGCCGTTCTTCATCAACCTCTCCGGCCGTCGGCGACTTCGCCGACAATCTGCGCCATGGCCCGAAAGCGAGAGCTTGAGGGTCGCAGACCCATCTCCGTCTTCTCCGCCGCCACCGGAGACAACGGCGGGCGGAGGAGACGCTGGAGGAAGGGTGGACACCGGCGAGGGCGTTCGCGGTGCCACCAGATCCAGGGACAGGACGGAGGACCGCGCCTCGGCCCCCGTAGATCCACGTCCGTCCCAGCATATAGCAGCCCGGCGGCGCCATACCACGAGAGGTGGAATCCGCCAGCTGGAGCAAGAGCAAGCAGGGGGCTCGCGGGACGCTCCGGACTGCCGTCCGTGCGCGAGTAAGGCGAAAAAGGTCGAGGCCGGGTTCTGCTCCCCCTAACATTGTTAGGGACCCGAGTATATCCGGCTCCTCACACCGCTCGCTCCCGCTCCCCCTCGGCCCCGGCAAGCGCCTATCCCTGGAGTGCTACGATGTCGTCGAAGGGCGCGCCATCGAGCTCTAAATCCGGCAAGGACGGCTCTGGTGCTCCATCCGACAAGCGTACCTCCTCGGGGCGCAGTAAGCCCGGCGGGGACAGCTTTGGTGTTCGTCCCGGCAAACGCGCCTCCCCGGAGTGCTGTGCTGCCGCCAAGGACACACCATTGGGCTCCACCAGCGAGCGCGAGGAAGAAGAGAAGCTAAGTCGCTCGAGCCTTCGTGCAGAGCACTCTTTTAATTTCATACTTTTATATGTTATATCCCTCGCGCGTCCGTCCTTTGTACACTAAACCCGTGCGCGGAGGAGCCTGCCTGTGGATAGTCGCACCCTTGCTTTGTTTCGAACACACTCAACGAGTTAAGAGTGAGTCGCGACCAGCTTCGCGCCCTCGTTTCGTTTCGAGTCTGCTCAACAAGTTAAGTGCGTCGCGGCTAGACGCGGCAAGGTTGCTTGCCGGAGGCGACACCAGCCAAGCGGGCTGCTGATGTTCCGCACTCAGCAAGCGTGTTGAGCACCGGCAAGTTACCTAGAAGCGTAGGGTGGAAGCACACAAAGGGTGTAGGGCAGGGGGTATAACGTGGCGAGCTATGCCGTGAAATGTCGTCCGTATGGGAGACTTGGGCGCAAGAGGAGCCAAGTCGTGGCCCAGTTGCGTACCTGTTTTGTTTCCGAGTCCGCTCAACAAACACAAGTGTGCTGCAGCACCCTTATCTTGCTTCCGAGCCGCGCTCAGCAAGTTAAGCGTCATGAATCGCCCGACAAGGTTGCTTGCGGAAGCGACACCACCAGCGGGCTGTCCTGCTGCAAGCGTGTTCGCCCCGGCAAGCTCCCCAAGAGCGTAGAGTACAAACATACGAAGGACAAAGCCCGGCATCATATTGCCTAGTCAAGATTTATATACACTTACATGTGCGTTGAGCAATTGCATATCTACCTCAGCTATTTTCATGGCTAAAATTGCAGCAACAAGGAGGAACCAAAAGATCACACCCGCGCCTGGGGCCCGGCAAGCCAGGGTCGCCGGGGGCTGCGGATGCCAAGGTTCTTCTTCGGCGAGCCAGCCTCGCTGGGGGCTGCGAGCATCGAGATTCGTCTCCGGCAAGCTAGTGTTGCGGGGCTGCGATTCAGCTAAGTTTTCCATCCTCGTCATGCATCCTCCTATGGACCGGGAAATGCGGGACTGTGTCTTTGAACGAGCGTGTCTTGTAAAACCCGTGCGTGGAGGAGCCGAGTCGTGGCTCGATTCGTGCTTGGTTTGTTTCGAGTCCGCTCAACAAACACAAGTGTGCCGCTGCACCTATCTTGCTTCCGAGCCCTTTCGGAGGTAGGCGTCATAATCGCCCGACAAGGTTGCTTGCGGAGCGACACCACCAGCGGGCTGTCCCATGCGGTTGCTAAGCGTGTTCGCCCGGCAAGCTCCCGATAGCGTAAGAACACACAAGGCACGCAATCAAGTAAAAGACTCGATCCGCAAGCTTTCCCTCTTTTCATTAAAAACATCCAGTTTAGTACAAGTCCATAGAGGATGAAAAACATGATAGAGAGGATTACAAGTTCTTAAATGCAGCTAATGCCCGAGGGCTTCAGATTAAAAAGATAAGATGCCGTGATCCTCTCCTGTTTCTCTGTTCAGAGTTCGGAGGTAGGTCAGGAGCCCCGGCAAGATAAGCTTGCGGGAGAGGAGACCCCGCAAGAGGAGCTTGTCGGGAAGGGCGAAGGCGCCTAGGAGAGCGTGGCGGTGACGCCGCCGTGCCGCAGGAGCTGCGCAAGGTGTCGGGCATGGGGAACGCATGCCCGGAGAGCCAGCGACAAGTCCCTGAAGCCCGCGGAGAGCCACGGCGCGCGAAGACCCCAAGAGAACACCCCGGGAGCCGGCCAGGAGCTTGGCGGAGTCGGAGGCGTCGGAGGCAGAGCTTGAAGACGGAGTGGTGGGACGTCGGCACGAGGGCACCTCGCCCTCGTACTCCGACTTAACGGCCTTGCCGCCGTCCCCCTCTTCCTCTTCTGCTGCCTCCCACGCCACCGCCAAGGAGACGGCCCGGGGAGTTCAGGAGCCCGCAACCCGAAGATGGGGTTGCGGTGGCCTTGAGGCAGCGGTGTCCGGCGCCTAGTCGGGCCCGCCATCCCCTCGCCGCCGCTGTCGCTCTCCTCCTCGTCACTTTCGCTCGGGAGGAGCCTTAGCTATCCGAGGAGCTGTCCACACAGCAGCGCACCGGGTTCCATAGTCGCCAAGACCTTGACGGCGAGGAGGTCACCATCCAATAACTTGAAATGGAGGTGAACCCCGCCGTCAAGCTATGGATCCGGCGAATGTCTTCCACCCTCGGTCGAAGAACATCACGCCGGGGCTGGGGACACGACACTCACCCGAGTGCCGCTGATCCCGCAGCCCCTCATCGTAGCTCCATCACGTCGGGTGGATCCGGTCCCATCGCGTCCATAAGCGGGACCGGCAGCCGGAGGCGACGGCGAGGCGCCCGCGAAGCTTGATGAAGAACTCCTGTGGTCGTCTCCGGTGTGGACCGCGCCGTGGTCGAGACGCCGGGAGACGGGGGGCACGCGTCGCCACGGCCGCTCTCCTCGACCGCCTCGGCCACGCCCTCGACCTCGTCATGCCACGCCCCTCCCTCTCCCTCTCGTGGCGGCTCTACCGCCACGGGAGCGGGGCGGGGTGGTGCGCTGCCTAAAGCGACCAGCGCCGCCACCGTCGAAGAGCCGGGATTCCCTCCTTCCATGGCGGCGGGAAGAACAGAAGATGAAGACGAAGGAGAAGTGGATGAGTGTGGCCGTTGTGCACCCTTCCGCCCTATTTAAAGGGCGAGGTGGGGCTCAACCGCCCTTCGACCAATCATGAAGCAAGGAGGCCGAGGAGCGGGCCGACTCGCCCTCTCCGCCCGTGGCGGCTCGGTCTCCCACCTTCGCCGCCCGGCCCCCATGCATGAGGGCAGCGTGGCGGCGAGCCGAGCAGCGGGTGAAGCGACCCGCTCTGCGCCACGGTCACGGGTGGATGCCTTAAAGGCTGCATCGCGCGCCCACGTCTCCCACGACGCCGCAATCGAGCGTGCCGTTTGAGGAGCGCGGATGCGAAGCAGATTCGCGCGCCATGGGCTCCAGCGTGCCGATCCTGCTTTGGGCTGGCCCAACAGCGCTTCGGCACCGTGTATGGCCCAGGCCGGGGCTCTGTCGGTGTACTAAGGTAGGGGTACCTCAGTACTCCGACTTGTGCCTGGGGCAGCCGCAGCTCCCCGCAGCTAGATCCACCAAATGCTTGCGGAGACCATCTCCCACTCCATACCAAGCCATTCAAGAACAAAGTGTACAAGGCGGAAGCTCAAGACCCGGCAAGAGGAGCTTGCCGGAAGGCCATTCGAGTGCTCAAGACTACATCACTCTTGCAGATCCCGGCGAGAGGAGCTCGTCGGGAGGACTAGAAGATCACGCCACGAAGACACACCTCGGCCAGTATGCGTCCCGCGAGGGACCCGGCAGCGGCAAGTCATAGAGCCCGACAAGCACCGGGCCCGCAAGATCAAGACCCGGCAAGGTGCTTGCCGGGAGAGCTATGCTACGTGCCGCCTCCAGCTCATCTGCCCACGCGTCGCCTCCAAATTTTTCCAGAGACGCGTGGCGGGTGGTCATCTTGCATGAGGGTGCGGTGGCACTCCACGGTGGTGGCCGCGCCGTGGCAAACGGAGACGCAATGGCGGGAACTTTTGGGGCGACGGCGACGGCATTTAATGCTCTTGTCCCCTCTGTCAAAAGTAGGTAGGATCCTTTGTTCATGCAATCGTAGCCGCCTTTGTTCCCTTGACTGTTCCAACTACCACCTCTTTTCGTTTTACCCCTCTACCCTCGTTGACACTGTCGGTGACCCTTGCCCTATAAAAGGAGGCCCATGCACAACGAGAGGGGTTGGACTCTTTAGCAACTCTCACGCTCGGTGTGGCCGCTCTCCGAGCTCCCGAGATCAAATACAACACAAAGCAGCAGTAGGGTTTTACGCGACCATCGCGGCCCGAAGCTGGGTAAAAATCCCCCGCGTGCATCGCCTCGATCTGCTCTCCGCGCACCCTCCGCCCTCGTACCGAACACACGAAGGGGCCCCGGCCCCATAGGTGCCGCGCCACCCATCGCGCGCGACAAGGAGGAAGTACCAGTCGTGAAGAATTTCCCTGATGTATTTCCAAAGGAGTTGCCAGGCATGCCACCGGATAAAGACATTGAGTTTTTGATTGAGCTTTTGCCAAGCATAGGGCGAATATCTAAGAGACCGTATCGGATGCCCGCAAAGGATTTGGAAGAAATAAAGAAGTAGATTAAGGAGTTACTTGATAAAGGCTATATTCGCCCAAGTTCGTCACCTTGGGGATCACCAGTACTTCTAGTAGAGAAGAAGGATGGATCATTGATGATGGTTGTTGATTATCGCGGATTGAATGAAGTGACGATCAAGAACAAGTACCCACTGCCGATGATCAATGATTTGTTTGACCAGTTGCAAGGAGCTAAAGTATTTTCCAAGATCGATCTGCGATCAGGATACCACCAGCTGAAGATTCGAGAGCAGGATATACCCAAGACAACTTTTACCACAAGGTACGGGCTATAAGAGTATACCGTTATGCCATTTGGTCTGACTAACGCGCCTGCATATTTCATGAACATGATGAAAAAGGTGTTTATGGAGTTTTCGTATAAGTTCGTCATGGTGTTCATTGATGACATATTGGTCTACTCGAAGAATGAAGAGGAGCATAAGGAGCATTTGCGTTTGGTACTTGGGAAGCTCAAAGAACATCAGTTATATGCCAAGTTCAGCAAGTGTGAGTTTTGGTTGAAGGAAGTTGGATTCCTCGGACATGTTATATCTGAAGAAGGAATAGCAGGAGACCCCACCAAGGTTGTTACTATGACGAATTGGGAAGCACCCACGACAGTTGGAGTGTCACATTCCTAGCCTTACCTTGCACTAGGCTAGAACTTGTCTGTTGCATCATGTTTAAATTCTTTTGAAACCTGAAATGGGGATTGCCTAAACCCTAGCATCAAAGGAATTCACTAGGTTCAACTAAAATATTTTCAGTGAGTCCAAATGGCTTTCAAAAATGTTCATCATTTCCGGAAAATGCTAGAAACCATAACCAGAGGTGTTGCACATTTTTCCATGACATATTTGGTCACTGAATTAAATCATATAGTATTTGCATTTGGGCATTTAAATGCTATAAAATATTTTTAATGCCCAAATAATCGTAAACTAAAATGTTTACTATTGGATATAATCTAAACAGTAGCCATGATTAGTTTCATGATTTTTGGAAGTGTTTAAGTATTTTTAGTAAAGCCACAAAGATTACAGAAAAATGGAAAAAACAGAAATAAAAGAGAAAGGAACTTACCTGGGCCAACCCACCTTTGCAGCCCACCTGGCTGGCCCAGGAGCTGGCCCAGCTCACCACCGCCTCCTCCCCTGTCGTCTTCCTCCCCTGCCAGGAGGATGGAGGCGCGTGCCCGCCCCGCGCCGGCCACCTCCTCCCTCCCTGCCTGCCTGGCTCCTCCCCGATGCGCCTAGACGACTCCACGGAGATGTCGAACCCCCTCGACCTCTCTCTCACTCTCCCCATGGCCCTCCTCTCCTCTGCTTCCTCTCTCCCACCCGCGCCGAGCGCCGTCGTTGCCGCCGCTCACTATTGCCGTGGCCACGGCCACTGCCTCGCCTCCCCAACATCTCCACGAGATCCGCCTCCGTCTTCTACGCCTCTACGAGGAGCCATGAGCTGCGGGACACCCTTGAACACCGTCCAAGTCGTCATCTTCAACCTCTGGCCGCTAAGATCTCCGTCGACCCTGCGCTGCCTCCGACGCACCCCCGGCCTTGTATCCGGCTCGGATGGATCCGCTATGAGCTCCTGCTGCTTCTCCTGTGCTCGCCCCCTCCGTTCCCGTCCCCTAGCTCTGTCTTCCACCACGGCCAAAGCTCGCCGCCACCGTGCCACGTCGCCATTGTGGCCAGAGCCATAGTGGCTCGAAGCCGAGCACACTACTGTGCTCCACACCTTACCAGGAGCACGTAGTGATACGTATCCATCGTATCTATAATTTTTGATTGTTCCATGCCAATATTCTTCAACTTTCATATAATTTTGGAAACTTTTTATATTATTTTCGGGACTAACATATTGATCCAGTGCCCAGTGCCAGTTCCTGTTTGTTGCATGTTTGATGATTCATAGAAACCCAATATCAAACGGAGTCCAGACGGGATAAAAATGGACGGAGAATTATTTTGGAATATTTGTGATTTTTGGGAGGAAAAATCAACGCGAGACGGTGCCCGAGGGGCCACAAGATAGGGGGCGGCCCAGGGAGGCAGGCGCGCCCTGGACCCTCCTGGGGCCCCCATAAGGCGGTTGACGCTCTTCTTTTGCCGCAAGAAAGACAATTTTATGAGAAAGATCTGGGTGAAAGATTCACCCCAATCGGAGTTACGGATCTCCGGATATAAAATAAACGGTGGAAGGGCAGAATATGGGAACGTAGAAACAGAGAGAGATAGAGAGACAGATCCAATCTCGGAGGGGCTCTCGCCACTCCCACGCCATGGGAGACAAGGACCAGAGGGGAAACCCTTCTCCCATCTAGGGATAAGGTCAAGGAAGAAGAAGAAGGGGGGCTCTCTCCCCCTTGCTTCCGGTGGCGCTGGAACGCTGCCGGGGGCCATCATCATCACCGCGATCTACACCAACACCTCCGCCATCTTCACCAACATCTCCATCACCTTCCCCCATCTATATCCAGCGGTCCACTCCCCCACAACCCGCTGTACCCTCTACTTGAACATGGTGCTTTATGCTTCATATTATTATCCAATGATGTGTTGCCATCCTATGATGTCAGAGTAGATTTTCACTGTCCTATTGGTGATTGATGAATTGCTATGATTGGTTTGAGTTGCATGTTTTATTATTGGTGCTCTCCGTGTTGCGCAAGCGTGAGGAATCCCTGCAGTAGGGTTTGCAATATGTTCATGATTTGCTTATGGTGGGTGGTGTGAGTGTGTAGGATCGAAAGTATGTCTAGAGGGGGGGTGATTAGACTACTTGACAATATAAAAATTCTGCCTTTTGACAAAGAACAGTTTTTGGCAGATTCACAATTATGATCAAGTCAAGCATCACCCTACACATGCAATTCTAGAGTATAGGCAGCGGAAAGTAAATTGCACATGTAGTAAAGAGAGGTGGAGAAGAGCAAACGCAATTTTGGAGACGCGGTGATTTTTCTCGTGGTTCCGATAGGTGGTGGTATCGTACTTCCACGTTGATGGAGACTTCAACCCACGGAGGGTAACGGCTGCGAGAGTCCACGGAGGGCTCCACCCACGAAGGGTCCACGAAGAAGCAACCTTGTCTATTCCATCATGGCCTACGCCCACGGAGGGCTAGCCTTACTCGGGGTAGATCTTCACGAAGTAGGCGATCTCCTTGCCCTTACAAACTTCTTGGTTCAACTCCACATCTCGACGGAGGCTCCCAAGCGACACCTAACCAATCTAGGAGGCACCACCCTCCAAAAGGTAATAGATGGTGTTGATGATGATGAACTCCTTGCTCTTGTGCTTCAAATGATAATCTCCCCAACACTCAACTCTCCTCACTGATTTGGCTATGGTGGAAGAAAGGATTGAGTGGAAAGCAACTTGGGAAGGCTAGAGATCAAGCTTCATATGGTGGGAGTGGAGCAACTTGATCTCAACACAAGGGTAGGTAGTTCTCTTCTCAGAAATGTAAGGTAGGAGTGGTAGTTCTTTCGATGGCTCTCTCCACGAATGAAGAGGGGTGGAGGGTATTTATAGCCTCCACACAAAATCCAACCGTTACACACATTTGAGCAATCTCGGTGGGACCGAAGTTGACAACTCGGAGAGACCGAAAGTTCAAATAATGTGAACGTTGGGATTTTCGGTGGGACCGAAAATACAATCTCGGTTAGTCCGATTCGTGCAATGATAAGAGCAAGCCAATTTCGGTGGGACCGACTTCATCATCTCGGTGACACCGATTTGATGACAGAAGGTTACAGAAGCTTGGCAACTCATTTTTCGGTGAGACCGAGTTCAGAATCGGAAAATCCGAGTTTTCTAGGGTTTGGCTTTATGGCTGAGGTGGTTCATCTCGGTGTGACTGAGTTTGGAATATCGGTGGGACCGAGATTACTTATGAGTGTATATGGCAGTGAAAGTTGCTGATAGTTTAGGAGATGTATCACTAAGCACTTGAGCAACGGATCATCATCATAACCTCACCCCTTTTAATAGTATTGGCTTTCCTATGGACTCAATGTGATCTTGGATCACTAAACCAAAAATGGAGTCTTGAGCTTTTGCCAATGCTTGCCTTAGCATTTTGAGGGTCCACTTCTTGAGTCCTTGCCATACCCATATCACCGAACTTTCTGAAATGATTCTCAAGTAACTATTAGTTCAATGATATATATGTTGTTATTAATTACCAAAACCACCCGGGGATTAGTTGCACTTTCAATCTCCCCCTTTTTGGTAATTGATGACAACATATAGATCAAAGCTTCGACAAAGGATATAATCAATGAATAATATCGTCGCTTTGAGAAGTATGTGATAAGTAAGAGCTCCCCCTAAATTTGTGCATTATTTAAGATTTGCGTTTGAATGCAAATGCACAATCGATTAGGATCATGGGTCACTCTTCCATGTCACATACATCTTGGTGGAGCGCACAAAATGATAAGAATGAACAGCATGCACCCAATCACCAAGACATGAGTAAATGGTCATACAAGATAGGAATGGCATATGATAAGCATTAAGCACACATTAAAGCATAGTACGACCAAGCACTCATTAAGGTAGAATGAAGCGTAGTATCAAACACAATCGAATGTCTCAAAACCAAAAGTATCTCAAAGAAACCGCAAAAGAACGAAAGAGCAAAAGCGCAAAGACAACATCACTCTCTCTCTCGAAGTCCTACGATCTATACAATTTCTCCCCCTTTGGCAACAAGTTACCAAAAAGTTCGAAAAAGCATAGAGCTAGGCGTCACTTGGGGACTCTGCTGGCGGCTCCCGTTTGGGTTGATGTCGGAGTGGATATGACAAGATCGGCGAAGACTTCAGGTGATGTCTGGCTTTGGAGGAGTGGTCACTTTGGAGCTGGAGCTGTAGCAACCGATGGAACTGTGGAGGTCTTTGAAGTCGTAGTCCCGGTGTCGATCCTTTGGAATAGCAGTGATCGGGTCTTGTGGGAACCGGAGCGATCTGTTGATAAGCATCTGGACTAAGTCATCCTGCATCTCACGCATAAGCTCTTCCTTCTCCCGCTTTGCTTCCTCAATATCGCCTCAAGCTTGTTGACATCACTTGCACTTTAGTCGACTTCACATCCAGGCGTGGATCTTGTCTTCAACAATCCTCTCTAGGCTCTCCCGAGACTGCATAATGCTGGCCAGCGTTGTTCAATCCTTTGGGTAGCTTCAAGAATCTGCTCTCCAAACTCTTTGGTTTAGCTGCTGCTGCTGCTTTGCTTCCTTGTCGACTTTGGCTTTCTTGGCAGCTTCGATCTTGGCTTGACCTTCAACTGATGTTGGATCCTCCTAATCCATCACAACAACATTGTCCTCATGCTCTGGCTGCAGTGGTAAATGTTCTCTATCCAACAAGAATGTGCCCGTGCCAAACTTGGCATTGATAAGCATCTGAATCTGCGGGGCAAATCCACACGACCTTTTCTGGTCAGCTGCAATCCTCTTAATGGTCTCAACCATCAAGTCCATCACCTTGAAAGGTGCTTTCTCATCAAGTATATGCAGCATGTTGATAGAGTATCCTCTGATCATGCGATGATCTCCAGACTTGGGCATCAAGGTATGCCTCAGAATAGTATTAGTGGTAGGTAGGCCTGCCTGGAGATAGTAGACTGAGCCGAGCTTCCAGATTCCCAAATCCTTTGCTGGAACCTCTTTGTACATGTTCTTCATGGATTCATGGTTCTTCTTTGGAATCCCATATACATCAATATCATCATCTCGTTGCACTGGAGCATTCAGAATTTCTGCCCATTCTTCAACAGAAGAAGAGTACCTTTGACCTTCAGTCATCCACACAATCTTTCCATCAGGGTAGAAGTGAGCTGTGGCATAGAATTGCATTATCATCTCATCGTTCCAACTGGTCAATTTCTGACCTACAAAGTCTGCAACATCACAAGCAGTGAAACTTTCATGCACATGTGGAAAGAAATCTCTGTGCTCTTCGCTGTCAATGTACTTCCAGTCAACGTATCGAGTGTCTGCGACTATGGGATTCTTATCCATCAGCACGGTCTCATAGAAGTCCTGCTGCTCTCTGGTGTGAAATCTGGGATCTACAGCAGTTCTTCTCCTCACGGCATATGGGTCAGATTGTCTCCATAGCCTGAGACCTCTATCTTTCCTTGCCTTCATATCCTCAGCTTGAGGATGAGCTTCATTATGTAGTGGCAGTTTTTGACGAAGTTTCAGCAAAACTGGTGCTTCATCGTATGACACAGCTGGTGGCACATCATCCTTGTTCTTTTCAGACGCTGGAATGTTTCTGACGGTCTTCTTGGGCTTGGCAGCAGGCTTTGCTGGAGCTGCCTTAGCTGGAGCAGATTGCTTGGGCTTTGAAGTGGCTCCAGCCTTAATGGCATCACCCATGAGCTTCTGCTTCTAAGGAGTAGGCTGGGGTGCTTCCTCATCCTCATCCTCTTCTGCTGCTGCATCATGCACTATCCTCTTTCTCTTGGAGGTTTTCTTCACTTTGCTTGCAGTTGCCTCTCCCAAATTTAGCTTCTTAGCAACAGTTGATTGCTTGACTTTGCTGGTGCCCTTCTTAGTTTGTTGACCTTGTTGCTCTTTGGCAACAACCTTCCTTTTGGGCTTTGAGGTGACCTCTTCCTCAACAACGAAATCTGAGTCTTCATCATCTGAGTTCCTCTTCTTTCTAGCTCTGGTGGCTGCAGGAGGTAAGCCACTTGGTGTACTCCTCTCACCATCATCTGATGAGCTGCTAGGATCAGGACTAGTGCCTGCCTCTGGAATATCTGCAATGGGTGTCTCTGACCTGTTCTGGCTGTCACCGGCATCGACATGGTGACAACTTTGTGAATAGATAAGGTGTAGGCGAGTAGAAGAGTCATCACAAATGCGAAGTTTTGCAAAAAATGAGTTCAAATTCTAGTATTAGGTTTTCACGAAAGACATTTCGGTCGATCCGAGTTTAAAATTCGGTGAATCCGAAGTGTTCAACAGGAGCGTGGCACACCACTTTCAGTTTGACCGAAGTGGGTTTCGGTCCTGCCGAAAACACTAGGGTTTCACAGAATTGTCATTTTGGTCACACCGATTTTGCACAACTCGGTTGGACCGAAGGGTGCAGTGCAATGGCCATAGGCCAAATCGGTCATACCGAAACTGTAAAATCGGTCTCACCGAGATGTGTTCGGCGGAAACCTAACCCTAAAACTTTTACTCGAATCTAGTCCAAACGAACTAATCTGGTGTACAGGAAGATTTCAATCGTGGCAAGATACTAGGCAAACCAAACGTGCATTGAATCGGAGATGGGAGCACGAGTGGGATCAAAACTCACCCTAACTTGGTGGAGTTTTTCTACGGCGGCAACGGCGCGGAGAAGATGTCCGTTGACGGCGGCGGAGACCTGCGGCAAGGCGCCTGGCGGCAGCGGCGACGATCCGGAGACCAAGGCGGCGGTAGCAAGGTGTGGGGCAAAACGTTTGAAGTAGAAATCAGCGCGCGCGCCCTCGGAGTATATATACCCCTTCATCATCGGTGGGACCGAGTTGTAAAACTTCGGTGGCACCGAGATGGATAACTGCTAGGCGATTATGCAATTGATCACGCCGAAAATCACAACTCGGTTTCACCGAGGTGAAAACCTAGATCAGTCTAAATGCTTTCGGTTCGACCGAGTTTGAGTGAGTTGGTCTGACCGAAATCAATTAGAAGGTTTTGGAAGTTAGCCCTTGACGGATCGGTAGCTCCGAGTGCTCCTCACTCGGAGGGTCCGAAAATGACTTGTTCAAAATTTGTGATGTAAGCATGAATAGAATTTGAGACAAGAAAGCATAGATAGCTAGGGGAGGTACTTAGGCATTCTTGTCCATCCATTTGGTCAGAAAAATCAAAACGACCAAAACAACAAATGGATGTCCTCGAATGGATAAAATCATGCACCCAACATGCTCACACAATAAGATAGCAATTGAAATATGTGTCAAACATGCACAACCAAAACTCTAGCTACTATCACACAATTTGTCGATGACTAGGTCATCTTTATATGAGTATATTGACTTAGGAGCGAAATGAGAACATTTGATCATAGGTCATACTCATCGTTTAAGCACAAGTGGGGTTACCACTTTTACATAAAGCATTGATGTGTTCACATCATTTGAAGATGCTTTAGCTCAATTTTTAGAGCAAAGCTCCCCCTAGATGTGAGAACCCTTTTAAAGGGTCAAACTAACCTTGGGTTGTCGTAGAAGACTTCATGTAGATGTTGAAGATGTGGATGCTCAATGTTGATGAAGACCATCAAGAGTTGGGAGCAATCCTTTGGATTCGGGCACTTTCAATACCTACATGGGTTAGTCCCACAAGGAACAAACAAGGATATCCATGGACATAGATTGAAGTTCACAATAGATGATGTCCATGAAAGCAATGATTACCTTGTCCCTTGACTTGCCAACAAGAGGGTTTGTGACTCCATGAACTAGTGCACGATGTGGAAGTTGATTGCACAAGTTTTTGCCAAAGTGAATGTGAGTGAAGTATGTTGGCGGAGTCACCCTCAAGAACTTTCTAGTTCTTCTTCTTCGGGATCCACATCATCTTGATGGGAATCCTTGGGGTTGTAGTTGAGCTTGACGAAGTAGAACTTGACGTTTCCTTGGGAACCCACTTGACCATGGCTTGAGGTGCTTCAACAAATGCATCAATCTCCTCTTGAAGCTTGTCCTTGCCTTTTAGCTTGTGGTCTTGTGGTGGAAGGTCATCTTGTGCTTGTTCCACATTGGAAGAAGTAGGATCATACTTCTCCTTTTGAAGAACAAACTGTGGAGTAGGATATTGACCTTCTTCCCATTCAACACCCTCGGCGTTGAACTTTCGCTCAAAACCAATTCCTTGATTCTAATGGTGCCTTCCTTGCTTGAGAACAATTTCCTCAAAGTTCTTGCTTCCGGCAAGGCTCTTGTAGACACCTTTCTCTGTAATCCCTTTCAATAAACTATTTTCTTGCTCAAGTGTAACTTGGCTTGAAACATTGTTAGTGGAATCAAGAGAACTACTAGAAGCAACAATATTGGATTTAGCATGGTTATTGTTACTACTAGATGAAGAATTTTTCTTATGCTTGTCATGCTTAGTTTTAATGGGTGGCAAGAAATTAGACAAGAGAAGTCGTTTGGCAAGATATGATGAACTCTTCTTTCGAAGATCGTCATTGATTGCTTTTAGAAACTCATGTTCTTGCTCTAGAGTGAGCTTCTCGAAGCGTAGCTTCTCATGAGATCTTAGGAGCTCTCTATGATCTTCTTGAGTTGTTTCATGAGCTAACTTAAGAGTGTTTAGTTCTTTAGTTAGACGCTCAATCTCCTTCATAGCATTGTCATTCGACTCTTCTCGACTATAAAGACTACTAGCATGTTCATCGTTACTAGGTTCATCGGATTTATCAAGCAAGAGCTCATCTTCACCAAGCAAGTCATCCTCATCACTATTGAAGTCAATGAATTCAGGGTGTGATACCTTGGGGCCTTTAGCCATGAAGCATCTTCCAATTCCCTCATTTGGTGAATCAAATAAGTCGAGGAGTTGGAGTTGGAGGATACGAGAGCAAGACCGCAACACCTTCATCTTGATGTAGTCGGAGTTGGAGTGATAGCTTCCTTCGGATTGATTGTCGGAGTCGGAGCCGGAGACCCATTCACCTACATGAGCTTGATGTTTTCTTCTTGTGTAGCTCCTTGATGACTTGTCTTTCCTCTCTGAATCCTTGCTTCTCCGAGAGGGTCTTCGTTCATAACGATCATCTCTACTCCTTCTCTCTTTTCGAGGTGACTCATCTCTTGAGCTTCTTCTTCTTGGAGATTCTTCTCTTCTCTTGTGGGGAGCCGTACACTCATTTGAGTAGTGTCCGGTCTTCCACAATTGTAGCAGCTTCGATCACGACTAGAAGATCTCTTTTCATCATATGATCTAGACTTTGAGCTTCTCTCTTTGCTTCTATTCTTGTAGAATTTGTTGAAGTTCTTGACCATTAGGCTTATCTCTTCATTGGAAACTAGCTTGTCACTTGAGGTTGTGGGAGCATCACTTGTAGCTTTGTAAGCACCACTTGACTTGTTGTGAAGCTCTTCCTTATCCTTAAGTGTCATCTCATGAGCAACAATTCTTCCAATGACTTGGTTGGCTTGAGATTCTTGTAGTTTGGCATCATTTGGATCAAAGTGCACACGGTGTCATACTTTCCATCCAAAGCTCTGAGAATCTTCTTGATGATGAATCGGTCGGTCATTTCTTCGCTTCCTAAGCCGGCAATCTCATTTGTGATGAAAGCAAGCCTAGAGTACATTTCAGCGACTCCTTCACCTTCCTTCATCTTGAACTTGTCAAGTTGACCTTGAAGAACATCTAGCTTTGATTCCTTCACGGACTCGGTACCTTCGTGCATTTCAACCAAAGTATCCCAAATCTCTTTTGCATTCTCAAGACGGCTAATTTTGTTGAACTCCTCGGGACACAAGGCATTGAAGAGAATGTCACAAGCTTGAGCATTGTTTTGCAACATCCGCAATTCTTCCGTTGTAGCTTCGCGATCCGGAACTTTTCCTTCCTCGAAGAATTCACCTTGCATACCAACACAAATAATGCCCCATGCGGCTGGGTTATGGCCAAGAATATGCATTTTCATTTTATGCTTCCAACTAGCAAAATTTGTACCATCAAAGTAAGGACCTCTATGAAAATTACCCTCACTAGACGCCATACTCTCCTAGGTTGTGAAACCAAGCTTATGGAGTCCAATGCAATGGAAACCAATACAATGGAGACCAAAGCTCTGATACCACTTGTAGGATCGAAAGTATGTCTAGAGGGGGGTGATTAGACTACTTGACAATATAAAAATTCTGCCTTTTGACAAAGAACAGTTTTTGGCAGATTCACAATTATGATCAAGTCAAGCATCACCCTACACATGCAATTCTAGAGTATAGGCAGCGGAAAGTAAATTGCACATGTAGTAAAGAGAGGTGGAGAAGAGCAAACGCAATTTTGGAGACGCGGTGATTTTTCTCGTGGTTCCGATAGGTGGTGCTATCGTACTTCCACGTTGATGGAGACTTCAACCCACGGAGGGTAACGGCTGCGAGAGTCCACGGAGGGCTCCACCCACGAAGGGTCCACGAAGAAGCAACCTTGTCTATTCCATCATGGCCTACGCCCACGGAGGGCTAGCCTTACTCGGGTAGATCTTCACGAAGTAGGCGATCTCCTTGCCCTTACAAACTTCTTAGTTCAACTCCACATCTCGACGGAGGCTCCCAAGCGACACCTAACCAATCTAGGAGGCACCACCCTCCAAAAGGTAATAGATGGTGTTGATGATGATGAACTCCTTGCTCTTGTGCTTTAAATGATAATCTCCCCAACACTCAACTCTCCTCACTGATTTGGCTGTGGTGGAAGAAAGGATTGAGTGGAAAGCAACTTGGGAAGGCTAGAGATCAAGCTTCATATGGTGGGAGTGGAGCAACTTGATCTCAACACAAGGGTAGGTAGTTCTCTTCTCGTAAATGTAAGGTAGGAGTGGTAGTTCTTTCGATGGCTCTCTCCACGAATGAAGAGGGGTGGAGGGTATTTATAGCCTCCACACAAAATCCAACCGTTACACACATTTGAGCAATCTCGGTGGGACCAAAGTTGACAACTCGGTGAGACCGAAAGTTCAAATAATGTGAACGTTGGGATTTTCGGTGGGACCGAAAATACAATCTCGGTTAGTCCGATTCGTGCAATGATAAGAGCAAGCCAATTTTGGTGGGACCGACTTCATCATCTCGGTGACACCGATTTGATGATGTATGTTCTGAAGCTTGGCAACTCATTTTTCGGTGAGACCGAGTTCAGAATCGGAAAATCCGAGTTTTCTAGGGTTTGGCTTTATGGCTGAGGTGGTTCATCTCGGTGTGACTGAGTTTGGAATATCGGTGGGACCGAGATTACTTATGAGTGTATATGGCAGTGAAAGTTGCTGATAGTTTAGGAGATGTATCACTAAGCACTTGAGCAACCAGATCATCATCATAACCTCACCCCCTTTTAATAGTATTGGCTTTCCTATGGACTCAATGTGATCTTGGATCACTAAATCAAAAATGGAGTCTTGAGCTTTTGCCAATGCTTGCCTTAGCATTTTGAGGGGTCCACTTCTTCAGTCCTTGCCATACCCATATCACTGAACTTTCTGAAATGATTCTCAAGTAACTATTAGTTCAATGATATATATGTTGTTATTAATTACCAAAACCACCCGGGGATTAGTTGCACTTTCAGAGTGACAGAAGCACAGACTCGAGTAAGTAGGTTGTTTGCGTATGGGATAAAGGGGACTTGATGCTTTAATGCTATGGTTGGGTTTTACCTTAATGGATCTTTAGTAGTTGCGGATGCTTGCTAGAGTTCCAATCATAAGTGCATATGATCCAAGAAGAGAAAGTATGTTAGCTTATGCCTCTCCCTCAAATAGAATTGCAATAGTGATTACCGGTCTAAGTTATCAATTGCCTAGGACAAATAACTTTCTCGTAACAAAAAGCTCTCTACTAATATTTACTTTATTGCATCTTTATCTAAACAGCCCCTACATTTTATTTACGTGCTCTTTATTATCTTGCAAACCTATCCAATAACACCTACAAACTACTTCTACTTTCATACTTGTTCTAGGTAAAGCGAACACTAAGCGTGCGTAGAGTCGTATCAGTGGCAGATAGGATTTGAGGGAATATTTGTTCTACCTTTAGCTCCTCGTTGGGTTCGACACTCTTACTTATCGAAAGAGGCTACAATTGATCCCGTATACTTGCGGGTTATCAAGACCTTTTTCAGGCGCCATTGCCGGGGATTCATAGCGTGGGGTGAATATTCTCGTGTGTGCTTGTTTGCTTTATCACTAAGTAATTTTTATTTGCTATTCTAAGTTGTTCTCTATCTTTAGTTATGGGTAGGAAGCGCAAAATACCAAAAAAATTAGCTGTACCTACTACACCAATGGTTGAAGAACCACTCAAAATCTATCACACTCTTGAAGCCTTTTACTTGGATCATCTTCGATCCCTTTGTGCTCGTGCTGAAACCCCAACTAGCTTAGTTGTGGTCAAATCTTTAGATGAGCATGCTTGTTATGTGAGACACCGTATATCTGAAAAAGGGAAACTTTTACTAGATCAAATTCATCGTTTGCAATGCTATGCTAGGAATTTGTGTGAAATTTATGATGTTACTTGTTGTTATGAAAACCCTAAGAAACACCTTCCCTACCAATGTGAGTTTATTGATAATGGAATCGTATCTTCGTATGCTAAGGGTGTTTATAATTACTATGATGTTCAACAAATTGAAGAATTTGTTGCTTTTAAGGGTGCTTATGAAATTGCTTCTTTGATTGAAAAGTATGATGCTTCTCTCTACAAATCTGAAAATTTTGCCATACTTGAATATTGTTATGATAATTATGCTTCTAATGCCTATGTTAAACTATATATTGAGAAATTCTCCGCTGTCCAAGAAGAGACTAATATTTTACAGGAAGCTATGGAAGAAGAAATTGATGAAACTGTGAGCTCATTGGATGAAAAAGATGATGAGGAGAGCAAAGAACAAAAGGAGGAAGAGCGGATTAGCTACCCGTGCCCACCTACTAATGAGAGTAACCCTCCAACTCATACATTGTTTAATTCCCTTTCGTGCTTACCGAAGGATGATTGCTATGATGATTGTTATGATGCCGTTGATTCTCTTGAAATATCCCTTTTTGATGATGTTTGCTATGCTTGTGGCCAAGATGCCAATATGAATTATGCTTATGGAGATGAACTTGGTATAGTTCCCCATGTTAAACATGAAATTTTTGCTATTGCACCCACGCATGATAGTCCTATTATCTTTTTGAATTCTCCAAACTACACTATATCGGAGAAGTTTGTGCTTATTAATAATTATATTGATGGGTTGACTTTTACCATTGCACATGATAATTTTGATGAATGCAATATGCATGTGCTTGCTGCTCCTACTTGCAATTATTATTAGATAGGGACTATATCTCCACCTCTCTATGTTTCCAATATGATAAAATTGCAAGAAACTGCTTATACTATGCATTGGCCTTTACTATGTGTGCATGAATTGTTCTTTTATGACATGCCGATGCATAGGAAGAGAGTTAGATTTCGTTGTTGCATTATATATGTTACTTTGTTCTCACTACTAAATTACAAATCATTGTTAATTAAAATTGGCTTTGATATACCTTGGGATCCGGGTGGATCCATTACTTGAGCACTATATGCCTAGCTTAATGGCTTTAAAGAAAGCGCTGCCAGGGAGACAACCCGGAAGTTTTAGAGAGTCTTCTATTTCTGTTGAGTGTTTTATATAGTCTAAAAACAAAAAAAATAAAGAGGGGAACCCAAAACCTTTCAAAAAGGAAAGTGAAAGTGAGAGAGACAAGCATTGTTGAAGTGGGGGAGCTCCTTGAACTTTGTTCATGCTCATGGAAACTTTGTGAATCTTAATTACAGAAACTTTTCATCAAAAATAATTATCCCCTTGTACAATTCCATTGTATTATAAAAATAATGTGCCAAGGTTTGCCTTTAGGATGTTTACAATGCTTGTTGGTTTGTATGGTGCAGGACAGAAACTTTGGCTGTAGTGCGCGCTTTTACATTTTGAACTAGAACGTCAAACGGTTCTGATTCTTTTTGCACTGTCTTTATGTACAAATTTTTTATTTTACTAATTTTGGTAGAATTTTTGGGGAACTAGAAGTATGGTGAATGTTCAGATTGCTACAGACTGTTCTGTTTTTGACAGATTCTGTTTTTCATGCATAATTTGCTTGTTTTGATGAATCTATCAATTTATATCAGTGGATTAAGCCATGGAAAAGTTATATTATAGTATACACAATGCGAAAACAAAATATGAATTGGTTTGCAACAATACTTAGAGTAGTGATTTGCTTTATTATACTGACGGATCTTACCGAGTTTTCTGTTGAAGTTTTGTGTGGATGAAGTGTCTAATCGAGGAGGTCTCGATATGAGGAAAAGGAAGAGAGGCAAGAGCTCAAGCTTGGGTATGCCCAAGGCACCCCAAGTAAATATTCAAGGAGACTCAAGCGTCTAAGCTTGGGGATGCCCCGGAAGGCATCCCCTCTTTCTTCAACAAGTATCAGTATGTTTTCGATTCGCTTGCTCATGCGATATGTGCAAGTCTTGGAGCATCTTTTGCATTTAGTTTTCACTTTTCTTTTATGCACCATGCTGGTATGAGATAGTCCTTGGTTGATTTGTAGAATGCTCATTGCACTTCACTTAAATCTTTTGAGTATGGCTTTATAGAATGCTTCATGTGCTTCACTTGTATCATTTGAAGTTTGGATTGCCTGTTTCTCTTCACGTAGAAAACCGCCATTTGTAGAATGCTCTTTTGCTTCACTTATATTTGTTAGAGCGTGGGCATATATTTTGTAGAAAGAATTAAACTCTCTTGCGTCACTTATATCTATTTAGAGAGATGACAGGAATTGGTCAATCACATGGTTAGTCATAAAATCCTACATAAACTTGTGGATCACTGAATATGATATGTTTGATTCCTTGCAATAGTTTTGCGATATAGTGATGATAATATGTGGGAGGTACTAGTAGATGGTTGTGTTTAGTAAGGATGTTGGTGTTAAGGTTTGTGATTCCCGAAGCATGCACGTATGGTCTACTAACTATGTAACCAAATTGTCGCGCATTGTATTTTGATTGTTTATCTTTGCGTGAAGGTCGGGGGCGCGCGATGGTTAACTCCTACCAACCTCCCCCCTAGGAGCATGCACATAGTACTTTGTTTCAAGGGCTAATAAATTTTTGCAATAAGTATGTGAGTTCTTTATGACTAATGTTGAGTACATGGATTATACACACTCTCACCCTTCCATCATTGCTAGCCTCTTCGGTACCATGCATTGCCCTTTCTCACCTCGAGAGTTGGTGCAAACTTTGCTGGTGCATCCAAACCCCGTGATACGATACACTCTATCACACATAAACCTCCTTATATCTTCCTCAAAACAGCCACCATACCTACCTATCATGGCATTTCCATAGCCATTCCGAGATATATTGTCATGCAACTTCCATCATCATCATATACATGACTTGAGCATTCATTGTCATATTGCTTTGCATGATCGTAAGATAGCTAGCATTATGTTTTCATGGCTTGTCCCTTTTTTGGTGTCATTGCTATGCTAGCTCATTGCACATCCCGGTACACCACCGGAAGCATTCATATAGAGTCATATCTTTGTTCTAGTATCGAGTTGTAATATTGAGTTGTAAGTAAATAAAAGTGTGATGATCATCATTATAGAGCATTACCCCATGAAAAAAAGAGGCCAAATAATCCTAAATAAAAAAAGGGGGCCAAGGAAGCCCGCAAAAAAAAGAAAAAAAAGAAAAAAAGAAAAGGGGCAATGTTACTATCCTTTTACCACACTTGTGCTTCAAAGTAGCACCATGTTCTTCATATAGAGAGTCTCTTATGTTTTCACTTTCATATACTAGTGGGAATTTTCATTATAGAACTTGGCTTGTATATTCCAACGATGGGCTTCCTCAAATGCCCTAGGTCTTCATGAGCAAGCAGGTTGGATGCACACCCACTTAGTTTTCAGTTTGAGCTTTCATACACTTATAGCTCTAGTGCATCTGTTGCATGGCAATCCCTACTCCTCGCATTGACTTCAATTGATGGGCATCTCCATAACCCGTTGATTAGCCGCGTCGATGTGATACTTTCTCCCTTTTTGTCTTCTCCACATAACCTCCACCATCATATTCTATTCCACCCATAGTGCTATATCCATGGCTCACGCTCATGTATTGCATGAGAGTTCAAAAAGTTTGAGAATACTAAAGTATGAAACAATTGCTTGGCTGACACCGGGATAGGCATGAGGGGTACCTTGTGTTAAGGAAAGGGAGCATACAAGACTATATGATTTTGTAGGGATAACGTTCTGAAGCATTGATATTTTGAAAGACATGATTGTTTGTTGGGATGCCCTAAGTATTATTGTTTTTATGTCAAATGATAGACTATTGCCTTGAATCACTCGTGTCTTAATATTCATGCCATGATTAGACATATGATCAAGATTATGCTAGGTAGCATTCCACATCAAAAATTATCTTTTTATCATTTACCTACTCGAGGACGAGCAGGAATTAAGCTTATGGATGCTGATATGTCTCCATCGTATCTATAATTTTTGATTGTTCCATGCCAATATTCTTCAACTTTCCTATACTTTTGGCAACTTTTTATATTATTTTCAGGAATAACATATTGATCCAGTGCCCAGTGCCAGTTCCTGTTTGTTGCATGTTTCATGTTTCACAGAAACCCAATATCAAACGAAGTCCAAACGGGATAAAAATGGACGGATAATTTTTTTGGAATATTTTTGATTTTTGGGAGGAAAAATCAACGCGAGACGGTGCCCGAGGGGGCCACGAGACAGGGGGCGCGCCCCAGGGAGGCAGGCGCGCCCTGGACCCTCCTGGCCCCCCATAAGGCGGTTGACGCTCTTCTTTTGCCGCAAGAAGTCTAATTTTAGGAGAAAGATCTGGGCGAAAGATTCACCCCAATCGGAGTTACGGATCTCCGAATATAAAAAAATGGTGGAAGGGCAGAATCTGGGAACACAGAAACAGAGAGAGACAGAGAGACAGATCCAATCTCGGAGGGGCTCTCGCCCCTCCCACGCCATGGGAGCCAAGGACCATAGGGGAAACCCTTCTCCCATCTAGGGAGAAGTTCAAGGAATAAGAAGAAGAAGAAGGGGGGCTCTCTCGCCCTTGCTTCCGGTGGCGCTGGAATGCTGCCGGGGGCCATCATCATCACTGCAATCTACACCAACACCTCCGCCATCTTCACCAACATCTCCATCACCTTCCCCCATCTATATCTAGCGGTCCACTCTCCCGCAACCTGCTGTACCCTCTACTTGAACATGGTGCTTTATGCTTCATATTATTATCCAATGATGTGCTGCCATTCTATGATGTCTGAGTAGATTTTTGTTGTCCTATCAGTGATTGATGAATTGCTATGATTGGTTTGAGTTGCATGTTTTATAATTGGTGTTGTTCTATGGTGCTCTCGGTGTTGCGCAAGCGTGAGGGATCCCCGATGTAGGGTTTGCAATATGTTCATGATTTGCTTATGGCGGGTGGCGTGAGTGACAGAAGCACAGACCCGAGTAAGTAGGTTGTTTGAGTATGGGATAAAGGGGACTTGATGCTTTAATGCTATGGTTGGGTTTTACCTTAATGAATCTTTAGTAGTTGCGGATGCTTGCTAGAGTTCCAATCATAAGTGCATATGATCCAAGAAGAGAAAGTATGTTAGCTTATGCCTCTCCCCCAAATAGAATTGCAATAGTGATTACCGATCTAAGTTATCGATTGCCTAGGGACAAATAACTTTCTCGTAACAAAAAGCTCTCTACTAATATTTACTTTATTGCATCTTTATCTAAACAGCCCCTACATTTTATTTACGTGCTCTTTATTATCTTGCAAACCTATCCAATAACACCTACAAAGTACTTCTAGTTTCATACTTGTTCTAGGTAAAGCGAACACTAAGCGTGCGTAGAGTCGTATTAGTGGCAGATAGGATTTGAGGGAATATTTGTTCTACCTTTAGCTCCTCGTTGGGTTTGACAGTCTTACTTATCGAAAGAGGCTACAATCGATCCCGTATACTTGCGGGTTATCACGTAGCACACACCAGCGCCTCCCCTAGTGCCCTGCATCGCCTAACTTGCCGTTGGCCGAACTCCGGCCGCCGCCGCGAGCTCGCTTCCGACAAGCTCGGTCCACCCCAGCTACTCCCGCTTGCTCCGTTAGATGCGTGTGACCGCCAGCTCCCTGTAGAGCCTCTCCGACGCCCATTTGGATGCCTGTGGGCGATTTCCGAGCCGCGCCGTCGTCTCAGGCCTCGCCGGCGTCGAGTCGCTGGTGGGTTTGACCCCGCTGACCCGGGTTGACCCCAGTTTGACTCCCCCTAAGTCACTGACGTGTGGGCCCAGGCTCTTAACTAAACTAGATTAGTATTAGTTTAGAACTAATTAATTTGGATTAGATAGGTTAGTCACTAACAGGCGGGTCCCACTGGTCAGGTTTGACCTGCACCATCTCAGTTGACTGATGACGTCACAGTGACACAATGCTGACGCAGTAATGTATTTTCTGGGTTTATTCTTTTCCAGGAAATTCCAGAAAATGCTATAAACTTTAGAAAATCCTAGAAATTAATCTGTAACACCAAATACAAAGATTTATATATGAAAATTGATCATAAAAATCCAATCTATCCATCTGTACTAGTTTCATGCATGTTAGAACAACCTAAACTTGCTGTTTAGATGAAACAATATAATGCACTTATATGAGTTCCTATTTTGGGTTTGCATTTGAATCTTTGATTCAAATGAACTCAAACCACCCTGTTCAAAGCTGCATTAGCCAAAACACACTCATTTTGCCATGTCATTGCATGCATCATATTGTTGCATATTGTCATGTAATGATTGTGTTACCGGTGTGATCTTCGTGGTAGGTTCTGCCTCCGAGGATATTCACGAGTATCCAGCTGAAGTGCAGTACCCCTCTACCACTCTGTCAGGCAAGAAAAACCCCCTTGTTCATTCCGATACAATCCCACACTCTCGCTCCTGCTCTCTTTTACCGCATTAGGACAACAACGATTCATCTATTACTTGCTGCGCTAGATGAACACCTTTATCCTCTGCATCACCTGTCATTGCCATAGTAAATAGATGAAACCCACTAGCATGAGTAGGAGTTGTTTGAGCCCTGATGTGCCTACTCATTCATGCTTGTTTGTCATGCCTGCTACTTCTTAGAGTTGAGTCAGGTCTGATTCATCAGGGATGAATTGGAACGTTGTGAACATGTCCTACTGTGGGTGAGCTAAGTGTGTGAACATGATTTGGTAAAGGTAGCGGTGAGAGGCCATGTAGGAGTACATGGTGGGTTGTCTCATTGAAGCCGTCCTCAGGAACTGAGTTCTGTGTTTGTGATCCATGAAACAGTTACTACCACGCATTGGGCCCGAAACCAATGGACCCTCTCGGCTTCTTAATCACCCTTGTCCTCTGTCCAGGAGTTGCAAGTAGTTTTTGGTGTTTGTAGTATGCTAGAGGCCGTGGGCAGCGCTGACCCCCGGGGTGGGCTGTGATGCGGTAGCCACGTGGCCGGGTATGCCGGGCGCCCGTTTGGTGTCGCGGAACCCTGTACACATCGTTCGGGGCCGTATGTGGAAACCTCGGCCGGACTCCCTGCGGATGGAACCTGAATAGGCGATAAACCTGGACTAGAGACTTGAGTGTTTAGGTAGGCCATGGCCGACACCCTCGTTGGGCTTCCGCTTGAAGGTTGCCGAGTACATGTCGTGTAACCGACGGTAAGTGGTGAGAGCGTGTGTGAAGAAGTACACCCCTGTAGGGTTAACATTATCTATTCGAATAGCCGCGTCCGTGGTAAAGGACCTCTGGGTTTCCTATACAATTCATAGACAAGTGAAAGTGGATACTCTAAAATACGCAAGATAAGCGTGAGTGCTATGGATGGTGTCATGGAATTAACACGTCAGATGTCCTTAGTGTGAGGACTTAGTCGTGAGGCCAACACATCTATGTGGTAGCTTGAGAGGGGTTGAGCGGAATCGAGAGACGCAACACAAGACAAGGGTTTAGACAGCTTCGGGCCCCGGGAAACATCATCCGGTAACAACACTACATGATGTTTGAGGCTAGATCTCATTATCATCACGAGGGAGTCGCCGTAAATCGGCTCTCCTCTAGTTGTGTCTAGCCCTAGAGATTGTTGTTTGCTTGTCCCTCTTTAGGGAGCCCTGCCCCTCCTTATATATGTTGAAGGGGCGGGTTACATGACTAGTCCTAGTAGGATTAGGTTTGTTCTATTACAATTGGAGTCCCAGTCTTGCTTCCTTTGTAGGAGAATATTCCTTATGTCTTCCTCTTAAACCGGCCCACCATAGTATGAACCGGCCTTTCATGAACTGCCCGTTGGGCCACCGGGTCTTATCGCTCCTCTAACCCGCCTGCCGGATTACCAATGAATTGTAAACCGCCAGGTCCAAGCGGGTCGCCAGTGAATTGTTAAGTCCGGCCGGGTTATACTTCCGGCCGGGTTACGCCGCAGGGTATATCCCCGACATTAGCCCCCAGTTTAATTTGGATTTATCCATATTAAACTGATCCTGCAAAACAAACACAAGAACAAACTTGACAGTTTGTGCTCCGGGTTAAATATTCTTATAAACCGGCGCTTGATCGTCCTTAAATCCCTGTCATTTCTTCCTTCTAGAAAATCTGAGTCAATAGACCAGCTTCATAATCAATTTGCTTGCAGAAGATATTTTGTAAATACAGAATCCATTTGAATCGGCCTTCAATGCTCTGACTTTACAAAAATATTGGTCTTCAAATATTCAACTGATATTCAGCCGGTTTGAAAATGTAGAACTTGCCGGTTTATGATTACCACCATTGTCAGGTTTATAAAAACTGATACTTCCGGATCGTGATTGTTGCCAATGCCGGTTCATGATTGTTGCCGACGCCGGTTCATGATTATTGATGACGCCGGGTTGCAGACACAGGTCATAATGATTGGTGACGCCGGGTTAATCTGGTTTGCTCAAAACAGAGAATTTGAAAATAGTTCTTCGATAATAATATAATACCTGTAGCCCCCAAGTCTTGAGCAGAACAAAGTGATGGCTTAAGACTTGCTTTAATATCAATATTCCCACTTTTTGAAGAAATCCATGTTGTTCATCCCAGTCACTAGTAAAAACTGTATATTCCATATATGTAGCCCCCAAGTGCCGGGTTGTCATGCTTGCAGCAACCTGGGACTTGAAATTGCCTTATGCTCATAAAAACTTCAACTAGTGTAGCCCCCATGGGCCGGGTCATTATGCAATAATGAGCAGGGGCCTTGTAGGTATAATCATGTAGATTTGAGCAATGATGTGTAGCCCCCAAGGGTCGGCTCAGTAAGATAATATTGAGCTGGGACTTGATATATACTTCAATGAAAATAACATCATATGATGTAACCCCCATCATGGGACTTGAATCCATGTGCGCAAGGTTAAGAGCCTTGTGCTTTACCAACTGAGCAGTGGACCCTTCAATATAATGAATAAAAAGCTTTGTACCTTGAATTGTTGACAGGAACAATTGGTAGCCCCCAAGGGCCGGCTCATTACGATGTGATGAGTCGGGTCTTCAATAAGGTGAGCAAACAATGACTTTGCATTAGCCCCCAAGTGTCATGGTGCATGCTTGCAGCGACATGAGACTTGTGTATTTGATGTAATCTCAACTTAAATAATGTAGCCCCCAAGTGCCGGGTCGTAAGCCCGCAGCGACTCGGGACTATTCCCTCCATTGTAGAATAAATCATATCCATTGATAAAATAATAGCCATTGCGCTGAAGCGACTTTGAAAACCTCAATTATAATATTGGTTATTGATAACCATAATAAAAATCCAGCCATGTTGGCTATTAAAGATTTGAATAATATACCCAATGATTTATAAGCGCATGATTCCAATGGCGCAATCCAAATATATACTGGCGACTTATAGTCCAAAACCAGGTCGGGTTAATAAACACCGGATAATTTATCATCATACTGGCGACTTATAGTCCAAAGCCAGGCCGGGTTAATAAACACCGGTGATTTATAATTATGCTTTATTCAACCTGTATCTACATACAACAAATTTAAAGTGTCCTGGCGGTTTACCGCCGGACGGGTCATAATGCCCAACATATAACCCGGGTTCATAACCAAGGCTGCACTTAAGAATAATTAAATATGAAATATATCATACCTGTGACATTGAATCACATCGTTGGTTTACCAACTTTTTGTAGTAAGGGTGATAACCCAAATCTTGAGTATGATAACTCCCCTCATATTTTGCCGGTTTTTAATAAAACCGTGCCGGGTTGTAATAAACACCGGATGATCATCCTGGCGACTTATAGTCAATGCCAGACCGGATTAAGAGATGCCGGTTCATAATGGATTATGTGCTAACAACTGATAACTGTAAGCCATGCCAGGTTGATGTAATGACATATGGTCTAGCCGGGTCAGTAGACACCAGTTTAACTTAGAACTTTATCATAGAGATAAAACTTGCAAAAACAAAATCAAATAAAACTAGTCGAGGCTTTTCGAGGGCTGCCAAGCTCAAATTCGAGGCTTTTCGTGGGCTGCCAGGCCACTGAGTTAAACCATTTGACAAAGCCTTTTAAGATGGGCCTCCAACTAACCAATCGTCGTTTTAACTTTGACAAGTTCAGGGTCTCTATGAGAGTAACTTGTCAAACGTTCAGCGGGTCATGCCAGGATTACCTGGATAGGAGTGGCTTACTTGATGAAGGCAGGTTAACCTGGGGTTTTAGGTGAATACACCAGGCTTCCAAGCCATGGGTCGATACCCAATTGCAAGGGTCCTTTCAAACTCTTTGTTACTTTACACAAAGAGCCCCCAAGTAACTTTGTGAGCTGTGCTCAATGGGTGCCTATGTTTGAGTTGTGCGTAGCAACAAGACTCTCTTTGGCCCCTTGGGTGTGAAGCTTTGTTGTGGCGTGATAGCCGGATCAATGGACATGACTCCGCTTTGCAAGCAGAAGCCCCCATGTGATATATTTCTGAGCTATGCTCGTTGGGTGCCTATGTTTGAGTTGTGCTGCGCAACAAACTCTCTTTGGCCCCTTTTGACTTTTCTGAGAACTCAAACTTTGCGATAGATATTTCTTCTTGAACTGGATGTTAAACAGGATATTGAGAGCTTCAAAGCTTTATGTGTCGGTGTACTAAGGTAGGGGTACCTCAGTACCCCAACTTGTGCACGGGCAGTTGCAGCTTCCCCGCGGCAGGGTTACCACGTGCTCGCCGGAGACCTTCCTACTCCATGTCAAGCCATTCAAAGACAAAATATACAAGACAGAAGATCGAGACCCCGGCAAGCGGAGCTTGCCGGGAAGGCTGTTCCAGGCTCAAGGTTACATCACTCACGCAAGGCCCCGGCGAGAGGAGCTCGCCGGGAAGACTAGAAGATTACATCATAGAAGACACGCCCCGGCGCTATATGCGTCCCGGCGAGGGCCCGGGGAGCGACAAGTTACAGAGCCCGGCAAGCTCCCGGGCCCGGCAAGGTCAAGACCCCGGCAAGGCGCTTGCCGGGAGGATTGCGCCAGGTGCTCAAGGCCCAGCTCATCCGCCCACGCCGCCTCGAGGCCTTTCCAGGACGCTGCGTGGCGGATGGTCAGGCAGCCTGGGGACACGGTGGCACTTCACGGTGGTGGATCCATCACCGTGGCGACGGAGACGCAAGGGCGGAGCTTTTGGGGTCGACGGCGACGGGCATTAAATGCCCTTGTCCCCCATCACAAAGTAGGTAGCGACCACTGCTCATGCAATCGTAGCTTCACTGCTCCCGCGACTGCTCCAACTACCACCTCTTTTACATTTTTACCCCTTTCTCCCACGTTGACACCTGTCGGTGACCCCTTGCACTATAAAAGGAGGCCCATGCACAACGTGAAGGGGGTTCGGCTCGTTCGGTTCGAAACCTTTGCTACTCTCGCTCGGTGCAGCTGCTACTGTAGCTCTTCAAGCTCCCAAGCTCAATACACACCAAGGCAGCAGTAGGAGTTTTATCTCTCCGGAGAGCTCCGAAGCTGGGTAAAAAGCCGCCCGCGTGCTCGCCTCGATCTGCTCTCTGTGCTCCCTCCGCCTCTCATCAAGACAGACAAAGGGGCCCCGGCCCCATAGGTGTCCGCGGCGGGCAGCTCTCCCCCGGCATCTCCGGCGCGCCCGTAGGGGACGCCGAGGTTGTGCGGACCTGATCCGCGTTCACGCTGGTGCGTTCTTCATCAACCTCTCCGCCTCATCAAGAACTTCACAACAATCGCGCCATGGCCCCAAGAAAAAGGCTTCGAGGTTGAGGCCCGTCTGCGTCATCTGCCGCCACCGAGCCAACGGTGGGCGGAGGAGACGCCGTCGGAGGGGTGGTCGCCGGCGAGGACACTCGCGGCGCCACCAGATCCAAGGACAGGACGGATGACCGCGCTTCGGTCTCCGTGGATCCACGTCCATCTCAGCGCACGACAACCCAGCAGCGCCATACCACGGGAGGTGGTATCCGCCTGCTGGGGCAAGGACCCGCCGGAGGCTCGCGGGATGCTCCGGACCAACGTCCGGACACGAGCAAAGCGAAGGCGCCGGGGCAGGACCCTGCTCCTTCTAACACTGTTAGGAGTCCGAGCATACCCCACTCTCGCACCGCCGCCTCCCGCCTCCTCCACTCCAGCAGAAGCGCCGCAAAGCGCAGCTGCTGCTTCGACTTCTCTCGGCGGCGGACAAGGCCGAAGACTGGAGGGCTACTATCAAGAGCCTGGTCGCCTTCGCCAACAACGACTCCTCACAGCAGCCGGCGACCTCGCGGCCGCGGCAAGATGAGAAGACGAAGGCCGATGGCGACAAGACCGCCGGGGGTGCAACCACCGAGCACTCCCCGCCGCAGAAGCAAAAGACGCCGTCCCGCCGGAACAACGCCGACGACGGCTCCACGGCATCGTCGGATCCGCGACTCGCCGGGATCAACGCCAGTCCTCAACGATCGGCGATAAGAAGACGCCGGACCACGATCGAGCGCCGCCGAGAAGCTCGGCGACAATCGACCGAGAGCTGAACGCTGCCGACGCAGACGCCCGGTGAACCAGCGACTTGTCAGACGCGGCAGCTGCCCTGCGTTCACCCGCGAAGCCGCGGCGCGCCCAAAGGGCTCCAAAGATGAAGAATTTCAAGCCCGACGCATCGAGAAATACGACGGCAAGACGCACCTCGGAATTCCTCGGTGTCACACCATCGCGGTGCAGCTGCCGGGGCGCGACGAGAAGATTCTGGCGAACTATTTCCGCCGGCTTAAGCCGAACGCTCGCTCTTGGCTTATGCACTTGCCGAAGGCTCCATTTCTTCTTGGGCAGACCTTTGCCACCAGTTTGTTGGCGCTTTCACCGGGCGGCCACAAACCCCACGGCCAGAGAGCGATCTCCACATTTTGGCCCGTATGAAGGAGAAACCCCGCGCAAGTATATCCAACGCTTCACCGTGTGCAGCACAACATCCTCGATAACCACCCCGCCGGTTATCAGCGCTGCTCCACCGCGTCGCGTAATCGCCGCATGCGTGAAGAGATGGCGATGACCAAGATTCGGGATGTCACGAGCTCTATGCTCGGCGATAAGGCAAGACGCTGAAGAGGGGAGGAGACTCCCCGGGGAGGATGCTGGCGCGGGAGGAAGCGATAGCGACGATGCCACCCCGGCAAGGAAGAGCCGGCGGCGGAGCAATCAAACAAGAACAAGAAAGAGGTGCTTGCCGTCGAGAAGTCCGCAAGGAGGCTCCCGCCAAGCAAGCGCAGCTTGCTTCTCCGAAGAAGGAACCTGCCTCAGAAGCGGCAGCCGACAAGCGGGATCGCTCCGACAAGCAATATCAAAATCCACCGCACTAAGGGCCACGATCTCTCCAATCGCAAGCGTGTCGAGTACCTCGTCGAGCAGCAAAAAGCTGAGTACGAGAGGCGCGACAAGGAGAAGGCCCAAGGTGGCGGAGGAGAACCGAACAAGAAGCGGCCGTTCAATGGCCGGGGAGGACGCCGCGGCAAGGCCAAGCAGCGGCAAGGTGATCGACCTCCCCGGGGCCGCGACAAGGATGAAGAAGACGACGACGAAGACATGGAAGATGAAGATGACAGCGAGCAGGAGTTCCAGAAGGCCACGGAGGTCCTGTGAGTGCTCTGGGGCCCACTCCGGCAACCGCACCTCTTCGGGGTGCTGCGCTGCCGTCGAGGACGTCCCGTCGACCAAGTCCGGCAAGTGCTCTGGGGCCCACTCCGGCAACCGCACCTCTCCGGAGCGCTGCGCTGCCGTCGAGGACGCGCCATCGAGCTCCACCGGCAAGTAAAGTCCGGCAAGGACAGCTCTGGTGCCCGCTCCGGCAAGCGCACCTCCCCGGAGTGCTGCGCTGCCGTCGAGGATGCGCCATCGAGCTCCACCGGCAAGTGCAAGAAAACAAAGACAGACCAGCCAAAAGCTAAGCCCGGCAAGAACAGCTCGGTGCTCGCCCGCAAGCGCACCTCTCCGGAGTGCTGCGCCGCCGTCGAGGACGTGCCATTGAGCTCCACCTGCCAGTAGGGCAAAGAAAGCAGCCAGTTTTAAACTTTTGAGTTGTATTCCACGAAAATTGCACTTTGTATGGAGAACTCAGACGCACGGGGGTCGAACCATGGCTAAGTTACGCCTGATCTGCTTCGAGTCCGCTCAACGATGAAGGCGCTGCTGCAACTAGCCCGACAAGTTCTTCTGCCGGAGGCAACACCGCCAAGGCTGCGATGTTCCGCACTCAAGAAGTGTGTTTATACCGCAGTCCCTCGAAGCGTGAGGGTGAAAACGCATAAGGGAGGAAATCAAGGAGGAGTGCGGCCTTGCCGGATCGCGGAAGACGGAAAAGCTAAGTCGTCCGAACTTTTGTGCAGAGCACTCCTTAGTTTCATGCTTTTTACGTTATGTTCCTCGTATGCTCGCCCTTTGTACGCAAAACCTGTACGCGGAGGAACCTACCCGCGGATAGCCGCACCCTTATCTTGTTTCCGAGCACGCTCAACGATTTAAGTGAGCTGCGACAAGTGTCGCGCCTTTGTTTTGTTTTCGAGTTCGCTCAACAAGCTAAGTGCGCTGCGACTAGCCACGGCAAGGTTGCTTGCCGGGAGGACCTTGGCCAGCAGGCTGCTTCGAGTTCAGCACTCAGCGCTCGCGGCAAGGGCCCCTTGCCGGCAAGTTCCCTAGAAGCGAAGGGTAAAAGCGCACAAAGGGTGTAAAGCAGAGGGTGTAACGTAGCAAGCCTTGCCGTGAGATGCCCTTCGTATGAGAAACTTGTGCGCGGAGGAACCTACCTGTGGATAGTCGCACCCTTATCTTGCTTTGAGCACGCCAACGATTTAAGTGAGCTGCGACAAGTGTCGCGCCTTTGTTTCGCTTTTCGAGTCCGCCAGCAAGCTAAGTGCGTTGCGACTAGTCATGCAAGGTTGCTTGCCGGTAAGACCTTGGCCAGCAGGCTGCTTCGAGTTCAGCACTCAGCGCTCGCGGCAAGGGCCCCTTGCCGGCAAGTTCCCTAGCAGCGTAGAGTATAAACATACGAAGGGCAAGGCACGGCATCGCATTGCATAGTTGCACAGAAAGGATTTACATACACATACATGTGAATAATGAAACTGTCGCAGACCTATCTTAGCTGTTTTCATGGCTGAAATTACAGCAACAAGGAGAAGCCAGAAGAGCACACCAGCACCTGGATTTTGGCGGAGCCAGAGTTGCCGGGGGCTGCGAGTGCCAAGGTTCCTCCCCGGCAAGTTAGAGTCGCCGGGGGCTGCGGAATCAGATAAGTTTTTCATCCCTCGTCATGCATCCTCTCATGGACAGGGGAAAGCAGGGCCGCGTCCTTGAACGAGCGTGTCTTGTAAAACCCGTGCGCGAGGAACCAGTCGTGGCCCGCTTCGCTTTTGGTTTGTTTTGAGCACGCCGACGATTTAAGTGAGCTGCGACAAGTGTCGCGCCTTTGTTTCGCCTCCGAGCCCGCCAACGATTTAAGTGAGCTGCGATAAGTATCGCGCCCTTGTTTCGCTTCCGAGTCCGCTCAACAAACACAAGTCTTGCTGCTGAATCGCCCGCAAGGTTGCTTGCGGAAGCAACACCGCCAGCGGGCTGCTGATGTCCCAAGACTCAAAAGCGTGTTCGCACCGCAAGCTCCCCAAAGCGAGGGATGGGAACATACAAGGCACGAAGTCAAGTAAAAGACTCGGTCCGACAAGCGTTCCCCTCTTTTCATTAAAAACATCCTAGTTTAGTACAAGTCCATAGAGGATGAAAACATGATAGAGAGGATTACATATTCTAAATGCAACTAAGGCCCAAGGGCTTACAAATTGAAAGATAAGATGCCCAGAATCCCTCTCCTGCTTCTCTGCTCAGAGTTCAGGAGGTAGGTCAAGGAGGCCCCGCAAGAGAAGCTTGCCGGAAGGGCAAAGGGCGCCTAGGAGAGCTACGGGCGCAGAAGACACCAAGAGAACTTCCCGGGCCGCCAGAGCTTGGCGGAGACGGAGGCGCCGGAGGCGAGCTTGAAGACGGGTGGTGGGACGTCGGCCTGCCGAGGGCTCCTCGCCCTCAGATTCGATTTGACGGCCTTGCCGCCACCCCTCTTCCTCTTCAAGAGCCTCCCTCACGCCACGCCCAAGGAGACGGCCCCGGAGTTCGAGGCCGCGGCGACCGGATGATGGGGTCGCCCGGTGGCCTTGGGCAAGCATCCGACGCCTAGTCGGACCCGCCATCCCGTCGCTGCCGCTGCCGCTCCCCTCCTCGTCACTCTCGCCGAGGAGGGACCTTCGCTATCGGAGGAGCTGTCCACACAGATCTCGCCCGGTCCCAGAGTCCCGAAGACCTTGACGGCGAGAAGGTCGCCTCCATTAACTTGAAATGGAGGGTAAACCCCGCCGTCAAGCTGTGGATCCGGCGAACGCCTTCCACCCTCGGTCGGCACATCACGCCGGGCTGGGGACACGACACTCACTCGAGTGCCGCTGATCCCACAGCCCCTCATGCGCAACTCCATCACCTCGGGCGGATCCGGTTCCATCGCGCCGCGAACGGGCCGGCAGCCGGAGGCGACGCCGAGGCGCCGGCGCAGCTTGATGAAGAACTCCTGTGGATCGCCTCCAAGATGGACCGCCGAGGACAGAGCCACCGGAGGGGACGGGAGGCACATCGCCACGACCGCCTCTCCCGACCGCCTCGACCACGCCCTCGGCCTCGTCCGCGGCCTCGCCTCCCTCTCCCCTCGTGGCGGCTCCGCCGCCATGGGTGCGGATAGGGAGAAGAGCGCTGCTGGAGGCGACCCTCGCTGCCACCGCTGAGGAACTAGGATTTCTCCTTCCATGGCGTAAAGAAGAATGTGTCAAGACGAAGGGAGAAGAGGAAGTGTGAGACCATTGTGCTCCCCTTCCGCCCCTTTTAAAGGGGCGAGGGGGGCTCAACCGCCCGCCCGCCAATCAGAAGCAAGAGGGGCAGAGGAGCGGGCCGACTCGCCATCTCCGCCCGCGGACGGCTCGGTCTCCCATTTTCGCCGCCACGACCCCCATGCATGAGGGCCGCGTGGCGAAAAAGCGGGACCGGTGCGACGGGTGAAGTGACCTCGCCCTGCGCCGCGGTCACGGGGGTGGATGCCTTAAAGACCGCACGCACCGCCCACGTCTCCCACGACGCTGCAATTGACGCGTGCCGTTGCAGGGGGACGCGGCAGATGCGGAAGTGGATTCGACAGCAGTGTGGTCGCGTGTGCCTGCAGAATGCTTTTGGGCTGGCCCAACAGCGCTTCGGCACCGTATGGCCCAGCCCGGGGCTCCTGTCGGTGTACTAAGGTAGGGTACCTCAAGACCCCAACTTGTGCACGGCAGTTGCAGCTTCCCAGCGGCAGGGTTACCACGTGCTCGCCGGAGACCTTCCTACTCCATGTCAAGCCATTCAAAGACAAAATATACAAGACAGAAGATCGAGACCCCGGCAAGCGGAGCTTGCCGGGAAGGCTGTTCCAGTGCTCAAGGTTACATCACTCACGAAGGCCCCGCGAGAGGAGCTCGCCGGAAGACTAGAAGATTACATCATAGAAGACACGCCCGGCGCTATATGCGTCGGCGAGGGCCCGGGAGCGACAAGTTCTCGAGCCCGCAAGCTCCCGGCCCGGCAGAATCAAGACCCGGCAAGGCGCTTGCCGGAGGATTGCGCCAGGTGCTCAAGCTCCAGCTCATCCGCCCACGCGTCGCCTCGAGGCCTTTCGAGGACGCGTGGCGGATGGCTATGCAGCCTGGGGGACACGGTGGCACTTCACGGTGGTGGATCCATCACCGTGGCAGACGGAGACGCAAGGGCGGGAGCTTTTAGGGTCGACGGCGACGGGCATTAAATGCCCTTGTCCCCATCACAAAGTAGGTAGCGACCACTGCTCATGCAATCGTAGCTTCACTGTTCCCTTTTGCTCCAACTACCACCTCTTTTACATTTTTACCCCTTTCTCCCACGCTGACACTGTCGGTGACCCTTGCACTATAAAAGGAGGCCCATGCACAACGTGAAGGGGTTCGCCTGCTCGTTCAAACCTTTGCTACTCTCGCTCGGTGCAGCTGCTACTGTAGCTCTTCAAGCTCCCGAGCTCAATACACACCAAGGCAGCAGTAGGAGTTTTATCTCTCCGGAGAGCTCCGAAGCTGGGTAAAAAGCCGCCCGCGTGCTCGCCTCGATCTGCTCTCTGTGCTCCCTCCGCCCTCGTACCGCACAGACAAAGGGGCCCCAGCCCCATAGGTGTCCGCGGCGGGCAGCTCTCCCCCGGCATTATGGGAGACATCTTTCCCTTGAACCGGATCTTAAACCGGAATCTTCATTTTCAGCCGGAAATTTTCTGACGGCCTTTAAACTCGAACTTGCGAGAGATTAATTCTTTTTGAACCGGAAATTCTTAAACCAGATTTGAGAGCTTCAGAGCTTTGTGGGAGAACAGATTTCCCTTTGAACCAGATTTTGAACCGGATACTTGGAGAGCTTCAGTGAAACTGACTTCCCTTGAGCCGGATTTTTAAACTGGATATTTGAGAGCTTCAATGCTTTATGAGAGAAAGATGTGTCTTGAACCGAATTTTGAACCGGCTATCCATTCTGATGACCCGAAACTTCTTCATTGAGTCGGGATTTTGTCATATACTTTTTGAGCCGGAAATTCTCTGACGGCCTTTAAATTTTCATCAATATAGCAGTAGCCTCCGGGACCGGGTTATCTTTCCCTCCATCGTCCTGAGGTTCTTAATTTGCTGAAACTGGCAAGATTTGCCGAGTCATGTCATCGTAGCCCCCGATTCTCAAGGTGACTGAAGGAGTTGGCTTTAGATTCTCCATATTTGACCGCGATATAAACCGGCATAACTTGTAATCATTGGTGTTGATAGCACGATGTGAATCCACAGAAGGTTGAGGTGACTGCAGCGGGTTATAAATGATCCCGTATGAGCCGTGTCAGCAACTCGGCCAATGGTTCCTTCCAACTGGTGATTTGAAATTAACCAAACTATAGTGGCCGCGACTTGCGTGCCTGCCTATTGATCCATCCAGTGCAGATGGTGGTTAATGATAATTTGCCTCCAATTTGAAAGAAAGTCGGGCTACCCAAGCTGTGACTTGCTTTATACTCAATAAACACCTCATGCAGACAGGTGCGGCCCGGTGTGTTGATGTAGACCAGGCCGCGAGAGGCGGACGAAAAAGATGACCTCAACATCAGAGGTGGCTCAAACAGATGAGCCGACCGCGGTGTTGTAAACCGGCGCGGACGGGCAAGTTAACCATGTCGTTTTGATGTAGTGAACAATTGTCCTACATCAACAATATTGCAGACCAAGACAAAGATAAACTGCTCTTTGACAAAAAATAATATGTACCAATAAAATATATTTTAGATGGATATCACCTGATGTGCCAGGCCGGAAATAATCCGCCATGAAATTCATGATCGCTAGGTGAAGTTGAAGTCGCTCAAGGGTGAACCGGCCACATCATGGTAAACCGATGCGAACGGGTGAGTCGGCCGCGACGTTTGTAAGCTGGCGCGGACAGCGAGTCGGCCACGGCGTTTGTAAGCTAGCGCGTGTTGGGGAACGTAGCAGAAATTCAAAATTTTCCTACGTGTCACCAAGATCTATCTATGGAGAAACCAGCAACGAGGGGAAGGAGAGTGCATCTACATACCCTTGTAGATCGCTAAGCGGAAGCGTTCAAGAGAACGGGGTTGAAGGAGTCGTACTCGTCGTGATTCAAATCACCGGAGATCCTAGTGCCGAACGGACGGCACCTCCGCGTTCAACACACGTATAGCCCGATGACGTCTCCCATGCCTTGATCCAGCAAGGAGAGAGGGAGAGGTTGAGGAAGACTCCATCCAGCAGCAGCACGACGCCGTGGTGGTGGTGGAGGAGCGTGGCAATCCTGCAGGGCTTCGCCAAGCACCGCGGGAGAGGAGGAGGACTTGGGAGAGGGGGAGGGCTGCGCCAGAACCTCGTGTGTAGCTCCCATGCGCCTCCCCACTATATATAGGGGTGGAGGGTCTGGTTTCTTGCCCTCCAAGTCCATTGGGGCGTTGGCCAAGGTGGGAGGAAAGAAATCCCATCATTTCCTTCCCCACCGATTGTTATCCCCCCTTTTTAGGGATCTTGATCTTATCCCTTCGGATATGATCTTATTCCTTCTAAGGGGATCTTGGTGCGCTTGACCAGGGGTGTGGGGCCTTGACCCCACTACCCACGTTCATGTGGGTCCCCATGCAGGTGGGCCCCACTGGAACCTTCTAGAACCTTCCCGGTACAATACCGAAAAATCCGAACATTTTCCTGGCCAAAATAGGACTTCCATATATAAATCTTTACCTCCGGACCATTCCGAACTCCTCGTGACGTCCGGGATCTCATCCGGACTCAACAACATTCGGTAACCACATACAAACTTCCTTTATAACCCTAGCACCATCGAACCTTATGTGTAGACCCTACGGGTTCGGGAGACATGTAGACATGGCCGAGACGTTCTCCGATCAATAACCAACAGCGGATCTGGATACCCATGTTGGCTCCTACATGTTCCACGATGATCTCATCGGATGAACCACGATGTCAAGGACTCAATCGATCCGTATACAATTCCCTTTGTCTAACGGTATTGTACTTGCCCGAGATTCGATCGTCGGTATACCGATACCTTGTTCAATCTCGCACGGCAAGTCTCTTTACTCGTTCCGTAACACATCATCCCGTGATCAACCCCTTAGTCACATTGTGCACATTATGATGATGTCCTACCAAGTGGGCCCAGATACCTCTCCGTTTACACGGAGTGACAAATCCATCTCGATCCGTGTCAACCCAACAGACACTTTCGGAGATACCAGTAGTGCACCTTTATAGTCACCCGATTCGTTGTGGCGCTTTGATACACCCAAAGCACTCCTACGGTATCCGGGAGTTACACGATCTCATGGTCTAAGGAAGAGATACTTGACATTGGAAAAGCTCTAGCAAACGAACTACACGATCTTTGTGCTATGCTTAGGATTGTCTTGTCCATCACATCATTCTCCTAATGATGTGATCCCGTTATCAACGACATCCAATGTCCATAGTCAGAAACCATGACTATCTGTTGATCACAACGAGCTAGTCAACTAGAGGCTCACTAGGGACATATTGTGGTCTATGTATTCACACGTGTATTACGATTTCCGGATAATACAGTTATAGCATGAATAAAAGACAATTATCATGAATAAGGAAATATAATAATACTTTTATTATTGCCTCTAGGGCATATTTCCAACAGTCTCCCACTTGCACTAGAGTCAATAATCTAGTTCACATCGCCATGTGATTAACACTCACAGGTCACATCGCCATGTGACCAACATCCAAAGAGTTTACTAGTGTCACTAAACTAGTTCACATCATCATGTGATTAAGACTCAATGAGTTCTGGGGTTTGATCATGTTTTGCTTGCAAGAGAGGTTTTAGTCAACGGGTCTGCAACATTTAGATCCGTATGTACTTCGCAAATCTCTAGGTCATTCTGTAAATGCTACTTCCACGCTCCACTTGGAGCTATTCCAAATGGTTTCTCCACTATACATATCCGGTTTGCTACTCAGAGTCATTCGGATAGGTGTTAAAGCTTGCATCGACGTAACCCTTTACGCCGAACTCTTTATCACCTCCATAATCGAGAAACATGTCCTTATTTACTCCAAGGACAATTTTGACCGCTGTCCAATGATCCATTCCTGGATCATTCTTGTACCCCTTGACCGACTCATGGCAAGGCACACTTCCGGTGCGGTACACAGCATAGCATACTATGGAGCCTACGTCTGAAGCATAGGGGATGACCTTCGTCCTTTTCTCTATTCTACCGTGGTCGAGCTTTAAGTCTTAACTTCATACCTTACTACTCAGGCAAGAACTCCTTCTTTGACTGATCCATCTTGAACACCTTCAAGATCATGTCAAGGTACGTGCTCATTTGAAAGTACTATTAAGCATTTTGATCTATCTTATAGATCTTGATGCTTATTATTCAAGTAGCCTAATCCAAGTTTTCCATTGAAAAACACTTTTCATATGCTTTCCAGAAATTCTACATTATTTCTAATCAACGATATGTCAATAACATATACTCATCAGAAATTCCATAGTGCTCCCACTCACTTCTTTGGAAATACAAGTTTCTCATAAACTTTTGTATAAACCGAAAATCTTTGATCATCTCATCAAATTGCATATTCCAACTCCGAGATGCTTACTCCAGTCCATGGAAGGATCGCTGGAGCTAGCATACCTTTTAGCATCCTTAGGATCGACAAAACTTTTCTGATTGTATCACATACAACCTTTCCTTACGAAAACTGGTAAGGAAACTCGTTTTGACATCTATCTGCCAGATTTCATAAATGCAGCTAATGCTAACATGATTCCGACGGACTTAAGCATCGCTACGGATGAGAAAATCTCATCGTAGTCAACTCCTTGAACTTGTGAAAAAACTCTTCTCCACAAGTCGAGCTTCATAGACGGTGACATCACCGTCCACGTCCGTCTTCTTCTTAAAGATCCATTTATCTCAATGGCTTGCCGATCATCGGGCAAGTCCACCAAAGTCCATGCTTTGTTCTGATACATGGATCCTATCTCGGATTTCATGGCTTCTAACCATTTGTCGGAATTTGGGCCCACCATTGCTTCTCCATAGCTCGTGGGTTCATTGTTGTCTAGCAACATGACCTTCAAGACAAGATTACTGTACCACTCAAGCAAAGACGCATCCTTGTCACCCCACGAGGTACAAGAGTGACTTGATCCAAGTTTCATGATCACTATCATAAGCTTCTACTTCAATTGGTGTAGGTGCCACAGAACAACTTCCGTGTGCCCTGCTACACACTAGTTGTAGTGACGGTTCAATAACCATATCAAGTCTCCACCATCCTCCCACTCAACTTTTCGAGACAAACTTTTCCTCGAGAAAGGACCCGATTCAAGAAACAATCCCTATTGCTTTCGGATCTGAATTAGGAGGTATACCCAACTGTTTTGGGTGTCCTATGAAGATGCATTTTATCCGCTTTGGGTTCGAGCTTATCAACCTGAAACTTTTTCACATAAGCGTCGCAGCCCCAAACCTTTAAGAAATGACAGCTTAGGTTTCTCTAAACCATAGTTCATACAGTGTCATCTCGACGGAATTACGTGGTGCCCTATTTAAAGTGAATGTGGTTGTCTCTAATGCCTAACCCATAAACGATAGTGGTAATTCGATACGAGACATCATGGTACGCACCATATCCAATAGGGTGCAACTATGATGTTCGGACACACCATCAAACTATGGTGTTCCAGGCGGTATTAATTGTTGAACAATTTCCACAATGTCTTAATTGTGTGCCAAACTCGTAACTCAGATACTCATCTTTATGATCATATCATAGACATTTCATCCTCTTGTCACGATGATCTTCAACTTCACTCTGAAATTACTTGAACCATTCAATAATTCAAACTTGTGTTTCATCAAGTAAATATACTCTACATCTACTCGAATCATCTGTGAAGTAAGAACATAACGATATTCATCAGATGCCTCAAAGACTCATTGGACTGCACACATCAAAATATGTTACTTCCAACAAGTCGCTATCTTGTTCCATTTTACTGAAACACGAGGCTTTTTAATCATCTTGCCCATGTGGTATGATTTGCATATCTCAAGTGATTCAAAATCAAGTGAGTCCAAACGATCCATCTGCATGGAGTTTCTTCATGCGTATACACCAATAGACATGGTTCGCATGTCTCAAACTTTTCAAAAACGAGTGAGTCCAAACATCCATCAACATGGAGCTTCTTCATGCGTTTTACACCAATATGACTTACATGGCAGTGCCACAAGTAAGTGGTACTATCATTACTATCTTATATCTTTTTGGCATGAAGATGTGTATCACTACGATTGAGATTCAATAAACCATTTCTTTAGGTTCAAGACCATTGAAGGTATTATTCAAATAAATAGAGTAACCATTATTCTCCTTAAATGAATAACCGTATTGCGACAGACATAATCCAATCATGTCTATGCTCAACGCAAACACCAAATCTCGATGGTAGAGGGAGCGTGCGATGCTTGATCACATCAACCTTGGAAACACTTCCAACACATATCGTCAGCTCACCATTAGCTAGTCTCCGTTTATTCCGTAGCTTTTATTTCGAGTTACTAACACTTAGCAACCGAACCGGTATCTAATACCCTGGTGCTACTAGGAGTACTAGGAAAGTACACATTAACATAATGTATATCCAATATACTTCTATCGACCTTGCAAGCCTTCTCATCTACCAAGTATCTAGGGTAATTCCGCTCCAGTGGTTATTCCCCTTATTACAGAAGCACTTAGTCTCGGGCTTGGGTTCAACCTTGGGTTTCTTCACTAGAGCAGCAGCTGATTTGCCGTTTCATGAAGTATCCCTTCCTGCCCTTGCCCTTCTTGAAACTAGTGGTTTCACCAACCATCAACAATTGATGCTTCTTCTTGATTTCTACTTTCGCGGTGTCAAACATCGTGAATACCTCAAGGAGCATCATATCTATCCCTGATATGTTATAGTTCATCACAAAGCTCTAGTAGCTTGGTGGCAATGACTTTGGAGAAACATCACTATCTCATCTGGAAGATCAACTCCCACTGGATTCAAGTGATTGTTGTACTCAGACAATCTGAGCACAAGCTCAACGATTGAGTTTTTCTCCCTTAGTTTGCAGGCTAAGAAAACCATCGTAGGTCTCATACCTCTTGATGTGGGCACGATCCTGAAATCCCAATTTCAGCCCTCGAAACATCTCATATGTTCCGCGACATTTCGAAAAACGTCTTTGGTGCCTCAACTCTAAACCGTTTAACTGAACTATCACGTAGTTATCAAAACGTGTATGTCCGATGTTCGCAACATCCACAAACGACGCTTGGGGTTCAAAGACACTGAGCGGTGCAATAAGGACATAAGCTTTCTCTTGTCCGCATAATCGCCATCACAACTTTCAACTATATTTTCTCTAGGAACACATCTAAACAAAGGAACTAAAGCGCGAGCCACGACATAATTTGCAAAGATCTTTTGACTATGTTCAGATAATTAAGTTCATCTTATGAACTCCCACTCAAATAGACATCCCTCTAGTCATCTAAGTGATTACATGATCCGAGTCAACTAGGCCGTGTCCGATCATCACGTGAGACGAACTAGTCATCATCGGTGAACATCTTCATGTTGATCGATCTACTATACGACTCATGCTCGACCTTTCGGTCTCTCGTGTTCCGAGGCCATGTCTGTACATGCTAGGCTCGTCAAGTTAACCCTAAGTGTTTCGCGTGTGTAAATCTGTCTTACACCCGTTGTATGTGAACGTAAGAATCCATCACACCCGATCATCACGTGGTGCTTAGAAGCGGCGAAGTTTAGCAACGGTGCACGCTTAGGGAGAACACTTCTTGAAATTTTTGTAAGGATCATCTTATTTACTACCGTCGTTCTAAGTAAACAAGATGCATAAACATGATAAACATCACATGCAATCAAATAGTGACATGATATGGCCAATATCATTTTGCTCCTTTTGATCTCCATCTTCGGGGCTCCATGATCATTATCGTCACCGGCATGACACCATGATCTCCATCATCATGATCTCCATCATCGTGTCTTCATGAAGTTGTCTCGCCAACTAATTACTTCTACTACTATGGCTACCGGTTAGCAATAAAGTAAAGTAATTACATGGCGTTTTTAAATGACACACAGGTCATACAATAAATTAAGATAACTCCTATGGCTCCTGCCAGTTGTCATACTCATCGACATGCAAGTCGTGATTTCTATTACAAGAACATGATCAATCTCATACATCACATATCATTCATCACATTCTTCTTGGCCATATCACATCACATAGCATACCCTGCAAAAACAAGTTAGACGTCCTCTAATTGTTGTTGCATGTTTTACGTGGCTGCTATGGGTTTCTAGCAAGAACGTTTCTTACGTACGCAAAACGACAACGTGATATGCCAATTGCTATTTACCCTTCATAAGGACCCTTTCATCGAATCCGTTCCAACTAAAGTGGGAGAGACTGGCACCCCCTAGCCACCTTATGCACCAAGTGCATGTTAGTCGGTGGAACTCCGTCTCACGAAGAGTACGTAAGGTCGGTCCGGCCGCTTCATCCCACAATACCGTCAAGCAAGATTGGACTAGTAACAGTAAGCATATTGAACAAAATCAACGCCCACAACTACTTTGTGTTCTACTCGTGCAAAGAATCTACGCAATAGACCTAGCTCATGATGCCATCATTGGGGAACGAGCAGAAATTCAAAATTTTCCTACGTGTCACCAAGATCTATCTATGGAGAAACCAGCAACGAGGGAAGGAGAGTGCATCTACATACCCTTGTAGATCGCTAAGCGGAAGCGCTCAAGACAACGGGGTTGAAGGAGTCGTGATTGTCGTGATTCAAATCACCGGAGATCCTAGTGCCGAACGGACGGCACCTCCGCGTTCAACACACGTACAGCCCGATGACGCCTCCCATGCCTTGATCCAGCAAGGAGAGAGGAGAGGTTGAGGAAGACTCCATCCAGCAGCAGCACGACGGCGTGGTGGTGGTGGAGGAGCGTGGCAATCTGCAGGCTTCGCCAAGCACCGCGGAGAGGAGGAGGACTTGGGAGAGGGGAGGGCTGCGCCTGTAACCTCGTGTGTAGCTCCCATGCGCCTCCCCACTATATATAGGGGTGGAGGGCTGGTTTCTTGCCCTCCAAGTCCATTGGGGCGTTGGCCAAGGTGGGAGGAAAGAAATCCCATCATTTCCTTCCCCATCGATTGTTATCCCCCTTTAGGGATCTTGATCTTATCCTTCTGGATATGATCTTATTCCTTCTAAGGGGGATCTTGGTGCGCTTGACCAGGGGTGTGGGGCCTTGACCCCACTACCACGTTCATGTGGGTCCCCATGCAGGTGGGCCCCACTCCGAACCTTCTAGAACCTTCCGGTACAATACCGAAAAATCCCGAACATTTTCCGGTGGCCAAAATAGGACTTCCATATATAAATCTTTACCTCCGACCATTCCGAACTCCTCGTGACGTCCGGGATCTCATCCGGACTCCGACAACATTCGGTAACCACATACAAACTTCCTTTATAACCCTAGCACCATCGAACCTTAAGTGTGTAGACCCTACGGGTTCGGGAGACATGTAGACATGGCCGAGACGTTCTCCGATCAATAACCAACAGCGGGATCTGGATACCCATGTTGGCTCCCACATGTTCCACGACGATCTCATCGGATGAACCACGATGTCAAGGACTCAATCGATCCCGTATACAATTCCCTTTGTCTAACGGTATTGTACTTGTTCAATCTCGTTACCGGCAAGTCTCTTTACTCGTTCCATAACACATCATCCCGTGATCAACCCCTTAGTCACATTGTGCACATTATGATGATGTCCTACCAAGTGGGCCCAGAGATACCTCTCCATTTACACGGAGTGACAAATCCCAGTCTCGATCCGTGTCAACCCAACAGACACTTTCGGAGATACCTGTAGTGCACCTTTATAGTCACCCAGATTCGCCAGTGACGCTTGATACACCCAAAGCACTCCTACGGTATCCGGAGTTACACGATCTCATGGTCTAAGGAAGAGATACTTGACATTGGAAAAGCTCTAGCAAACGAACTACACGATCTTTGTGCTATGCTTAGGATTGTCTTGTCCATCACATCATTCTCCTAATGATGTGATCCCGCTATCAACGACATCCAATGTCCATAGTCAGAAACCATGACTATCTGCTGATCACAACGAGCTAGTCAACTAGAGGCTCACTAGGGACATATTGTGGTCTATGTATTCACACGTGTATTACGATTTTCGGATAATACAGTTATAGCATGAATAAAAGACAATTATCATGAACAAGGAAATATAATAATACTTTTATTATTGCCTCTAGGGCATATTTCCAACAGCGCGGACACGTGAACCGGCCGCGAGGGCGGACGGGCGATTCGTCCGTGGCGTTGTAAGGCGGCGCGGACGGACGAGTCAATCACAGGGACGGTTCCGGTGAGTTGAAATAGTCCGGGCCGCAAGGGTGGCGGCTTGCGCGTCCATTTACCGGGTAATGAGGCATGGACGAACACCGGGCACAATGTTGCAAATACGTGCTCCGTACCCATGGTATAAACCACAATTGTCCTGCGTACAAAACATACAACAGGGCGGAGTAGTTGTTTGTCGAAGGAAATCAACATGTACTTAACAATATATGTAAGATAAATATCACTTGATTTTAGGCGACAAATGATCACCATATGGCATCCGTAGATAACCAAGAATTTTTGTGTTGATCCTTTCAAAGGCCTTGCGAGAGTTCGCCGTAGTTTGTATAATCTCCACTGCGTGCAAATTGTAGTATACTCTTTGGCCGGTTCAGAGGTGTGAAGGCCGTAGATGAAGTTGCTTTGGCCGGGGTGGCTCAATGGCAACTCGGTCGGGGTAGCTCACAACACTTGGAGGCCGGCGGTTTGGGAGGCTTGGGGGCCGGCGGCTCAAAGCAGCAGCGGAAGCACCCTCGGGTCGATGACGGTGGTAGAAGATGACCCAGTGCAGCGGCGGTTCAGAAGTGTAGCAACGGCGACGGCAGGACCCAGTCCGGAGGCGCGGCGATATCTTGATGCAGCGCGTGGAGGCGAGGCCAACTCCGTGCGACCGAGATCTCCTCTGGGTCATGCTTGGTTTGACCCACCAGTTTGACTAGTGCTTTCATACGTCATAGTGGATGATGGAGTAGTAGTTGATGACTAGATTTTGGTCTTTATGCACAAAGCAGCAGCGGCAGATCGTACTGGTAGCTCCGCTAGACTTAGCGATTTGAAGAAAAACAAAATCTGAACCACAAGAAGCCTCCACGTGGGAAGTACTAAACTAGTACTTGAATTAATGATGTGGCTTGGGTCTTTATGTGGAGGTGCAGCTGTAGCGCTCGTAGAAGGAGCACTAACGGCGAGGCGTGCAGGCGGACATCAGCTTGGCCGTCTCGAGGCAGTAGCACAGCCATGGAGCAGCGACGAGGTGTGGGCCGAGGCAGAGGAGGCACATCGGAGGCATCCCCGGCTAATGGTGAAGGTAGTGATTTGGCGCGGGCGAGTCAGATGTCCGCTCGGCGGGCTCACAGGTAGAAGCTTAAGCATCGTAGGCCAGGGCTGAATCTGCGTCCACGTCCCTGTCTTTCTCCGGGTCGTACTTTGACTCGGCAACCCCACGCCCTTTTCTTTCTTTTTCTGCAGCAGCGCTGTTGATTGGACGCCTCGCTCATATTTCCTTGTACAGCCTGCCTCCATGCATGTATAGCTATCCGAGATAGCAATTCTGAGAATTAAACTAGCACTCAACCCACGTGAGCAGCATAGATCCTGTTTTGTCCTTTGTACGATAACATGCAGCAGTAGTTGGTACGATTGATGGACGTTCTATGACTTGGAAGTCGCCTGTAGCGACAAAACACCTCGGGACTGGGTGCGTCGGAAAAACATGCTGTAACAGGAAAACACGGCCTGGCGACTTGCGATTCAACTACTCCCCAATCATACTGCAAAAAATTTCTCTTGCACTCCTGCTGGTCCCTATGACATGATCCTTGCATTGCTTGATCTCAACACATCTTTAACTTGCGGCGGCGATAGTACATCCGACGCACTCTTAATCTTCTGGAACGTAAACCTTCATCTACGAGCTCTTCGATCCCTGAAGAGATCCCTCCAAAAACTCAACACCACCGTGTGCCTGGCCCCATGGTGGGCGCCAACTGTCGTGGAATTAACACGTCAGATGTCCTTAGTGTGAGGACTTAGTCGTGACGCCAACGCATCTATGTGGTAGATTGAGAGGGGTTGAGCGGAATCGAGAGACGTAACATAAGACAAGGGTTTAGACAGTTTCAGGCCCCGGGAAACATCATCCGGTAACAACCTTACATGTTGTTTGAGGCTAGATCTCATTATCATCACGAGGGAGTCGCCGTAAACCGGCTCTCCTCTAGTTGTGTCTAGCCCTAGAGATCGTTCTTTGCTTGTCCCTCTTTAGGGAGCCCTTCCCCTTCTTATATATGTTGAAGGGGCAGGTTACATGACTAGTCCTAGTAGGATTAGGTTTGTTCTATTACAATTGGAGTCCTAGTCTTGCTTCCTTTGTAGGAGAATATTCCTTATGTCTTCCTCTTAAACCGGCCCACCATAGTATGAACCGGCCTTTCATGAACCGCCCGTTGGGCCACCGAGTATTGTTGCTCCTCTAACCCGCCTGCCGGATTACCAATGAATTGTAAACCGCTAGGTCCAAGCAGGTCGCCAGTGAATTGTTATGTCCGGCCGGGTTACGCCATGGGGTATATCCCCGATAGATGGCGTCCACATAGGGAGACGGGAGCGGATCCATAGTGGTGTATTGATATGGTGAATATGTGGACTCGTGTGCGCCACCTCAAAAGAGTTACTTGCAGTTGTAGTTCAGGATAGCCACCGAGTCAAAGCTGGCTTGCTGTAGTTAAACCCCACTATCCCCTTTGTTGATAATGATGCATATGTAGTTAGTTCTGATGTAAGTCTTGCTGGGTACATTTGTACTCACGTTTGCCTATTTTATGTTTTTGCAGAGAGACTTCCGTCTCACTAGTAGTTTCGCGTGGACTTCGACGTTTAGCTTGTTACCTCGGCTACGATCTTGTGCCCTCGGCAGGATCTAGTAGATAGTCAGGCTTCTCAACCTTTTTCATTTGTAGATGTCTGTACTCAGACATGTTAAGCTTCCGCATGTGCTTTGACTTGTATGCTCTGAATGTTGGGACGTGAGAACCATGTTTGTAATATCTCGCTCCTCGGAGCCAATTGAATAAAATACTTGAGTTCTAGAGTCATGTTGTGATGCCATGTTGTATTTGCACATATTGAGCATACTATGTGTATGTTATTGAAATGCTTGGTATGTGTGGGATCTGACTATCTAGTATCCTTGGTAGCCTCTCTTACCGGGAAATGTCTCCTAGTGCTTCCACTGAGCCCTGGTAGCTTGCTACTGCTCCGGAACACTTAGGCTGGCCGGCATGTGTCCTTCTTCATTCCTGTGTTTGTCCCTTCGGGGAAATGTCACGCGGTGACTATCGGAGTCCTGTTAGCCTGCTACAGCCCGGTTTACCGGAGTCCTGTTAGCCCAGCTTCTACAGCCCGGATTCACTCGCTGATGACCAAAACGTTCGTTGCTGGGTCATGTATGCCTGTCCCTATAAGTTAGTGCCACTTTGGGTTCACGACTAGCCATGACAGCCCGAGTTCTTTGTCATATGGATGCTAGCAACACTATCATATACGTGAGCGAAAAGGCACAAACGGTCTCGGGCCTGGTAAGGCGACACCCGTAGGAATACCGTGCGTGAGGCCGCAAAGTGATATGAGGTGTTACAAGCTAGATCGGTGTGGTATAGGATCGGGGTCCTGACAGCTTTGGTATCAGAGTCTGACTGCCTGTAGGATTACCAAGCCAAACTGGTCGAAGTTGAGTCTAGAAATTCTTTAGTTATATGTAGGGGAATTGATTGTGGGATGGAACGTAAGGCTCTTTTTACTCCTTTACCTCATGCCCTTCTGATATGAGTCATCTTACCCTTCCTACGGGGTTAAGGAACTAGGCCTTCTCTTCTTTCTATTAGGATCGCGTGTTACTAATCTGTAGACTTATAAGATTGGTGAATTCAAGCCTCAGTTCAGTTCCTACTACTCCCGTGTGTTCACAATTGGCCTCAGAACCGTGATATTGAGCTTCTGAGTGGTTATGCCACCTTTTTGTAGGATGTCTCAACTCTTTTCGAGCATTTACATCCGTTATGCTGTCCGAGTCATCCCAGGTTTCTAAATAATCTGATGCATTTGCAAATCCCTTCTTACCGTTCAGAAGTTCCTTGTGCCAGATCAACCACACTAACTAGTGTGTTGAGGTACTTCATTGCCTCAGCATTTATGTTGGAGTTATTATTATGACCCGAGGTGTTTAGAGTATCACCTAGTAACCTAGCCATGCTTTGTGTTCCCAGTGTGATGGTTCTGGTATTTATTCTCGAAAGCATCCTGTGATGCCACTTAGTAGTAGGTATTCTATTCCTGGGCTTTGAAGCCCAAGATTCACCCTACTTAATGTTGGTAGTGCTTGCTAGTTCCTTTAGGATATTAGTAACCTTTGCATTAGTCCTCGAGGTCCGTGGTATTTCCTTCCTCCAAATACTATGAACCACTTATGGCAGAAGTTTGTTGGATCAAAGATCACAACAGGAGTGCTCTCGATGAGTTCTCCATTCTATATTGTGACTCTGTCAGCTCAACCTTTCTGCATGGGTTATCCGGAAGAAATATGTTGAACTTGTTCGACACGCTAGTCCATGCATCCACAACTCAGAAAATCATATTTTCTTCTGAGTCGTCCCTCTTTAGTTGTTTTCTGGCCCTCGTCTATCAATTGATAGTCAAGAGTATGCGTGCATTCGTTCATCGATGCCTATTACTCTTGTGGTCCGTCAAGCCATTCTATTTGGGATGACTAGGAGAAACAAACTCCAGTACCTCTTCCATATCTGGGATTGGGTCAAAGTAGTTATATTCCGCAGATCAAATGCCAATCCAGCTTTTGTTCTGTTCTATCCTGAAGTATTACCATCTTTATATCAAGAATGTCATGGGAATTGCACACCATCATATGAACTCTTGATACAGTGATACTCTCTCCATCATTATTCATTTATCTGTTCCCGTGTTGTTGCAACCGGAATGCCGACAAGTGAATCATAATGTGTGAAATCAATACTCCTAGCAACTCTGTTGCTCGGTAGCTAAAGGACAATAATTTCATCCTTAGCATGTTGGTTATTGAATCACCATCCTAAGGTTGGTCATGCTACCTATTTCTTATTCCCGGTGCACTTTCCGATCAATGAGTTAGAATAGTGTTAATCCCTGCTTATTCGATCATATCGTCTTGCCTGAAAAGCAAGATTGTTCTCGAGCTTAGTAACATATCGGTGGTTCGTGATTTTCAGAATATCTTCTCAGAAGTATCACCAGATCGTCGCCTGACCGCTATTTTGAGTTCATGATCAAGTTGGTTTTCTTGTAAACCACCCTTTCTCCAAGAATCTATGTCGGATACCCCGAGCGAGTTGGTTAGGCTAAAAAACAACTCGGAGAGTTGGAAGATAAAGCTTTATCTGACTTAGTTCATCTCTAAGGGATATATTTTGTGTGTGTGTGTTGAAGAAAGATGATATCTTCATCAATTGGTCCTCGTATCAGTTGTTGGATCTATTGTCTTTTCAAAACTTTGATTTGAGTGTGGGCTATCCACAAATCAAATCAGAACCAATGATAATGTTGTCTTACTCGTGGTTGATTCCTCGGGCATACACCATTATATCCTTTGGTCTAACCAATGCTATCACCGAGTTCATTTAATTATGGAATTCTATTTATATGGAAACCTGGATGAATTGTTGTTGAGCCCATCGACAACATACTTATCTTCTCCATAATTTTGTGGAACATTAAGCTAGTGTTGGAAACTTTTGAAAGCATCTCTTCATGCTAGCTCATGAAGCATATGTTCGGATGTAAGAAGTGACTTCCTCCATTTCATGTGCAGTTGATGCAAGTTGCCGCCATGAATCGAGAAAGTCAATGTTGCTTCCTTTGGAATCATCCCAAATCAGTCATGCATAAGTGCAAAGTATTCTGTGGTTTGGAGATTTGCAACCTTCATTCTATATGTATCCCTAGCACACCAAGCCACTAACTGATTTGTTCCAGGAAAAGGAATTCCGCCATAAGAGCTAATCATATGACTTATGCAAGGACTTTGTTATCCGCAATGATGGTTTCCCCACTCGAACCCGGTAGTGTTTTATTATAAGACTACTATGTGGTCATGCTTGTCTCGGACAGCGTGTTCAAATGCTTGTAGTAGAACCAGCTCATGCTTTGGAGCTTACTATCGTAGTTCATTCCCCGAGAATCTTGCAATGTCATCTCGTCGATTTGTGTTGCAAACTTTCATTTTTCTTTCTAGACTTGATGAGTCTGGAATATTCTGACACCAACCGGATCTGAATCTCAGGCAGATATGATGGTTGGAATGTATCCCAAGAAATATAATATTGGTATCTCCATAATCTGGTAAGTGGATGTCGTGGCCAACACACCCAGCCGGAAGACCTATTATTGTAGTGTCTTGATTGAGGAAGTTGGCCACCCCCCATAAGGATCTCATAGAATTTATTCCAGTAGTTGTTCCTTATGGATTCTTGAGCTCTCGAAGTCCGACCTGTTACTTGATGTTGTAGATACTAAACCATTTCAATGAATGGGTTATGCTAGCACATCAAGGAGAACATTAGTAGCGGAGTGCTAAATGTTTCTCGGTCAATCATCCAGATTTTGATCCCTTGGCCTTGCTAAGGTGAAAATCTGAGAAGGTGTTATCTTCCTTTGCATCTGCATCGTCCATCACTATTCATCTTGGTGGTATGTTGTGTTGCCAGGATCCTTGACACGGATATTGGTAAAACCTTGATGAATATGGAAATGCTCAAGTTCTTGAGAGCAAGCACAAGCACTAGGTGTTATCACCGGCACTAACTGGGATCGCTCCCAGTTTTCCTCGGTTATGCTATAACCTTTTAGAGAGTGGATTCACTCTATACTGTTGGGGTTCTCCCCAGTTACTAGAATCATTTCCAGCATTTGCATTTTGTTCCCAGCTTGCACCGCCATTGTGCCATTCTATTATAGGTTCCATCCATTCCTGATGATAAAAAAATCGTCCATTGCGTTGTCCTCAACAAGGTAATCCACATCATCCATTCTAGTCTGGGTATTCCATTCCTTTGTACTCCGCCAAACGATTGTTGGTGAACTGCCTTAGGCTGGTATAAATAGTCTCAATGATCTCTATATCGAAAGTGATTCTTTTTGCCACTTAAGGTATTTATTCTACGAGTCGCCTCCTCTAAGGTGTCTCGTTATGGTATCCTGGCAACTCAAATCCTCGCTACGTTGACAACAGTTCACCACCCTCTTAAGTGTGGAATGTTGCCTACCTAGTGAACCCTCGTCATCTGTTCCACTCCATTCCTCTAGATGTGTGCTTCGTGTCTCAGCTCGAGATATGTTGCTATGTCTCAGTCCGTGAGTTGATCCTGACTTGTTCGATCTTCGGGTAGATTGATCCTTCTAGAGTTTCTTTTCCTCTCGTTGTCATGTTGGCTGGAGTTCTCACAGCAAGACGACGAGACAATGATGGTGATTGAATCAACGTCCTTTTGAAATGCAACCTGGATCGTGAAGATTATGTTACTTTCCGTTTCCCCTTCATCTTACCCTATGCTTGAATCTCGGGACGAGATTCTTGTTTAGAGGGGGTGAGTTGTCACATACCTAGCCTTACCTTGCACTAGGCTAGCACTTGTCTGTTGCATCATGTTTAAATTCTTTTGAAACCTGAAATGGGGATTGCCTAAACCCTAGCATCAAAGGAATTCACTAGGTTCAACTAAATTATTTTCAGTGAATCCAAATGGCTTTCAAAAATGTTCATCATTTCTGGAAAATGCTAGAAACCATAACCAGAGGTGTTGCACATTTTTCCATGACATATTTGATCACTGAATTAAATCATATAGTATTTGCATTTGGGCATTTAAATGATATAAAATATTATTAATGCCCAAATAATCATAAACTAAAATGTTTACTGTTGGATATAGTCTAAACAGTAGCCATGATTAGTTTCATGATTTTTGGAAGTGTTTAGGTATTTTTAGTAAAGCCACAAAAATTACAGAAAAATAGAAAAAACAGAAATAAAAGAGAAAGGAACTTACCTGGGCCAACCCACCTTTGCAGCCCACCTGGCTGGCCCAGGAGCTGGCCCAGCCCACCACCGCCTCCTCCCATGTCGTCTTCCTCCCCTGCCAGGAGGACGGAGGCGCGTGCCCGCCCCGCGCCAGCCACCTCCTCCCTCCCTGCCTGCCTGGCTCCTCCCCGATGTGCCTAGACGACTCCACGGAGATGCCGAACCCCTTCGACCTCTCTCTCACTCTCTCTGTGGCCCTCCTCTCCTCTGCTTCCTCTCTCTCACCCGCGTCGAGCACCGTCGTTGCCGCCGCTTGCTGTTGCCATGGCCACGGCCATTGCCTCGCCTCCCCAACACCTCCATGAGATCCGCCTCTGTCTTCTACGCCTCTGCAATGAGCCACGAGCCGCGGGACGCCCTCGAACACCGTCCAAGTCATCATCCTCAACCTCCGGCCGCTCAGATCTCCGGCGACCCTGCGCTGCCTCCGACGCACCCCCGGCCTCGTATCCGCCTCGGATGGATCCGCTGTGAGCTCCTGCTGCTTCTCCTGTGCTTGCTCCCTCCGTTCCCGTCCCCTAGCTCCGTCTTCCACCACGGCCGAAGCTCGCCGCCGCCGTGCCTCGTCGCCGTCGTGGCCAGAGCCACAGTGGCTCAAAGCCGAGCACACTACCGTGCTCCACACCTTACCAGGAGCACGTAGCAAACAACAGCGCCTCCCCTAGTGCCCTACATCACCTAACTCGCTGTTGGCCGAACTCTGGCCGCCGCCGCGAGCTCGCTTCCGACGAGCTTGGTCCACCCCAGCTGCTCCCGCTTGCTTCGTTAGATGCGCATGATCGCCAGCTCCCCGTAGAGCCTCTCCGACGCCCATTTGGACGCCTGTGGGCGATTTCCGAGCCGCACTGTCGTCTCAGGCCTCGCCGGCGTCGAGTCGCCGGTGGGTTTGACCCCGCTGACCCGGGATGACCCCAGTTTGACTCCCCCTAAGTCACTGACATGTGGACCCAGGCTCTTAACTAAACTAGATTAGTATTAGTTTAGAGCTAATTAATTTGGATTAGATAGGTTAGTCACTGACAGGCGGGTCCCACTGGTCAGGTTTGACCTGGACCGTCTCTGTTGACCGATGATGTCACAGTCACGCAATGCTGATGCAGTAATGTATTTTATGGGTTTATTCTTTTCCAGGAAATTCTAGAAAATGCTATAAACTTCAGAAAATCATATAAATTAATTTGTAACTCCAAATACAAAGATTTATTTATGAAAATTGATCAGAAAAATCCAATCTATCCATTTGTACTGGCTTCTTGCATGTTAGAGCAACCTAACCTTGCTGTTTAGATGAAACAAGATAATGCACTTATATGAGTTCATATGTTGGGTTTGCATTTGAATCTTTGATTCAAATGAACTCAAACCACCCTGCTCAAAGCTGCATTAGCCAAAACACACTCATTTTGCCATGTCATTCCATGCATCATATTGTTGCATATTGCCATGTAATTGTCGTGTTACCGGTGTGATATTCGTGGTAGGTTCTGCCTCCGAGGATATCCATGAGTATCCAGCTGAAGGGCAGTACCCCTCTACCACTTTGTCAAGCAAGCAAAACCCCCTTGTTCATTCCGATACAATCCCACACTCTCGCTCCTGCTCTCTTTTATTGCATTAGGACAACAACGATTCATCTATTACTTGCTGCGGTAGATGAACCCCTTTATCCTCTGCATGACCTGTCATTGCCACAGTAAATAGTTGAAACCCACTAGCATGAGTAGGAGTTGTTTGAGCCCCGATGTGCCTACTCATTCATGCTTGTTTGTCATGCCTGCTACTTCTTAGAGTTGAGTCAGGTCTGATTCATCGGGGATGAATTGGAACGTTGTGAACATGTCCTACTTTGGGTGAGCTAAGTGTGTGAACACGATTTGGTAAAGGTAGCGGTGAGAGGCCATGTAGGAGTACATGGTGGGTTGTCTCATTGAAGCCGTCCTCAGGAACTGAGTTCTGTGTTTGTGATCCATGAAATAGTTACTACCACGCATTGGGCCCGAAACCAATCGACCCTCTCGGCTTCTTAATCACCCTTGTCCTCTGTCCAGGAGTTGCAAGTAGTTTCTGGTGTTTGTAGTATGCTGGAGGCCGTGGGCAGCGCTGACCCGAGGGGTGGGCTGTGATGCGGTAGGCATGTGGCCGGGTATGACGGGCGCTCGTTTGGTGTCGCGGAACCCTGTACACATCGTTCGGGGCCGTATGTGGAAACCTTGGCCGGACTCCCTGCGGATGGAACCTGAATAGGCGATAAACCTGGACTAGAGAATTGAGTGTTTAGGTAAGTCGTGGCCGACACCCTCGTTGGGCTTCCGCTTGAAGGTTTCCGAGTACATGTCGTGTAAACGATGGTAAGTGGTGAGAGCGTGTGTGAAGAAGTGCACCCCTGCAGGGTTAACATCATATATTCGAATAGCCGCGTCCGCGGTAAAGGACCTCTGGTTGCCTATACAGTTCATAGACAAGTGAAAGTGGATACTCCAAAATACGCAAGATAAGCGTGAATGATATGGACGGCGTCCTCGTAGGGAGACGGGAGCGGATCCATAGTGGTGTATTGATATGGTGAATATGTGGACTCGTGTGCGCCACCTCAAAAGAGTTACTTGCAGTTGTAGTTCAGGATAGCCACCGAGTCAAAACTGGCTTGTTGCAGTTAAACCCCACCATCCCCTGTTGATAATGATGCATATGTAGTTAGTTCTGATGTAAGTCTTGTTGGGTACATTTGTACTCACGTTTGCCTATTTCATGTTTTTGCAGAGAGACTTCCGTTACACTAGTAGTTTCGCGTGGACTTTGACGTTTAGCTTGTTACCTCATCTAGGATCTTGTGCCCTCAGCAGGATCTAGTAGATAGTCAGGCTTCTCAGCCTTTTTCATTTGTAGATGTCTATACTCAGACATGTTAAGCTTCCACATGTGCTTTGACTTGTATGCTCTGAATGTTGGGTCGTGAGACCCTTGTTTGTAATATCTCGCTCCTCGGAGCCTATTGAATAAAATACTTGAGTTGTAGAGTCATGTTGTGATGCCATGTTGCATACTGTGTGTATGTTATTGAAATGCTTGGTATGTGTGGGATCTGACTATCTAGTTGTTTATCCTTGGTAGCCTCTCTTACCAGGAAATGTCTCCTAGTGCTTCCATCGAGCCACGGTAGCTTGCTACCGCTCCGAACACTTAGGCTGGCCGGCATGTGTCCTTCTTCGTTCCTGTGTCTATCCCTTCGGGGAAATGTCACGCGGTGTCTACCGGAGTCCTGTTAGCGTGCTACATCCCAGTTTATCAGAGTCATGTTAGCCTAGCTGCTACAGCCCGGATTCACTCGCTGATGACCGACACGTTCATTGCTGGGTCAAGTATGCCTGTCCCTATAATTTAGTGCCACTTTGGGTTCACGACTAGCCATGTCAGCCCGGGTTCTTTGTCATATGGATGCTAGCGACACTATCATATACGTGAGCCAAAAGGCGCAAACGGTCCCGGGCCTGGTAAGGCAACACCCGTGGGTATACCATGCGTGAGGCCGCAAAGTGATATGAGGTGTTACATGCTAGATCGGTGTGGCATAGGATCGGGGTCTTGACATGGAGAGATCTAGAGTTTTCTTGGACTCGCGGGATACTACAGAAGGTTCATTGAGAATTTCTCTAAGATTGCAAAGCCCATGACGTTATTGCTGAAGAAGGACACCAAGTTCAAATGGACTGAGGAATGTGAGGCCAGTTTTCAGCAATTGAAGAAACGCTTGGTTACAGCCCCAGTGTTGATTCTTCTAGATCAACGTAAGGATTATCAAGTGTATTGTGACGCTTCTCGTCGAGGACTTGGAGCAGTGCTGATGCAGGAGGGAAGACTTGTTTCATATGTGAAAGTGCAACTATCCCTAGGTGGTTTTGGTAATTCCTAACAACATATAGCTCATTGAGCTAACATTATTCCAAGGTAAATATTTAAGGAAAAGCTAAATGAATGGCATGGCATGGATGAGAAAAGTGGACCCCTCAAAATGCTACGGATAAAAGGATTGGCTCAAGCTCAAAGCTCAAGACTCTACATTTTATATTTTAGTGATCCAAGATCACATGAGTCTATAGGAAAAGCCAATACTATCAAGGAGGGATGAGGTGTTGCTTAATGAGGTACTTGCTTCATAGTGCTTAGTGATATGCTCCAAACCCTCAACTACTTTCCCACATCCACATATGACCTAAACCACAAGTCAAACTCGGCCCCACCGATTCTTTCTATCCGACGCCACCGAGTTCAGATGTCATAGCCACTGCCACAAACCCTAGGCAAATTGGTTTCACCGATAGGGATCTCGGTCGCACCGAGATGGGATTGTAATCTCTCTGTTTCCCTTCGTAACGTTGCGGTACCACCGAGAGGAGCAATTGGTCCCCCCGAGATTGCAATGTAAACTTCCTGTTTCCTTTTCGTAACATTTTGGTCCCACCGAAATGATCGAACCGATCCCACCGAGTTTAACTAACCAACTCTCTGGTTAGCTTATTACCAAAATCGGTCCCACCGAGTTTGTGTAATCGGCCTCACCGAGATTACGTTATGCGCTAACCCTAATCATATCGGACCTACCGAGTTGCATGTCGGTCCCTAACGGTCACTAGATTTGCTGAATCGGTCTGACCGAGTTTACCAATTCGGTCCCACCGAGTTTGGCAAGTTGTGTGTAATGGTTAGATTTTGTGTGGAGGCTATATATACCCCTCCACCTCCTCTTCATTCATGGAGAGAGCCATCAGAACAAACCTACACTTCCAACTTGCATTTTCTGAGAGAGAACCACCTACCCTTGTGTTGAGACCAAGATACTCCATTCCTACGATATGAATCTTGATCTCTAGCCTTCCCCAAGTTGCTTTCCACTCAAATCTTCTTTCCACCAAATCAAATCCTGTGAGCGAGAGTTGAGTGTTGGGGAGACTATCATTTGAAGCACAAGATCAAGGAGTTCATCATCAACACACCATTTGTTACTTCTTGGAGAGTGGTGTCTCCTAGATTGGCTAGGTGTCACTTGGGAGCCTCCGATAAGATTGCGGAGTTGAACCAAGGAGTTTGTAAGGGCAAGGAGATCGCCTACTTCGTGAAGATCTACCGCTAGTGAGGCAAGTCCTTTCGTGGGCGACGACCATGGTGGGATAGACAAGGTTGCTTCTTCATGGATCCTTCGTGGGTGGAGTCCTCCGTGGACTCGCGCAACCGTTACTCTTCGTGGGTTGAAGTATCCATCAACGTGGATGTACGATAGCACCACCTATCGGAACCACGACAAAAACATCTGTGTCTCCAATTGCGTTTGAATTCTCCAAACCCTTCCCTTTACATTCTTGAAAGTTGCATGCTTTACTTTCCGCTTCTCATATACTCTTTGCATGCTTGCTTGAATTGTGTTAAGATTGCTTGACTTGTGCTAAGTTAGCTAAAATCTGCCAAAGACAAAAATTGGGAAAAGGATAAGTTTTTATTTGGTCAAGTAGTCTAATCACCCCCCTCTAGACATACTTTCGATCCTACAAGTGGTATCAAAGCTTTGGTATCCATTTTATTTGATTTCCATAGCTTTTGGTGGTCATAGCCTTGGTTTCACAACCTAGGAGAGTATGGCGTCTGGCGATGGAAACTATCACCGTAGAGGTCCTTACTTTGATGGTACTAATTTCGCTAGTTGGAAGCATAAGATGAAAATGCATATTCTTGGACATAACCCCGCCGTTTGGGCTATTGTGTGTATTGGCTTGCAAGGTGAATTCTTTGATGGGAGAGAACCAAACTATGAAGCTAGCGCGAAAGAGTTGAAGATGCTGCAATACAACGCTCAAGCTTGTGATATCCTCTTCAACGGATTGTGCCCCGAAGAATTCAACAAAATCAGCCGTCATGAGAATGCAAAGGAAATTTGGGATACTTTGATTGATATGCATGAAGGTACCAACTCCATCAAGGAATCCAAGTTGAATGTGCTTCAAAGTCAACTTGACAAGTTCAAAATGAAGAATGGTGAAGGTGTCGCTGAAATGTACTCTAGGCTTGCTCTTATCACAAATGAGATTGCCGGCTTAGGAAGTGAAGAGATGACTGACAAGTTCATCATCAAGAAGATCCTAAGAGCTTTGGACGGAAAATATGATACCATGTGCATTGATGCAAATGATGCCCAATTACAAAGTTCTCAAGCCAACGGAAGTCATTGGAAGAATTGTTGCTCATGAGATGTCACTCAAGGATAAGGAGGAACTTCACAACAAGTCAAGTGGTGCTTACAAAGCCTCATGTGAATCCCCCACATCATCAAGTGAGAAACAAACCTTCAATGAAGAATTGAGCTTAATAGTGAAGAACTTCAACAAGTTCTACAAGAGTAGAAGCAAAGAGAAAAGCTCCAAGTCAAGGTCCTACAATGACAAAAGATCTTCTAGTCGAGAGCGTAATTGCTACAATTGTGGAAGACCCAGACACTATTCCAATGAGTGTACGGCACCCTACAAAAGAAGAGAACAAACGCCTAAAAGGAGAAGTACAAGAGAAGAATCACCACCAAGAGAGAGGAGGAGTAGAGATGATCATTATGAACGAAGAACATCCCGGAGAAGCAAGGATTCAGAAAGGAAGGACAAGTCATCAAGGAGCTACACAAAACGAAGACATCAAGCTCATGTTGGTGAATGGGTATCAGGCTCCGACTCCGACAATCACTCCGAGAGAAACTATCACTCCGACTTCGAATATACTCAAGTTGAAGGTGTTGCCGGTCTAGCACTTGTGTCAACCAACTCCTACGACATATTTGATTCACCAAATGAAGGACTTGGAAGATGCTTCATGGATAAAGGCCCAAAGGTAATACACCCCAAGTATGTTGATTTCAATAGTGATGAAGATGACTTGTTAGGTGATGATGATTTACTTGTTGACAACTCTAGTGATGAATACTATGATGAAACGTCAATTAATCATGCTAATCAAGATAAAACGAATGACAATGATAAGGAGAAGATTGAGCTCCTATCTAAAGAACTAAACACTCTTAAGTTAGCTCATGAAACTATCTTAGAAGATCATCGAGAACTTTTAAGGACTCATGAGAAGTTACGCTTTGAAAAGCTCAACCTTGAGCAAGAGCATGAGTTCTTAAAGGCAATCAATGATGATCTTCGTAAGAAAAGTTCTTCTTACATTGCCAAGCGTTTACTCTTATCTACTTACATACCTCAAGTCAAGTCTAGTAACAAGAACAAGAAGGATCCTTCCTCTAGTAGCAACAATAATCATGCTAAATCCAATGTTGTTGCTTCTAGTAGTTCTCTTGATTCCACTAATGATTCTCTTAGCCAAGTTACACTTGAGCAAGAAAATAGCTTATTGAAGGGAATTATAGAGAAAGGTGTCTACAAGAGCCTTGCCGGGAGTAAGCAATTTGAGGAAATTGTACGCAAGCAAGGAAGGCACCGGAAGAACCAAGGTGTTGGTTTTGAACGAAAGTTCAATGCCAATGGAATTGAGTGGGAAGAATATCAATACGCAAGACGAAGTTTGTTACTCAACAAGAGAAGTATGATCCTACTTCCTTCAAAGGGACACAAGCTCAAGATGATCTTCCACCACAAGACCACAAGCAAAAAGGCAAGGATAAGCTTCAAGAGGAGATTGATGCATTTGAAGGAGCTCCTAAGGCCTTGGTTAAGTGGGTTCCCAAGACTTCATCAAGTTCTACTTCATCAAGTATGACTACAACTCCAAGGATTCCCATTAAGATGATGTGGGTCCCAAAGAAGAAGAACTAGAGAGTTCTTGAGGGTGACTCCGCCAACATATTTCACTCATATCATTTTGGCAATAACAAGTGCAATCAACTTCCACATCTTGCACTAGTTCAAGGAGTCACAAACCCTCTTGTTGGTAAGACAAGGGACAAGGTAACCTAATGCTTTCATAGACGTCATCTCGTGTGTGCATCACTCTATGTCTATGGATATCCTTGTTTGTTCCTTGTGGGACTAACCCATGTAGGTATTGAAAGTGCAACTCACTCCAAAGGATTGCTCCAAATGATCTACATCAACATTCAGCATCCACATCTTCAACACCTACATGAAGTCATCATCGACAAAACCCAAGGTTAGTTCATCCCTCTAAGGGGGGATCTCACATCTAGGGGGAGCTTTACTCTAAGAATTGAGTCAAAGCAACTCTAATGGTGTGAACACATCAATGCATTATGTAAAAGTGGTAACCCCACTTGAGCTTAAACAATGAGTATGACCTATGATCAAATGTTCTCATTTGACTCCTAAGTCGATATACTCATATATGGATGACCTAGTCATCGCCAATTGCTTGATAGATGCTAGAATTGGTTGTGCATGCTTTGCCACATATTTCGTTTGCCATTTTATTGTGTGAGCATGTTGGTTGCATATTTTACTCATTCGAGGACATCCACTTGTTGTTTTGATTGATTGGTTTCTTTTTCTTTTGCCAAGTGGATGGACAAGAATGCCTAAGAACCTTCTCTAGTTATCTATGCTTTTCTTGTCTCAAACTCTATTCATGCTACATCACAAAATTTGATCAAGTCAGATTCGAACCACTCTGTGTGAGGAGCACTCAGAGTCCCCGATTTGTCATAGACTTAAACTTCCTAAACTTCTTTGTGTGTCTCGGTCTCATCGATTCTTCCATTTTGGTCATACCGAGATCACTAAGTCAATCTAGGTTTTCAATCTCGGTGCAACCAATTTGAACTTTTCGGTCACACCGAGTTGCTGTAACTGCTAGCAGTTATGCATCTTGGTGCCACCGAGTTGTTCTACTCGGTCACACTGACAGGGTCGGGCTATATATACCCATGGGCAAAACTTTGGAAATTTTCTCCGAACTCTTTCACCCGCGCTTAGCCCGCTCTGCCTCCAGGGTCTCCGGATCGTCCTCCTCGTCGCCAGCTGCCTCCTGCCGCTGGTCTCTGCCGCCGTCAACGGGAATCATCCCCGCCGTTGCCGCCGTAGCGAGTTCATCGCCGAACTAGGGTATGGACTCGATCACTGTGCTATCCCTATCTGATTCCTAGCACATTGTGTTCGCCATGAATCTTGCCACAATTGAAACTATCTTACCTAGTCAAAACACTCCGTAGATTAGAGATGAATTGAAAATTTAGGCTTAGGTTTCCGCTGAAACCATCTCGGACCCACCGAGTTGCAGAACTCGGTTCCACCTATTCGGCTAAGGCCATTGCACATGTGATTCTCGGTCTGACCGAGAATTGCAAATCGGTGTGACCGAGTTCAGGACTTTATGAAACCCTAGCAGTCTCGGTGCCACCGAACTGTCACTCGGTCTAACCGAGTTCACTAGTTTAGGTTCCAAACGCTGCTTCAGTATCATCGAGTTTGCAAATCGGTAGATCCAAAATGCTTTCTGTGGTAAACTAAAACTAAGTTTTTGACTAATTCTTTTGCAAAAACCTCTGTATTTTGTGATGCTCATCCACTCTATCTCGTCTATATCTATTCACAGGGTCTGCTGTCAGTGTTTGCAATATGTCTGATCAGAGTGACAGCTAGAATAGGGAAGAGGAGCAGGTTCAAGTGAGTGAGGGCACTAGTCCCTCTAGCAGCTATGATGATGGCAGCAAGAGCACCCTAAGCAACTTACCCAAAGCTGCCACCAGGGCCAGAAACAAGAAAACCTCAGAATTTGAGGATGAAGACTATGTGGCTATTGAGGATGAGGCCACTTCCAAGAAGAAGGTGCTCAAGAAACAATATGGCTCAGCTGCAGCCACTAAGCCAGGAATGCAGAAGAAGGCACCTGCAAGAAGGATTCCCACTTCCAAACCTAGGAAGGTTGCCACTGGGGAAACCATGAAGTTTACCATTGAGTCAGAAGATGAAGCTGTTGGCCAGGACAAGAAGAAAAAGAGAGTCAGAACCACTACTGCCAAGGTTCTTGGCAATCCCTCTATGAGGAGAGACTCTGAAGAGGAGGAAGAAGAAGAGGTTGTTGCACCAGCACCCAAAGCTCAGAAGCTTATGGGTGATGCTATCAGGTCAGGGGCTGCTTCATCAAAGCCGAAAGAAGCACCCAAGGCTGCTTCCAAGCCCAAGACTGCACCTAAGAGGAATACCAGGAACATATCAGCTGCTGAGAAGAATAAGGCCCCAGTGCCTGAAGCTGTTGCTGAAGAGGAAGATGAGGAAGAGCATGTCTTGAGAAAACTGAAGCCAAAAATTCTAGATCATAATGATGCTCGTCCTGTAGCTGAGAACATGAAGCTGAGAAAGGATGGAGGACTCGGACAGTGGAGGTTGACTGATCCTTATGCAGTCAGGAGGAGAACTGCTGTAGATTACAGGTTCCATACAAAGGAACAGCAGGATTTCTATGAGACTGTGCTGCTGGACAAGAAGCCAATAGTGTGTGACATGAGGTGGCTGGACTGGAAGTACATCAAGGAGAATGAAGAACACTATCCTGGTGTGTATGATAGCTTAAGTGCTTGTGGAGTGGTAGACTTTGTTGGGAAGAAGCTCACAAAGTGGAATGATGAGCTAATAATGCAATTCTACTCCACAACACACTTCTATCCAGATGGTAGGATAGTATGGATGTCTGAAGGTACTAGGTACCAATCATCAATTGAAGAATGGGCTAATCTGATCAATGCACCTGAGGAGAAAGAGGATGACTTAGATGTCTATGCCAAGAAGAAGATGGATCACAACACTATGGCACATATGTACAAGGAGATCCCAGATCTTTGCTTTGAAACACACAAGTTTGGATCAAGACATTACCTTCATCAGATCGCCAACCATCAACTGGATCCTCAGGAACACTCTCTTGCCCAAGTCAGGTGATCACAACATGATCGGAGGCCATGCAATAAATCTGCTACACTTATTTGATGTGCCACAAAAGTTCAAGGTCATGAGTCTTATAGTTGAAACTATCAAGAGGATAGTTGCTGACCAAAAGAGAAGTTGTGGTTATGCCCCACAGATCCAGGAGCTGATTAACTCCAAGATGGGCACTGGCACATACTTGTTGGACAAGGATCACATGCCTATCTATCCATACTTTGAGGACAACCAAGTGGTTATGGATGAAGATGAACCATCTTCTATGCAAGCACAAGCAAAGAAGGAGAAGCCAAGGACAGAGAAGGCTACCAAGATGCCAACAATGGAAGAGGCATCTCAGTACTTTTTGAAGAGCAAACAGGATCAGCTTGGCTACTTGATTGCATCCACTCTAAGGATTGAGAAGGGGCTGGCTACCCTGACTCAAAACTAGGAGAGCCTGGAGAGGATCATGGAGCAGAAGTTCTATGACTTGGATGTGAAGGTAACTGAGATCCAGTCTGTTGTTGAGCAACTTCAGGATGATATGCAGGAGAGGAAGGGCAAGACAACCACTGAGGCATTTGCCAGAGTGCCTAGAGCTCAGAGATCAGCTGCAGTGCCAGTGACAGACACCAGAGCCACTTCATCTGCACCAGCTATAGCCCAAGTGAAACCAGCTCCAGCACCTACTCCACCAGCTCCATCCACATCTACTGAAGTCTTTGTCCAAGGAGCCATCTCTACACCACCACCAGAAGATCAAGCCCGAGAGATGATTTAGTGCTATGCATTTTCTATGAACTTTTTGGTAACTTGTTGCCAAAGGGGGAGAAAAATGTATAGATCATAGGCTTCGAGAGAGAGCGTTGCCTTTTATTCTCTCTTGCTTTGGTGGTTGAACTATATTTGCTTGTTTGAGATACCTTATGTCTGTGTGATACTTGGATGATCATGTGTTTGATCATATGCTACATTAATGCTTGTTGGATGACATTATCCTTTTATCTCTATATGATCATTCACTTTGCTTGGTGATGAGTGCATGTATTCAATTATTATCATTTTGAGCGCTCCACCAAGATGTATGTGACATGGAAGAGTAACCCATGAGCCTAACTCTTTGTGCATTTGCAGTCCAAAGCAAATCTTAAACTATGCACAAATTTAGGGGGAGCTCTTGCTTATCACATACTTCTCAAAGAGACAATGCTTTTCACTCTTATTATCATTTATCGAAGCTTTGATCTATATGTTGTCATCAATTACCAAAAAGGGGGAGATTGAAAGTGAAACTATCCCTAGGTGGTTTTGGTAATTCCTAACAACATATAGCTCATTGAGCTAACATTATTCCAAGGTAAATATTTCAGGAAAAGCTCAATGAATGGCATAGCATGGATGAGAAAAGTGGACCCCTCAAAATGCTAAGGATAAAAGGATTGACTCAAGCTCAAAGCTCAAGACTCTACATTTTATATCTTAGTGATCCAAGATCACATTGAGTCTATAGGAAACGCCAATACTATCAAGGAGGGATGAGGTGTTGCTTAATGAGGTTCTTGCGTCATAGTGCTCAGTGATATGCTCCAAAACCCTCAACTACTTTCCTACATGCACATATGACCTAAACCAAAAGTCAAACTCGGCCCCACCGATTCTTTCTATCCGGTGCCACCGAGTTCGGATGTGCCACTGCCAGAAACCCTAGGCAAATCGGTCTCACCGATAAGGATCTCGGTCTCGCCGAGATGGGATTGTAATCTCTCTGTTTCCCTTCGTAACGTTTCAGTACCACCGAGATGAGCGATCGGTCCCACCGAGATTGCAATGTTAACTCCCTGTTTCCTTTTCGTAACATTTCGGTCCCACCGAAATGAGCGAACCGGTCCCACCGAGTTTACCTGACCAACTCTCTGGTTAGCTTATTACCAAAATCGGTCCCACCGAGTTTGTGTAATCGGTCTCACCGAGATTACGTTATGCCCTAACCCTAATCATATCGGTCCTACCGAGTTGCATGTCGGTCCCACCGAATATCCTAACTGTCACTAGATTTACTGAATTGGTCTGACCGAGTTTACCAATTCAGTCCCATCGAGTTTGGCAAGTTGTGTGTAACAGTTAGATTTTGTGTGGAGGCTATATATACCCCTCCACCTCCTCTTCATTTGTGGAGAGAGCCATCAGAATGAACCTACACTTCCAACTTGCATTTTCTGAGAGAGAACCACCTACCCTTGTGTTGAGACCAAGATATTCCATTCCTACCATATGAATCTTGATCTCTAGCCTTCCCCAAGTTGCTTTCCACTCAAATCTTCTTTCCACCAAATCTAAATCCTGTGACAGAGAGTTGAGTGTTGGGGAGACTATCATTTGAAGCACAAGAGCAAGGAGTTCATCATCAACACACCATTTGTTACTTCTTGGAGAGTGGTGTCTCCTAGATTGGCTAGGTGTCACTTGGGAGCCTCCGACAAGATTGTGGAGTTGAACCAAGGAGTTTGTAAGGGCAAGGAGATCGCCTACTTCGTGAAGATCTACTACTAGTGAGGCAAGTCCTTCGTGGGCGACGGCCATGGTGGGATAGACAAGGTTTCTTCTTTGTGGACCCTTCGTGGGTGGAGCCCTTCGTGGACTCGCGCAACCGTTACCCTTCATGGGTTGAAGTCTCCATCAACGTGGATGTACGATAGCACCACCTATCGGAACCACGACAAAAACATCCGTGTCTCCAATTGTGTTTGAATTCTCCAAACCCTTCCCTTTACATTCTTGCAAGTTGCATGCTTTAGTTTTCGCTGCTCATATACTCTTTGCATGCTTGCTTGAATTGTGTTAAGATTGCTTGACTTGTGCTAAGTTAGCTAAAATCTGCCAAAGACAAAAATTGGGAAAAGGATAAGTTTTTATTTGGTCAAGTAGTCTAATCACCCCCCTCTAGACATACTTTCGATCCTACAATATGCCTCACGACAGATTAAACCCCATGAGTTGAATTATGCTACACACAATTTGGAGTTAGCAGCCGTAGTGCATGCGTTGAAGACATGGAGACATTTTCTCATCGGAAATCATTGTGAGATGTACATGGATCACAAGAGTTTGAAGTATATCTTCACACAAAAGTAGTTGAATCTCAGGCAGAGGAGATGGTTGGAGCTCATCAAGGATTATGATATGAAGTTACACTATTATCCCGAAAAGGCTAACGTAGTAGCCGATGCGTTGAGTCGCAAGAGTCATTTCAATACACTCATGACCGGAGGATTACCCAAGGAGTTAGCAGAGGATCTTCGCGAGCTATGTTTGGAAATAGTTCCGAGAGGTTATGTAGCAGCAATGGAAATTCAGTCTACTTTGATGGATAAGATCAGAGAAGCTCAAAAGACGGACAAAGAGATTGCCGAGATAAAGGAAAGGATGAGCAAAGGAAAGGCTAAAGGATTTTGTGAGGATGATCACGATACCTTATGGTCTGAGGATCGCGTATATGTGCCTAATGACCCCGAGATCAGGAAGTTGATTCTGCAGGAGGCCCATGATTCACCGTATTTGATTCACCCAGGAAATACCAAGATGTATCTGGATTTGAAGGACAGTTTCTGGTAGACCGGAATGAAAAAGGATATTGCGGAGTATGTAGTAGTTTGTGATGTATGTTAGAGAGTGAAGGAAGAGCATCAGAAGCCAGCAGGATTGCTACAGCCATTGTCGATACCCGAATGGAAGTGGGATAAGTTAGGCATGGATTTTATCACGGGATTGCCCAGGACTCGTTCAGGCTATGACTCGATATGGGTTGTAGTCGATCGTTTGACGAAGGTAGCTCATTTCATCTCAGTGAAGACCACTTACACCAGTGCTAAGTTGGCCAAGATATACATGACCAGGATCACATGTCTGCATGGAGTTCCGAGGACCATTGTATCAGATAGAGGAACCCAGTTTACCTCAAAGTTCTGGAACCAGTTGCATGAGACTTTGGGTACTAGGCTAGAGTTTATTACAGCCTTTCATCCACAGACCGATGGACAGACCGAGAGAGTCAATTAGATTCTGGAGGACATGTTGAGAGATTGTGTGCTATATTATGGATCTAGTTGGGACGACGATTTGCCATATGCAGAGTCCTCTTGCAACAACAGTTATCAAGCCAGTTTGAAGATGGCCCCTTTCGAAGCTTTGTACGGAAGGAGGTGCATGAGACCGTTGTTATGGGATGAAGTTGGAGACCGTCAGTTGTTTGGACCAGATTTGATTAAGGAGTCTGAAGAGAAGGTTAAGTTGATTCGCGATAGACTGAAGGTAGCCCAGTCCAGGAAGAAGAGTTATGCGGATTCTAAACGCAAGGAGACAGTTTACAAAGTCGGAGACAGAGTGTATCTTCGTGTGTCTCCACTTCGAGGAGTTAAGCGTTTTGGAGTGAAAGGAAAGTTAGCACCACGCTTTGTGGGACCATACAAAGTTTTGGAGCATATGGGAGAAGTTGCTTACAAGTTGGAATTGCCAGAAGGATTGTCAGGAGTTCATGATGTGTTCCACATTTCCCAGCTGAAGAAGTGTCACGCAGAGATGACCGATATTCCTCTGAGAGATACAGTGCCACTAGAAGTGATTCAGTTGGATAGCGATTTGACCTATGAGGAGAAACCGATGAAGATTCTCAAGTTTGCCAGCTGAGTCACGCGCAGCAAGGTTATCAAGTTATGCAAGTTCAGTGGAGCCACCATACCAAGGATGAAGCCACCTGGGAGCGAGAGGAAGACCTACGGAAGGACCACCCGCACCTATTTTCTAGCCAACCCGAATCTCGAGGGCGAGATTCATCTTAAGGGGGGTAGGTTTGTAACATCCCAAATTTTCAATTTGAATGTTATACATTAGATCATCATTGCATATCATATTTTATTGCATTTTTAGTTGATCCTAGAAATTCTAAGCAACTCAAGGACCCACGGAGAGAGTTGGGGATTTCGTTATTTTCATATTTGAGTTTTCTCAAATTTTAAAAAGAGGATCATTTGGTTTTAATTATTTTCTCTTCGAATATTTCTTATATGAAAATAAAAGAGACGGGATAAAATGACTTCTCCAGAATAAAGAAATATTGGAGGAAAATGTTAAAATCAAATAAGAATTTTTATTCAGAGTTTTATTGCTTTTTTTGAATTAGGAAAAAGGTGTGTTTTTCAAAATTGCATTAGAGGCCCAAATAAATGTTCATCTTGTCCGCTATATTTTTAGAGGATGGGAAAATTTTATTTCAGGATTTTTGGAGTCCGTTTAGTATTTCTTTTATTTGTTTTTCTGCATGTCGGGATTTTTTTTTAAAATGAACCGACCTAACCGGGTCGTGTCCGGCTAGGACTCCGACCCGGCCAGGCCCTTATAAGCCGGGGGCCGGAGCCGCCTCCCGCCGCGACGCCGCCGTCCGCCGCCTCGTGGATCCGCCGCCGCCACCCGTTGCCTCGCCGCCGATCCCGCCCGCCCGCCGAGCCGCGCCCATTCCGCCGTCCCGCCCACCGAGGTAGCCGCCGTCGCCGGTTTTCATGAGAAAACCGATCGGTTTTTTCGAATCCCTAGATTCATTTTTTTAGAATCGGTTCATTTTTTCGGTTTAGTTAAATAGCAGACGTTCATTTTAACGAATGATATTCACCCGTTAGCCGCAGACAGCGAACGTTGATTCATTAGTCTGATCGTCAGTTTTACTTTTTCCAGGGTTTTCCGCGATTATTTTCGATCGTGATTTCAGCCCTGATCTTCATTTTAGTTTATCTTTTTGCTCGTTTATCGGAATCAGGCGATTCAAGCGCCTACTTGAAGCCCTCTTTCTATTTAAACAACTTGAATAAGATTTTGGTACTGTAAAATTTGACTTTAGTTCAGATTAGTAAATGGATCTTGTTTCTTTCGTAGTTTGAGTTTCGTTGTTCCGTTTGATTTGATTCTTTTTGCAAACCGGAGTTCTTCAGTTGAAGTTTCTGGTTAGATATCTTATTTGAGTTTTACCCGTGCTTGTAGTTGAGTGGTTATGTATTTTATTGTTTGTTTGTGATAGAGTACCCGGACTGCGAAGCGTGCTACTACGAGTCTCTAGGTTTTGCGGATCATCAGCAAGGCAAGTAACACTTTGATCATACCTCTTTACCACCCAGTTTTATTGCATTAGATCAACCCTCAAACAATTGCATGGTTAGGATTTGATTAACATGTGGGTTTTGGGAAGTAGATGATGAGGTAGAACCTATTGTCCTGTTTATTATCAAACCTTTGGGAGTTACTTCTACGTTATGCTTATATTGCTATGTTATGCTCGTAGACGTGGTTTGGGTGAATGTATCCATGAAAGATGTGAGTATTGTTAATTAATGGTTAAATTAAGGTGGCTACTTAAATACACATCTGGGTGGATTGCTTGAGGCACCCTGTGAGTACCCAGTGGTTGTCAGGGCACCTGGAGAATCCAGTGTTGTCCTAGGATATCCCGGAGTACCCGCGTGATCATCCTATGGTTCGCCACCCAGGCTCAAAGGGATCAAAAGATTATTCATGCTAGAAACTTCCGTGTGCAGCCACAAGCCAATATGGGCTCTGGCATAGTTGAGTAAGTTGTGTGAAGCTCTTGAAGAGGTAGACTAGCAGATGTAGTGGGTTGTAGGTGGTATTAGTCTACCGAGAGTTGAGAGTTAATGCTTCATAAAGACCGTGTCTCGAATCTCCGACCATGGATGTGTTCGAGTCTTGTGGGGAAAAGTGTGCAAACCTCTGCAGAGTGTACAAACTTTTCATGAATAGTCGTGTCCTCGGTTATGGACATCTTGAGTATCTGGTTCTTGGATTATGATGTTGATCTCATCACTCTAATTTAATTTGATTGGGCTTAATGTTGATGTTTAATTGGAATTGAGTTGGAGGAACCTTCCCAATGTTTAGCAACCACCATGATAGTTAAATAAAATTTATTCCTTTGTTGTAGGAAAAAATTGGCTTTATGCAAAACTGTAACCATAGAGCTTTCCACCAGCCATATATGTATGTAGTGATAGCATTTATTCTGTTCATTACTCTATGTGTTACATTGCCAGCATATTCCATGTGCTGACCCGTTTCGGGCTGCAACATTTCATGTTGCAGACTTTCCAGACAACGAGTAAGGTGCCATAGGTTGTTGTCTTTCACTCAGCTATGTCGTTGGAGTTGATGGACTCACTTTATCTTCCAAGCCTTCCACTGTTATAGTTTTTAGATGGCCTTAAGCCATATTATAAGTTCTCTTTTGAGACATTCGATGTAATAAGTGTGTGATTGAAACTATGTTATAAATTGTCAAGTACTGTGCGTGTCAGCATTACCGATCCAGGGATGACACTGATACACAGAGACTGGACTGTTTGAGGTCTGGTCGCTACAGTTCAACCACCTGATTGGAATTTACCCTTTGAAATCATGTGTGATGCTGGTGATTATGTTGTAGGTGTTGTTCTAGGACAAAGAGTTGATAAGAAATTAAATGTTATCCAATATGCTAGTAAAACTCTAGATAGTGCCCAAAGAAATTATGCTACTACTGAAAAAGAATTTTAGCAGTTGTGTTTGCTTGTGATAAGTTCAGACCTTATATTGTTGATTCCAAAGTAACTGTTCACACTGATCATGCTGCCATTAAATACCTTATGGAAAAGAAAGATGCTAAGCCTAGACTTATTAGATGGGTTCTCTTGCTACAAGAATTTGATTTGCATATTATTGATAGAAAGGGAGCTGAGAACCCTGTTGCAGACAACTTGTTGTCACACCCTAGCTAGTTCATGCATTAGAGTGTTGCATCATGGTTATCTTTCATCAGAAATTTGAAATGGGGACGACAGAACCCCCAACACCCCCCTAAAACAACTAGTGTTTACTAAAATCATTTTCAATGAACCTGAAATGCCCTTCTAAAATGTCCATCATTTTTGTCTTGGGTTAGAACCTCTGCCAAAATTGGTTCACATTTTTCTAGGACACATAAGGTCACTGGATTAAATCATTACTTATTTGCATTTGGGCATTTAAATGCTATAAAATATTTTAAATGCTCAAATAATTCTGGAAATAAGTGTGGGCTGTTGGAAATATTCTAAACAAAGCCCATAATTATTTCAGGATTTTGGGAAATGCCTAACTATTTTTAATAAAGCCACACAGTTACAGAAAAATAGAAAAACAACTTAAATTGAAGAGAGAGAGAGAGAGAGAGAGAGAGAGAGAAGGCCACTTACACTAGGCGGGCCTACCTGCGTGCAGATCACCACCACCCACCTCTGCCAGTAGGCAGAGGAGGGACACCGCGACGCCGCCGAGCTTGCCACGCACCTCCCTGCATGCCTGCCCTCGCCCGCGCCAGCGCAACGCCACGAAGGGCCTCCTTGGCGCCGCCCCGAGCCCCTGGACACCTCACTTCCCCCTGCTCTCTCTCTCTCTCTCACCCTCTCCCGCCATGGCCGACGCAGCTGCCACCGCACCGTCGATGTAGCCGCGCCCACCGTCGTCCTCACGCCACCCCGCCGTGTCCACGAGCTCCGCCGTCGCCCGTTCCACCGAGCCAGCCGAGCCCCGAGCGCTCGCACACCTCGGAGACGCCACCCCGACCTCGCCTTCACTGCCAATCGCTGGAGATCCACTTCGCCGTCACTGTTGCAGCAGCTCCTCCCCGACCTCGCCGTTGCTCCGTCGTGACCGCTGTGAGCTTAGCTACCTCCCATCCTCTCCGTTCTTGCTCTCGAGCACCATAGTGACCGCACGCACCGCCGCCAAGCTCGTCGCCGACGTGACTCCGGCCATGCAACATCCTCGCCACCCGGCCCGTTAGCCTCACCGCACTCCCAGGATGTCATAGCACCACTCCCCGCACCTCGCTGTGCCCCCTAGCGACGAGCCCAAGCTCGCCCGAGCTCCGGCATCCGCCAAGGTCGTCGTCGGCATCGTTTACAGCGACCCCGAGCTCCACCTCCACCACCAATTGACGTGGCTTGTTCCCAGCTGCTCGTAGATGCCCTCCGCCCTCCATTTGGTCGCCGGAGGAGGAAACCCGCACCTCCCCGCCATCCCTGGCTTTGCCGGCAACGAGCCCCGGGTCAACTCCGGCAAGTTTGACCCGGTTTGACCCCAGTTTGACCCCCTTGGTCTATGACAGGTGGGGCCTGCCCAGCTAATCAACCTAGGAATAGGACTAACTAAAATTAGTTAGTCTAATGATACTGACACGCGGGACCCATTGGTCAGGTTTGACCTGGACCGTCCCCGTTGACTGCTGACGTCACCCTGACGGAACGCTGACGCAATAAATCATCTACTGGATTTATTCTTATACAGGGAATTCCAGAAATTGCTACAAACTTCAAAAATTCATAAAAATTATACTTTAGCTCCAAATGCAAAGTGTTATATATGAAAAATGATCAGAAAAATCCAATCTATCCATCTTTACTGGTTTCATGCATGTTTAAACAAGTTAAATTGCTGTTTAGCGCAAAACATGATAAAGCACTATTTAAGATCATATATGGGTTTGCAATTTGAATCTTTGGTTCAAATGGCTCAAACTCATCTGGTCATAGTTGCATTAGCCCAATACACTCATTTTGCCATGTCTCACGCATGCATCATATTGTTGCACATTGTTTGGTGTTGATTGTATATCGGTGCTCTCTGCGGTAGGTTCTGCCCCTGAAGAGTATCGCGAGTATCCAAACGAGGAGCAATACCAGTCCACGGACCCGCAAGGCAAGCAACCATCCAATTGATCATATCGATACAATCCCATGTCCTCGCTTCTGCTCTCTTTTACTGCATTAAGACAACGTGTTTCAAACTGCTGTGTGCTACGGTAGTTGAACCCATTTCCTCTGCATGACCTGTCATTGCCACAGTAACTAGATGAAACCCACTAGCATGTGTAGGAGTTGATTGAGCCATGTGTATGTGTTTCCTACCTTGCTATGCCTGCTATGCTTAGAGTCGTGTCAGGTCTGGTTCATCTTGGTGATGGGCTAGAGTGAAATGATCATGTCGGTAATGAGAGTGATTTGTTGAACACGATTTGGTAAAGGTATCGATGAGAGGCCATGTAGGAGTACATGGTGGGTTGTTTCATTGGAACCGTCCTTAAGCACTGAGATCTGTATGTGTGATTTAAGATTCAGCTACTACCATGCATTGGGCCCTGAAATATGACCCCACTTGACTTCTTATCCACCCTAGTCCTCTCTCTAGGAGTTGCAAGTAGTTTCTGGTGTTTGTAGCTTACTGGAGGCCGTGGGCAGCGCTAACCCTCGGGGTGGGCTATGATGCGGTAGGTACGTGGCCGGGTATGCCGGGCACCCGTTAGGTGTCTCAAAACCCTGTACACATCATTCGGGGCCGTATGTGGAAACCTCGGCCGGACTCCCTGCGGAGGGAACCTGAATAGGCGATAAACCTGGACTAGAGACTAGGTGTTTCGGTAGGTCGTGGTCTACACCCACGTCGGCTTTTGCTTGAAGTCTGCCGTGCACATGTCGTGTGCAGGCGCTAAGTGGTGGAAACATGTATGAGGAAGTACACCCCTGTAGGGTTAACATCATCTATTCGAATAGCCACGGCCGCGGTAAAGGACTACTTGGTTGCCTATACAGTTCACAGACAAGTTAATGGATACTACTAAAAGCCTCAAGATAAGCGTGAGTGCCGAGAATGGCTCTTCCATAGGATGACGGAGGTGGATCCTCGGTAGTGTATTGAAGTGGTGTGTAGTGGACTCGAGTGCACAAAACAATTTCAAGTTGGTGTCTCGTAAGATAGCTTAGCCAAGAGTCAAAGCTAGCTTGCTGCAATAACCCCACCATCCCTTCTTGATAATGTGCAAGTATGTAGGATCTGATGTAAGTCTTGCTGAGTACCTTTGTACTCATGTTTGCTCAATTTACGTTTTACAGAAGACGCTGCAACCCCTTCTGATGGGTTCTTCATAGACGTCGATGTCGACGAGTAGGCTGAAGCCCAGGTGATGATCCTAAGCTCACGATAGACCGTGTAGTATAGCCACGCTTTCTCAAGCCTCTTTTATTTTCTAGTTGTCTATACTGAGACATTTTACTTCCGCTGTTGGCTTGTATGTTTGTATGACTTGAATGATGGGTCGTGTGACCCGTACTTGTGTGTATGATATGTATGGCTCTCTAAGACGTTAAATAAAGTACTTGAGTTGTAGAGTCTTGTTGTGATGCCATGTTGTATTTGCACATATCGAGCCTATTGTGTGTATGATTGAAATGCTTGGTATGTGTGGGATCTGACCATCTAGTTGTTTATCCTTGGTATCCTCTCTTACCGGGAAATGTCTCCTAGTGCTTCCACTGAGCCCTGGTAGCTTGCTACTGCTCCGGAACACTTAGGGTGGCCGGCATGTGTCCTTCTTTGTTCCTGTGTCTGTCCCTATGGGGAAATGTCACGCCATGACTGCCGGAGTCCTGTTAGCCTGCTACAGCCCGGTTTACCGGAGTCCTGCTAGCACAGTGCTACAGCCCGGATTCACTTGCTGATGACCGACACGTTCGTTGCTGGGTCACGTATGCCTGTCCCTGTAAGTTAGTGCCACTTTGGGTTCACGACTAGCCTTGTCAACCCGGGCTCCTTGTCATATGGATGCTAGCGACACTATCATATACGTGTGCCAAAAGGCGCAAACGGTCCCGGGCAAGGTAAGGCGTCACCCGTGGGAATACCGTATGAAGTGTTACATGCTATATCAGTGTGGCATTGAGTCGGGGTCCTGACAGCGTTAGCATCAGAGTCGGACTGCTTGTAGATTCTTCAAGACAAACTGGTCGATGTTGAGTCTAGAAATGCTTTAGTTATATGTAGGGAAATTGATTGTGGGATGGAACGTAAGGTTCTTTTTACTCCTTTACCTCATGGCATTCTGATCTGACTCAGTCCATTCTTCCACCGGGGGTTAAGGACTAGGATCTGTTCTCTCTATCAGTTTCACGTGTTACTAATCAGTAGTACCTTATAGGATTGATGGATACATGCCTAGTTCAGTTCTACTACCCCATTATGTTGATAAGATGGACCCAGAACCTTGATATGATGTTGTTGAGTGTCTATGCAATCCTTTGCAAAGTGTTTCAAAATCTTTTTTGAGCATTTACAGCCATTATGCTGTCCAATTTCTGCTAGAAATTCTAATGCCTTTGCATTACATCATGTTTCAGATGGCCTCCCGCACCCAGAATCAAGTGGTTCATTTGACTTGGTGCCTCGATGCACCTGGTCACACTGCCGTGCTGGTCCGCGTGATGATCGAAGCTGGCTATCGATGGTATCCCGAGTATATCGTTGAGGAACAGTATCGAGATTTCAATCAGAGCCAATACCTTTGCACAGTCAGGATATTCCCGACCTATCCTGGAGCCACTGAACCCCTTCATTGCTCTTATGGACTTGAGGTTACCATCGACATGTCTGTGCAGGACGTTTCTTACTCGATGATGACTATTATGCGGGCTAGGCTTGCCTTGCTTCGGAACACTGAGTTCCGCTATATGCCAGCATCACTCCCTGGGGCAGAAGGTTACTACACGGCTCTTTACACCGACTCTGCTCATGAGGATTCGCTACTCCTCACTACCACAGAGTTGCTTGAGGATAAGGACCACGAGAATCGAGCCTTGCGATTGGAGCTTTTCAATAGTCGATCTGATCACTGGGCCACTTTGACACGGTTTGCACCTGCTGTGCAGGCTGGGTATATGGATATGCGGGACTGTACCCCGTGCGGTCTGGTCTGTTGGATCGTATGGATTGGCGTGATGTAGGGGGCATCACTCCTCCCCGTGGACCTCGTCTGCCGCCGTTTGTTGGACCAAGGCCACATCCGAGTCCTTATGGACCGCAAGCTCCACAGGATTGACTGTTTCCAGATGATCACGTCCAACTTCCACGACATGGTGGTAATCTCTATGAAGATTACTACAGAGATGTCTGAGCTGATGGTAGCACCACTAGTTTGTAACAGTTATATCATCCACCGTCCTGCGTGACTCGTGGGATATGACTTAGTGTGTACCAAATTCTGGAGGTGTAGAAAAATAATGTATAGGAGCTTGGGATGCCTCCGATGAGATGTAATCTTCCTTTCACCATAGTTGTACTCAGTTTGGTCTTGTACTAAACCTTGTATGGTGTGTATGATGATGGAATAAATGTAGCAGTTTCTGTATTTACCATGTCATTCCGATGATCATCTTGCATTCCGAGTTATCCCTTACATTCTGCATTTCTATGTCAGAATCTTATCATTCTGGACTAAACCATTGTCTTGTTTTCCTAGGATGGTCAACACACGCAACAACCCTGCTCCCCTAGAGCAGGCTGAAGGCAGTGGGGCTAGAGATGCGAACCTTCCTCATCCTCCTTCTCTGGCTGAGGTCATGCTGGAGGCCGAGAGGAACAAATGGGAGACCAACCGTTTGCTGGAATGCATCGAACATAACACATCACTGCACCAGAGGAACAACTTGGTGTCTCTCAGCGACTTCATCAAGTTACACCCACCCACCTTCCATCACTCCATCGAGCCCCTCGACGCTGATGATTGGCTTCGCAACATTACCCACAAGCTACGTTCTGCATCGTAGCTGAAGCTAACAAGGTCACTTTTGCTGCCTATCATCTTGAAGGCCCCGCCAGTCTCTGGTGGGAGAACTATGAGGCCATGCACCCAGCTGGCCAGGTCACTACTTGGGCAAAGTTCAGTGAGGCTTTCTGTGAACATCACATCTCGGAAGTTCTTATCGATCGCAAGCGTGAGGAATTCTACAGTTTCACCCAAGGTAGACTCTCTGTGGATGCATACAGCAGGGAGTTCGGTAACCTAGCACGTTATGCAACTGAGGAAGATTCCACCGATGCCAAGAAGCAGGCAAGGTTCCGCAAGGGACTTAGCCCTGAGCTTCGCCGTGATCTCCGTCTGCACGAGTGCACTTCCTTCCAGAAGCTTGTGAACAAGGCCATCAGTGCTGATTTAGGTCAGACTGATTTTGAAGCAACACGCAAGCATGGCCATGACACTGGTTCCCCATCCGGTTCTGGCTCTCAGAAGCGCCGGGTGTGGGTGCCTAACACCGCCCTGCCACCCAGGTTCACACCGAGGCCATCCTATCAGGCCCCTCCTCCAGCTCAGCAGTATGCACCAGCCAAGTCCTATGGTGGATCAGCCAGCAATGCTCCTCCACGCACCAGCACTGTGACGTGTTTCAAGTGTGGAGAACCGGGCCACTACATGCGAGAGTGTCCCCAGACCAACCCCAACCACAACCAGTCTGGAAAGGATGTTGGCCATGGCAAGCCAACAGGAAAGGTGTACTACGCCAAGCCGGCCACAGCTGCACGTGGCCATGTGAACTGTGTCTCAGCTGAAGAGGCTCAGGAGGATCCTAATGTCGTTCTCAGCATGCTCCTTGTTAATTGCCATCCGGCATCTGTTCTTTTTGATACTGGAGCATCTCATTCATTCATATCCGAAAACTATGCTCGTTTGCATAGCATCGCATTCTGTGACATGCCTTCCACCATGGAAATTTCTACTCCTGGCTCTAGATGGCAAACTTCTAGAGTAAGCCATGGGAATGAAATTCAGGTCGACAGACTTGTTTTCCTTGCGTCTTTGATAGCTCTCAAATCCTTGGACATTAATATCATCTTGGGTATGGACTGGATGTCAGCCCATCATGCCAAGATTGATTGCTTCTCTAGGACTGTTCAACTTACACACCCAGCGGGAGAGGTAGTCAATGTCTTGACCCGAGTAGCTAAGCGACTGCTATATTCTCTTAATGCCAATCATTTGCCAGACCTCGAAGACGTTCCGGTAGTCTGTGACTTTTTGGACGTCTTTATAGAAGAATTGCCAGGTGTCCCACCTGACAGAGATGTCGAGTTCGTGATAGATCTTATTCCAGGAACTGTCCCAATCTCTAGGAGACCCTATAAGATGGCACCACTAGAACTAGCCAAGCTTAAGAAACAACTTGATGAGTCCTTGAAAAAGGGTTTCATCCATCCTAGTTCGTCTCCATGGGCTTGTCCCATCCTCTTCGTCAAGAAGAAGGATGGTACAGATCGGATGGTTGTAGATTATTGACCCGTTAACTTGGTCACCATAAAGAACAAGTATCCGCTCCCCGGGATCAACGATCTGTATGATCAGCTCGCTGGATCCTCAGTCTTTTCTAAGATGGATTTGAGGTTGGGCTACCATCAAATCAAAATCAAGAACGGGGACATTCCCAAAACGGCCTTTGTTACTCATTATGGCCAATACGAGTACACCATCATGTCCTTAGGTTTAAACAATGCCCCACCCACTTTCTCTGAGTTAATGAACTCAATCTTCATGGAGTTGGATAAATCCGTCGTGGTTTACCTCGATGATATACTCATCTACTCCAAGAATGGGGAAGAACATGCCGAGCATCTAAGGCTAGTGTTGATGAAACTTCGTGAGCATCGCCTTTATGCCAAATTCTCTAAATGTGAATTTTGGTTGCCAGAAGTGACCTATCTAGGCCATGTAATCTCTAGTAAGGGTATTGCTGTCAATCCCGAGCGAGTTCAAGCCGTTCTTAATTGGACTCACCTGAATCGGTCAAGCAAGTTTGGAGTTTCCTTGGCTTAGCGAGCTATTGTCTCCGCTTTGTCGAGAATTTCTCCAAAGTTGCTAAACCTCTAACTGAACTCCTCAAGAAAGGTAAAAAGTTTGAGTGGACCCCACAGTGCAAGCACAGTTTTCAGGAACTAAAAAGACGCCTGACATCTGCTCCCGTACTGGTACCACCAGATTTCTCCAAGGACTTTGTTATCTATTGCAACGCCTCGCGACAAGGACTAGGTTGCATCCTCATGCAAGATCATCACGTAATTGCTTATGCTTCAGGGCAATTGCACCCACATGAGGAAAATTATCCTACACATGATCTAGAGCTTGCAGCTGTAGTCCATGCACTCAAAACCTAGGGACATTACCTCCTCGGTAATCGTTGTGAAATCTTAACCGATCAGCAAAGTCTGAAGTATATATTCACCCAACCGGATTTGAATCTCAGGCAAAGACGTTGGGTCGAGTTGATCACAGATTTCGACTTAGGGATAACTTACACCCCAAGAAAAGCCAATGTCATGGCTGATGCACTAAGTCATAAATCTTATTGTAACAACCTGATGTTACAACAAAGTCAACCACTTCTCCATGAGGAATTCAAAAGCTTAACCTTCACATTGTTCCTCAAGGATTCCTTTCCACCTTGGTGGCAAAACCTACTCTTACGGATCAAATCATCGCTGCCCAAAAGAGAGATAAAGGGATATCCCAGATCAAGGAGAACATTGCTAGCGGAGATGCTAAATGTTTCTCTGCAAATGATCATGGTGTTGTGTACTTTGAGAACCGTCTAGTGGTTCCCAAGAACCAAAGATCTCGGCGATTGATCCTTAAGGAGGCTCATGAATCCCCTCTCACCATTCATCCCGGAAGTACTAAGATGTATCAGGACCTACGCCAGAGGTTCTGGTGGACTAGGATGATGAGAGACATTGCTCAGTTTGTTGCTAATTGCGACGTCTGTCGTCGCGTAAAAGCAGAGCATCAACGGCCTGCTGGAACCCTTCAACCTTTAGCTATTCCTGAATGGAAATGGGACAAAATTGGTATGGATTTCATCACCGGTTTTCCCAGGACCAAGAGAGGGAATAATGCTATCTTCGTTGTTATCGGTCGTCTTTCCAAAGTGGCCCATTTCTTGCCTGTTCGCGAGAGTATAGCCGCTAGTCAGCTAGTAGACTTATACATCTCCCAAATAGTGTCTCTCCATGGTGTTCCACTGGAAATCAACTCGGATTGAGGAAGTCTCTTCACCTCTTGATTTTGGGAAAGTTTCCAAAAGGCTATGGGAACCCGCCTTTCCTTTAGCACCACCTTTCACCCTCAGTCGAGTGGTCAAGTAGAACGTGTCAACCAGATTCTAGAAGACATGCTTCGAGCTTCTATTATCTCATTCGGAATGGATTAAGAGAAATGCCTTCCATTTGCCGAATTTGCTTATAACAATAGCTATCAATCTAGCTTGGGTAAAGCCCCTTTTGAAGTTCTCCATGGGCAAAGGTGTTGAACGCCTCTTAACTGGTCAGAAACTAGGGAAAGACAATTCTTTGGCCCGGATATGATCCAGAAAGAAGAAGAGCAAGTTTGCATCATTTGTGAAAAGTTGAATTCAGCCCAATCTCGTCAAAAGAGCCAATATGACCGAAAACATAAGGCTATGACTTTTGAGGTTGATGAGAAGGCTTACCTTCGGGTTACTCCTCTGAAGGGAACCCATCGCTTCGGTATCAAAGGAAAATTGGCTACTCTACATTGGACCCTTTCGCATTCTTGCCAAACGAGGAGAAGTTGCCTACCAATTGGAACTACCTCCGCACCTCTCCAGAGTCCATGATGTCTTCCACGTTTCTCAACTCAGGCGTTGCTTCTCGGATCCTATCCGTGGAGTGGACCACGAAACGCTTGATCTCCAAGACAATCTCACATAGCGAGAATACCCCTTTCGTATCCTCGATCAAGCCGAGCGTACCACTCGACGCCATAATATCAAGTTTCTCAAGGTTCAGTGGTCGCACCATTCTGAGAAAAAAGTAACTTGGGAAAGGGAGGATCGTCTTCGACTCGAGTATCCCACCTTCTTTTCGGAGGATCCTAAATCTCGGGACGAGATTTTTCTGAGTGGGGGTGAGTTGTCACACCCTACCTAGTTCATGCATTAGAGTGTTGCATCATGCTTATCTTTCATCAGAAACTTGAAATGGGAATGACAGAACCCCCAGCACCCCCCCTAAAACAACTAGGGTTTACTAAAATCATTTTCAATGAACCTGAAATGCCCTTCTAAAATGTCCATCATTTTTGTCTTGGGTTAGAACCTCTGCCAAAATTGGTTCACATTTTTGTAGGACACATAAGGTCACTGGATTAAATCATTACTTATTTGCATTTGGGCATTTAAATGCTATAAAATAATTTAAATGCTCAAAAAATTCTAGAAATAAGTGTGGGCTGTTGGAAATATTCTAAACAAAGCCCCTAATTATTTTCAGGATTTTTGGAAATGACTAACTATTTTTCATAAAGCCACACAGTTACAAAAAATAGAAAAACAACTTAAATGGGAGAGAGAGAGAGAGGGGGAGAGAGAAGGCCAGAGGCCACTTACCTGCACTGGGCCGGCCCACCTGGCCCATGCCAGTCACCACCCACCTCTGCCAGTAGGCAGAGGAGGGACACCGCGATGTCGCCGAGCTCGCCACGCACCTCCCTGCCTGCCTGCCCTCGCCCGCGCCAGCGCAACGCCTCGAAGGGCCTCCTTGGCGCCACCCAGAGCCCCTGGACACCTCACTTCCCCCCTGCTCTCTCTCTCTCTCGCCCTCTCCCGCCATGGACGACACAGCTGTCGCCGCACCGTCGACGTAGCCGCGCCCACCGTCATCCTCACGCCATCCCGCTGTGTACACGAGCTCCGCCGTCGCCTGTTCCACCGAGCCAGCCGAGCCCCGAGCGCTCGCACGCCTCGGAGACGCCTCCCCGACCTCGCCTTCACCGCCCGTCGCCGGAGATCCACTTCGCCTTCACCGCTGCAGCAGCTCGTCCCCGACCTCGCCGTCTGCTCTGCCATGACCGCCGTGAGCTAAGCTACCTCCCCATCCTCTTCGTTCTTGCTCTCGAGCACCATAGCGACCGCATGAAGATCAACCGTATGCGCCACCGCCGAGCTCGTCGCCGACGTGACTCCGGCCACACAACGGCCTCGCCACCCTGCCCGTTAGCCTCACTGCACTCCCAGGATGCTGTAGCACCGCTCCCCGCACCTCGCCGTGCCCCCTAGCGACGAGCCCAAGCTCGCCCGAGCTCCGGCATCCGCCAAGGTCGTCGCTGGCGTCATTTCTGGCGACCACGAGCTCCACCTCCACCACCAATCCACGTGGCCTCTTCCCAGCTGCTCGTAGATGCCCTCCGTCGTCCATTTGGTCGCCAGAGGAGGAAACCCGCACCTCTCCGCCATCCCTGGCCTTGCCGGCGACAAGCCCCGGGTCAACTTCGGCAAGTTTGACCCGGTTTGACCCTAGTTTGACCCCCAGGGTCTATGACAGGTGGGGCCCGCCCTGCTAATTAACCTAGGATTAGGACTAACTAAAATTAGTTAGTCGAATGACACTGACACGCGGGACCCACTGGTCAGGTTTGACCTAGACCGTCCCCGTTGACTGTTGGCGTCACCCTGACGCAACGCTGACACAATAAATCATTTACTGCATTTATTCTTATACATGAAATTCCAGAAATTTCTACAAACTTCAAAAATTCATAGAAATTAATCTGTAACTCCAAATGCAAAGTGTTATACATGAAAAATGATCAGAAAAATCCAATATGTCCATCTTTGTTGGTTTCATGCGTGTTTAAACAAGTTAACTTGCTGTTTAGTGCAAAACATGATAAAGCACTATTTAAGATCATATATGGGTTTGCAATTTGAATCTTTGGTTCAAAATGGCTCAAACTCATCTGGTCATAGTTGCATTAGCCCAATACACTCATTTTGCCATGTCTCATTCATGCATCATATTGTTGCACATTGTTTGGTGTTGATTGTATATCGGTGCTCTCTGCGGCAGGTTCTGACCCCGAAGAGTATCGCGAGTATCCAAACGAGGAGCAATACCAGTCCACGGACCCGCAAGGCAAGCAACCAACCAATTGATCATATCGATACAATCCCATGTCCTCGCTTCTGCTCTCTTTTACTACATTAAGACAACGTGTTTCAAACTGTTGTGTGCTACGGTAGTTGAACCCATTTCCTCTGCATGAACTGTCATTGCCATAGTAACTAGATGAAACCCACTAGCATGTGTAGGAGTTGATTGAGCCATGTCTATGTGTTTCCTACCTTGCTATGCCTGCTATGCTTAGAGTCGTGTCAGGTCTGGTTCATCTGGGTGATGGACTAGAGTGAAATGATCATGTCGGTAATGAGAGTGATTTGTTGAACACGATTTGGTAAAGGTATCGATGAGAGGCCATGTAGGAGTACATGGTGGGTTGTTTCATTGGAACCGTCCTTAAGCATCGAGATCTCAGATGTGTGATTTAAGATTCAGCTACTACCATGCATTGGGCCCTGAAATATGACCCCACTTGACTTCTTATCCACCCTAGTCCTCTCTCCAGGAGTTGCAGGTAGTTTCTGGTGTTTGTAGGTTACTGGAGGCCGTGGGCAGCGCTGACCCTCGGGGGTGGGCTGTGATGCGGTAGGTACGTGGCCGGGTATGCCGGGCACCCGTTAGGTGTCTCGAAACCCTATACACATTGTTCGGGGCCGTATGTGGAAACCTCGGCCGGACTCCCTTCGGATGGAACCTGAATAGGCGATAAACCTGGACTAGAGACTTAGGTGTTTAGGTAGGTCGTAGTCTACACCAACGTCGGCTTTCGCTTGAAGTCTGCCGAGCACATGTCGTGTGCAGATGCTAAGTGGTGGAAACATGTATGAGGAAGTACACCCCTGCAGGGTTAACATCATCTATTCGAATAGCCGCGTCCGCAATAAAGGACTACTTGGTTGCATGTACAGTTCATAGACAAGTAAATGGATACTACTAAAAGCCTCAAGATAAGCGTGAGTGCCGAGGATGGCTCTTCCGTAGGATGACAGAGGTGGATCCTTGGTAGTGTATTGAAGTGGTGTGTAGTGGACTCGAGTGCGCAAAACAATTTCAAGTTGGTGTCTCGTAAGATAGCTTAGCCAAGAGTCAAAGCTAGCTTGCTGCAATAACCCCACCATCCCTTCTTGATAATGTGCATGTATGTAGGATCTGATGTAAGTCTTGCTGAGTACCTTTGTACTCATGTTTGCTCAATTTATGTTTTACAGAAGACGCTGCAACCCCTTCTGATGGGTTCTTCATAGATGTCGATGTCGACGAGTAGGCTGAAGCCTAGGTGGTGATCCTGAGCTCACGATGGACCGTGTAGTATAGCCAGGATTTCTCAAGCCTCTTTTATTTTCTAGTTGTCTATACTCAGACATGTTACTTCCTTTGTTGGCTTGGATGTTTGTATGACTTGAATGATGGGTCGTGTGACCCGTACTTGTGTGTATGATATGTATGGCTCTCTGAGCCGTTAAATAAAGTACTTGAGTTGTAGAGTCATGTTGTGATGCCATGTTGTATTTGCACATATCGAGCATATTGTGTGTATGATTGAAATGCTTGGTATGTGTGGGATCTAACTATCTAGTTGTTTATCCTTGGTAGCCTCTCTTACCGGGAAATGTCTCCTAGTGCTTCCATTGAGCCATGGTAGCTTGCTACTACTCTGGAACACTTAGGCTGGCTGGCATGCGTCCTTCTTCGTTCTCGTATGCATCCTTACGGAAATGTCACGCGATGACGACCGAGTCCCGTTAGCTGCCATGTCTGACCAGTTTCATCGAGTCCTACTAGCCCAAAGGTTACTGACCGGATTCACTCGTGATGGCCAAACACATTCGTTGTTGGGTCACATATGCATGTCCCTGTAAGTTAGTGCCACTTTGGATTCACGACTAGCCATGTCAGCCCGGGCTCCTTGTCATATGGATGCTAGCGACACTATCATATACGTGTGCCAAAAGGCGCAAACGGTCCCGGGCAAGGTAAGGCGTCACCCGTGGGAATACCGTGCGTGAGGCCGCAAAGTGATATGAGGTGTTACATGCTAGATCGGTGTGACATTGAGTCGGGGTCCTGACACTTGTCTAGGTTAGAGAATGTTCTTGATGACCCACTACCTATTGATGATAGCTTTCCTAATGAACAATTAGTTGTCATAAATGCTTCTCATACTGCTCCATGGTATGCTGATTATGCTAATTACATTGTTGCTAAATTTATACCACCTAGTTTCACATACCAGCAAAAGAAAAACTTTTCTATGATTTAAGACATTACTTTTGGGATGACCCGCACATTTATAAAGGAGTAGATGGTGTTGTTAGACGTTGTGTACCTGAGCATGAACAGGAACAGATCCTATGCAAGTGTCACTCCGAGGCATATGGGGGACACCATGCTGGAGATAGAACTGCACATAAAGTATTGCAATCCGGTTTTTATTGGCCTACTCTCTTCAAAGATGCCCGTAAGTTTGTCTTGTCTTGTGATGAATGTCAAAGAATTGGTAATATTAGTAGACGTTAATAAATGCTTATGAACTATTCACTTGTTATTGAACCATTTGATGGTTGGGGCTTTGATTATATGGGACCGGTTCCTTCCTCTAATGGGTATACACATATTTTAGTTGCTGTTGATTATGTTACTAAGTGGGTAGAAGTTATTCCATCTAGTAGTGCTGATCATAACACTTCTATTAAGATGCTTCAAGAAGTTATTTTTCCGAGGTTTGGAGTCCCTAGATACTTAATGACTGATGGTGGTTCATATTTTATTCGTGGTGCTTTTCGTAAAATTCTTGCTAAGTATGATGTTAATAATAGAATTGCATCTCCATACCATCCATAGTCTAGTGGTCAAGTAGAATTGAGTAATAGAGAGCTTAAAATAATTTTGCAAAAGATCCTTAATAGATCTAGAAAGAATTGGTCTAAGAAACTTGATGATGCATTATGGGCCTATAGAACTGCATATAAGAATCCTATGGGTATGTCTCCGTATAAAATGGTTTATGGAAAAGCATGTCACTTACCTCTCGAACTAGAAAATAAGGCATATTGGGCCATTAAAGAGCTCAGTTATGATTTTAAACTTGCCGGTGAGAAGAGGCTATTTGATAGTAACTCACTTGATGAATGGAGAACCCAGGCCTATGAGAATGCCAAACATAGCAGACAAGTGCATAACAAGACAATAAGCGAGGCTAAAAGTGTTCTAACGCAGCGCTAGACGGTACTGGCGAAGGGGGGAACATCCGGGAAAGTTTTCCCGGTTCCGGACGTCTATCAGACTGATGAACCGGAGGGGAAAGTTTGCAGGTTCGCTATGCTAGAGATGTGTGGCAGACGAACTGACCGCGTATCCGGGTTCGTCTCGAAATTCTGAGCAACTTTCATGTATAAAACTTTTTCATCCGAGTTACCGATTATTTTATATGATTTTGCAAAGTTTTAATTGGTTTCTAATATTATTAAAAACTAAAAGGTGAATACTGCATCACCATGATGTCAGCATGATGTCATTAGTCAACGTTGACCATTGACTGGTCAAACAAGGCAGTGGGGCCCGTCTGTCATTGACCTAACTAATTAGCAGATTTAAATTAGCTAAACTTGTTCATTAGGCTAACTAAGCTAGGTTAATTAAGTTAATCGATTACCTAATTAATTAACTAATTACTTATTATTATTCTAAATATATATTTTTAAACGTTTATTGGGGCTGGGCCCCACGTGCCATTTGCCCAGGGGGCCGATGCGGCACGGGCGCTGGATGCGGGCGTGTGGGCGCTTGCCCGGGATGACAGGGGGCGCTAGCCAGGGCGAGGCCACGGCCACGGCCGGAGGGGCCGCAGCCACGGCGAGGTCGGCCGGGCTGCGAGCGGCGCCAGCGAGGCGACTGAGCGGTGGACGGGGCCAGAGCAGCAGGGGAGAGCGGGGTGAGCGCCGTGCGGGGCCGCGGTGGTGGTCGGGGCGGCCGTCGCGAGCGAGAGGTGGTGCGGGGAGTGGGGCGCAGCTCGCGGACGTGCGCTGAGGGCGGCCGACGAACAGGGTCACGGCATGCGGCGCATCACAGCGAGGTCTCGACCGGGGGTGGTGCTCACCCGCGTTGAAGGGGAGGCCCGATGCAGGGGAACGCGACGGCGGGGAGGTGGCGCGTCGGGGTCGAGGAGGCGACGGGCGATGCTGGCAAACGACTACGGCGAGGCGGACCGGGGCGGCGAGGTGGTGCAGAGCACGGCGCCGCGGGGTGGACGGGTCCGTGCGGCGCTGCGGGGTGACGGCGACGAGGCAGTCCGATGGGGGAAGGGGGCGAGGCGGCGTGTCCGACGAGGGCGGCGCCAGGGTTGGGTGCTGGCGACGGAGGCGTGGGGCGGCGCGGGATCGAGCGCGGTCGTCGGGGTGGATCCCCAATCCAGATCGGGGGGAAGTGGGAGGAGCGAGGGGGGTCGTGGGAGGGGGCAAGTGGGGGGAGTGGGGATCGGTTAGGGTTTCGGGTGGCAAGGGGGGCCATATAGGCCAGGGAGGTGCGGGGTGGGCCGGCCTGGTTGGTCCAAGGCCAGCTGGGCCAGTTAGCCCAGTGGGGGCCTTTCTTTTCTTTCTTTTCTGAAACTTCTTTGTTTTCTTTTAATTTCAAAAGGCAAAACAGTTTTATAAAATACAAAACTTGAACCTAAATTATTATTATAATTTATATTACTGCCACAATTAGTTTGGTAGTTAAATAAATTAGCTCAGCATTTTTATAAAACAAAAGGCATTTAAACAATGTTTTAACCATTGTTTTCAATTTGTTTAGTGCATTTAAACACTTTACAAAAATGTTGGTTCACCACCAATACTGCCAAAAGGATATTTGCCACATGATGAACATTTTAGTTTTCATGTTTGGCAATTTGAATTTTGGACTTTTGATTTGAATTTGATTTTGGATTGCGATTTGGATCAATCGAGGATTAGCAACAGTAAGAGTGGTGACTTGGCACTATTAACTTGGGATTACTCTAGCTTAATTATCCAGGCGTCACATCTGCATCATAGTTACTATGACTTACCACATGGATTGTCTTTCCTGTCTCCTAGCTTCTGTCTGAACTGCTTGCAATCATCTTGACAAGGATTTGGATGAACGGTATGTCAATGTCAACCTAGATGATGTTGACTTCTGCACTGAGCATCGTCATCAAGGTATTTTTTTTCCTGCACACAGAAATTAAAATGTGTAGTGATGGATGAAAATGGAACCTAAATTAAAATGTTGTTAGCTTGAAAGACACTTCTATGCACAAATAGTTTATATTGGCGGCCTCCATAAGTGAAGCACAAACCTTGGTTAATATGATAATAAACTATTGGCGGACGGAAACTAATAGCTGGGATTTGTTGGAACCAGAAACTTCAACTTGTAATGTACTTTCACCATCAACTGTTAAGCCATTGATTGTTTAGTATTTATGCCTGAGCATTAGGTTTGTGTAGATTATATCGTTAGGTATAATTTTGGCTTACAAACATGCTTTGAACTGAGATGTGTCCATCTGCATGCAGCTCCAAGATCCATATAGCTGACAGGTTAGAAGAAATAAGACCGACCTTCTGCAAAAAAGAACATGAATTGTGCTAAGTTGCGATGATGTTGATGGGAGAAATTATTCATGACAAGTATCTTGTAATTACAAGTTTTTCTTAGACTGTTGTGTTACATGTCTGTAATGTGATATGTTGAGATATCGCAATTGTGGGTTGCTATATTTTCACGTGGAAGTTTATCTGGCGAAGCTCTATGCTTCATGTATACGAGCTTTCCACCAGTATTAGTTTTATGTATATTCAAGTGTTGCACCAACTATTATGCTCTCTTGCATTTACCCAATTGATAAGAACTTTATGTTGGGTATTGTCAATGCAATGCTCTGTCCTGATCAATCAACTTGAACCAATACCTAGTGCAAACAAAATTCTTTCTATGTATTTTAATTCTCTCGTATGTTTGTAATATTAGTGGAGACGTGCATTTGCACGTGCAAGCTTACTAGTTAAAGTAAGTCACACTGGGACTAATTTTCCGCCCAAATTATTAGGGATGAAATTGAATTGAATCAAATGTGTTTTGAATTTTGGATTATTTGGGAAGAACCTACATGACCCAATGACAGGTGGGTCCTGCAGAAAAATATGGAGACCATGTTATGTCTACTGTGGCTTCTAAAAGCATATAGAGTGCGCTCCATATGCCATATTGCGACTCCGCTAGAATTGCTATAAGCTTGGGTCCATGATACTCCCGGCAACCATGCGTTAAAGTTCCTTTGAAGGCATGAAATGCTAGAATTGCTCTAGGCTTGGGTTTATCGTGTGGATCCAGTGCTTGCGTAAAAGGCCTTACAACACATGAATGATAGTCCTGTTGGCCTTTCCCTCTTAGTTTCCATCCATCCGGGAATCGGAGCAACACTTCAGCACTTCTCAAGATTAATCACAAGCAACCTAATATGCAACACTGCATATTTCCCTCCATAAGTAACCTTCTATTAAAATATGCAGTATTCTCTTCATGTACAGAAAGAATAAAAATCATGTTAGAAGCTGGGAGAGCTCAGGGAATCTGGTTCTCCTAACTGCAAAGCTGGTTGCAGAGCTGGTCTATCTTATCTTGCGTAGCTTCAGCCACAATGTAGCTCCGGTGTATCCCTTTGCCTTCACATGTCAAGTTCAAGGTATTTCCCTGTAGCATTGCCTGCAAGGAAATGGAATTACGGAAAATAGCATTAGCATGTAGCAATGTCCCCGTGAATGCATGCTCAATCTCAACTGTGAAAGGGGCATCTCTTACACATCTGGTTACAGCGTCTAGCCAAAGACAAAATGAGTTTGGTTCATATCGATCCAAAAGCACATTTGGTACTTCAGCTTGTAGATTTAACTTGCTTGTTAACTTTTGCAAGATGCAAAAACGATGTTTTCCACTATATATGCTTGTAAATTTTCAGGTTGTTATGTTTCACTTGTTAGCGGTGACAAACGTACTTTCAAAGATACAGAGGGAGGAACTTCCAATTATCTTACCGTGCATGTTGTCGGTGACGAGTTGCACTTCCATTTTCTAGTAGGAACACAACTGAGATAATGGCACCAAGAACAGTGATCGTTCGCATTATATCCCCGGAAAAGCAGAACTATAGCCACTGTGAACCTGTAAATTTCAGATAACAGGTATCATCACGGGGAAAACATTTGAAAGTCAAATATTAAACGGGGCCTCAAGAGGAAAGTCTGTAGACTCACCCGACAATCAGCAGAATAGCAGCAACTATCCACAATATATATTGATATGTCTTGTGCTTGCGTTCGGCAGGAGCAGCGTGTGGTCCAGGTGCTACTCTTCTCTGGTTAATCCACGCAAACTGTGGTCGAATGAAGACAACAAATCCAAGAAGGAACCCAGATATAAGACCCCCAATATGAGCAAAGTTATCCACTCTGGGGAGTATCCCAAGGGCCAAGTTCACCACGATTACAAGTACCAGGGTTAGTAATGCTGCCACCTGAAAATAAGGGGAAATATCACACCATTTAATTGAACAAGTCATTCTCGATGGACAAGACCGAAACAATTTGCTGCAACAACTACTATTATAGTATTACAGAGGAGTCTACTGCTAGTGCTATATTAGGAAGACAAACCTTATTTGCATAGAGTGACCAATTTGTGATGAGTTCAGAAAGCATCGACCCTATCAGTCCAAACAAAGCACCAGAAGCACCAACGGAAATACTTGCTCGGATGAAAAGAGCAGACATCAAGCTTCCACCAAAACCAGAAATGAGATAAACAAGACCAATCCTCACTGTACACCATGAACAGAAAAAAATCTTCAGTATTGTAAGGCATAGAAGCATTTAAATTGCACACGTGTCTATTTCATCAATTAAACCAGAACTTGGATGAACTTTCATGCACATGCTTTGAGAGTTTTCATAAACTAATCAGTGATATAGATAGGATAATTTGAGGTATTCCTGTATTTCAGGAGTTTTTTTTTGCAGGAGTTGTGTATACTAGCAAAATATCGTGCCTCTTGGTTCAGTCTAAGTAGCTTATCTACGTGGTTACAAAATCCTGATAATGTTTGGTTCCACTATCGAAGATACAGAACATATGATGTTACTTGTGAAATGTCTGTAGACTACTAAAGACTTGGATCCATGAACGATATTTCATTACAAGAAATTTATCTAAAGAAGCTTGCCAGTTATAACAGAACCAGGGCCATGCCAACAATTGATAGTATATAACTTCTACCTGTTCCTTTTTGTTGAATTCAAAAAGGCTCAGATCAAAAATCCAAGCAATGCTTTCACTTACCAAACCCAAATTCTTGTTCAAGTCGAATACCAATAAATAGAAGGCAAAGCACATTGATGAGTAAATGAACAACCCCAGCATGGAGCCAGATACACGTAATCAGACGCCATCCCTGGCGACCTTGCACAACTTTAGATACATCTAGAGCTCCCATCTTCAGCAATCTGGCATGGAAAATGCTTTCTTAGTTCTGAAAATCAAATATGCATGACAAATATCCTATTTCGTTTTCCATCATTTCTTTCCATGTCCTTCATTTCAAATGAAGTGATGCACACTTTGAAAGATCAAATTCACTGTAGCTCTTAGTAGACATCAGTCAAATGACCAGAAGTTAACAAAAAAATGTTCCCAGTTCACGAAAAAAAACAGAGCAAGGATGAAGTTTCTGAAAATATCTGAGCAAAGTAGTTATACTTCTAATCAACACCGAAGAATACATATAGGTTATAATCTAATACTCCCTCCGTCCCACAATATAAGATCGTTTTTCAAACTTGTGGCATAATCCTCACTTCTTAGTTGTAAACACGGCATGCAACTACTGCTGTTTATTGAATTTGCTTCCAAAATAACATAAAAGTCAAATTGCGGGCAACACCATAAAAGTCCAATTGTGTGGTAACACTGTTAAAGTCAAATTGTACAGAACCATCAACACCTAGAACGGTTGACAAGATAATCTGATTTTTTTTCTCAAGTCATCACCAACACCAATCACGAGCAGAGGATAGACTAAATCAAAAAAGTTAAGAAAGCTACATAAGCCAATACCAAGTTTAAAGATGTCCTACACCTGACTTGGCAAGCAAATTGCTTACGTCTAGATTTAATATTTCAGCTGTTAGTTTCTTCTTTGAAATGGACGGCAGGAGCTCTGCCCATTCATTAGGGAAACTAGAACTTACAAGTATAACACCTGTCCCTAATGGAAAGGGACTTAATGATCAGTTTCGGAATACTATTATAACCCCAACTTAATTACCAACTCAGTAAGAAGGCTTTAGTTTTATTTGATGATAAAAAAACAAACAGAATCCTAAACTTGATTAGATACATTGAAAGATCGGCCTGCAGAGTTCACACCTAGAGGATCAAGACTGATTTTTAGATGGTCTGAAACTGTGAATGTTTGTGTACCTTATACAAGTTTCCCCTCAAAGAGTTGTGGATTGCTAGGTCACAAAATTCCCTCATCCACAAACCCAGGAAAAAAAAGAATCAGTATGTCTCAAACGGAAGCATCAGTAGTTCTCCCAATTTCAATTGCACAATAGAAGTAAGCAACCTGAGAATGAACCTGTACACCAAGCTAATTGAGGATCAACCCCAATTGCTCGAGTGTATACAAGCGAGGTCCTAAACATGTAAGAAGAAGAAAGAACGAAACTATCATTTTGAGTAGATCGAGTTGGTGCTGCTGTTTGCAATTGCACTGGTCAGTAAGAAAGGGGAACGGGAAATTAAGTCTTGTCAATCCTTAACTAGACTCGGTGTCCTCCTCTAAGCAAGCAAGGAAATGCAGAGTTGGAGGAAGCAAACAAAGGGGGGGAGGAAGAAGAGAAAGAGGAGGGTAGCAGCTTGCGTACGTGGTGGAGGATGGGCCGAGGAGCGGGTTCTCTTTGAGCGGCTGGAAAGCGAATCGGCCGAGGAACCCCGCGGTGCAGTTGCCGGCGCTGCGGTTGGGGCAGTCGTTAACGAACATGGTGACGAGGAAGACGGCGACGCAGGCGATGGAGGCGGCCGGGACGAGCCAGGGCGTCCATCGGCGGTAGTAGGGGCGCGCCCTGAGGCGGGCCGTGTTTGGGTGGTGCACGGGCGGGCGCTCGACGCGGACCTCGACGGCGCCAGTGCCCGGGCCGGGGCCGGGGCCTGCGCCGGCGGCGGCGGGCTTCATCATGGCTTAGTAGGAGGAGGGATCCAAGTGTGGGGAGGAGGCTGGCGGAGGAAGCGAGGGAAGGCGGCGAAGCGTGAGGAGTAGGGGACGGGAGAGAGTTGTGGCCTGGCTTGTGTTGGTGCTGGCAGCAGAGCAGAAGAAGACGCTTCCTTTCGGCCGCGAGGGGAGGGGAGGGGAGGGGAGGGAAGCCGCGTTGTGCTGGTCTGCTTTCTTTGACTCTGCTCTCTTTGCCTTGCGGCTACAACTGTCAGGGTCACACAGACAGGAAGGAGAAGTGGTAACTTGAGAGAGAAAGAGATTGCTTCAGCTGCGTCGGGTTGCGTTGCCAAGGAGGAAAATGATGGATAAATAAATAAAGTAAAAGGATACTAAGTGAAATTCCTGCAATGGATTGAAGGAGGGTCGGTGGTGGGTGGGTTGGACGGTTGGCCAACTCCGGCTGTGGAATGGAGCCAGCAATGTAGCGTCTCATCTGCTGCAACTGCAAATCAGCTCCTTACTTACTTGGGTAAAAGTGGATCATCTGCACGGCTAGAAAGCGGTTTTCTTTCTCTAATTAGCCACCTACGCAGTTGCTACGAGTAAGTTCCGTGATTCCAGCGTTTGTCATCCGTCACTGCCGATCCATCTGTCGCTATATACGCCAGCTTTAGCCATCGGTGCAGCCAAATCGGGTTTGCTTCGCGGCGACACATGCGCAAATTGCAGCTATCACACGTTTGCGGAAACGCCTGTTTCCATCCATCATCTTTTCCAATTGTGTTAGAGCAACTCCAATGCGCCGACCCACACGGACGGCGCTTTTGTCCGTTTTTTTTGTTCATTTGGATTGCCCGCCCGTCTGGTGTCCGCCCTGTTTGACATTTGGGCCGGCAGTGCGTCCAACGCGCCAACCCATATGTGCCGGCGTGGCCGTCTGACTGCCCTTTCTCAACAAATAGCATAATCTTTTCATTATTTCACGTACAACTTTTGCATTATCTCATAGGCAAATATATAGTCCACAACCAAATAAATAGGATAGTTTCAACCGAATAAAATAGCATAGTTTTACAAGTCAAATAAAAGTAAAAATGTCGGGGCAAAATTTTGCAGGCCGAATAAAAAAGATATTCTATTGGTTGCCAATATGAGCCCACATATACTCAACCAAATCATTTTGCAGTTGCATGTAAGTTTCTCAATCACGCAAGTCATGATGAAATTGGATGAACTGTTCAAACGTTGCTGCTCCTCCATGCTCAGGCACAACATTCTCACCCTGAAACTGAAACCCTTGATCGTAGAGACGTTCCGGACGCTCATCTTCTATAATCATGTTGTGCATGATCACACAAGCACCCGTTACCTCTCACGGTTTCTGCGTGCTCCAAGTATTAGCAGGATACCGAACGATGCCCCATCAAGATTGCAAAACACCAAAGGCACGCTCGACATCCTTCCTAGCACTCTCTTCCTCTTGGGAAAATCTTTTCCTCTTCTCTCCGACAGGGTTGGGGATTGTCTTCACAATAGTGGTCCACTGAAGATAGATACCGTCACTCAGGTAGTACCCTTTGTCGTAGTTGTGGACGTTGATAGTAAAGTTCACCGGTGGGCTGTTGTCTTCGGCGAGCCTAGCAAACACCGGCAAGCGCTGAAGCACGTTGATATCATTGTGTGATCCGGCCATGCCAAAGAAAGAGTGCCAGATCCAGAGATCTTAAGACGCCACGGCCTCAAGTATGATAGTGCAAGCCCTGACATGGCCCTTATACTGCCCTTGCCAACCGTAAGGCGGTTCTTCCACTCCCAAAGCATGCGATCTATGCCGCCAAGCATCCTCGAAGCCCTCGCCGCATTCCTCGCCAACAAACGGGTTGTATCTTCAGGAGTCGACTCTCTCAAATACTCAGGGCCAAACACAGCAATCACAACCTTGCAGAACTTATACAGGGAGTCTAGGCATGTAGACTCGCTCATACAGACGTACTTGTCAATGAGATCACCGGGCCGTATGCAAGCATTCGGATGGCAGCAGTGCATTTTTTATAAGAGGAGAAACCAATCTTCCCAACGACATCCTCTTTGCACTCGAAATACTCATCATAGCCGACCACCCCCTCTCTAATACGGTTGAAAAGATGCCTACTCATGCGGAAACGGCGGCGGAATTTCTGATGTTTGGACAAGGGATTTGTTGTGTCAAAGTAGTCCTTCCAAAGAAGGAAATGCCCGTTCTCTCGGTTGCGATTCAACGCCGGAAGGTGCCCCGGAATGGTGCCACAGAACGACGGACGCTAGCTATTGAGGTGGTGATGGACCAACACGGCAGCCAAGATCTCCTCCTCATCATCGGACGAGGAATCGTCGGAGTCACAAAGGAAATTGTGAACTCGTCGGTGGAGTCCATTTTGTACCTTGGCAAACTGTCGAACAGCTTGCGGGCGTTGACGAAGGAGGCGGCCGGCGAAGGGAGTCGCGCAGCCCTGGCGACGTACGACGAGCGTGCCGGCAACGAGCATGCTATTGAGGATCTAGATGGGGCGGCGAGGCGGCTTCTTGGTCACGGTCGGGGCTGTGTCGGGGGAGCGGGAGGGGGGATGGGAAGCTTTTGGTTCGCGGCGGCAAGACGGCGGTGGCGAGCGATGTGGGAGGTGGCGGCGTTGTAGAGGGGATGTTGCGGTGCCGGCAACTGGCAGAGCCACCGGGGAAATGGGCGGCGTGGGCGGCGACAAAGGAGGCGGGCGAGGGCTTGGTGTTGCAATATCACATATACCTTTGGTGTTGCTGGCCTTCTTGTCCGCTAAGTACTTGGGGCAGTTCCGCTTCCAGTGACCATTTCCCTTGCAATAAAAGCACTGAGTCTCGGGCTTGGGTCCATTGTTTGGCTTCTTCCCAAGAATCGATTTACGGGCGTGGCAACTCCCTTGCCGTCCTTCTTGAAGTTCTTTTTACCCTTGCCTTTCTTGAAACTAGTGGTCTTATTCACCATCAACACTTGATGTTCCTTTTTGATTTCCACCTTCGCTAATTTCAGCATTGAATACAACTCAGGAATGGACTTCTCCATCCCCTGCATATTGTAGTTCATCACAAAGCTCTTGTAGCTAGGTGGGAGCGACTTGACGATCCTGTCAATGGCCGAGTCATCTGGGAGATTAACTCCCAACTGAGACAAACAGTTGTGTAACCCGGACATAGTGAGTATGTGCTCACTGACAGAACTGTTTTCCTCCATCTTACAACTGTAGAACTTGTCGGAGACTTCATATCTCTCGACCCGGTCATGAGCTTGGAAAACCATGTTCAGCTCTTGGAACATCTCATATGCTCCGTGTTGCTCAAAACGCTTTTGGAGCCCCGGTTCTAAGCTGTAAAGCATGCTGCACTGAACCAAGGAGTAATCATCACTACTCGACCGTCAGGCGTTCATAACGTCTTGAGTTGCTGGGAAAATGGGTGCTTCACCTAGCGGTGCTTCACCTAGCGGTGCTTCTAGGACATATGCTTTCTTGGCAGCTATGAGGATGATCCTCAAGTTCCGGACCCAGTCCGTATAGTTGCTACCATCGTCTTTCAGCTTGGTTTTCTCTAGGAACGCGTTGAAGTTGAGGGCAACATTAGCGTGGGCCATTTGATCTACAAGAAATATTGCAAAGATTTTAGACTATGTTCATGATAATTAAGTTCATCTAATCAAATTATTTAATAAAATCCCACTCAGAAAGAAATCCCTCTAGTCATCTAAGTGATACATGATCCGAGTCAACTAGGTCGTGTCCGATCATCACGTGAGACGGACTAGTCATCATCGGTGAACATCTTCATGTTGATCATATCTACTATACGACTCATGTTCGACCTTTTGGTCTCTTGTGTTTCGAGGCCATGTCTGTACATGCTAGGCTCGTCAAGTCAACCTAAGTGTTTTGCGTGTGTAAATCTGGCTTACACCCGTTGTATGCGAATGTTAGAATCTATCACACCCGATCATCACGTGGTGCTTCGAAACAACGAACTTCCGCAACGGCGCACAGTTAGGGGGAACACTTTCTTGAATTTTTTATGAGGGGTCATCTTATTTATGCTACCGTCGTTCTAAGCGAATAAGATGTAAACATGACAAACATCACATGCAAATCATAAAGTGACATGATATGGCCAATATCATTTTGCGCCTTTGATCATCATCTTCGAGGCGCGACATGATCACCTTCGTCACCGACATGACACCATGATCTCCATCATCGTGTCTTCATGAAGTTGTCTCACCAACTATTACTTCTACTACTATGGCTAACGGTTAGCAATAAAGTAAAGTAATTACATGGCGTTATCATTGACACGCAGGTCATACAATAAATTAAGACAACTCCTATGGCTCCTGCCGGTTGTCATACTCATCGACATGCAAGTCGTGATTCCTATTACAAGAACATGATCAATCTCATACATCACATATCATTCATCACATTCTTTTGGCATATCACATCACATAGCATACCTTGCAAAAACAAGTTAGACGTCCTCTAATTGTTGTTGCATGTTTTAAGTGGCTGCTATGAGTTTCTAGCAAGAACGTTTCTTACCTACGCAAAAGCCACAATGGTGATATGCCAATTGCTATTTACCCTTCATAAGGACCCTTTTCATCGAATCCGATCCGACTAAAGTGGGAGAGACTGGCACCCGCTAGCCACCTTTATGCAACAAGTGCACGTCAGTCGGTGGAACCTGTCTCACATAAGCGTACGTGTAAGGTCGGTCCGGGCCGCTTCGTCCCACAATACCGCCGAAACAAGATAGGACTAGTAACGGTAAGCAAATTGAACAAACCAATGCCCACAACTACTTGTGTTCTACTCGTGCATAGAATCTACGCAATTGACCTAGCTCGTGATGCCACTGTTGGGGAACGTAGCAATAATTCAAAATTTTCTACGCATCACCAACATCAATCTATGGAGATTCTAGCAACAAGAGAGGGAGAGGATGAGCATCTTCATACCTTTGAAGATCGCTAAGCGGAAGCGTCACTAGAACGCGGATGAGGGAGTCGTACTTGCGTTGACTCAAATCGCGGAAGATCCAATCTAACGCCGAACGGACGGCGCCTCCGTGTTCAACATATGTACAGCCCGGGGACGTCTCCTCCTTCTTGATCCAGGAAGGGGAGAGGAGAAGTTGAGGGAGAGCTCCGGCAGCACGACGGCGTGGTGGAGGAGCTTGTAGTTCTCCGGCAGGGCTTCGCCAAGCACTACGGAGGAGGAGGTGGTGTTGGGGAGGGAGAGCGCTGCACCAGGGGAAGGGTGCAGCATCCCTACCACCTCTCCTCTATTTATAGGGGCAAGGGAGAGGGGGGCCGACCCCCTCCAGATGGATCTAGAGGGGGGCAAGGGGGGAGGCTTGCCCCCGAAGCCAAGGGGGGCGCCCCATTTAGGGTTTCCCCCCTCCCCACCCCTAGGCGCATGGGCCCTAGGGGGGTGGCGCCCAACCCACTTAGGGGCTGGTTCCCCTCCGCCATCTAGGGCAGGTGGACCCCCGGAACCCTTTCGGTGGTCCCGGTACAATATCGATATACCCCCGAACACTTTCAGTGACCAAATAAGGACTTCCCATATATAAATCTTTGTCTCCGGACCATTCCGGAACTCCTCGTGACATCCAGGATCTCATCTGGGACTCCGAACAACATTCGGTAACTGCATACTGATTCCCATAACAACTCTAGCATCACCGAACCTTAAGTGTGTAGACCCTACGGGTTCGGGAATCATGCAGACATGACCGAGACAGCTCTCCGGTCAATAACCAACAATAGGATCTGGATACCCATGTTGGCTCCCACACGTTCCACGATGATCTCATCGGATGAACCACGATGTCGGGGATTCAATCAATCCCGTATACAATTCCCTTTGTCAATCGGTATGTTACTTGCCTGAGATTCGATCGCCGGTATCCCAATACCTCGTTCAATCTCGTTACCGGCAAGTCACTTTACTCGTTCCGTAATGCATGATCTCGTGACTAACTAATTAGTCACATAGAGCTCATTATGATGATGCATTACCGAGTGGGCCCAGAGATACCTCTCCATCATACGGAGTGACAAATCCCAGTCTCGATCCGTGCCAACCCAGCACACACTTTCAGAGATACCTGTAGTGTACCTTTATAGCCACCCAGTTACGTTGTGATGTTTGGTACACCCAAAGCATTCCTACGGTATCCGGGAGTTGCACAATCTCATGGTCTAAGGAAATGATACTTGACATTAGAAAAGCTTTTAGCAAATGAACTACACGATCTTATGCTATGCTTAGGATTGGGTCTTGTCCATCACATCATTCTCCTAATGATGTGATCCCGTTATCAATGACATCCAATGTCCATGGTCAAGAAACCATGACCATCTATTGATCAACGAGCTAGTCAACTAGAGGCTCACTAAGGACATGTTGTGGTCTATGTATTCACACATGTATCACAGTTTCCGGTCAATACAATTATAGCATGAACAATAGACAATTATCATGAACAAGGAAATATAATAATAACCATTTTATTATTGCTTCTAGGGCATATTTCCAACAACACCCACCATATACCTTCCTCAAAACAGCCATCATACCTACCTATTATGGCATTTCCATGGCCATTCCAAGATATATTGCCATGCAACTTTCCATCGTTCCGTTTATTATGACACGCTTCATCATTGTCATATTGCTTTGCATGATCATGTAGTTGACATTGTATTTGAGGAAAAGCCACCTTTCATAATTCTTTCATACATGTCACTCTTGATTCATTACCCATCCCTGTACACCGCCGGAGGCATTCATATAGAGTCAAATTTTGTTCTAAGTATCGAGTTGTAATTCTTGAGTTATAAGTAAATAGAAGTGTGAGATCATCATTTCTAGAGCATTGTCCCATGTGAGGAAATAAAAAAAGGGAGTGGCCAAAGAAGCCAAACAAAAAAAGGAAAAACGAGAGAAAAAGAGAGAAGGGGCAATTTTACTATCCTTTTTTCACACTTGTGCTTCAAAGTAGCACCATGATCTTTATGATAGAGAGTCTCCTATTTTGTCACTTTCATATGCTAGTGGGAATTTTTCATTATAGAACTTGGCTTGTATATTCCAACGATGGTCTTCCCCAAATCGCCCTAGGTCTTCATGAGCAAGCAAGTTTGATGCACACCCACTTAGTTTTTCTTTTTGAGCTTTCAAAAAATTATAGCTCTAGTGCATCCGTTGCATGGCAATCCCTACTCACTCACATTGATGTCTATTGATGGCATCTCCATAGCCCGTTGATATGCCTAGTTGATGTGAGACTATCTCCTTCTTTTTGTCTTCTCCACAGCCACCATATTATATTCCACCTATAGTGCTATTTTCATGGCTCACGCTAATGTATTGCGTGAAAGTTGAAAAAGTTTGAGAACACCAAAAGTATGAAACAATTGCTTGGCTTGTCATCGGGGTTGTGCATGATTTGAATATTTTGTGTGGTGAAGATGGAGCATAGCAAGACTATATGATTTTGTAGGGATAACTTTCTTTGGCCATGTTATTTTGAGAAGAAATAATTGCCTTGTTAGTATGCTTGAAGTATTATTGTTTTTATGTCAATATTAAACTTTTGTTTTGAATCTTATGGATCTGAACATTCATGCCGCAATAAAGAAAAATACATGGATAAATACGTTAGGTAGCATTCCACATCAAAAAATTTGTTTTTATCATTTACCTACTCGAGGACGAGCAGGAATTAAGCTTGGGGATGCTTGATACGTCTCCAACGTATCTATAATTTTTGATTGTTCCATGCTATTATATTAGCTGTTTTGGATGTTTCATATGCATTTAATATGCCATTGTATTACCTTTTGTTTATCTATCTCTATTAGGTCTCACTTTGCAAGTGATCGTGAAGGGATTGGCAACCCCTTTATCGCGTTGGGTGCAAGTTGTTTGATTGTTTGTGCAGGTATTGGTGATTTGTGCGCTGTCTCCTACTGGATAGATACCTCGGTTCTCTAACCGAGGGAAATACTTATCTCTACTTTGTTGCATGACCCTTTCCTCTTGAAGGGAAAAACCAACGCAAGCTCAAGAAGTAGCACCTATCTTTTACTTTATGTATTTACTTTTATGCAAGAGTAAATATTGTTCTTCTCTATTATGTTTTAAGTTTTCTTTTGGCAAGCATCATGTGGTAGGGAATGATCCAGACACATATATCTAGTTGAATATAGGTGATCATGAGTTATTATTGTTGACATTATCCCTGAGATAAATAAGTTGGGAGGCGAAACATTAATCCCCAATCTTCCTATTTGTTTGACTGAAATGGTTTGTTCTAAAAATATGCTTTGAGTATCAGCAATCATGGAAGACTAAATGATAGTTGAGTATTTGGAATTTGCTAAAACAAAGCTCTTACATAGACCATTCCTGAAAATAAAATGAATTGTAATTGTTTGATGACTAAAAACATACTTTGTTAGTTTCCAAGAAAGTTTATGGTCTATACTTTAATATGTGAATAGCTTGCAACTTGATCATGAGAAGTTTTATGAGATGAGCTACTGCTTATGATATATAATGATGCTAGAAAAAGTGTTTGGAATTATCATTGATCAAAATGCACTATGCTAGCATTCACACTTCGTATATTATTTATTCTATCATTTACCTACTCGAGGATGAATAGGAATTAAGCTTGGGGATGTTGATATGTCTCCAACGTATCTATAATTTATGAAGTATTCATGACATGTTCACAACAATTGTATATGGTTTTGGTGCAATAAAAACGGTTTGGAAAACCATGCTCGTGGTATTTAGTAATTTTTCATGCCTTTTACAAGGAATGGACAAATATTTCAAGGATATGTGTGGCAAGAGTCAACCACAAACGTGTCATTTATTGGTTTTTCAACTATAGAAAAATGAAAAACATGCTTAAAAACATGATGCCTGGCATGGTTCCATGGTATAGCCTCACCATGCCCTAGTAACAAATTGAGAGGGTTTGGCTTATGTCGTCACACACGCTCTTCATAAATCGAACCAGCACCAAAGAAGTTTCATGGTTTCGAGAGGGAAAACACCAAGATTGAAGGGGAATCCAAATTTCCTTCGCCATTTGTCCTTCAGTTTTTTTCGACGATCAACATACCCCCTCCAATGCACCGCGTTCAATTTGGTACTTTTCCAGGCTCATTAATCTTTAGTCCATTATGTGCATTTTCTAGGCATTAATGCACATAATTCTAATTCAGACAATCAGTGCATGAAAAAGTGCACAAAAATGGTCTAGAAAATCATGCTCATGGTATCTAGTAATTTTTCATGCCTTCTACAAGGAATGGGCAGAGATTCAAGGAATATGTGTGGCAAGAGTCAACCACAAATGTGTCGTTTATTGGTTTTCAAATATAGAAAAATGAAAAACATGCTTGAAAAATATGACGCCTAGCATGGTGCCATGGTATGGCCTCACTATGGCCTGGTAAAAATTTGAGAAGGTTTGGCTTATATCGTCATGCACGGTCTTCATAAATTGAACCATCGCCAAGGAAGTTTCATTGTTTCGAGAGGGAAATCACCAAGATTGAAGGGGAATCCAAATTTCCTTCCTTGTTTGTCCTTCAGTTTATTTCTGCGATCAACATACACCCTCTAATGCACCATGTTCAAATTTGGCTCTTTTTCGGGCACATTTACTATATTTAGTCCATTATGCACATTCTCTAGACATTAATGCACATAATTCAAATTCAGACAATCGATGCATGAAAAAGTGCACAAAACAATCTAGAAAATCATGCTCGTGGTATTTAGTAATTTTTCATGCCTTTTACAAGGAATGGGCAAGGATTTCAAGGATATATGTGGCAAGATTCAACCACAAACATGTCGTTTATTGGTTTTTCAACTATAGAAAAATAAAAACATGCTTGAAAAACATGACGCCTGGCATGGTGCCATGCTATGGCCTCACCATACCTGGTAAAAATTTAAGCAGGTTTGGCTTATGTTGCCATGCACACTCTTCATAAATCGAACCATCACCGAGGAAATTTCGTAGTTTTGGGTGGTAAATCACCAAGATTGAAGGGGAATCCAAATTTCCTTCGTCCTTTGTCCTTGAGTTTTTTTTCTACGATCACCATACACCCTACAAATTGACGTGTTCAAATTTGACACTTTTCGGGGCTCATTTACCACATTTAGGCGATTATGTGCATTTTCTAGACATTTAGCAGAGGTACATCAGATCCCATCTACAACTACATGGGTGTGATGAGAGGGGTGTGTATTACTGTCGGTGTCAAAACCGCGAAGGAGGAGGACATCACCAAGCTGCGCGACGCCGGATACCTTTCCAACGACATCGCGTACCGGCTGCCCGACGCGGGGCAGCTCATCCCCACCCCAGGGCCCCATGAGAGGGTCGTCTTCCTTCCCCACTTCCTCCGCGGACTGGGCTTTCCGCTCCATCCATTCGTCCGGGGCTCATGTTTTACTACGGCCTAGATTTCCACGATCCGGCGCCAACTTCGCCCTCAACATCTCGGCGTTTATCGTCGGGTGCGAGGCCTTTCTCGCATCCGCCCCACTTCGCCTGTGGCTCAAGACCTTCAACGCTGTCAAGATTGTGAAGGGACGCAAGCGAATGCGGAGGCGCCATGTTGGGCAAGCCGCCCAACGCCCCTTGGCTAGAAGGGACCTTCGTGGACTCCGTCAAGGGGTGGCAATCGGGTGGTTCTATATCACCGAGCCGCGCAAGCCCGCATGGGCGGCGCCCCAATTTAGATCTGGAATCCCTCACGCAGCTCACCTCCCGGAAAGAGAAGGGCTTGCGGTGGGGTGATCCGTGGAGATTACGGACTTGAGCCTGCATCAAGAAGCTAGTGAGCAATGGGCTCCGCTCGTCGACGTGGTCCAGTCATGCTCCTCCGGCGGATTCTCCCATGCCAAGAAAGGGCATTTAATCTGGGGAGTTTAATCCGAACAACACCAGACGTTGAGCGGGCTCTTCGATACAACGACGAAGGTGCTGGCGGTGCTGTTCAAGAGCGCTAATCGCCAAGATCCGCGATCAAGACCGCGGATTCAGCTTACGCTCCGTCGGCGACGGGTAAGTGATTCAACCCCATTACGGGACACTTGTAGTAATTAGATTGACTCTAGCGAGGTTTTTAATCTGCCTCTTCCTTTGACAGAATGGATGGAGAAGGCCGAGCTGCTCATCAGCCCGGCTCCCATGCCGAAGAACCAAGTGAATGCCCATTTAGCAAGGTTGCTGGTTCCGCACCATCGTGGTGCCGGAGAAGAAGGCCAAGAAGGTGGCCGCGGGGACTCGAAAGAGTTCCCGCAATCAGGCGTCTGATGACGATGACGAGGACTCCTCCCCCGAAGACGAGGAGGAGGAGGAGGAGTACTCTCTCCCGGAGGAGGGAGAGAAGAAGAGGAAGGCCTCCCCAATCGGGGCGGCCGAAGGGTCCAAGAGGGGGAGAACTATCCCCCCGGACAGTTTTGCCAACATCAATGTTGGCGAGGAAGAGTGGCCTCCAAGGGCCCGGCGTCTGGCAAGATCGTAAGTATCCGGATCATTCATATGCTGTACATAGTATGTCACGTAGTGTCCTTCTGATGCCGCATTGTTCCTTTAGTCCGGCCGGTGACGACTTTCCCGACTCGATGAGCGGGTCATTGGCGCCGTTGGATGTAAATTCCATCCCGACTGCCTCTACCCCACGCGCCGAGGACGACGAGGCGGAATCCCACAGGGGGACGCACCCGGAGGAGGCTCCGGAGGCGCCGTCAGGCAGCCCCCCGGACTTTGTGCCGGGCTCTACTCCGGAACCCGTAGCGGTTCCAGAGTCCGGCAAGCAGCCCCCTCGAAAGAGGGGCAGGACTGTGACGCCGGCGGCCTCCGCCCAACCAGAGGCACGGATAACTGCTGGAGGCGCCAAAGGCGCCCATCAAGGAAGAACACCGCACTCTCATGAGTGCGGTGATTGAGAAGGTCCAGCTCGCCAAGGGCGGGCTGACCGAAGCCTGCACCAGCCTTCTAACAGGCTTTGAGGTAAGAAAGTTAAAATTAAGTAATGTAATACCGCATAGACAGTAGCCCCTGATGCTTAGTCCGGTGTTCGGGAAGAAAAACCGGACTAAGGATCTAACAAGATATACGCAGGGTTAAAAATATGTCGATATGGGTTTGCAGGCTTGTAGGATCGAAGAAGGTGAGAGTGTCTAGAGGGGGGGTGATTAGACTACTCGACAAGATAAAAAATTACGCCTTTTGACAAAGACAAGTTTTTGGCAGATTTTGCATATCACACAAGTCAAGTAGCTTACTACACATGCAATTCTAGAGTATGGGCAGCGGAAAGTAAATTGCACAAGTAGTAAAGAGAAGTGGAGAAGATCAAACGCAATTTGGAGACACGGAGATTTTTCTCGTGGTTCCGATAGGTGGTGCTATCGTCAGTCCACGTTGATGGAGACTTCAACCCACGGAGGGTAACGGCTGCGAGAGTCCACGGAGGGCTCCACCCACGAAGGGTCCACGAAGAAGCAACCTTGTCTATGCCATCATGGCATACGCCCACGGAGGGCTAGCCTTACTCGGGTAGATCTTCATGAAGTAGGCGATCTCCTTGCCCTTACAAACTTCTTGGTTCAACTCCACATCTTGACGGAGGCTCCCAAGCGACACCTAACTAATCTAGGAGGCACCACCTCCAAAAGGTAATAGATGGTGTTGATGATGATGAACTCCTTGCTCTTGTGCTTCAAATGATAATCTCCCCAACACTCAACTCTCCTCACTGATTTGGCTGTGGTGGAAGAAAGGATTGAGTGGAAAGCAACTTGGGAAGGCTAGAGATCAAGCTTCATATGGTGGGAGTGGGGCAACTTGATCTCAACACAAGGGTAGGTAGTTTTCTTCTCGTAAATGTAAGGTAGGAGTGGTAGTTCTTTCTCGATGGCTCTCCCACTAATGAAGAGGGGTGGAGGGTATTTATAGCCTCCACACAAAATCCAACTGCTACACACATTTGACCAATCTCGGTCGGACCGAAGTTGACAACTCGGTGAGACCGAAAGTTCAAATCATGTGAACGTTGGGATTTTCGTGGGACCGAAAATACAATCTCGGTGAGTCCGATTCTTCCAAAGACTAGGGTTTGCCAATCTCGGTGGGACCGACTTCATCATCTCGGTGACACCGATTTGATGACGTATGTTACGTGCTTGGCAACACTAGTTTCGTGAGACCGAGTTCGAATCGGAAAATCCGAAATTTCTAGGGTTTGGCTTTATGGTGAGGTGGTTCATCTCGCAGACTGAAGTTTAGGAAATCGGTGGGACCGAGATTACTTATGAGTGTATATTTGAAGTGAGAGTTGCCGATAGTTTAGGAGATGTATCACTAAGCACTTTGAGCAACCAGATCATTAACATAACCTCATCCCTTTAATAGTATTGGCTTTCCTATGGACTCAATGTGATCTTGGATCACTAAACCAAAATGGAGTCTTGAGCTTTTGCCAATGCTTGCCTTAGCATCTTGAGGGGTCCACCTCTCCATTCCTTTTGCCATGCCAATGTGATTGACCTTCCTAAAACATACTTGATAAAAGCATTAGTCCAACCACAAAGTATGTTGTCATTAATTACCAAAACCACCCAGGAGCAAATGTGCTTTCAATCTCCCCTTTTGGTAATTGATGGCAACACACAAAACAAGACATCAAAGCTATCAAAGAAAGACAGAATTATCACTAAAGCTTTGACAAACATGTAGTACATGTGCTCCCCTAGAAGTGTGCAAGATTTTCATAGATTATGGTTTTGGACTACCACAAGCACACAAGAGAGAAAAGCAAGATGTGCTACATGCAGCTTGGCTATATGCATCGAGAGCAGATGAAAAGAAGTGAGTGATAATGCATATGTGCATGGTGATTTCTTGCAAACAAGTATTCACAAGCAAGTCACCATCATGCACATTCTCAAGATGCATATACTTACCTTGAGGTTCCTTGGCATTGTACCAAGAAATAAACTTGGGAAAACAAGGTTAGATAACACAAGAGTATTTCTTCAACCAACAAAGAAGAACATCAAGAGTACCAAGCCAGGGATGACATGTATAAAGAGTGTCTCATATTGAGCACAAGCTTGAATCAGCAAACATGTCTCCCAAAACTAAAAAGATTTTTCAATGAACTCTGAGAGATTTTGCTTTCCATAAGATATCAATTGTGAAAGCAAAGAAAGCAAAATCAAAAGAATGATGCCAAATGTAATATCCAATGTGGAACACGGCAAAGCTTTGATGTGATTCTCTCCCCCTTAAGATAAGATTACTCTTCTTCTCCCCCTAAATCTTCTCTTCTCCCCTTATCTCCCCCTAAATCTTCTCCCCCTTTGACATCAAGTGCTGAAAAGTACAACAAACTAGGAAGGTCAGGAAGGATGGAAGGAAAGAAGTAGGATCCTTAAGAATCACAACAGGGCAATAAGAAATATGCATAGAGAATCATTGAGTGGAGCTGCAGAAGATGATATCCTGAAAGAAAATCGGTGACACCGAATTAGATGGATCGGTGGGTCCGAAAGTCTGGGACTTAGGGCAGATCCTTTGTCGGTCAGACCGAAATTTGTAAGTCGGTGATGCCGAGTTTAATTCCAAGGAAATATAGAAATAATTCAGCTCACTTTGCAAGGAATGTTTCAAAGGATTTGCAATGAATTTGTAAATGATTTGCAAGGAATTGATCAGAGCCAAAAGGATATTCACATAGACAGAAGAAAAAATGAAAAAGATTGTCTAGATAGGGGTCGGTGACAAGGTCACCTATGTTTGAGTATATTGACTTAGGAGTCAAATGAGGACATTTGATCATAGGTCATACTCATCGGTTAAGCTCAAAATGGGGTTACCATTTTTCGATTAAGTATTTGATGTGATCACATCTTATGAAGCTGCTTGTACTCATGACTCTGAGCAAAGCTCCTTAAAGATGTGAACAACATACCTTGGGCTAGTTGTTGCTTTGCTCATGTAGTTGAACTTGATGTAGGTGCTCATTGAATGTGAAGTGGGAGCACCATTTCCAATTGTGTAGTTCATCTTCCTACATGGGTTAGGCAAGCAAGGAAATACTCAAGAATAACCAAGATGACAAGAGTGAAATACTAGATGTATAAGGTGTCAAAAAGGATATGTGGAATTTTGTTCCTTGAACTCAACATCCCAAAGAGCTAGATACTTGGTCAATGACAAGATTACTCAAGATTTGAGTATGTGGTAATCTTGTGGAATGTAGATCATCCAAGTACCTGCAAGGAGTTAGATGCAATACAAGGAGGCAAATGTGTCCAAGACATATGATCATCATCATAAGAGAAATATCAAGGATTAGTCAAGTAGGCTCATGCCTTGCATGCATCAATGGAGTTTTCACTCCAAGTTTGAAGCATCAATGATGTTCAACTCACTCCTTAAGCGACAAAACACTTTCTCATCAAGAGGTTTTGTAAAGATATCAGCAAGTTGTTTGTCAGTACGAACATGCTTAAGATTGATGTCTCCCTTGGCAATGTGATCACGAATAAAATGGTGACGAACTTCAATATGTTTCGTTCGAGAGTGTTGCACAGATTGTGTCCAATCTTAATCGCACTCTCATTGTCACAAAGCAAGGAACATGTCTCTCATGTATCCCATAATCCTTAAGCGCTTGTGTCATCCATAGCAACCGAGCACAACATGATCCAGAGCTATATATTCTGCTTGGCGGTGGATAAAGATACTCAATTTTGTTTCTTGGAGGACCAAGATACAAGGGATCGACCAAGGAATTGACACGCATCAAGTTGACTTTCTATCAACCTGTCTCGGCATAGTCCGAGTCGGAATAGCCAACAAGATCAAAAGAGGCCCTCTTAGGATACCAAATGCCAAAGTTTGGTGTGTGTATCAAATATCTCACGATTCTTTTAACAGCTTTAAGATGACATTCTTTAGGGGCTGCTTGATATCGAGCACACATGCATACACTCAACATTATGTCAGGACGAGAAGCACAGAGATATAGTAGAGAACCAATCATGGATCGGTAAACCTTTTGATCAACGGGTTCTCCATCTTTTGTCAAGTCATTATGTCCACTAGTAGGCATGGGGGTTCTCATACCTTTGCTTTCTTGCATGTTGAACTTCTTGAAGAGATCCTTGGTATACTTTGTTTGTGAGACAAAGGTACCCTCCTTAGATTGCTTGATTTGCAAACCAAGGAAGAATTTGAGTTCACTCATCATGGACATCTCATACTTCTCCGACATGAGCTTTCCAAACTTCTCGCTAAAATGAGGGTTAGTTGAACCAAAGGTAATATCATCAACATATATTTGGCACACAAATAGTTCACCATCAACCCTTTTCGTGAATAGCATTGAGTCTATTTTTCCAATCTCAAATCCTTTTTCAAGAAGAAAGCTAGTCAAGATTTGTACCAAGCTCTAGGAGCTTGTTTAAGACCATAAAGAGCTTTGTGCAACTTGTAAACATGATTAGGCTTTTAGGATTCACAAATCCGGAGGTTGTTTCACAAATACTTCCTCCTCAATTTCACCATTTAGGAAAGCACTTTTAATGTCCATTTGATAGAGAGTAATATCATGGTGGTTGGCATAAGCAAGAAGAATGCGAATGGACTCAAGTCTAGCAACGGGGCATATGTCTCACCATAGTCCATACCTTCGACTTGTGTGTAACCTTGAGCTACGAGACGAGCCTTGTTGCGGATGACTTGTCCATCTTCATCTTGCTTGTTCAAACACCCATTTGGTTCCAATGACGTTTGATCATCCTTGGGCTTCTCTACCAAAGTCCATACATTGTTCCTCTCGGTTGTGTAGCTCTTCGTGCATAGCGCTCACCCAATCCGGTCTTCAAGTGCTTCTTCTACCTTCATAGGTTCAAGACTAGAGATAAATGAGTAATGCTCACAAAAGTTAGCTAAGCGAGTTTTAGAGCGAGTAATTCTCCGAGTCGATGTCGCTCATCATTTGTTCCACGGGATGATTTTTCTTGACTCTTGCTCGGACTCGGGATAGCTTTTGTTGTGGTTGTGGCTGAGCTTCCTCATCATCCTCATCTTCCTCTTCTTCTTCATTGTTGTTGGTGTTGTCTTGAGGTGGTGGAGAAGGAGGTTGTGGTGGATCTTCTTGTTGCACTTCCTCATCTTGGTGAGTTCCACTTGTGGAAGCCTCCATGTTGCCTTGAGGTTCATCTTGCCGTGAGGTAGGGGCTCCACATATGTAGATGAGGTACTCTCCTTCACTTCCATGGGACGGATCTTTCCAATAGATAAATCTTGAATGGCTTCCGATGGGTCCTTGTCTCCTACATCAATAGGCATTTGCTCTACTTATGAGCCATTAGATTCATCAAACTTCACATCTACCGCCTCTTCAACCTTTCGGGTGAAATTATTGTAGACACGGTAGGTGTGGAGTTTGATCCATAACCGAGGAAAAGCCTTCATGAGTTTTAGGAGCAAATTTAGACCGACGATGCTTATCAAGGATATAGCATTTTGAACCAAAGACACGAAAGTATCCCACTTGGGGTTTGTTACCGTGAGGAGCTCAGATGAAGTCTTGCCGAGAAGCTTATGAAGATAAAGCCTGTTGATAGCATGACAAGTCTGTCTCGACGGCTTCTCCCCAAAAGTGCTTCGTGTCTTGTATTCATCAAGCAACGTTCTCGCCATCTCTATGAGCTGCTCGGTTCTTCCTCTCAACAACTCCATTTTGTTGAGGTGTGTACGTAGCCGAGAACTCATGTAGAATCTCTTCCTCATCGAGAAAAGAGTCCACATGGGCGTTCTTGAACTCCGCTCCATTGTCACTCCGAACTCTCTTGATCTTCACCTCAAATTGATTTTGGGCCTTTCGGCAAAGGTTTTGAAGATTCTCTCAACTCGCGATTTGTCATCAAGAAAAATACCCACGTAAATCTGGAATAATCATCAACTATAACTAGACCAAAGGAGTTACCACCAAGGCTTTTGTAAGCATTGGGACCAAGAGATCCATATGAAGAAGCTCAAGCGGTCTCCTTGTGGTCATGATGTTCTTCACGGATGACTTCCACCTACTTGTTTTCCTGCCTCGACAAGCACTACAAAGTCTATCTTTGTCAAAGAGAACATCTTTAACACCAAGAATATGATCACCTTTGATTAGCTTGTCTAGATTACGATACCAACATGTCCAAGCCTTCTATGCCATAACCAACCTTTAGCAGATTTAGCAATGAAGCAAGTTCTAGGTTGAGCTTTCTTAGTGAAATCAACAATGTATAGATCACCTCTACGGATACCGGTAAAAACCATGTTATGATTGTCACGACGAAAGACTTGGCAATCTACTTTGGTGAATAGCACATTGAATCCAAAGTCAGCTAATCTAGACACGGAAAGTAAATTGTACACAAGTGATTCAACAAGCATGACATTTTGAATAGAGCTATCATGAGATATGGCCACCTTACCAAGGCCAAGTACCTTACCCTTGGAGTTGTCTCCAAAAGTCACATACTTGCGTGGACCATCGTTCTTTGCAAGCTCTCGAAACATGTCTTCATCTCCGGTCATGTGATCGGTGCATCCACTATCAAGAACCCACTCTTTTCCACCGGATATGTAGTCTCTCAGATTTGCCATAAGATTGAGACTCTTCATGATCTTGTCTAGCTCGGTGTCCGAATCGGAGTAATCGTCATCATGCTCATGCTCATCATCATATTGACCCATAGATTGTTCATCATCAACACCTAGGTCAATTTGACAACGACTTGCATTAGTTTTGTCAATGTGACAATAATCATCGGAATGCAATACAAGAGCATTTCTAATTAGAACATTGATAAGACAAGGATCACCCTTCTTTTTCATAAGATCACGAAGCTCAAAGAAACATTTATCAAAGTTGGGATCATTGGAGCGCATCATATCAAATTCAATAGTCTTGTATAGAATTTCATCAAGACCTCTCAAAGAGTAGTCCGGAAAAAGTTCTTCCAAGAACTTCCACATGGCATAAGCGCACTCAAAGTTTGTGACAAGCTTAAGCAAGTTATCGGGCAAACCTCTAATGATAAGATTTACAGTTCTAAGGTTACGAAGCAAATCAAGCTCTTCATCCATGGTAGGGTGCAAGGGGTCAAATGGAGGCACATATGGGGATTCAACATATTTGTGCAAGTTATACATCTTAAAGATAATAAGCATTTCAATCCTCCACGAGTTATAGGACACTCCATCAAGAATAGGCACTCTATGGCTAACACTCCCAAACGTGAGACACGCCCATCTTCCTCCAATGGTGTGTAAACCAAAGCAATGGAGACCAATGCTCGATACCAATTGTAGGATCAAGAAGGTGAGAGTGTCTAGAGGGGGGTGATTAGACTACTCGACAAGATAAAAATTATGCCTTTGACAAAGACAAGTTTTTGGCAGATTTTGCATATCACACAAGTCAAGTAGCTTACTACACATGCAATTCTAGAGTATGGGCAGCGGAAAGTAAATTGCACAAGTAGTAAAGAGAAGTGGAGAAGATCAAACGCAATTTGGAGACACGGAGATTTTTCTCGTGGTTCCGATAGGTGGTGCTATCGTCAATCCACGCTGATGGAGACTTCAACCCACGGAGGGTAACGGCCATGAGAGTCCACGGAGGGCTCCACCCACGAAGGGTCCACGAAGAAGCAACCTTGTCTATGCCATCATGGCATACGCCCACGGAGGGCTAGCCTTACTCGGGTAGATCTTCACGAAGTAGGCGATCTCCTTGCCCTTACAAACTTCTTGGTTCAACTCCACATCTTGACGGAGGCTCCCAAGCGACACCTAACTAATCTAGGAGGCACCACCCTCCAAAAGGTAATAGATGGTGTTGATGATGATGAACTCCTTGCTCTTGTGCTTCAAATGATAATCTCCCCAACACTCAACTCTCCTCACCGATTTGGCTGTGGTGGAAGAAAGGATTGAGTGGAAAGCAACTTGGGAAGGCTAGAGATCAAGCTTCATATGGTGGGAGTGGGGCAACTTGATCTCAACACAAGGGTAGGTAGTTTTCTTCTCGTAAATGTAAGGTAGGAGTGGTAGTTCTTTCTCGATGGCTCTCTCCACGAATGAAGAGGGGGTGGAGGGTATTTATAGCCTCCACACAAAATCCAACTGCTACACACATTTGACCAATCTCGGTCGACCGAAGTTGACAACTCGGTGAGACCGAAAGTTCAAATCATGTGAACGTTGGGATTTTCGATGGGACCGAAAATACAATCTCGGTGAGTCCGATTCTTCCAAAGACTAGGGTTTGCCAATCTCGGTGGGACCGACTTCATCATCTCGGTGACACCGATTTGATGACGTATGTTACTGAAGCTTGGCAACACTAGTTTCGTGAGACCGAGTTCGAATCGGAAAATCCAAATTTCTAGGGTTTGGCTTTATGGTGAGGTGGTTCATCTCGGTGTGACTGAGTTTAGGAAATCGGTGGGACCGAGATTACTCATGAGTGTATATTTGAAGTGAGAGTTGCTGATAGTTTAGGAGATGTATCACTAAGCACTTTGAGCAACCAGATCATTAACATAACCTCATCCCCTTTTAATAGTATTGGCTTTCCTATGGACTCAATGTGATCTTGGATCACTAAACCAAAAATGGAGTCTTGAGCTTTTGCCAATGCTTGCCTTAGCATCTTGAGGGTTCCACCTCTCCAGTCCTTTTGCCATGCCAATGTGATTGACCTTCCTGAAACATACTTGATAAAAGCATTAGTCCAACCACAAAGTATGTTGTCATTAATTACCAAAACCACCCAGGGAGCAAATGTGCTTTCAAGGCTGCGCTGTTGACCTCTGCCGCATTGACGGCGGAGGTCAAGGCGCTGAAGAAAGATCTTGAGCGGTCGGAGCGAGAGCTCGGCCATGCCAAAAGGCAGCTCAAGGAAAAAGAAGGTGAATAACACCCCTTTAAATAGGTACCTTACAGAAAAGGGTTTTAGTTGCAAACAAGATTAACCAGGATAATATATGTAATGCAGGGGCCACTAGCGAGGTGGCAGCCTCGAAGGATGCCGGTCCGTGGCGAATGCAATGCGCCACGAACGGATCGAAGCGAGAAAAGCAAGCGGCGCCGGTGGCGGAACTTGGCAAGAGCTCCGTGCTCTCATGAAAAACATGAGAGTTTGGAGCGTGACTCCAAGACTCGAGAGTCCGAGCTTGCCTCGGCTCTCGATAGGGCCGAGTCCGCCAAGGCCGAGGCCCAGAAGGCCCATATGGAAGTAGAGGACATGAAGAAGATAGCGGCGGGTAAGGCGTTTTTCATGCAGAGCAAGCATGTTAATGTAAATTACGGATACTTACCCAATTCGAGCTCTCCAGGGCATTTGCAGATCTGCCACAGTGGTGCGTGTGATGCCGCCGCTTTCTATCGTGGCGAGGAGGGAGCTCAATGGAGAAGGTCTTCGGTCTCAAGATGCCGAGGCCGCCATCCGGTGCTTCCTCAAGCGACCAAATTGAAGCAGCTAGTCGAACTCCACAAGGTAGCCGAGGAGGCCATGAAGGGCCTCACAGCCCGGCCAGGGCTCGGGCAGGCCATGCTCGGCAGCTACTTTGGCCTAGTGCGGCGGCTGGTGGATGCATGCCCTAGGCTGGATGTGATCAAGCGCTCCGCCTGCATTGAAGGCGCTCGTCGAGCCCTTGCCCGCATAAAGGTGCAATGGGGCAAGCTGGATGCGGAGAAGCTTCTCACGGATCCGCCGCCGCCGGGCAAGGAGCACCGTACGCCGGAGCGATATTATAAAGTTGTCCTGAAGGGAGCCCGCGATATTGCGGATGAGTGCCCCCTTAATGTAATCCTTGAGTGAACTCGCTGTGTTTTTATCCTGTGCGCTGAAAACTTTGTTTATATGCGCCATGAGCAACGCTTTGTTGAATTTAAAATATTACCTTCTGTGCGGCCGTTTGTTAAATCTGAGAGATGGCAAGTCGTTGGCTTCAGCCCCCAAGCCACGAAAGTGCCGGGTGTTCGGTGATAAACTTGAGCACTCTTGTTCCCATCTTTGGGTCCATCTAGGAGGCGCCAACACGACGAACAAGGCAACCAGACTTATAATGCTTGAACACTCTCACTTAACCATAGAATTCTATAATTTTAAATTTCGCGAAGCCCCGGTATTCGAAGATCAATCCGGGCGCTATCCACGCCTTCATCGGACATCATCCGAACTTCGCTCAAGCGGCATGAGTCTTTAGGGACCCGAAAGACCTCTCGAACAGCGACCAGCTCTCGCCTTATCATGCCGCCAGTTTTAGCTTTCCATCGAGGCGTTAACCCGGCTCAACCGGGGCGCAATCGCAGTGGTTCTCCCAGTGCTACCTTAGCCGACGGAACGGAACGTAAGGTACCAAAACATAGGAGCCGGGCAAACCCAACTATTGACCCAAGACATGATTCGGAGCTGATTCATATAATGCTATAAGTTCGGGGTGCTGCACTTGTGAAAGTGTTCGGACTTAATCACACCATAATATGGGAAACAGAAGCCCCTGGTGTATTCGGCCGTACCAAAGTATATGGGTGCAAGATGTCATATAATGAACATATGTAAAAGATAACGCAATTGTAATGAAAAGATAATGAAATTGCAAAAAGGAAATGCTGCGTTTTTTATGAAAGGAGGTCTGCTAATAAAGCAGACTGATACAAATAGTGCGGTAAGCAAGGGATTTGGACTAATTTGACATGTCCCCCTCCAGGGATAAGCTGTAGACTTGGTGTATGTAATCAAATTTAGTGCTCGTAATGGAGACCACCTGAGTGTTTGTCGCAGCCTTCTTTGATCCCTGACTATTGCCTCGTGAGTTCGGCAAGTTCGCCGTCGGACAGGGCTTCTGGTTAATGGAGTCCTGTGTATGCAAAAAGAAGAAAAGATAAAAAACAAAGCCAAGGGGGGGCGCTTGCATGAGCCCCTTGTGTGGTCGAGCCGCACTCTTTGGTCCTTGTGATTAAGCCCCTCCCCTGCGCCCATGGTATCTCCAAAGCGTAATGATGTACGCGGAGTGTTATTCTAGTGATCATGCGCGCGGCGGGGTTGGGGCCGCATTGCTACGCTGCGATGCTCGATCGCGCCAGTGGTCTTGGTTGTTGTTGCTCGGCGCTGTTTAATGTGTCCGCTTTTACTTGCCGGACTAGAGAATTGCCGTGAGAAGGCTGCTCAGATTTCGCCGCGAGAGCGCCAGATGTTCCTCCGCTCGAGGGAGCATTCCGTATTTCCATTGACCGTAATGACTCCACGAGGCCGGCATCTTGAGCTTTAGGTATGCATAATGCGGCACCGCGTTGAATTTTGCGAACGCGTTCGTCCGAAAGCAGGCATGGTAGCCGCTTCTGAACGGGACTATATCGAAGATTAACTCTTCGCTTCGAAATTGTCCGGGATCCAAGACCACTTCCAGCAGACGGAGCTCGCATAGCTTGGCTTCCACTCCGGGATGACACCTTTAAAGGTTGTCTTAGTAGGTTTGATCCTGGATGGGTCTATGCCCATTTTGCGACCGTGTCCCGATAAAGGTGTTCAGCACGCCGCCGTCCATCAGGACTCTTGTGAGGTGAAATCCATCGACAATTGGGTCTAGGACCAATGCGGCGAATCCGCATGGCGTATGCTAGTCGGATGGTCTTGTCGATCAAAATTGATCGGACAGGAGGACCATGGATTGAACTTCGGGGTGACTGGCTCCATCGCATAGACGTCCCGTAGTGCGCACTTCCTCTCCCTCTTGGGTATATGGGTCGCGTAAATCATATTCACCATCCGCACTTATGGGGAAACCTTCATCCTCTCGTTGTTCGGGCGGCGGGTCTCTTCCTCATCGCCGCTATTTAGCCCCTTGTCATTGTGTTCGCAATTAACTTGCCAGCCTGCCTGAACACCCAACAATCTCTATTGGTGTGATTAGCTGGCTTTTTGGGGGTGCCATGTATCTGGCATGAGCGGTCGAGTATTTTGTCCAGATTGACGGGCCCGTAGTTGTTCTTTTAAATGGCTTCTTCCGCTGACCGGGTTTGGAGCCTCGAATCCGCATTGACCGCCATATCCTCTTTGTCGTCGCCGTTAGTACGGGCGTTTGTTTTGATTCGACGTGACTGCCGTGATTGTCCTTGGTGTCCGGACCGCCGAATTTTTATGAGATTGTTGCTGCGGGCTAGCCAGCTATCCTCTCCCACGCAAAAGCGGGTCATTAACGATGTGAGGGCTGCCATGGATTTCGGCTTCTCCCGCCCAGTGCCGGGCTAGCCATTCGTCCCGGATGTTATGTTTGAAGGCTGCAAGGGCCTCCGCATCCGAACAATGATGATTTGATTTTTCTTTGTCAAGAACCGTGTCCGAATTGTCCGCCGATTCGTCTGCTCGCTGAATAATGTGGCTTAGGTCATCGGCGTCGGTGGTCGCACGATGTACCCTGAAAGTTATCAAGGAACGCGCCTCCAGGTCTTCCCAACACCCAATAGACTCTGCGGGCAGGCTGTTAAGCCAATGCCGAGCTGGTCCTTTAAGCTTGAGTGGGAGATATTTGATGGCGTGGAGATCGTCACCGCGGGCCATATGGATGTGGAGAAGGTAGTCCTCGATCCACACCGCGGGGTCTGTTGTACCATCGTAAGATTCGATATTCACAGGTTTGAACCCTTCGGGGATCTGATGATCCATTACTTCATCAGTGAAGCATAACGGGTGTGCGGCGCCCCTGTATTGAGCGATATCGCGACGCAGCTCGACGGAGCGCTGTCTGCTGTGTTCGGCCCGGCCGGTGTTATGTCCGGCGCGACGGTATTCGTCGTGGGTCGTAGGGCGCCCACGTGATCCATAGATGGATCTGGATTGCCTTGCTTTGTCCTCCAAGATGTCTTGCAAGTCCGGCGCGTTCCCTTTTGGCTTCGTACTCTTGGATCGATGTCGGGGTATGGTCTTGGCTGGAGGCCTGAATGCCTCTCTGTCACGACCACGGGGTGGTCGGTCAGCCATGTCGTGTGCTGGTGATAAAGGTATGTATGCTTCCTCCTCTAATCGAGGGAGCAGCTTGCGTCTTGGGTAACTTTTGGAGGGTAGTTCGAGTTTATACTCTTCGGCCACGAGGACCTCGGTCCATCGATCGGCTAGCAGATCTTGATCAGCCTGAAGCTGTTGCTGCTTTTTCTTTAGGCTATTTGCCGTGGCTATGAGCCTGCGCCTGAAGCGCTCTTGTTCGACGGGATCCTCGGGTATGACGAATTCATCATCGCTGAGGCTCGCTCAGATTCGGAGGGAGGCATATAGTTATCGCCCTCAACCCTTCGCCCGCCGCCTGTCGTGAGGGCTTGCTTCGCATCCTCCTGCTACCGAGTCTTGCAGACGGATCGCCTTCGCACTCTCCGGAGTGTTGTTGTCTCCGTGCCGGATTCTCCATTCTTGTGGCGGATTTAGAGCGGCGCTGCCGACGCCGGCGTTTAGGCTGCTTCTTCAAAGAATCTTCCTCCGCTGCTTTTTCGCCATCCCTTCTTTTGGGGTATCCACCATGTAGACGCTATATGACAAAGTGGTTTTCCAAAGGCCCTGTGGGCGCTGGGTCCTGCTTCGCTCCCGGCATCATCGTCCATAGCGCCGATGTCATTGGAGTCGTAGTCTAGCATGTCGGTTAGATCTCGGCAGGGCTACAAAGTGGGTGGTGGGTGGGCTCAATTTCTTCGCCGTCCGAACTCCAACCGCCCCGCCATAGTCCGCCAGATTCTCCGATAGCGAGAGATGCTTCAGAGAATTCAAGATATCGCCAAAAGGCGAAAAGAAAGATGTCCGCGGCGGTGAATTCCATAACCGCGCCTAATCTGCTTAATTGGCGGGCGCGGGAGGCTCGAGTCCGGCGAGGAGTCCGGCGCCTCGGGATCACGAAGTTTCGCAGGGACAAGATTAGTATTCGCCCATCGCCAGATGTTGAAGCCCCTGTGGCGGCGCTCGCCCACCGCCCTCGCCATGGGCAATCGGCTCGCCAGCAGCCGGAGCGGATTCGAAAAGGGCCACCAAAGCACCGTCCGTGGCAGAGCTAGATCATGCCCATCATCGCAGCGGCGGCGCGCTTGGTCGTGGCTCGAGTCCGTCAAGATCAAGTCTCCGCGTCATCGGCCGTGAAGTTTAGGCTTCGAATTTGACTCGACGGCGGGGGCGAAGCTGATCTGCTCCAGATGGCCAAGGAATTGCCCGCAGCAAAGCCGCCAATACGAAGATCTGTCCGGGAGAAAAGTCTCACCATGGACAGCGCCGATGGTTGAAGATGCCATCGAGCCTATCGGTGACGACACGAGGAACTCTCAATGAAAGCACCAATGTCGGTGTCAAACCGCGGATCTCGGTAGGGGTCCCGAATCGTATGCGTCTAGGCGGATGGTAACAGGAGACGAGGGACACAATGTTTTTACCTGTGTTCGTGCCCTCTCGATGGAGGTAATACCCTCGCCCTTCTTGATTAATATTGATGATATGGGTAGTACAAGAGTAGATCTACCACGAGATCAATGAGGCTAAACCCTAGAAGCTAGCCTATGGTATGATTGTTGAGATGTAATGTTGTGTCCTACGGACTAAAGCCCTCCGGTTTATATAGACACCGGAGAGGCTAGGGTTACACAGTAGTCGGTTACAATGGTAGGAGATCTACATATCCAGACGCCAAGCTTGCCTTCCACGCCAAGGAAAGTACCTTCCGGACACGAGCCGGAGTCTTCAATCTTCTATCTTCATAGTCTGGGAGTCCGGCGGATATTGATAGTCCGGCTATCCGGACACCCCCTAGTCCGGGACTCCCTCAATTACCATTTGATCGTGGTGCATCCTACAGTGCACACGCATGATCCGCATGGCTGGGTTTCTGGCCAATCAGAATGCAACCCACAATAGGGTGAGCACACACGATTTCCAAAGGCAATGGAAATGAACTGTGTGAGATAATAAATGACCAAGATTGTAGGGGAATCCAAATTTCCTTCGTCGTTTGTCCTTGATCTCTAAAAAACCACTGTCGGTGTCAAAACCGGCGGATCTCGGGTAGGGGGTCCCGAACTGTGCGTCTAAGGCTAATGGTAACAGGAGGCAGGGGACACGATGTTTTACCCAGGTCCAGGCCCTCTCAATGGAGGTAATACCCTACTTCCTGCTCAGCAAAACAAATTCCACATACCACCGTAGAGAGCACAATATTCCACAAATCTAATCTGCCGACAGCTTTTTATAACATGACATCACGCCATGGCTCGGTCATTATTCGAACCGTTTTTCTCCACCAGCCACTACACGCACTGCCAGGCGGTTTTATTGGCATGTCTTGTCGAAGCAGATATCGTGTTCCCCTTTATCACGGGATTCTCATCAGTACAGGTGTGGGTAACCCAACCGTGTTTTAATATGACTCCTCGATTTTAGGCAAGTCCCAAACGGTCACGCGGGGGACGCTTGATACTCATCCTCTTTATAAGGAGGCCAAGGCATGTCCTTTTCTTCCCACGCTCGATCCTTCCCCTCCCGCACCTCGAGTTCCAACACCCAAGGCTCAAGCTAAGCACTTCGGACCTTCAACCATGTACGGATCCAACCTTCTAGGCCAGTGGATGGCCTCCTCTATCACAGAGGAGGACGTCAAGAAGCTTAGAGAGGCCAGGTATCTCACCGCCGAAATCCCGCATAGGCTGCCTGCTCAAGGGCAGGTCATCCCCACTCCCGAACCCAACGAGAGTGCTGTATTTATATCCCATTTCCTCCGAGGGCTAGGTTTTAGTCTTGATCCCTTCGTGAGAGGGCTCATGTTCTATTACAGGCCATATTTCCACGATCTAGCTCCGGCCTCCATCCTTCAGATTTCTTCGTTTATCGTCGTGTGTGAAGCTTTCCTCTACATCACCCCCACTTCGGCCTATGGCTCAAGACCTTCAACGTGAGGCCGAAGGTGATCGACGGGCGTCACGTGGAGTGCGGAGGCGCTATAATAAGCAAAGGCACCGACGCCCCATGGCCAAAGGGTTCCTTTGCAGAAACTTTTGATTTATGGCAACGGGAGTGGTTTTACATCACAGCTCCCCGAGGCACAAAGCGGGCGGCCGCTCCAGCATTCCGCTCGGGCCCTCCACCGCAAGTAGCATCATGGGTCAACAAGGGGCTGGATGGGGGCGCAATGACGTCTTGACATCGCAAAGTTGCATCCGAGACCTTCTTAAGAAGGATGTCGGTCTTGTCAAGATAATGCAAGTACGCCGGTTCGTCGGGTCTGCGCCTCGCCAACGCTGACCTCTCCATATGTGGGAGTTCAACCCGTATGACCGCAACCATTCAACAATTCTTCAAAGATGACGCCAAAGAGATGTATGGGTCGTTCTTCAGATCATGAATAAAGTGTCCGGACACCACCGAGGACGTGGGTCTCAACTGCAACCGTCCGGATACCCAGGTAAGTAATTCCGCTATCGAACACATCGTCCTTTATGTTTGTTATACCATCATTCTGAAAAATTGCTCTCCGCCAGGATTGGATAAGGAAGGCGGAGAGGATTAGGTGTTCGACCCCACTTCCCGAAGGCTCGCCGGATCCTCTATTGATCAGATGCTTGAGCATGCACCGTATCAGGTGCCATCAGGAGAAGATGAGGGGAGGAATAGAGAAGTCACCAATGGGCATCATACTTTACATATCCAAATCGGGGTAGTAAGTGCCTCCACGAAGGAGGATAATCGGGGAGGTGAATCTGAAATCCCCTCTCCTCACGGTAAGAAAAGGGCCGCCTCTGAAGATTTGGAAATGGAAGTTTCCAAACGAGGGAAGAAAACCTCGCCAGGGGGCCCTGCCCCAGAGGGCGATTATCAAGACACGCCCTTAAGGGGCCAGCCTCAACAGAGTGTAAGTGAAAAAGGTACTTTGGTAAGTGTCGGTGTCAAAAGCGGCGGATCTCGGTAGGGGGTCCCAAACTCAGGCGATAGGCGGATGGTAACAGAGACAAGGGACACGATGTTTTTACCTGTGTTCGGGCCCTCTCGATGGAGGTAAAACCCTACTCCCGCTTGATTAATATTGATGATGTGGGTAGTACAAGAGTAGATCTACCACGAGATCGAGAGGCTAAACCCGAGAAGCTAGCCTATGGTATGATTGTTGTTCGTCCCCACGGACTAAAACCCTCCAGCTTATATAGGCACCAAGAGGGTTAGGGTTACACAGAGTCGGTTACAATGGTAGGAGATCTACATATCCGACGCCAAGCTTGCCTTCCACGCCAAGGAAAGTCCCATCCGACACGGACAAAGTCTTCAATCTTGTACCTTCATAGTCCAGAGTCCGCCAAAGGTGATAGTTCGCTATCCGGACACCCCTAATCCAGACTCCTCAAGATCCCCTCGAACCAGGCTTCAATGACGACGAGTCCGCGCAAGATATTGTCTTCGCATTGCAAGATGGGTTCCTCCTCCGAATACTTCATAGAAGATTTTGAACACAAGGATAGTGTCCGGCTCTGCAAAATAAGTTCCACATACCACCGCAGAGAGAATAATATTTACACAAATTCAATCTGCTGACATATTCTATGGCATGACATCACACCATGGCCAAGCCTTTATTCGAATCGTTTTTACTGTCCCACCTCAGCGTGTTTAGCGAGGCGGTTTCCTTGGCATGTCTTGTCAAAGCAGAGATCGTGTCCCCTTATTCCGAGATTCTCATCAATACGGGCGTGGGTAACCCAACCATGCCCGTTGGCCCGTCTCCTCTATCGAAGGCGAGTCCCGAACGGTCACGGGGAAGGCTCTTGGTATTCAACCTCTTTATAAAGAGACCAAGGCTCCACTCCTTTCTTTCAATCTCAATCGAATCCGCCTCTCGCCACGAGTTCCAACACCCAAAGCTCCAGACTCAGGCGCTTCGAACCTTCAATGATGTCCGGCTCCGACCTGCAAGGCCGGTGGATGCCTTTCTCCGTTACGGAAGAAGATGTGCTAAAGCTAAGAGATGCCAGGTATCTAATCGGCGAAATTTCGCATAGGCTGCCTGCCCAAGGGCAGGTTATTCCCACTCCCAAGCTCGGCAAAAGCGTAGTGCTCGCGTCTCACTTTCTTTGGGGGCTAGGCTTCCCGACGGACCCCTTCGTGAGGGGGCTCATGTTTTATTATGGGTTGGAATTTCACGACTTGGATCCGGAGTCCATCCTCCACATCTCATCGTTCGTTGTCGTATGCGAAGCCTTCCTCCGCATTACCCCTCACTTCGAATTGTGGCTCAAGACTGTAACGCCCCGAGATTGATGCTCCAGATGCCTTATATTTATTTTTGGTTGTTGCCATGATTGTCATAATAAATTGTTGCATCATCATGCTTGTGTTATTTGTTTTACTCACTTTGTGCATTCCATCTTCATGTATGTTGCCATATGCATTTGCATCCATCATGTTCATGATTGCTTGCTTGCTTGTTTTTGCATGTAGCTTCATATTATCATGTTGCATCCTTGTTTTGAGGTGTTTGCTTGATGTTTGGGTGCATTTTGCATCAATGCCATGTTTAACTTGTTTTGCTCATATCTTCTAGGCCGTAGCTCCGAATCTAATGAACTTTATATGTAACTTGACTAGAATCTCGTGTAGATCATCTTGGTGCATCTTAACTTGCTGTTTAACAACTTGAACATAAGGTTTATTCAGTTTTGGACCAATTTCTAAATTTGCATATGAGGAGTTACCGGAATTGTTATATGTTGTTCCCGGCCTCATTTAAACTTGTTTTGATGTGTTGTTCTTGTTTGCATCATCTCTTGCCATGAGTAGCTCCATGTAGTTTTGCCATGCATCATGCTTGTTGTGCATCATGTCTTGTTCATGTGTGGTGTGTTTACTATGTTGTGTGCTTCTTCTCGATAGTTCCCATTTCGTTGCGACTGTGAGGATTCGTTCGTCTACGCTTGGTTCGTCTTCGTGGCTTCATCTTCTTCATGGACTCGTTCTTCTTCCTTGCGGGATTTCAGGCAAGATGACCGTCACCCTGGATCTCACTACTATCATTGCTATGCTAGTTGCTTCGTTCTATCGCTATGCCGCGCTTCCTATAACTTGTTCTTCAAGCCTCCCAAATTGCCATGAACCTCTAACCTTTGACACCCTTCCTAGCAAACCGTTGTTTGGCTATATTACCGCTTTGCTCAGCCCCTTTTATAGCGTTGTTAGTTGCAGGTGAAGTTGAAGATTGCTCCATGGTGGATAGGGTTATGTTGGGATATCACAATATCTCTTATATTATTAATGCATCTATATATTTGGTAAAGGGTGGAAGGCTCGGCCTTATGCCTGGTGTTTTGTTCCACTCTTGCCGCCCTAGTTTCCGTTATACCGGTGTTATGTTCCCGGATTTTATGCTCCTTACGCTGTCCGGTGATTTATGGGACCCCTTGACAGTTCGCTTTGAATAAAACTCCTCCAAAGAAGGCCCAACCTTGGTTTTACCATTTGCCTCACCACCACCTACTTTTCCCTTGGGAGTAATTAACCCAAGGGTCATCTTTATTATAGCCCCCGGCCAATGCTTGTCTAAGTGTTGGTCCGAACCGAGCCACTTGCGCCGCCACCTCGGGAAACTCGAGGTCCGGTTTTAGTTGTGCGTAGTGTTCATCCGTGTTGCCTCGAGAACGAGATATGTGCAGCTCCTATCGGGATGTCGGCGATCGGGCGGTCTTGCTGGTCTTGTTTTACTATTGTCGAAATGTCTTGTAAACCGGATTCCGAGACCGATCGGGTCTTCCGGGAGAAGGTATATCCTTTGTTGATCGCGAGAGCTTATCATGGGCAAAGTTGGGACACCCCGCAGGTATTATCTTTCAAAGCCGTGCCCGCAGTTATGTGGCAGATGGGAATTTGTTAATGTCCGGTTGTAGATAACTTGACACCAGATCCGAATTAAAACGCATCAACCGCGTGTGTAGCCATGATGGTCTCTTTTCGGGAGTCCGGAAGTGAACACGGTCTTTGGGTTATGTTTGACGAAGTAGGGGTTCGTGGATCACTTCTTGATCATTGCTAGTTGACGACCGTTCCTTTGTTTCTCTTCTCGCCTCATTTGCGTATGTTAGCCACCATATCATGCTTAGTCGCTGCTTGCAACCTCACCACTTTACCCCTTCCTTTCCCATTAAGCTTTGCTAGTCTTGATACCCATGGTAATGGGATTGCCGAGTCCTCGTGGCTCACGATTACTACAACAATAGTTGCGTGTACAGGTTATGCGATGATCTTGACGCGAGAGCGATGCTTGCTTGTTTTGGAGTTCTTCTTCGCTTCTTCTTCGATCCGGGATAGGTTCCAGTCGGCAGCCCGGCTAGCGGGGTGGATGTCGTTCGAGTTTCTGTTTGTGTTTCATCCGTAGTCGGATGTTCCTCTTATGTATGATGATGTTGTATTCGTGTGGCATTGTATGCCTTTTGTATGTATCCCCATCTATTATGTAATGTTGAAGTAATGATATCCACCTTGCAAAAGCGTTTCAATATGCGGGTCTATCCTTGGTGGGACCTTCGAGTTCCTTTTGATAGGGTCGCATATTGGGCGTGACAAGTTGGTATCAGAGCCTCGACCGACCCTAGGAGCCCCCTTGATTGATCGTGTAGTTTGGCCGTTCTTGAGTCTAGAAGTATACTAATTTCTGAGTCTAGTTATATCGGAGAGTACGAATTCTTTTTACTCCTCTGCCCCTTCGTCACTCTGGTGAGGAATCTTGACGTAGATGTTTTGAATTACTTCTCTTCCCTTTCAAATTTTTTCTTTAGGATCACGTGGTTAGTTTTTCGTTCGTTGGTTCTCAGCTCTTTTATCCGGTGCATTTCTCGTCAAGTTGACTCGAGCCTCTTCTTTGTTGTCAAGTTCAAACCTCAGTTGTCTTCTTTTCCCACCCACCCACCCTTTTCCTTCTTGGAGCAGGAGTCCTTAATCGAGTATCCATCCTACTCGTGTGAAGTCTTTGCCTTCTTTCCGCAATGATTTTAACCGGTGTTCTTCTCTTCAAGTTACTCGTCGGTTCCCCGTTCAAGCTGCATGTTTTTTCCCGCCCTCCCACCCTTTTTCTTCCCGGAGTCTGAGCATTTATTCGAGAAGCTATATAATTTGTACGGAACCTTTTAGTTTTCCCTCAATCATTTCAACCGGTGAATTATCATCTCGTTCGTCAGACTTCATCTCTTTCTTTTCCGGTGGACTTAATTCAAGTTTTTTGAGTTGAGCATATTCTTTCCCTCGGCTCAAGTGTTTTCCCTGCTCGTTCACCTCTCGCCAGTTTATCATTCCGGAGTTCGGAAGACATCTCAGGAGATTCGTCTTTGTTCCAATTAAGTCGAGGGTGTCACCTCATTCAAATTATTCAATCATTCTGGTGCATCATCTATCTCTTCAACAATCCTTTTCAACGGTGTTTTATTTTAGTGGGCCCTAACCCACAGGTCTTTTCCCAGGATCTTACCTGACTCTTCTGATTCCCCCGGAGTTATTCTCAATTCTTTTCAAAGTGTGACGTAAGAATGGATTCCATCAGTCACATGCCTTCTCCAAGATCGCTTTCAAATTCTTTTCATTGTTGGCTCAACCTATCTGCTTTTCATTCTACCAGAGTATCTCAGTAATTTTGGTGGTGTTTCCATCGTCATTTGAAGACCGAAGAAGAGTTTTTCCTCTAAATCTTGGCCGTTCTCTCGAAGACTCGCGGTTCTAGTTTCATATTATCCTCTCGAATTATTCCATTTGTCAGATATTCTTTTCTTAACCATCTAGGGTATGCCAGGAGTTGTTTTTTTCGTTTCTTTTCACCGGAGGCCATCGTCCCAGAAGAGTTCTTCGTCCTCACATTTCAGCTACCGTTAATTATCCCGATGCTTCGTTCAAGTGTTCTTTAATCAGCTCATGATCTCTTTGTTCTTTTCCATCTAAATCCCCTCAAGCATATTTGTACTTCTAATTCTTCCCGGTGATTCATTCTCTTTCATCAGTCATTTCCGAATTCTTACGGTGGTTCGTTCAAGATTCTTTTTCTTTGATATCATATTAATTCATTCATTCTTTCCAATCCTACCGGTGGTTCATGAAGACTTTCTCAAGTTTTGTGCTATACCCCCGGTCGGTGTCAAAACCGGCAGATCTCGGGTAGGGGGTCCCGAACTGTGCGTCTAGGCGGATGGTAACAGGAGACAAGGGACACGATGTTTTACCTGTGTTCGGCCCTCTCGATGGAGGTAAAACCCTACTCCTGCTTGATTAATATTGATGATATGGGTAGTACAAGAGTGGATCTACCACGAGATCAAGGAGGCTAAACCCTAGAAGCTAGCATATGGTATGATTGTTGTAATGGTTGTTCGTCCTACGGACTAAAACCCTCCGGTTTATATAGACACCGGAGAGGGCTAGGGTTACACGAGTCGGTTACAATGGTAGGAGATCTACATATCCAGACGCCAAGCTTGCCTTCCACGCCAAGGAAAGTCCCATCCGGACACGGGACGAAGTCTTCAATCTTGTATCTTCATAGTCTTGGAGTCCGCCGATGATGATAGTCCGCTATCCTGACACCCCTAGTCCAGACTCCTTAGTAGCCCTCAACCAGGCTCCAATGACGATGAGTCTGGCGCGCATATTGTTCGGCATTGCAAGGCGGGTTCCTCCTCCAAATAATTCATAGAAGATTGCGAACACCAGGATAGTGTCCGGCTCTGGAAAATAAATTCCACATAGCACCGTAGAGAGAATAATACGTACACAAGTTCAATCTGCTGACGTATTTTGTGGCATGATGTCACGCCACTACCAAGCCTTTACTTGAATTTTATTATACCACCTCAGCGCATTTAGCGAAGTGATTTCCTTGGCATGTCTTGTCGAAGCAGAGATCGTGTTCCCCTTATTCCGGGATTCCCATCAATACGGTCGTGGGTAACCCAACCGCGCCATTGATTGTGGCGCTTGGGAGATAGGCGAGTTTTACCAGGCCGGTGGGGACGCATAGTCTTCGTCCGCCCGTACATAAGGGGATAAGGATCCACCCTTTTCACCTACGCCTTCTTCCTCCTTTGCCTATCCATCTCTGCACACTCGAGCTCCAGCGCCCAATTCCGCACATCTCGTCTCAACCTTCTCCAGCCATGTCCGGAGCAGGAGGCAAGTGGATGGCTTCCTCCGTTACGGAGGGGCATATCGAAAAATGCGCGGCGCCAGATACTTGTCCAGCGACATCGCGCACCGGCTGCCCGACAAGGGGCAGCTCGTCCCCACCCCCAGGCCCCATGAGAGGGTCGTATTCCTTCCCCACTTCCTCCGCGGACTGGGCTTCCCACTTCATCCCTTCGTCCGGGGGCTCATTTACTACTACGGCCTGGACTTCCACGATCTGGCCCCAAACTTCATCCTCAACATCTGGGCGTTTATCGTCGTGTTTGAGGCCTTCCTCTGCATCCAGCCCCACTTCGGCTTGTGGCTAAAAACCTTCAATGTCAAGCCGAAGGTAGTGAAGGGCGTCCAAGCGGAGTGCGGAGGTGCCATGGTGGGCAAAATGCCCAATGTCCTATGGCTCGAGGGCGCCTTCGTGGAAACCATCAAAGGGTGGCAATCGGGGTGGTTCTATATCACTGAGCCGCGTGACCCTAAATGGGCTGCGACCCCCGAGTTCAGATCTGGTACCCCCATGCAGCTCACCTCCTGGAAAGAGAAGGGCTTGCTATGGGGTAGTTTGGAGGAGCTGACCGACTCGATCCCCGCCTCTGCACTCGTGAACAAGAAGCTCAAGCTTGTCAACGTGATCTAGGTCATGCTCATCCGCCGGATCCTCCCCTGCCAACAACGGGCCTTCAATCTGTGGGAGTTTGATCCGGCACAGCACCGGACCCTTAGTGGGCTCTTCGACACACGTCTGAAGCTGCTCGAGGGTGCTGTTCAAGGGCGGAGAAGCCCCCGCATCCGCAACTGAAGATCGCGGATTCAGCACAAAACGCCCGGCCGGTGTGGTAAGATATGTTATCCTTTATGGGACATTTATTTCTTTCATAGTTTGACTCTATTGTGGGATCTAAAAATTCCCAATGCCTTTAACAGGACTGGCAGAGGACATCCGGACAGGTTAACTGTCCGGCTTCCCTCCCCGAAGACCCAGCGGATACCCATTTAACGGGGCTGCTAGTCCCGGCGCTTTATGTGGTGCCGGAGAAGAAGGCCAAGAAGAAGGCGCTTCCATCGAGGGAGAACACCGCACTATCATGAGTGCGGTGATCCAGAAGGTTCAGCTCGCCAAGAGCGGGCTGACCGAAGCCTGCAGCAACCTTCTAACAGGCTTTGAGGTAAGAAGTTTTAAAATATGCAATGTAATACCGCATAGACAAGAGTTCTCGATGCTCGGTTCGTGTTCGGAAAGAAAAGCCGGACCGAGGATCTAAAAGATATACGTAGGAGTTCTAAAAATTATGTCAATATGGGGTTGCAGGCTGCGCTGCTGACCTCTGCCGCATTGACTGCGGAGGTCGGTGCTTTGAAGCAGGACCTCGAGCGGGCCGAGAACGAGCTCGGCCTTGCCAAGAAGCAGCTCAAGGATAAAGAAGGTGAGTAACACCGTATTAAATTTGTACCTTACAGAAAAGGATTTTGGTTGCAATAGAAATAACAAGGATAACGTGGGCACTACAGGGGCCACGAGCGAGGTGGCGACCCTGAAGGAGGCCGTGTCTACGGCCGAACGGAATGCGGTTGCGGAACAAGAGGAGTGAGAGAAGCAGAAGGCGCGGGTGGCGGAGGTGCGGAAAGAGCTCCAGGCTCTCATGGAAAAGCATGAGAGTTTGGAGCGCGACTCGAAGACTCGAGAGTCCGAGCTTGCCTCGGCTCTTGAGAGTGCCAAAGCCGCTAAGGCCGAGGCCCATAAGGCCCTCCAGGAGATTGAGGCGGTGAAGAAAATAGCGGCGGGTAAGGCAGTTTTCATGCAAAGCAAGCATGTGAATGTGAATTACCTATTACTTACCCGAATTCGGAGCTCTCCAGGAGCGTTTGCAGATCTGCCTTGCAGCGTGTCCGATGCTGCCGCATTCTACCGGGCCGAGGAGGGAGCTCAATGAAGAAGGTCTTCGGTCTCAAGATGCCGAGGCGGACATCCGGTGCTTTAGCGACCAGCTAAAGCAGCCGGTCGAGCTCCATAAGGTAGCCGAGCAGGCCATGAAGGGCCTCATAATCCGGTGTGGCTCAAGAGGCCATGCACAGGAGCTACTTCGGCATGGTGCGGCGGCTGGTGGATGCGTGTCCTCGGTGGAAGTCATCAAGCGCCCGCCGCATTGAAGGTGCTGTCGGGCCCTTGCCCGCAAAGGTGCACTAGGGCAGGCCGGATGTCGAGAAGCTTCGACGGACGCGCCGCCGGCGGGCAAGGAGTATCGCACGCCCGAAATGTATTATAAGAGTGTCCTGAAGGGTGCCCGCAAGATTGCGTATGAGTGCCCCAAAGATGTAATATTTGAGTAGACTCGCAATGTGTTATCCTGTGCGCTGAAAACTTTGTTCATATGCGCTAAGCAACGCTTATTAATTTAAAATATTACCTTCAGGCGGCCGCTTATCAAATCTGAGAGATGGCAAGTCGTCACCTTCAAATTTCATGGCACGAGTGTTTGGGTGTTCGGGATAAACTTGAGCGCTCTTGTTCCCATTTTTGGGCCCATCTAGGAGGCGCCAACACAACGTAACAAGGCAACCGGACTTATAATGCTTGAACACTCTCACTTAGCCATAGAATTCTATAATTTTAAATTTCGTGAAGCCCCTAGTGTTCAAGACCGAGTTAGGGCGCTATCCATGCCTGGGCCGACGAAGCCGGTTCCTCGCTCTAAGCGGCATAAGTCTTTAGGGACTCAAAAGACCTCTCGAACAATGACCAGATCTCGCTTTATCACGACGGTCGTTTTAGCTTTCTCCAGAGGCGCCGCCCAGCTCAACTGGGCGCAATCGCAGTGGTTCTCCAAAGGCTACCTTAGCCGACGGAACGGAACGTAAGGTACCAAAACATGGGAGCCGGCAAACCCAACTATTGACCCAAGACATGATTCGAGCCGATGCATATAATGCTATAAGTTCAGGTGCCGACTTGTGAAAGTGTTCGACTTATCACACCGTAATGCGGGGAACATAAGCCCTCGGTGTATTCGGCCGCACTAAAGTGTACGGATGCAAAATGTCATAAATGAACATATATGTAAGAAAGGAATGCAATTACAAGCGAAAAGTGATGCATTGTTTATTCAAGGAATTTTGCCATGAGTGCAGAATGATACAAATAGTGCGGTAAGCAAGGGATTGGACTATTAGACATGTCCCCCTCCAGGGGTAGGCTGCGGAATGGTGTATTAACAAATTTAATGCTCATAATGGAGACAACCTGAGTGTTCGTCGTAGCCTTTGACCTTCCCTGGCTGTTGCATCGTGAGTTCGGCAGATTCACCACTGGACTGGGTCTCTGGTTAACGGAGTCCTGTGGAAAAAAAAGGAAAAGAAAAAGAGCGACACACTTGGGAGCCCCTGGTGTGGTTGAGCCGTACTCTGGGCCTGTCGTTGTCGTGTGCCCTCCCCTATGCCCATGGTATCTCCAGTATGAATGATGTACGTGAAGAGCTGGTCTTGCAATCATGCAAGGGCTGGGGTTAGCCGCATTGTTACGCGTGCTCGGAACGTGCTGTGGTCTTGATTTATTTTACTCCGCACGTTTGGCCATGTCCGTCGCTTAACGGCCGGACTCAAAATTGCCTTAAGAGGCTGCTATGTACTTCGCCGTGAGAGTTGCCGTGTGTTCCTCCGTTCGGAGGAGCGCGTTGATGTTCCGCTGACCGTGATGACTCCACGAGGGCCCGCATCTTGAGCTTAAGGTATGCATACGCGGCACCGCGCTAAACGTTGTAAACGCAATTCGCCCAAGCGAACGGACTATGTCGAAGATTAACTCCTCGCTCGAAATTATCCGGGATCCAAGACCACTTCCAGCAGGATCGAGCTCGCATAATTGGCCTCAACACCGGTATGATGCCTTTGAAGGTCGTCTTTGTAGGTTTAATCCTTGAGGGTCTATGCCCATCTTGCGCACTGTATCCTGATAAAGTAGGTTCAGGCTGCTGCCGTCGTCCATCAGGACTCTAGTGAGGTGAAATCCATCAACGATTGGGTCTAAAACCAATGCGGCGAATCCGCCATGGCGGATACTGGTGGGGTGCTCCCTTTGATCAAAAGTGATCGGGCAAGAGGACCATGGATTGAACTTCGGGGCGACTGTCTCCATCGCATATACGTCCCTAAGTGCATGCTTCCGCTCCCTCTTGCGTATATGGGTTGCGTATATCATGTTTACCGTCCGCACTTGTGGGGGGAAACCCTTCTGTCCTCTATTGTTCGGCAGCCGAGTCTCTTCCTCGTCATCGCTGTGCAGCCCCTTGTCATTGTTTTCGGCAATTAACTTGCCTGCCTGCTTGAATACCCAACAATCCCTGTTGGTGTGGTTAGCTGGCTTTTCGGGTGCCATGTATCCGCAAGAGCGGTCGAGTATTCGGTCCAAATTGACGGACCGGAGTGGTTCTTTTGAATGGCTTCTTCCACGACGGGTTTAGAGCCTCTGAATCTGGCGCTGACCGCCGATCCTCCGTGTTATCGCCGTTAACGTGGCGCTTGTTTTTGTTTCGACGCGACCGCCATTGCGGTCCTTAGTATCCGGACTGCCAGCATTTTTGCTGAGGTTGTTACTGCGGGCTAGCCAGCTGTCCTCCCCCGCGCAGAAGCGGGTCATGAGTGATGTGAGGGCTGATATGGATTTCGGCTTTTCCTGTCCTAGGTGCCGGGCCATCCACTCGTCGCGGATGTTGTGTTTGAAGGCAGCGAGGGCCTCTGCATCCGGATAGTCGACGATTTGATTTTTCTTTGTGATGAACCGTGTCCAGAATTGTCTGGCCGATTCGTCTGGCTGCTGAATTATGTGGCTTAGGTCATCGGCGTCTGGTGGTCGCACATATGTGCCCTGGAAGTTGTCAAGAAATGCGGCTTCCAGGTCCTCCCAACACCCAATTGATTCTGCTGGCAAGCTGTTAAGCCAATGCCGAGCTGGTCCTTTAAGCTTGAGTGGGAGATATTTGATGGCGTGGAGATCGTCACCACGGGCCATATGGATGTGAAGGAGATAGTCTTCGATCCAAACCACGGGGTCTGTTGTGCCATCATAGGATTCAATGTTCACGGGTTTAAAACCTTCAGGGATTTGATGATCCATTACTTCATCTGTGAAGCATAGTGGGTGTGCGGCGCCTCTATACTGGGCAATATCACGACGTAGCTCAAGGGAGCTTTGTCTGCTGTGTTCGGCCCGGCCGGAGTTGCTGTATCCGGCACGACGGTAGTCGTCGTGGATTGTGGTGCGCCCACGTGATCCGTAGATAGATCTTGATTGTCTTGCCTTGTCCTCCAATATGTCTCGCAAGTCCGGCGCATTCCCCCGTGGCTTCGCGCTTTTCGAGCGGTGCCGCGGTACGGTTCTGGTGGAGGGCCTAGATGCCTCTCGTCATGCCACGAGGTGGTCGGTCCGCCATATTGTGCGCCGTGATGAAGGTTTATATGCCTCCTCCTCTAATCGGGGAGCAACTTGTGTTTTGGGTAGCTTTTGAGGGCGCTCGAGTTCATGCTCTTGACGCGAGGACCTCGGTCCATCCGCCGCCAACAGGTCTTGATTAGCTCGAAGTTGTTGCTGCTTTTTCTTTAGGCTGTTTACCGTGGCCATTAGCCTGCGTTTAAAATGCTCTTGTTCGATGGGGTCCTCGGGCACGAAGAATTAGTCGTCGTTGAGGCTTGCCTCGTCTCCGGAGGGAGGCATGTAATTGTCGTCCTCTGTCTCCTCGTCTGCCGCTCTCTCTCGAGGGCTGGCTTCTCCGCCCTCCGTCTTTGAATCTTGCCGGAGGGGTTGTCTTCGCACTCTCTGGGTGTTATTGTCTCCGTCCCGGAATCTCCATTCTTGCTGTGGCGGGATTTAGAGCGGCGTCGCCGACGCCGGGCGCTTGGGCTGTTTCTTAGAGGAATCGCCTCCGCCGCTTCTTCGCTGCTCCCATCTTTTGGGATGTCCACCATGTATATGTCATATGACGAGGTGGTCTTCCAAAGCCCCGTAGGCGCTGGTCTTGGTCGCCTCCGCATCGCCGCCCATACCGCCGATGTCTTCGAGTCGTAGTCTAGCATGTCGGTTAGATCGTCCGATGGTGGCTACAAAGTGGGTGGTGGGTGGGTTTTGAATTTCTTCGCCATCCGCATTCAAACCGCCCCGACCGTAGTCCGCCAGGCTTCCAGATAACGAGAGATGCTTTAGCGAATACAAGATGTCACCAAAGGGTGAGTGCCGAAGATGTCTCGCAGCGGTGAACTCCATGATCGGCACCCAATCGGATTCGGCCAAGGGCGCAGGAGGTTCGAGTCCGCAAGGAGTCCGCACCTCGAGTCACGAGCTTTGGAAGGACAGGTCGATGTTCGCCCTTCGCCATAGAGATTGCAGCCCCGAGGCGGTGTCCAACCACCTGTCCTCGATCTGCAGCGGGGTCGGCTCCAACTAGGGTCGGAGCGACTCATGTGCGGCCTCGTGGCGCCGTCCGCGGAAGAGCTAAATGATGCCCATCGTGATAAAGGCGGGCGCGCTGGCCAGGCTCGAATCCATCAAGATCAAGTCTCCGCGATGTCGGCCGTGAAGTTTAGGGTTTCCAAATCGACTGACGGCCAGGGCGTAGCTTTGATCTCTGCTATGATGGCTGCTTAATTAGCCCAGATCTGGCGGTCGCCGAACACGAAGATCTGTCCGGGAGAAAAGTCTCACCTTGACTGTGTTGTTGTTGATCGAAGAAGCCATCGAGCCCATCGGTGACGACGGAGGAACTCTCAACGAAAGCACCAATGTCGTGTCAAACCGCAGATCTCGGGTAGGGGGTCCCGAATCGCGCCTAGGCGGATGGTAACAGGAGACAAGGGACACGATGTTATTACCTGTGTTCGCCCTCTCGATGGAGGTAAAACCCTACTCCTGCTTGATTAATATTGATGATATGGGTAGTACAAGAGTGGATCTACCACGAGATCAAGGAGGCTAAACCCTAGAAGCTAGCCTATGGTATGATTGTTGTAATGGTTGTTCGTCCTACGGACTAAAACCCTCCGGTTTATATAGACACCGGAGAGGGCTAGGGTTACACAGAGTCGGTTACAATGGTAGGAGATCTACATATCCGTATCGCCAAGCTTGCCTTCCACGCCAAGGAAAGTCCCATCCGGACACGGGACGAAGTCTTCAATCTTGTATCTTCATAGTCTTGGAGTCCGGCCGATGATGATAGTCCGGCTATCCGGACATCCCCTAGTCTAGGACTCCATCACTCCCCCTTAATCCTTTTCAACAAGAATAAGTAGTATGCAAAATTTGGTTATCATCAATTAAATTGATGAAGGATAAGCATACAATAAATCTTATTCTTATTTCATCCAAGTGAGTAATCCCTTTTCTTCGGAGTTTGTTCTTGATGAATAAATTCTAGTTCCAAGCGTTTTCATCTTTTCTTTTTCGAAGTTCAATTTCCTCGGCCATTTCGCCGGAACCTCCGTCTAAATCATCGCAAGCTTTAATCTCATTCTTTCATCCTTTATTCTATCTAACCACCCTTTTGTTACCGGAGTTCCTCACGGTGGTTCTTCATGATTTAATTCTTTCTTCATGAGTTCATCAAGAGTCTTGTTGGTGGAGTCCAAGTATCTTTTCTTCTCGCGTATCGAAGTGCAATTAATTCTCCGTATTCTTTTGAAGTGGAGTTTTGCATTTCTTCATTCTTTTCCGCTATCCAATCATTTCCGCTTGTGGTCGGACATCACCTCATAATTTTGATATGTTATCCATAAGTCCACAACAAGCAATTCTTTTCGCTGTGGATTTTCTCAACAAATCCGTTCAATCTTTTCTTCTGAGGTTGCTTTCTATTTCATTCGTGGCACAAGTTGTGATTTTCTTCTCCGTTCTTTTCATTCAACTATTTCAATTCTTTCCGGAGGTTTCGTGTCATGTCTCCATTAATTATCATTCCATCCTCTCAAAGCTCGTGTTCTATTCCTCCATGTTTCAGCCGGAGTGCTGCCTAAATCCTTTCAGTCTTATTCGTTTCTTATCTCGTTCTAACCGGAGTGGTTTCATAGTCCATCAGATTTTGTGACCTTTCGATTCTCGTCATTCTCGTCGTTCCTCTCTTCTTCTCGAGTGCTCTCGATTCTTCGCTTCTTCTCTTGCGTTCTTGGTTCACCTCTTCCCTTTTCCCTTCCGTCTCGGTCCTAAGATATCGGGACGAGATCTCTTGTTAGTGGAGGAGAGTTGTAACGCCCCGAGATCGATGCTCTAGATGCCCTCTATTTATTTTTGTTGTTGCCATGATTGTCATAATAAATTGTTGCATCATCATGCTTGTGTTATTTGTTTTACTCACTTTGTGCATTCCATCTTCATGTATGTTGCCATATGCATTTGCATCCATCATGTTCATGATTGCTTGCTTGCTTGTTTTTGCATGTAGCCTCATATTATCATGTTACATCCTTGTTTTGCGGTGTTTGCTTGATGTTTGGGTGCATTTTGCATCAATGCCATGTTTAACTTGTTTTGCTCATATCTTCTAGGCCGTAGCTCCGAATCTAATGAACTTTATATGTAACTTGACTAGAATCTCGTGTAGATCATCTTGGTGCATCTTAATTTGCTGTTTAACAACTTGAACATAAGGTTTATTCAGTTCTGGACCAATTTCTAAATTTGCATATGAGGAGTTACCAGAATTGTTATATGTTGTTCCCGGCCTCATTGAAACTTGTTTTGATGTGTTGTTCTTGTTTGCATCATCTCTTGCCATGAGTAGCTCCATGTAGTTTTGCCATGCATCATGCTTGTTGTGCATCATGTCTTGTTCATGTGTGGTATGTTTACTATGTTGTGTGCTTCTTCTTGATAGTTCCCGTTTCGTTGCCATCGTGAGGATTCTTTCGTCTACGCTTGGTTCCTCTTCGTGGCTTCATCTTCTTCATGGACTCGTTCTTCTTCCTTGCAGGATTTCAGGCAAGATGACCGTCACCCTGGATCTCACTACTATCATCGCTATGCTAGTTGCTTCATTCTATCGCTATGCTGCGCTTCCTATAACTTGTTCTTCAAGCCTCCCAAATTGCCATGAACCTCTAACCTTTGACACCCTTCCTAGCAAACCGTTGTTTGGCTATATTACCGCTTTGCTCAGCCCCTCTTATAGCATTGTTAGTTGCAGGTGAAGTTGAAGATTGCTCCATGGTGGACAGGGTTATGTTGGGATATCACAATATCTCTTATATTATTAATGCATCTATATATTTGGTAAAGGGTGGAAGGCTCGGCCTTATGCCTGGTGTTTTGTTCCACTCTTGCCGCCCTAGTTTCCGTTTTAACGGTGTTATGTTCCCGGATTTTGCGTTCCTTACGCGGTCGGGTGATTTATGGGACCCCTTGACAGTTCGCTTTGAATAAAACTCCTCGGCAAGGCCCAACCTTGGTTTTACCATTTGCCTCACCACCACCTACTTTTCCCTTGGGAGTAATTAACCCAAGGGTCATCTTTATTATAGCCCCCCCGGGCCAATGCTTGTCTAAGTGTTGGTCCGAACCAGAGCCACTTGCAGCGCCACCTCGGGGAAACTCGAGGTCTGGTTTTAGTTGTACGTAGTGTTCATCCGGTGTTGCCTTGAGAACAAGATATGTGCAGCTCCTATCGGGATGTCGGCGCATCGGGCGGTCTTGCTGGTCTTGTTTTACCATTGTCGAAATGTCTTGTAAACTGGGATTCCGAGACTGATCGAGTCTTCCTAGGAGAAGGTATATCCTTCGTTGATCGCGAGAGCTTATCATGGGCTAAGTTGGGACACCCCTGCAGGGTATTATCTTTCGAAAGCCGTGCCCGCGGTTATGTGGCAGATGGGAATTTGTTAATGTCCGGTTGTAGATAACTTGACACCAGATCCAAATTAAAATGCATCAACCGCGTGTGTAGCCCTGATGGTCTCTTTTCGGCGGAGTCCGGGAAGTGAACACGATCTTTGGGTTATGTTTGACGTAAGTAGGGGTTCAGGATCACTTCTTGATCATTGCTAGTTGACGACCGTTCCTTTGTTTCTCTTCTCGCTCTCATTTGCGTATGTTAGCCACCATATCATGCTTAGTCGCTGCTGCAACCTCACCACTTTACCCCTTCCTTTCCCATTAAGCTTTGCTAGTCTTGATACCCATGGTAATGGGATTGCTGAGTCCTCGTGGCTCCACGATTACTACAACAACAGTTGCAGTACAGGTTATGCGATGATCTTGACGCGAGAGCGATGCTTGCTTGTTTTGGAGTTCTTCTTCCGCTTCTTCTTCGATCGGGATAGGTTCGGGTTGGCAGCCCGGGCTAGCGGTGGTGGATGTCGTTCGAGTTTCGCTTGTGTTTCATCCGTAGTCGGATGTTGCTCTTATGTATGATGATGTTGTATTCGTGTGGCATTGTATGCCTTTTGTATGTATCCCCATCTATTATGTAACGTTGAAGTAATGTATCCACCTTGCAAAAGCGTTTCAATATGCGGGTCTATCCTTGGTGGGACCTTCGAGTTCCTTTTGATAGGGTCGCATATTGGGCGTGACAAAGACCTTCAAAGTGGAGCCGAAGATGATCAAGGGGCAGCAAGCAGAGTGCGAAGGGGCTGTTATAAGCAAGAATGCTGATGCTCCATGGCCCGAGGGCTCTTTTCAAGAGGAGCTCAGCCTATGGCAACAGGAGTGGTTTTATGTCACAGCTCCCTGGGGCACCAAATGGGTGGCGTCACCTGCCTTTCGCTCGGGTCCTCCACCGCGGCTGGCGTCATGGGTCCATAAAGGACTTGACTAGGGGCCGTCCAAGGACGTGCCCTTGCTGCAGGGCCGCATTCAAGATCTCCTAGAGAGAGAGAGAGATCACTCTGGTCGTAGTAGCGCAGGTCATGCTGATTTGTCGCATCCTGCCCTGCAAACGTCGCCCCCTCCGCCTGTGGGAATTTAACCCAGAGGGACCACGAGCTCTCCAACATTTTATGGGCGTGACACCCATGGAGATGTACAAGCTTTTCTTCGGATCACAAGCGATGTGTTCGGACTTGACCGAGGACGCAGGTCTGAGCTGCAATTGCCCGGATACTCAAGTAAGTAGCCCTGTACCCGGACATGCTATCTCATATTTATCACGAACTTGCCCTTAAAAAGAGCTGTCCCTTGAACAGGAGTGGATAGCGAAAGCAAAGTTAATCAGGTGTCCGCCCCCTCTCCCTGAGACCACGCCGGATCCCGTGTTAACCAGGATGCTGGAGGTTGCGCCTTTGGAAGAAGGTGAAGGGGGGAACAAGGAAGCTACCGCCTCTGCGAACGAGGCTGTCAGGAAAGGAGGGGTCGAGAACCCCCCATCCAAGGGAAGAAGAGGACCACCTCTGAAGACCCGGAGACCATGGTCTCAAAGCGGGGGAAGAAATCTTCGTTAGAGGGTCCTGCACTGAGAGATGCCTCGGCTGCATTATGCCCCCAAGGGGATCAGCCCTCCACCGAGCCGTAAGTAAAAAGGGGAGTTCTTTTTAAAATAAAGGATATCCCTGCCCTATTTCTAATGAAGATAACTGAAATTTTACCTTGTAGTTCGGATCTCAGCCCTTCTCAGCAGAGCTCATCCTCAGGGGATCTTCGTCCGCAGATGATTGAGAGCGAAACACCTCCCCCTGCCGTACCATCTTGCGAGGCGGGCGACCCCGAGGTGTTGTCGCGGAGGGTTTCTCCGAGTTCGGCGGGGCTGGAAGGCAGTCGTATGTCCCCTCAAAGCCCTCCGCGTCCGGCCTTCGAAAAAGGCCATCGGACAAGTCCGGCACCACCTAGTGTACGGTCGGAGGAGATGAAGGATCTGCTCGGGCAAGCGTCTATCTCAGAAGATCACCGTGCGTTAATGGGTATGGTGATTGAAAGGATTTCATCCGCTGAGAGCGGATTGCATGAAGCCGTCAGAAGTTTACTGATAGGTTTTGAGGTACGCAAAATGATGTACCTTCTGACAATTCCGCATATAAAATGCGCCCTGTGTAGATAGTAGCCCCTGAGGCTCGGTGTGTTGTCAAAAAATGACAGCACGCCGAGGATCATAATCCCAGGTATAATATGTTGCCCTTCCTATGTAGGTGGCGAAGGGTCCGGTGGCTGGCCGGACTGATGAATTTGCCGAACTAAAGCAGCAACTTGACGTGGCGGATGCCGACATCGCGCTTGTCAATAAGCGACTTGACGAGTCACAAGGTATGCAATTTCTCTGCGGACACCTGGTAAGGGAGCTTGATGCCCGTGCCTTACAACAAGTATGCTTGATGCAGATGGTGCCGCTGCCATGGAGAACTTGCGGGCTGAGCTCGCTCGAGCCAAGGAGCAGGCCAGAAAGAGTGACGCGGCTGCCTTAAAGGCGTCCGAAGAGCTAAAAGCCGAACAGGCTGCTCACTGCCGAAGCAAGAAGGAAATGGCTGAGATGGCCGTGGAGTTGAAGAATGCTGCCGACCGCTGCAAGCTTCTTGAAAAAGAAGATCGAGCGGTACAAGAGGACCTAAAGAAGGCCACTACCGAGGCCAAGGATGCTCGCTCTGCGATGAGAGCTATGAAGGAGGAGCTGCGTCAGGCCGGAGATATTGCGGCTGGAAAGCCCTTTCTGCTGTGGAGGAAATTCATGGATCCTAAATATGCTCAGTTGGACCGGCTGTGGAGTGCGGAGGATGCTTATCTGGACTTGGCGGCAAGTGCCGCGGACGCGGCCGACCACTTCCGAGATCAAAAGGATCACGAAATGGAAAAGGTTTTTTGGTCGCAGTTCCATAATCCAGAGTGCCCACTTCCATTAACCGATCGCTTGGCCGAATGGGCGGAGCTGAATAGGTTATCCGAACTTGCCATGAAGGATATCGTGAATCTTTTGTGGCCGAAAAGGCCCGAGCCGAAGAGTTATTTTGGCTTGGTGCAGCAGTTCCTTGGTGCGGTGCTGCATATCAATGCAATGAGGAGGTCGGCTTGCATAGAGGGTGCGCGGATGGCTCTTGCCCATGTCAAGACATACTGGGCGGAGATGAAGGCCACCGATGTTGCATCCCAAGATTCGGACGGAAGCCGAGTACCTGTCGAGCACTATTTTCAGGAAGTTCTGCAGGGTGCTCGTTTAATAGAGGCGTAGTGCTCGAAGGATATTATGTTCGAATAACATGTATTATTGTGAAACAATGTATTGACGGAATATAAAAGATTTTTTATACTTGTGCCTTCAAGAATTAAAATACCTCCTGTGCGACCGTTAATGTATATGTGTATATAACCTGAAAGATGGCATTCTTGACTTATTTCACGCATATATAATGCGGGGTGTTTACAAAAAGCACGTTTTCACACTTGATCCAACGTCTTGGTCCTATAAAGGAGGTGGTAGCGCAGCAAACTAGGCAACCGGACTATAATGCTTTATCACTTTCACTTAGCCATAGGAGTTTGACGGTGGGGCTACTATATAGCCCCTAGAACCTCTGCGCTCACCAATTCGGGCGGCGTATGTGCTGACCGAAACGACCCTTCGTCTATGCGGAGGAATCCTAAAGATTCGGCGGGTCATCGAGTGGTTGACCAGTCTCACGCTATATCATGACAGTCGCCGGCTTTCTCTCTTGAGGTGCTCGCCGACGAACCGGGGCACAAACGCAGATAGTTCTCCACAGTGCCGCGTTAGCGATAGAGCGTAACGTAAGGCAGCAAAACACGTGAGCCGGGCAAACCCAACATTTGACCAAAGACATGATTCGGAGATGATGCATATAAGGCCTAACTCGAGACGCCGAACACTCCCTAAGGTATTCGGTCTTTATGAATACGGGCCAAACAACGCCCTTGGTAACAAGCCCCTGCTGTCCAGGTACGCGCAAAATTCTGACGTGGCCCATGCCAAAACGCCAGCCTCCTCCTTGGTTATAGCAAGAAACCAGGGGATGTGTATCAACAAGAGACAGTAAAAAAGGTTTACGCAGGGTCTTAATCTGAAAAGAATCCTTGCAACGGGTCCCTATTGCATGTTTGCGCCTGTGTCTCCGTTGTGCCGTATCCTGGACGGGTGTAGCATGGTGTTCATCTGTAAAAGAGAGGAACTTAGTTGAAAAAGATCATGCAAAAATGTACGTTATATTAAATAAACAAAGTACGACTCAAAAAATGAATAAAATTGAGCTTTATTGTCTCTTGTTGTATATGCGTGGAGCCCCTTGTGCGGGGCTATGCGGCTGGTAAGCCCTTGTATGTTTACGCCGGACTCGTCTAACCGTGTCCGTGGTCTGAACGACATGTTTAGGTGCTTGGATTAGTGAAGCTGGGTTAGGGTGTGGCTGTCAAGGCAGTCACACAATCTTCCGCGCTCGAGGAACACTCGATATTTCCCTTTAAGGAGATGATGCCTCGTGGACCGGGCATTTTAAGTGTAAGGGATGCATAATGCGGTATTGCGTTAAATCGGGCGAAAGCTTTGCGTCCCAGTAGTGCTTGGTAGCTACTTGTAAATGGGGCGAGGTGGAAGGTTAAATTTTCGCGGCGGAAATTGTCGGGTGAGCCGAACACAACTTCTAGCAATAGAGAGCCCGTACAATGGGCATATGGGCCTGGCATTACCCCTTGAAAGGAAATGTTGCTATGGAGAATTTTGGTTGGGTCTATCCCCATTTTGCGGATTGTGTCCTGGTATAGCAGGTTTAGATCACTGCCGCCGTCCATTAGGACCTGTGTAAATTGGAGTCCGTCAATTATCGGATTTAATATCAAGGCAGTCCATCCTGCATTCCGGATACTTCTAGAGTAATCCTGATGGTCGAAGGTGATTGGTTTTAACAACCAGTTTCGGGACTCCTCTGGGATAGGCCGTATGGCGCGTATCTCTATGGGCGCTATTCTGTTTTTCCCTTTTGTGATGTAAAGTGAGTTTACTATTTTGACTTCTTGTGGGAAATTCTTTTGTTTTCCGGTGCTCTGCTTGTGGGGTTCGTCATCGTCCTCGCTTGGTGTGTCGAGCCCCTTGTGTTCGGCGTTGAGTTTGCCGGACTGCTTGAAGACCCAACAATCTCTGTGGGTATGGTTTGCAGGCTTCCCGGGAGTACTGTGGATTTGGCATATCTTGTCCAAGATTTTGTTTAAGTTAGATAGCTCGTCCCTGTTATCCTTAGGGGGCAGTTTTTTATGATTCCGCCTTGAGCTTTTGAATCGGGCGTTGACTGCCGTGCTCTTCGGGCTGTTTCCCTTGGTCCGGCGCTGGTCCTTGCTTGTGTCGCGCTTTCCGCTTCCATCCCCGACTTGGATGTACTTGGGTCGCTGGTATCGCATCTTGCCAGCCAGACTATCCTCTCCAGCATAAAGCGGGTCATGAGGCTTGTTAATGCGCCATTGTTCTCGGCTTTTCTTGGCGAGGTGTCTGGCGAGCCATTTGTCTCGGACGTTGTGTTTGAAAGCTGCTAAGGCTTGGCGTCCGGACGATCGACTATTTGGTTCTTTTAGTAAGGAATCTATTCCAATTTTGGGCTGACTCTCCGGGTTGTTGAGTTATGTGACTTAAATCGCTCAGATCCGGAGGTCGGACATAGGTCCCTTGAAAATTTGCCCAAAAGCATCCTCGAGCTCTTCCCAACTTCCAATGGTGTTTTCGGGGAGGCTTTTGAGCCAATGCCGGGCTGGCCCTTTGAGCTTGAGGGGTAAGTATTTTATGGCGTGGAGGTCATCTCCTCTAGCCATGTGTATGTGGAGGATGTAATCCTCAATCCAGACTCAAGGGTCTGTTGTTCCGTCATATGCCTCTATGTTTACGGGTTTGAATCCCGCGAGAAATCCGTAATCCAGAACCTCATCGATGAAACATAGGGGGTGTGCGGCACCCCTATATTTAGGTGTACCGTAATATTCGGATACTTGGTGTGTTGCATTGCTTACTAGAGCTTGCTTTCTTGGCCCATAGATAGATCTGACTGGGCCATCTTTTTGATGCGAATCCGAGTGAGGATCGCGTGCCGGCTTGTGTGCGGCGCCGTTTGCCGCTCTATATTTGCCATGGGGTCATCTATCCGACCGGGTGGTCTCCTGGTTCTTTGATTGCGGGGGCTCTACGGCCTCATCAAATTCGGGCAGTAGTTTTCGCTCCGGGTAGCTCTTTGTTCGGCGACTATCGCCGTATTTGTCTGTGGTGTTGAGTACTTTGCTCCATCTGATTCTGAGCGCATCTTCCGCTGTTTTGAGCTTCATACCTTTTTTCAGGCTACGCGCGGTGGCGACGAGCCTTTTGTGGAGGTTCTTCTGCTCCAGTAACTTGTCCGGCGTGAGATCGTCCGGACTGTTATTTTCGCCGGGGACGGGTAGTTTATCCAGATTGTCCTGTTCGGACGGTTGCTCGATAGCATGTTCGTCGTCCATCATTTCACCCTGCTCTATGGCTGGGTCTGTACGGCTGTTGTCTTTGTCGAGGCGGGACTTTGAGCGGCGCTTACGTTGCCGTTTTGGCTGCTTTTCGAGGGAATGATCCCTTGTGGCGTCCCGTTGTTCCTCGTCGTCGCTTCCTTTAGGTGTGTCCACCATGTATACATCGTGAGATGAGGTGGCTGTCCAGTGCCCTATAGGTGTTGTTCATGTTTGTCTCCTACATCGTCGTCCATACCGTCGATGTCTTCGGAGTCGAAGTCGAGCATGTCGTTTAAACTTTTGACAGTGGCTACAAAGTGGGTGGTGGGTGGGAGTCGAATTTCTTCGTCGTCCGCATCCCAACCTTGCTGACCATAGTCCGGCCAGGGCTCTCCTGATAGAGAGAGAGACTTTAATGAATTCAGGATGTCGCCAAAGGGCGAGTGCTGAAAGATGTCCGCGGCAGTGAACTCCATGATCGGCGCCCAATCGGATCTGATTAGCGGGGCGCGAAGGTTCGGAGTCCGGAGAGGAGTCCGGCACCTTGAGTCACGAGCCCAAAGGACAGGGTTGGTGTTCGGCTCAATCGCCGTAGAGGTAGCAGCCCCCGAGGCGGTGTCCAGCCACCCATCCTCGGTCGTGCTGCGATCGGCTCCGAGCTAAGGGTCGGAGCGGGCACTTGTGCGACCTCGAGGCCTTGTCCGTGTGTAGCTAGATCATGCCCATCGTGAGAGTGCGGCGCGCTTGGCTGTGGCTCAAACCCGTCGAAGATCAAGTCTCCGCGGACGTCAACCGTATAGTTCAAACTTCCAAATCTGACCTGATGGCCACGGGCGTAGCTTTCAATCTGCTCTAGATGGGCAAGCGAATTGGCCCGCAATGCAAAGCCGTCGAATACGAAAATCTGTTTGGGGAGAAAAGTCTCACCCTGGACCGCATCGTTGTTGATGATCGGAGGAGCCATCGGGCCTAAAGATGACGACACAGAGGAACTCTCAATGAAAGCACCAATGTCGGTGTCAAAACCGGTGGATCTCGGGTAGGGGGTCCCGAACTGTGCGTCTAGGCGGATGGTAACAGGAGACAAGGGACACGATGTTTTTACCCAGGTTCGGGCCCTCTCGATGGAGGTAAAACCCTACTCCTTATTGATTAATATTGATGATATGGGTAGTACAAGAGTAGATCTACCACGAGATCAGAGAGGATAAACCCTAGAAGCTAGCCTATGGTATGATTGTTGTTCGTCCTACGGACTAAAACCCTTTGATTTATATAGGCACCGAAGAGGGTTAGGGTTACACAGAGTCGGTTACAATGGTAGGAGATCCACATATCCGTATCGCCAAGCTTGCCTTCCACGCCAAGAAAAGTCCCATCCGGACATGGGACGAAGTCTTCAATCTTGTACCTTCATAGTCCAGGAGTCCGGCCAAAGGTGATAGTTCGGCTATCCGGACACCCCCTAATCCAGGACTCCCTCAGTAAGTATATCCGCTTTTGTCTCTAAGAATAATAATTGAGACATATTTGTTGTAGTCCGGCTCATAGCCCTTCTCCACAGAGTTCGTCTTTGGGGGATCTTCTTCCGGAGATGATGGAGAGTGAAACGCCTCCTCCTACCTCCCTGCCACATTTCTCCTGATCCGCCAAGGCCAGAAGTTGACACTTCGGCTGCCCAAAGTCCAGAATATCCGTCTCCCAAGGAGAGCTTCAGAAAGAGTTCGGGATTGTCCGGTACACAACCAGACACACTGATGGGTCTTTTGGAGCGAGCGGCCATCTCAGAGACACATCGTGCCTTAATGGGTACGGTGGTTGAGAGGATTTCATCCGCAAAAAGCGGTTTGAATGAAGCTTTTACGAGTCTGCTGAGAGGCTTTGATGTACGCAATATATATGTATTTTTGTCGGTACCGCACATGCTAGGTGTGCTCTGTATAGATAGTAGCCCTTGAGACTCTGGTTGCCATCCAAAGGTGGCAAACAGAGGATCATAATCTCTGGTAACAATCACACTGCTTTATGTCTGGTGGCTGAGGGTCCGGCGGCTGACTGGACTGCTGATTTTGCCAAACTGAAGCGGCAGCTTGACGTGGCCAATGCCGACATTGCGCTGGTTAACAAGCGGCTTGACGAGGCCCAGGGTATGTATGTTCAGCTTGTCAGCAAATGTTTAAGAGGAGCATGATGCTAGTATCTATAATATGCTGTGACTGCAGATGGAGCTGCTGCCGTGGAGACCCTTCGGGCGGAGCTTGCCCGAGCCAAGGAGCAAGCCCGAATAAGTGATGCGGCCGCTCTGAAGGCGGTCGAAGAGTTAAGAGCCGAACAGGCTGCTCATCGCCAGAGCGAAGAAAAGATAGCCCAGATGGCTGCTGAGCTGAAAGATGCCGCCGACCGCCATGAGCTCCTTGAAAAGGAAAACCAAGCGAAAGCGGCTGACCTGAAGAAGGCCCTGGAGGCAGCCAAGGGAACCCGCTCTGAAATGAGAGGGATAAGGGAGGAGCTTCGCGAAGCCGGAGATATCAAGGCTGGGAGGCCCTATTTGTTGCGGATGAAGTTCAGAGATCTGAAGTATACCCCTCTGGATCAGTTGTGGAGCGCTGCGGACACGTATGCGGACCTGGCAAAGAGTGCTGCTGAAGCGACCGAATTTTACAAAGATCGGAAAGACCATAAGGTAGAAAGGTTATTATGGTCGCAGTTCAGTGCCCCGACGCGTCCGCTGCCGTTGAATGAAAGGATGGCCGCGTGGACCGAGCTCCATAGGTTGTCCAGGCTTGCTATGAGGTCTCTCATGGATCATCTTTGGCCACGGGGACCAAGGCCGGACTGTTATTTTGAATTAGTGCAACAATTCCTTGGTGCTGTGTCGCATATCGATGCTGTGAAGAGGTCGGCGTGCATAGAGGGTGCGCGGATGGCTCTTGCCCATGTTAAAACATACTGGGAAGGGATGGAAACCACCGCTATTGCAACCCGGGGTCCGGCGGAAGGCCAGGACCCGGCCGAGCACTATTTTGAAGAAGTCCTAGAAGGCGCCCGTTTAATAGAGGCTCAGTGCTCGAAGAGTTCCATGTTCAATTGACATGTATCTCAATTCTAAAAACAATGCTATTTTGATTATAAAGGCTGCGTTTATACTTTTGCCCGAAAGTATTATAGTGCTTCCTGTGCGGCCATTTATGTATGTATATAACCTGCAAGTTTGTAGTCGTCGGCTTCAGCCCCCACGCATATAATGCGGGGGTGTTTGAGAAAACGCGTAGTCACACTTGATCCAACGTCTTGGTCCGTTAAGGAGGTGGTAGCGCGGCGAACCAGGCAATCACACTATATAGCTTTAACACTTTCACTTAGCCATAGGAGTTTGATGGTGGGGCTACTATATAGCCCCTGGTACTTCCGCGTTCATCCAAATATGGTGCGCGTACGTACATGCCCGGGAAACCGGTCCTTCGTTAATGTGGAGGAATCGCGAAGATTCCGTTGAGTCATCGAGTGGTTGACTAGTCTCGTGCTGTATCATGACAGTCAGTTTTCAGCTACTGAGGTGCTCATCCAGATGAACCAGGGCACAATCGCAGTAGTTCTCCCGGTGTCGCCTTAGCCGATAGTGCGGAACGTAAGGTAGCAAAACACGGGAGCCGGGCAAACCCAACATTTGACCAAAGACATGGTTCGGAGCTGATGCATATATGGTCAAACTCGTGACGCCGAACACTCCCTAAGGTATTCAGACTTTACAACGTATACTGGGCTGAATAACGCCCTTGATAATAAGGCCTAAGTTTCCAGGTATGTGCATTAGCCTGGTGTGACAAAAATGCCAACAACGCCAGTATCCCTTCTGGTTGTGTTAAGTGTCCGGAGGGGAAGAAGTAACAAGATACATTAAAAAGGTTTACGCAGGGTCTAAATCTAAAGAGAAACCCTTGAGCGGGGACCTGCTGCACGTCTGCACCTTTATCTCCATTGTGCCGTATCCTGGAAGGGCATAGCACGATGATCATCTATAAAAAAGAAAAAACCCAGGTGAAAGAATTTGTGCGAAGAATTGGTTAATCTGAATGAACCATGAGAATGTGATATGATATTGTATTAATAGGGTCGAGCCGAACTATGGGCTTCTTTTTTGCGAGCAGCCCCTAGCACCACTTATGGGGGTATCCCCAGCTCAAGTTTATCTGGGCTGTTACGTCTGGTGGAGAGCCGGACACGTCTAACCGTGTCCATGGTCTTGACGACCGACCGTTTATTTTGGTTGGAGGGGCCGCTCAGTGTGCGGCTGCTAGAGCCACCACATATTCTTCTGCACGTAAGGAACGCTCTGTATTTCCGCTAACTATGAGGACGCCACATGGACCGGGCATCTTAAGTTTAAGATAGGTGTACAGCGTTAAAACGGGTGAAGGCCATTCTTCCGAGTAGTGCATGATAGCCGCTTCGGAATGGAGCGATGTCGAAGATTAGTTCTTCTCTTCTGAAGTTGTCGGGAGAGCCGAATACAACCTCTAGTACTAGAGGGCCCGTGCAGCGGGCCTCGACGCCTGGTATCACTCCTTTAAAGGTAGTGTTGCTTTGGCTGATTCTTGACGGGTCTATCCCCATTTTGCGGGCAGTGTCCTGATATATAAGGTTAAAACTACTGCCGCCGTCCATAAGGACTCGAGTGAGATGGTATCCATTAATTATTGGGTCGAGCACCAAGGCAGCCGAACCTCCGTGCCAGATACTAGTCGGGTGATCCCTGCGATCGAAAGTGATAGGGCAGGCCGACCAGGGATTGAATTTGGGGGCGACGGGCTCCACGACATATATGTCTCGGAGTGCGCGTTTGCGCCTTTTCTTTGGAATGTGAGTTGCGTAAATCATATTTACTGTTTTGGCTTCTGGTGGGAATTTTTTCTGTCCCCCAGTGTTCGGCTGGCGAGGCTCTTCCTCGTCTTCACTGGGCGTCTCCCTCCCCTTGTGTTCGGCATTTAGCTTGCCGGCCTGCTTGAAAACCCAGCACTCTCTATGGGTGTGATTTCGTTTTTCGGGGGTGCCATGAATCTGACATAATTTGTCTAGAATCTTATTTAGGCTGGACGGTCCATCTCTGCTACCTTTAAATGGCTTCTTCTGTTGACCGGGTCGAGAGCCCCTGAATCCGGCGTTGACCGTCGTGTTATCTGGGCTGTCTCCATTGTTTCGACGCTTGTTTTTATTGCATCGTGGATTCCCGTTGCCATCTCTGACTTCGGATGTGTCTGGGTCGCTGGTGTCGCTATGGGCCAGCCAACTGTCCTTGCCCATGCAAAAGCGGGTCATGAGGCTTGTTAGGGCAGCCATTATCCTTGGCTTTTCCTAGCCGAGGTGTCTGGCGAGCCATTCATCTCGGACACTATGCTTGAAGGCCGCTAAGGCTTCGGCATCCGGGCAGTCGACGATTTGATTCTTCTTAGTAAGAAATCTATTCCAAAGTTTTCGGGCTGACTCTCTGGGCTGTTGAATTATGTGACTTAAGTCGTCTGCATCCGGAGGTCGGACATATGTCCCTTGAAAATTGGCCCTAAAAGCATCCTCAAGTTCTTCCCAACTTCCAATTGAGTTTTTAGCAAGGCTTTTCAACCAATGCCGGGCTGGTCCTTTCAACTTGAGGGGTAGGTATTTAATGGCATGGAGATCATCTCCGCGAGCCATGTGGATGTGAAGGATAAAGTCCTCAATCCAGACCCCAGGGTCTGTCATTCCGTCGTATGCCTCTATATTCACGGGTTTAAATCCTTCCGGAAATTCATGGTCTAGCACCTCGTCGGTGAAGCACAGGGGGTGCGCAGCACCCCTGTATTTGGATGTGTCGTGGCATGCTGTCGACGGTTGTTGTGTTCAGTTCTAATTCCTAGCTGGTATTCGATCAATGTGATCGTTTTGGTAGCTTTGATCCTGTGCCGCAGCGCGCTTCCTAGATCCATAGATGGACCTGGCAATACCGGACTTTTTGTCCAAGAGCTCATGTAAATCGTGTGCTGACTTGTGTGCGGTGTCGTTAGCCGTCCTTTCGCGACCACGAGGTGGTCGGCCTGGCTGATCGGCCGTTTTCGGCTGAATGGGCTCTATGGCCTCCTTGTTGAATTCGTGCAGCAGCTTGCGCTTTGGATAGCTCTTTGTGTGGCGACCGCCACCGTATTTCTCTTGAGTGTCAAGTACTTTGTTCCATCTGCGATTGAGCGTGTCCTGCGCGTCCTTAAGCCTTTGCTTCTGCTTCTTTAGGCTCCTCGCGGTGGCAATAAGCCTTCTGTGGAGGTTCTCTTGTTCCAAGTGTTTTTCTTGGATGATGAGTGCATCATCGTCCGGGCTGTTCACCTCTCTGGAGACAGGTTGATGAATTTTACCCTCAGTATCGGCGTCATCTGACGTCGGCTCCGGACTATGTTCGTCCCCTGGCTCATCCTGCTCCATTGCTGGGTCCATGGGGGTCGTCGTTTCCTTTGGAGTCGACCGGGGTATTATTCTTTCTTGCGCTGTTGTCGCTGTTTTTGCTGTGGCGGGATTTAGAGCGACACCTATGTCGTCGCTTTGGTGGCTTATCAAGGGGGTTATCCTTCGTTGCCTCATCACCATCGCCTTCTTTTGGTGTGTCCACCATATATATATATATATATCATATGATGAGGTGGCAGTCCAGCGCCCAGTGGGCGGTGGTTCCTGTTCTTCTCCTGCATCGTCGTAAATACCGTCGACGTCTTCGGAGTCGAAATCGAGCGTGTCGGTTAAGTCATCGACAGTGGCTATGAAGTGGGTGGTGGGTGGGGAACGAATTTCTTCATCGTCCATGTCCCACTCGAGCCGGACATAGTTCGTCCAAGAGTCCCCCGACAAGGAAAGAGACCTTAATGAATTTAGCACATCACCGAAGGGCGGGTGCTGAAAAATATCCGCGGAGGTGAACTCCATGACCGGTGCCCAATCGGATTCGATAGGCATGGACGTACGCGGTTCGGATCCTGTAGCCGGAGACGAGTCCGGGGGTCCGATGACATCATCCTCACAAGAGGTGGGATCAGTGTTCGGCTCCAACACCGATAAGTGTGCGGCCTCCATGGCGGGGTCCATCCACCCGTCCTCGGAAGGCGCAATCTGCTTCGGATTGATTCCCGGGGACGCCGCAGGTGCGATCTCCCGAACACTGTCTGATGGCAGATCTAAGTCATGCTCGTCACGACTGTTCGGTGTACCTGACATGGGCTCGAATCCGTCAAAGATCAAGTCTCCGCAGATGTCGATAGTATAGTTCAAGCTTCCAAACCTGACCTGGTGGCCAGGGGCGTAGCTATCGATCTGCTCCAGGTGGCCAAGCGAGTTGGCCCGCAGTACGAAGCCGCCGAATATGAAGATCTGTCCGGGAAGGAAAACCTCCCCCTGGACCGCGTCATTGAATATGATTGAAGGAGCCATCAAGCCTTACCGCGACGACACAGTGGAACTCTCAATGAAAGCACCAATGTCGGTGTCAAAACCGGCGGATCTCGGGTAGGGGGTCCCGAGCTGTGCGTCTAAGGCTAATGTTAACAGGACGCAGGGGACATGATGTTTTACCCAGGTTCGGGCCCTCTCGATGGAGGTACTTCCTGCTTGATTGATCTTGATGATATGAATATTACAAGGGTTGATCTACCACAAGATCGTAGAGGCTAAACCCTTGAAGCTACCTATGATTATGATTGTTGTTGTCCTACAGACTGAACCCTCCGGTTTATATAGACACCGGAGGGGGCTAGGGTTACACAGAGTCGGTTACAGAGAAGGAGATCTACATATCCAAATTGCCAAGCTTGCCTTCCACGCAAAGGAGAGTCCCATCCGGACACGGGACGAAGTCTTCAATCTTGTATCTTCATAGTCCAACAGTCCGACCAAAGTATATAGTCCGGTTGTCCGAGGACCCCTTAATCCAGGACTCCCTCAACCACCGCACTGTACGTTTGTCCGGCCACTTCGCCCCAGAGCTCTCTCCAAGCGTTGTTCATGCCAGCACGCCTCACACTAACTGGTAAGGAAGTGATGGCATCCGGCTGCACTGAGTTCCTCGCAGCCTACGACCGCACACTAAATGGTAAGGAAGTGATGGCATCTCGTCGCGCTGAGTCCATTGCCGCCCATGGTCGCACATCTACGTGGGCGGACTTTGAAGCTACCAAGGCCGAATGGGTGGTGAAGCTAGAGGTGGCCAAAGCCGCACATAAGGAGCGGAAAAGGCAGAAAGTACTCAAGAAAAGAGAGTCCTACTGCTGCAAGAAAGAAGAGGACACACATGCTGCTGAGGGCAGCTTGGCAAAGATCCAAGCATGGTGGGCTGACGCTGACAAGGCCTGGAAGGAGAACGCCGACGTCTGGCCAGCATGCCCCGACGCTGATGAGAACTATGTAGAGATCCATGCACGGTGGGTTTTCACTGACAAGGCCGGGAGGAGAACGATTATGTCTGGCTAGCATGTCAGAAGTAGTTAGTGTGTGTGTGTCACCCATAAGTTTCTTTAATTAGTTACAAGCATCTACCAATACTACTTACTAGTTTTAGAGCAAATTACCAGTATCTAGGAATCTAAGTTGGTATCCATTATTAACATACAATGTCGATAAGTGACAACCTTTTAGGGATTTGAGCGCTGCTTAGCATGTGTTCACTGAAGTTTGTAGCCGTACCTCGGCCCTAAATCCTCCCAAAATGTCCGCTCGGTCAAAAAACATTGATCCAACCGGGTCATGGCGGCCCACATGAAGCTCCTTCCTATCTGATCTCTGTACAACGTGCATGTGCCGGAGACGAGCTGGTCGTAGCTGGTTTTTAGTCCCATCTCACCACACGAGTTGGTCGCACAACAGCTAAAATAGCTACGCCAGCGGATGGTAGCAAGCTTCTCTTTTGTTGCCTAGGCCAATTAATTATGGCTGTTTGAGCAAGGCAGGTTGACACTTGATTGCATTTCAGAAACAAATGATTGGTCATCAAGTGTCACCTTTGCCTCATTCATGTACATTCAATAACCCTGCTACAATGAAAGATATTTTTAAATTTGTAGGTGCTGATGTAGATGCTGAAAGATATAAGAATTATTAGAAGATCACAAAACACACGGTTTCTATGGCGTACCATGTGTGTTATTTGCATTAATGATTCATTAGTCAGTTGCATGTGCGATGTTTTCTAATAACCCAAGCGTACCATCATGACCGCCCTTGACCAATTTAACCAACTACACGTGTAGAATTTTTTGGAGACGGGATCCGCCAATTTTCTCTTTTCTCGCACAAGACTATTTTATGCGCTTTGTCTGTGTTGTGTGTTTCCCCCACCAAAGTTTCAAGTTTCACAGCAAAATTTTCAATAGGCACGCGATTTTAGAATTTATTCCTCCCACCACATCCCCACCCATCACATTTCCATAGTATCTCCCCACCCTTCACCCCTCCCGGCAGCTCAAACCATCACCGCTGCAAGCACAACTTCAACCACTGCCCGAGCCTTGTCGATCCATTCAAGTAACTCACCGATCTTTATCACAACCCTAGCCTAATTTCTCAAATGGACCCCACGAAACATCCTCGTGCCTCCAAATCCCCACCACCCCTAGTCAAGAGCATCGCCGCGTAAGCCCAACCACATATCACGTAGATGTCGAGGAGCTGATGGTGGTCAATGGCGCGATGGCTGCTATGTGTGCCGACCCGGAGGAACGCCTCACCTTCGACACCACTGACTCTGGGCGCGCTCTGTCCTAGATGAAGTGCCCCAGCAACTACCCATCAAGATTTACCTATGAACTGACTAGTTCAATTTTACCAATACCAGTTGCAATCGCTATGTTTTGTATGGTTGATGTATTAAGCATGTTGTAGTAAACACGTCTAACACGTCTTAGCTATTTTCCCTACCTTTTTATAGACGACTGGGCCATTCTCTGCTCTAGCAGCACTTGCCTTACGATGTTTAACTCTGTCAATTTCAGTTTTATCAATGCTAGTTTCAATGGCTATACTAGGTTGTCTGTAGTTAAACGTGTCTTTTTTATTTTAGTATTGCACATTGTCTAATGTTCAACTATGAACTGTCCAGCTCAATTTCACGAATACTAGCTACAAACTTACAATACATGACTTAGGCTACTTTTAAGCCCGTTGTAATTAAATGTTCTATCCATTTTTTAATCTGTCTTTGCTACCGTGCTACTCTTCGTAATGAAGATATTAGTAGAGATGTTGTCGTTTATTACCGTTTGCTATTTTTGGTTGATGTTAACCCTGTTGTAGTTAACATGCCTTTCCATGTACTTATGCAGGGCCACAATGGGTGATGTTGTTTGCCGTCGAGGTTAGCTCCATCCCATGTCTTATAGTATTTTACATCATTTGTGCAATTATAGTTTATCTTGTAACATTTACTTGCTTCTTGTAGGTACACACGTCAGCAGCACTGATCCATGCTTCGACCCGGAGAAACACCTCGCCTCCGTCGCTGCCGACTTGGGGCGGGCTCGGCCCAGATGAAGTGCCCCCGCAACTACCCCTCAGGATTTACCAACTATGAACTGGCCAGTTCAATCTTACCAATACCAGCTACAATTGCTATGTTTTGTACATTTGATATTAAGCATGTTGTAGTAAACACGCCTAACCCGTCTTAGCTATTTTCTCTACCTTTTTATAGACAACTGGGCATTCTCTGCTCTAGCAGCACTTGCCTTGCGATGTTTAACTCTGTCAATTTCAATTTTATCACTACCAGTTTGAATGGCTATACTAGGTTGTCTGTTGTTAAACGTGTCTTGTTTATTTTCGTACTACACAATGTGTGACATTCAAGTATAAACTGCCCAGCTCAATTTCACCAATACCAGCTACAAACTTACAATACATGACTTCCACTTTTATTAAGTGTCCCCCCTTTTTGTGATGTCTTGTATCCGCGTTAGTATTTTCCCCAAAGTGTAAGGGATGATGCAGTACAACTAAGGTAGGTAGTCCCTCAGTTATGAGACCAAGGTTATCGAACTAGTAGGAGAAACAAGCAACACCATGTATACGGTACCTGCACACAAAGAACAAATACTTGCAACTGACGCGAAAAAGGGGTTTTCAATCCCTCTCGGGTAAAAGACTGGTAAGGTGACAGATTGATAGATGCAAATAAAATAAAGGAAAATAAAATTCAGCGAGGTATTTTTGGGTTTTTAGTAATATAGATCTGAAAGTAAAAGATGCAAATAAATAAAAAGGAAAATAGCAATATAGATATGAAAATATATGATGAGAAAATAGACTCGGGGGCATAGATTTCACTAGTGGCTTCTCTCGAGAAAATAGCATATGGTGGGTGAACAAATTACTGTTGGGCAATTGATAGAACCTCAAATAATTATGATGATATACAGGCAATGATCATTACATAGGCTTCACGTCCAAGATTAGTAGACCGACTCTTTCCTGCATCTACTACTATTACTCCACACATCGACCGCTATCCAGCATGCATCTAGTGTATTAAGTTCATGGAGAAACAGTGTAGTGCAATAAGAACGATGACATGATGTAGACGAGATCTATTCATGTAGGAATAGCCCCCATCTTGTTATCCTTAATAGCAATGATACCTACATGTCTTGCTGCCCCTTCTATCACCGGGAAAGAACACCGTGCGATCGAACCCATCACAAAGCATCTCTTCCCATGGCAATAAAATTTGATCTAGTTGGCCTAACTAAACCAAAGATTCGAAGAATAAATAGGAGGCTATAAGTAATCATGCATATAAGATATCAAAGAAACTCAAATAACTTTCATGGATATATAGATTTGATCATAAACTCAAAGTTCATCGGATCCCAACAAACACACCGCAAAAAGAGTTACATCAAATAGATCTCCAAGAGACCATTGTATTGAGAATCAAAAAGAGAGAAGAAGCCATCTAGCTACTGCCTACAGACCCGTAGGTCTACAATGAACTACTCACGCATCATCAGAGAGGCACCAATGAGGATGATGAACCCCTACGTGATGGTGTCTAGATTGGATCTTGTGGTTCTGGAATTGCGGCGGCTAGAATTGTGTTTCGTTGACTCCCCTAGGGTTTCTATTTATAGAGCAAAGAGGCGATGCGGGAGGCGGCCGAGGTGGGCACAACCCACCAGGGCGCGCCTGGGCCCCCAGGCGTTCCCATGTGGGTTGTGCTCCCCTTGGAGCCCCCCTAGGGTACTTCTTTAGCCCAACAGGTGTCTTTTGGTCCAGTAAAATTCTCCAAAAAGTTTCGCTGCGTTTGGACTCCGTTTGGTACTGATATTCTTCGAAGTAAAAAACAGGCAAAAAACAACAACTGGCACTGGGCACTATGTCATGAATCGTCTTCTATCCTTTATAGACTGTTTTGTGTAGACAGATCCTCCAACATGTGGTGCTTGCTTAGGATCTTTTGCTAGCCAAAAATTCGTACTAAGTATATATTGCCATAAGTGTCCACCATATCTACCTATGGATTGAATAAGATCCTTAAAGTAAGTTTTCATCGGTGCAAAAAGCAATAAAAATTGCTCCTAAATATGTATGATATTTTATTGTAAGGGAAAATAAACATTGTATGAACTTGTGATGGTAAAGAAATACAAGTGATGGACTGCTTAATAAAGGTTGCTACCACAAAGGGCAACATAACGTGACATTCCTTTGCATTAAGGGCTTGCACATCAAAAAAATAAAAAGCGCATGACAACCTCTGCTTCCCTCTGCGAAGGGCCTATCTTTTACTTTTATGCAAGAGTAAAAAGTATTCCTTCTAATTTCATCCTCAATCATTCTCTAGTTGGCAAGTATCATGTGGTGGGGAAAGATACAATCATATATGGCCATTCAAAAATATTTGATCATGAATTATTAATGTTTACAATTATCTATATGATAAATAAGTTAGGAGGCGAAACATTAAGCCCCTATCTTTCTCTGTGTTCGATGGACACTATTTCTTCTAAAAATATTCTTTGAGTGTTAGCAATCATGGAAGACTATATGATAGTTGAGTATGTGGAATTTGCTAAATCAATCTCTTACATAGACCATTCCTGAAAATAAGATGAATTGCAGTTGTTTGATGACTCAGAACATAGTTTGTTAGTTTTCAAGAAAGTTTATGGTTTATACTTTAACATGTGAATAGCTTGTTACTTGATCATGAGAAGTTTTATGAGATGAGCTACTATTTATGATATATAATGATGCTAGTGTATGGAACTATCATCGATCAAACATATGCACTATGCTAGCACTCACACTTCATAAGTTATTTCTTTTATCATTTACCTACTCGAGGACGAGCAGGAATTAAGCTTGGGGGTGCTCATACATCTCCAATGTATCTATAATTTGTGAAGTATGCATGCCATGTTACAACAATTTTATATGGTTTTGGTATGATTTGATTACAACTAACCCGGACTGACGTTGTTTTCAGCGGAACTACCGTGGTGTCGTTTTTTGTGCAGAAATAAAAGTTCTCGGAATGGGCTGAAAATTTATGGTGATTCTTTATCGACCAAAAGAGACCCTCGAAGCTTCGTGGTTGGACCAGAAGACCCACAAGGACATGACAAGCTCGCTAGGCACGTCCTACTCCCTAGGGTGGGGCGACCGAACTTGTTGCTGCCTCGTAGACCCCCTTGAGGTGAGACCGATGCTGAAAATTCCTATAAATACCCAAACCTCCAGAAAGAACCCTAGATGAGAATTTCCACCACCGCAATCCTCTGTATCCATGAAAACTCAATCGAGATCCCGTTTCGGCACCCTGCCGGAGGGGGAAATCATCACCGGAGGCCATCTTCATCATCCCGGTGGCAACCATGACGACGAGGGAGTAGTTCACCCTCGGGGCTAAGGGTATGTACTAGTAGCTATGTGTTTGACCTCTCTTAATGGTGTTTGACCTCGGGGCTAAGGGTATGTTGTTGATTTTGGCACGATATTGATGCACCACGAGATTTGTTAATATATTTGGATCTTATGGTGTTCTTCCCTCTCTACCTTCTTGTGATGAATTGAATCTTTTCCTTTGAGGTTTTGTTATGTCGGATTGAATCTTTTGAATGTGAGAGCACTTGATGTATGTCTTGTGATGGGATATCCATAGTGGCAATGGGGTGTTCTATTGATTCACTTGATGTATGTTTCGGTTATCAACTTGTGGATTCCCTTGGTGACATTGGGGTAATCTATGGGGTTGATACACGTTTTCATATTCCATTCTTCAATAAAAATCTTGGGGTACTCTTTGAAGTTCTTTGTGTTGGATTGAATATTATGAATCTGAAATTGTGTGATGCACATTGTATAATTAACCCATAGATACTTTTGGTGACATTGGAGTATCTAGGTTACATTAGGGTTGATTAATGCGTGTCATATGGTTTTATTTCACTATGAACTCTAGGGCTGTTTGTGACACGTATAGGAATAGCTCAAAAGATTGATCAGAAAGAATAACTTTGAGGTGGTTTCATACCCTACAAACAATTTCATCTTATGTTATCCACGATCGGAACGTTGATGTAATTCTTTGTTACACGTATAGGGATTGTTATATGATCCAATTATGTTATCATTGTTGAGTGATTTTTGCACTGGTGAAAGTATGAACCCTAGGCCTTGTTTTCATGCCTTGCGATACCATTTTTGCTCACTTTTGCTACTAGTTACCTTAATGTTTTTATATTTCAGATTACACAAACCTATATCTACTATCCATATTACACTTGTATCACCATCTCTTCGCCGAACTAGTGCACCTATACAATTTACCATTGTATTCGGTGTGTTGGGGACACAAGAGACTCTTTGTTATTTGGTTGCAGGGTTGTTTTAGAGAGACCATCTTCACCTACGCCTCCCACGCATTGATAAACCTTAAGTCATCCACTTGAGGGAAATTTGCTACTGTCCTATAAAACTCTGCGCTTGGAGGCCCAACACGAGTCTATAAGAACAAGTTGTGTAGTAGACATCAAGCTCTTTTCTGGCGCCGTTGCCGAGGAGGTGAGTGCTTGCAGGTATATCTATAGATCCTGTAATTGAATCTTTTAGTTTCTTATTTTATCACTAGTTTGGTTTATAAAAGAAAACTACAAAAAAATGGAATTGAGGTTGCCTCATACTATTCGTCTTTATCACGTCTTTCTTGAAAATGATGGATCAGAAAACTGTGCTCAATTGATTGAAGAAGAATTCTATAATATGTTTCGCATAAAATACTTCAATGATGAGCATGATTGCAATGTTGTTAGTATGAATTCTATTAATATCCATGATGCTAATGATATGCAAAGCCACAAGCTTGGGGATGCTATGTTTGATGAAGATTAAATTTTTAGTCCCCCAAGTTTTGATGTGCAAATTTGTTTTGATGATTGCATGCCTCCTATTTATGATGATTGCAATATTTATGGAAGTGGGTTTGGAAGAGTGTCAACTTTAGATAATAATTATCCCACTGTTTTGGAGGGGTTTGGATCTTATTATAATGATAAATTTGGATTTGGTGAGTTCATGACTTTATTTAGTGTTGAATCCACTATTTTGGAAGAGGTTTCAATTAATTATGACAATAAAGTCGCTATCTATGATGATTATGGTGATGATATTTGTGCTATAAAGAATAAACATAACCATGAAATTTGTCATTGTGATTTTAATGCCCAAATTAAATATGCCAATCAATTATCTCATGATAGTTATTTTGCTGAGTTTGTTCCCACCACCATGAATTAGAACAAATTTGCTTATGTGGAGAGCAATAAAATGTTTATGCTTGTGGATCATGAAAAGAATACTTTATGTGATATCTATATTGTTGAATTCGTTCATGATGATACTGAAAATTACTTAGAGAGAGGAACATGTGCTTGTAGGTATTGCAATAATATCAAGTTTCATCTCTATGTGTTGAAAATCTTGAAGTTATGCTTGTTTTGCCTTCCTATGCTAGTTGATTCTTGCTACCACAAATTGTTTGTCACAAAATACATATGAATAGGAAGTGGATTAGACAAAATTTGCTAGTCATATGCTTCATGATGCTCTCTTTATGTTTCATTTCTTATCTTCTATGTGAGTAGTATTGAAATCATCATGCCAAGCTAAAAAGGCATTGAAGAAAAGCGCTTGTTGGTAGATAACCCAATATTTATCACTAATTTTTTTTTGTGTTTTTACATGATTAAGATACTGTGGTAATCATTTTTTATAGCTTTTATTTCAATAAAGTGCCAAGTAAAGCCTTTAGGATAATGTGGATGATAGTTGACTTGATTATGTGAGAAACAGAAACTTTTGGGCCAAGTTCTGGAATTTTGTAAATTCATCGAAATGTAATTTTGCTCTGAATTTCTTAAAAATAATTGATATACAAATTTCCTACGTTGTCCTAATTTTTTTGGAATTTTTAGAGTTGTAAAAATATGGTCATTGTCCAGATCATTACAGACTCCTCTGTTTTTGACAGATTATGTTTTCAATGCATAGTTTGCTTGTTTTCTAGTTTCTATGGCTTATATTGGTCAATATAAATTGTAGAAATGATATGGTATAGTAGTAATTGTGTGATAACAACTATGAATCTTGTCTTTGACAATACCCAATTGAATGATTTGCTCTTTATCATACTAATCTATCTCACAAAGTTCCGTTAAGTTTTGTGTGATTGAAGTTTTCAAGTTTTGGGGGAGATATCGATACGAGAATAATAAGGAGTGGCAAGAACCTAAGCTTGGGGATGCCCGAGGTACCCCATGGTAATATTCAAGGAATATCGAAGCAACTAAGCTTGGGGATTCCCCGGAAGGCATCCCCTCCTTCGTCTTCAACATTATTGGTAACCTCACTTGGAGCTAAATTTTTATTCGTCACATGATATGGGTTTTTCTTGGAGCTTCATTTTCTTTTGTTGAGATTTGTTTGATGTTATTTATAATAATGTTTTGGATCTTTATTTCAATAAAAATGTCAAGTATAGTCTTTACCATGCTTATTTTGCTAGTCTATAGGTTGCTGTTTTGAAAATAGAAAGTTTTCTATTATTGTCTGAATTCTTATGGAAAGTCAGAACGTGATAAAATCTTGAAATTGTTACACAGTAATCTATGATAACTTTTCTATAGTGTGGTAATTTTTCAGAACTTTTGGAGTTAGAGAAGTATGAATCTTCTTGCATCCTTTACAGATTGTCCTGTTTAGACAGATTGATGTTATGACTGCATTGTTTGCATATGTTTGCTTGTTTAATGATTCTATTTGAGGATATGAGTATTAAATATGTAGAGACATTTAGTATGCAATGTCAAATTATAATTTTAGTGATTTTCTACAATAGAGAATAATAAGGTTTTGCACTGATTTATACTAACTTATCTCATGAGTTCTTATTGAGTTTTGTGTGGATGAAGTTTTTAAGAATTAAAGAAACTATGATATTAGAGGAATTAAGGAGACACAAGAGCTCAAGATTGGGTTGCCCAAGGAATCCCTAATTAATATTTCAAGAAGTCTCAAGCATCTATGCTTGGGGATGCCCCGGTTGGCATCCCACCTTTCTTATTCAACAATGATCGGTCAATTTTGGTTGAGCCTAAGTGTTTTCCTTCTTCACATGATATGTGCTATCCTTGGAATGTCATTTTATTTTGTTTTGCTTGTTGTTTGAATAACATTTGCTTTTGTGGTACCATCTTAAATTTACTTTTAGCATGGCAATTTTTACCTGTGTAGCATGGCATATTCTGGTACTATAAGACATATCAAACTCTACTTTGTCGCATGGCAAAATTTATTTTAATTTCCATGGCAAAAGTTCCATACTTAAGTTCTATTTTTTATGACAGAGAGTCTTCACATAGCTACTTAATTATTTGACTACTCATTGGTGTTCACTTATATCTTTTGGAGTAGTTTGTCATTTACTCTCGTGCTTCACTTATATCCTATGAGTAAATGGTTGAATGAATCAAATATCATAAATATAAAATTATATATGTTTCATGTGCTTATCCGATGGGGAGTAATGACTTCACATATAAGAACTATAGGTGGTAAACTTTATTGAAAGTTAGCAAACACAACATTGGTCACTTGAACAATTATTAAAGAATATTGAAGGAAGAGAGATTTCACATATAAATATACTATCTTGGACATCTCCTATGATTGTGAGCCCCATTAATTATTTTCAAACTTGAGCAAATTAGTTGAGGTTGGACAAGGAAGACAACATAATGAGTTATGTTTGGGTATATTTATATAGAAGTTATATTGTTATGGATCCTCCAACCTGTGGTGCTTGCTTAGGATCTTTTGCTAGCTAAAAATTTGTACTAAGTAGAGATAATACTTGTGCATCCAAAAACCCTTAAACCCAGTTTCTTGCCATAAGTGTCCACCATATCTACCTATGGATTGAATAAGATCCTTCAAGTAAGTTATCATCGATGCAAAAAGCAATAACAATTGCTCCTATATATGTATGGTCTTTTATTCTAAGGGAAAACAAGCATTGTACGAACTTGTGATGGTAAAGAAATAAAAGCGACGGACTGCATAATAAACGTTGCCATCACAAAGGGCAATATAACGTAATGTTACTTTGTATTAAGGGACTGCACATCCAAAAACAAAAAGTGCATGACAACCTCGGCTTCCCTCTACGAAGGGCCTATCTTTTACTTTTATGTATTTACTTTTATTCAAGAGTCAATAGTATTCCTTCTCATTTCAACCTCATTTATTCTCTACATGGCAAGTATCATGTGGTGGGGAAAGATCCAAGCATATCTGGCCATTCAAATATATTTGATTGTGAATTATTATTGTCGACAATTATCTATATGATAAATAAGTTGGGAGGCGAAACATTAAGCCCCTATCTTTCTCTGTGTTTGATGGATGCTATTTGTCCTAAAAATATGCTTTGAGTGTTAGCAATCATGGAAGACTATATGATAGTTGAGTATGTGGAATTTGCTAAAACCAAGCACTTACATAGACCTGTCGGATGTTGGGTTCCGGCAGACCCTTAAGGTTCGAACTCTGGGGTGCGGGCAAAAGATCTTCCCCCTACCACTCCACGTTCGATCGCCTCATGAGAATCTAAACTAAATGATGAACAACACGAGGGACACGAGATTTATACTGGTTCGGGCCACCGTTGTGGTGTAATACCCTACTCCAGTGTGTGGTGTGGTGGATTGCCTCAGGGGCTGATGATGAACAGTACAGGGAAGAATTACCTCGCGAGAGGTTTTCTTGAGCTGGTGTGATGAACTGCTTGGATGAGTTCGATCGCCTCTCAGTCTAATGATCACTCGATGAGATCTCTCCAGATGCCCCCTACTGTGGTGGCTAGTCCTATTTATAGCGGCCCTGGTCCTCTTCACAAATATTGAGCGGGTAGGGCGCCAACAACGGCCATTTTGAAGGGGAACATCTAGTACAAGTTATCCTAACTAAAGTTGGTCTTTGGCTGCCAAAGGTACTGGCGATGATGCCGTCTTGGGCTCCACGGTGAACTCCATCCTGCCGCTCTGGTGGTCTTGGTCTCATTGCACTGAAATGGCAACCTTTGCCTGATGCCTCGGTACTCCACGCCTGTGCTTGCCCCCTTTGCACCAAAGAGGAAACAAGGACACTGCGCAGGCCGACGCCCGCCTGGTCTCGATCGTCACGGCTTGCGTCACGAGCACCTCGTGAGGTACCCTGCCTTGATCTCTCCACCTCCTCGCGAGCATGCCTGGCAAGGCCGTTCCTAAGGAAGCCTTGTGTCATCCGCCCCGCGAGGCTTGGCCCCTCGCGAGGGTCTTGAGTCTTGCGCTGATGAAGATGTGCCGTACTGGGCCACTAGTCGAGCCACGCCGCAGGACGCAGGCAGGCAAGTCTGGGGACCCCCGTTCCCAAAACGCCGACAATAGCTCCCGGGCCCAAGGCGTGCTCGGACTTGGCTTAGCGGAGAAGCGAAGGGGTAAGTGCGGAGCGCCGCGGGCCCCATCAGCCTATAGCCTTGGGCGTCGCATGGCGGCTGATTGGACGTGGACGCCTCCGCTTCCCCATGCTGCCTCCGCAACTGCTCGACTTGACATGTCCCTGCATGCAGAAATGGGTCATGATTACATGTGATCGTGGAGGCCGACGGTTGGCCTCCTCCGGTTATAAATGGGGGAGGGCAGAAGCCCCGCTGTACATCTTCCTCCTTGCTTCCTTCTTTCTCCCCATCCCAACTGCTCGTCGTCTTCTATGGTGCCGCCAAAGAGGTTCTTGGCCGCGGAGAAGGGAAAGGCTCGTTGGAAAGGGCCTGACTCTCCCCCGCCCAAGCCCGGCCGGGGTCGTCCCCGCAAGCATCTTGCGACTCCTGCAGTGGCTCCCCGCGGTCGTGGCTGCGATCTCCCGCGTGGCGACGGGCGCCTGGTGGGTGTAGGAAGGCGCATCGTGGCCGCGCGGCCTCCCAGGCCATGCTTCCATTCGGTAGAGGTGCTTCCAGAGTTCGTCGTGTGGTCAGTGGACCCAACCGGCAGTTGGCTTCAGCTTCCCCGCTTCTTTGCAGGTGAACTCCCGGCCGGCGCTCCTGGCGGCCTCTGGCTTCAAGTGGATGGTTGCTGCAGCAGGGCCTCCTGGGCCTCGCTGGAGATCTTCGTCCCCGGGAATGTGGCCCTGACCCGCGGTTGGCAAACGTTTGCCCGCGCGCGCGGCCTGAGCCGGCGGTGCACCCTTCATTTTAAGTTCGACGGCGACACCACCCTCTACGTGAGGGTGTTCGGAGAAGATGGCCGCTGCGTTGGGTGCTGCCCCGAAGATGATGACGGCGACCGGGTGCCCAGCCTCGGTGATGGTTGAGACGAAGACAAAGGTGGGAGCGTGGCCGGCGGTGTTCGCAGCTCGCCAAGCCTCGGCGGCTTCCCTTCGGATGGCAGCTCCTCCAGCGGTGGCTGCGACCAGTCACCGCGTCATCGTGCTCGCTTGAGGGAGGTAGCGGATCAGCCCGTCGTCGCGCCTCGGTGAAGCGTGAGGAGGGGTCTAACTGAGCTCCGGAGGCAGCACGAGCCCTCGCCGTGAGCCGGTGCCGGGCAAGCCGTGTCTATTTTGTTTTCCTCCCTTTTCTGCACAAAGAGAGAGAGTAGTGTGGGGCCCGTAGGGGCGTGCTGGACTGTTGCCGTTTAACTATTATGCTACTTCCGTTATTCCATGCTGTGTTTTGGTGCTGCGTGCTCGTATGTAGGAACCACTTAGCTCGGGGGGACTTGCCACAGTCTTCGCTCCTCGAGGCCGAGGCCTCATCGTGCGCCTTGCGGCCTGCAGGAATTAGTCAGGAGAGGTAACCTTCGGTCTTGGTCGTGATGGCAACCGAGTCTGGTCCTGTGTCCGCGTCGCGATGCCCGTGGGGCATGGACTGGGAGGGGTGCTCCCGCGGTGGACTTGGATAGATAAGCCTCACAAGACCAGGTCAGAAAACGCTCGCGAGGGCACCCGCGCAGCCCCCTCGCGAGACTTGCGAAAGAGAGAACGAGTCAGGTGGGCGACAAAGACAGAGAATCATGGGTCGAGGATGGCAACAATGCTAAAAGCAACTCCAATAAAATTTCAAATCAGGTTGAACAAGCCAACTGCAGAAAGCAAATGAAAAAGCAGCGTCCGGCACCTATTCTAGTCTTCGACGTCTTCTCACCAGCGCGGAGCTAAGTGCTGCCACTGGGCGTGGGCGGGAGCCCCCGAGGCCCGAGGGCGGCTCTCCGGAGACTCCGGGGCATGTACAGCCCCAACTCGTTATTACGTGAGAGTCTCACGGGCGGTGAGCTTCACAGGCATTGGCCTTCTTCACAGGCTCCGGGCCTTTCTCGGGGCGATGAGCTTCACAGGCATTGGCCTTCTTCATAGGCACTGGGCCTTTCTTGGTACAACTAGCTTCACAGGCACTGGGCCTTCCTTCAAGGGTAGAACTTCCAGAGGTGTTGGATGTTCCACGCGTTCGAGATGGGCACCCCCTCCTGAGTCTCCAAGCATGCTGCGCCAGGCCTGGAGACATGAATAACCTTGAATGGGCCCTCCCACATGGGTGAGAGCTTGTGCATCCCTTCCCAGGAGAGCACCCGCCTGAGCACGAGATCACCTACCTCGAGGGTCCTGGGGCGGATGCCGCGGCAGTGGTACTGCCGCAACGCCTGTTGGTATCTTGCTGCCCAAAGCGCGGCCTCTCGACGACGTTCGTCCCCCAGCATGAGGTCCACCCCCCGCATGGTGTCCTACTGTACTTCGTCGAAAGCCAGGAGCCACGTGGAGCGATGCCTGACCTCGTGAGGAAGGACAACCTCAACCCCATAGACGAGGAAGAATGGGGTCTCACCGGTCGACTTGGTAGAGGTTGTGCGGATGGACCACAACACGGACTGAAGCTCGTCGTGCCAGCCCCTACCGCAGGCCTCCAGCTTCTTCTTGAAGGTCCGGTTTTTGAGGCCCTTCAGGACCTCCGCGTTGGCGCGTTCAGCCTGGCCGTTGCTCCGAGGGTGTGCCACCGAAGCGTAGCATATCTGCTTCCAAGGTTAGCACAATATGTTATGAAGAGATTGTTGGTGAACTGCGAACCATTGTCGGTGATGATGCGATTAGGCACCCCAAACTTGCTCACGAGGCCCTTGATGAACTTGACTGCTGAGCCAGCCGGGATGGTGCGGACAGCTTCCACCTCTGCGCACTTTGTGAATTAGTCAATGGCGACGTAGAGGTAGCGGTAGCCCCCTGGCGCCCCCGGAAACGGGCCAAGGATGTCCAGTCCCCAAACAGCGAATGTCCGTGAAAGGGGGATGGTTTGCAGGCCCTATGCCGGCTAATGAATCTGCTTAGCGTGGAATTGATAAGCTTCACAAGCTTTTACCAGTTCGATCGCGTCGTTGAGAGCTGTTGGCCAATAGAACCCGCTCCGAAATGCCTTGCCGAAAAGAGTCCGTGAAGACGAGTGGTGCCCACAGTCCCTACCGTGAATGTCTGCCAGTAACTCTTTCCCTTGCTCCCTGGAGATGCAACGCAGGGAAACATCATTTGGCCGTTTTCGGTAGAGTTCTCTGTCTTGGATGCAGTAAGCCGTGGCCTGCCGCGCCACGCGTTCTACGTCCTCCTCCTTCTCTGGCAGAGTTCGTTGAGTTAGGTAATCTTTGAATTCTGCGGTCCAACACCCCTCCTGAGACTCCAGTGCCAGGAGTAGGCGAGCTCCCGAGGTCGGGCCGCAGGCCGGGGCTCCCGAGGCAGGCGGCTGAGGGAGCTCCTCCCGAGGCTGTGCTGTACTTGGTAGTGTCGGTCCTGCCGAGGGTCTGAAGAGTCGTTCCTCAAAAACACCGGGCTCTTGAGGCAATCGCCTAGACGCCCTCCAGGCGATGTCATCAGCCTCTTGATTGGTGCCGCGGGGCACATGCTGCAACTCTAACCCCCAAAACTGCTTTTCCATCCGGCGGACCTCCGCAAGATATGCTTCGATGTGTTCGTCCTTCGGCTCGCACACCTTGTTGGAGAAGTTGACGAGGAGTTGTGAATCACCCTTGATGATGAGGCGCTTTACCCCCAAAGTGGCTGCAGCTTTCAAGCCTGCTATCAGGCCCTCGTATTCTGCTATGTTATTGAAGACCTTCTCTCCATGCTAGAAGCAGAGCTGCATGACATAATAGAGCTTGTCCTGAGTGGGAGATATGAGCACTGCGCCTGCCCCGGCACCATGTCGCGAGAATGCCCCTTCGAAGTACATGACCCAGCCGTCCAGTGCCTCACTTCCTGGGGAAAGCGACCGATCCTCGCCCGCTTCAAGCCCTGGTGCCTCCGTCCATTCCGCCACGAAATCTGCAAGTGCAGCTCCCTTGACGACCCGGGTTGTGCTGAATTCCAGCTGAAATGCTTGCAACTCGATGTTCCATTCAGTGACCCTTCCAGCAGAGGTGGGGCTCCTGAGTACCCTTTCCAAGGGATATGCCGAAACGACCTTGATGGGGTGACCTTGAAAGTAGTGTCGCAGCTTGCGTGAGGCCACTAGCAACGCGAGGAGTTTCTGAGGCATGGGGTATCGCGCCCTCGCATCCCGCAGCACCGTGCTGACGAAGTACACAGGATGCTCGACGAGGTTGAGAGTACTGGCATGGCCTGCGTCTTCGGGAGGTCGAGGCACCTCCCGAGACAGCGGAGCCCCCAGCGCTTGGTCACCTGGCGAGGCCTCCTCCGCTCCGGGTGCGTCCCCCTGCTGAGGCTGAACCCCATCTGCTGCGATCGTGGTCTTCGCGAGGCTTTCTTGGCCTTGTCCCGATTCGGCCAGGGCTGCGACTGATGTGGTCTTGGCCCGGCGCTCCTCCCGTACCGCCACCAGGGCCGCGCTGGCGGAGTAGGGCGTGGCTGCAAGGTTGAGTACCAAGGGCTCCCAAGGGCGCGGAGCTCCCATCACCAGAGGGCTGGTAACGTACTTCTTGAGATCTTGGAATGCTTTGTCAGCCTCTTCAGTCCATTCAAACGGGCCCTTCTTCTTCATTAGCTTGAAGAAGGGCAGTGCTTGCTCCCCCAGCTTAGAGATGAAACGTCACAACGTGGTTACTCGCCCGGTGAGCTTCTGCATTTCTCTGAGGGTCTTCGGCGGGCCCATGTCTTCGACTGCCTTGACCTTCTCTGGGTTAGCCTCGATACCTTTGTGGGACACGAGGAAGCCCAAAAGCTTGCCCGAGGGGACTCCCAATACGCACTTGTCCGGGTTGAGCTGCAGGTCCACTTCGCGGAGGCTCGCGAAGGTTTCTTCCAGGTCCTGTATCAGGGTTTTCGCCTCCCGAGACTTCACCACGATGTCATCGCCGTAGGCCTCGACATTTTTTCCGAGCTGCCGGCCCATGGCGATGTGCATCAGTCGCTGAAAGGTCACGCCTGCATTGTGCAACCCGAACGACATGCAGGTATAGCAGTATACTACACATGGGGTCAGGAAGGCTGTTTTCTCCACGTCTTCTACCGCCATCTTGATCTGGTGATAGCCCGAGAAGGCATCCAGGAAGCACAACAAGTCGCACTCGGCGGTGGAATCAACAATCTGGTCGATGCGAGGGAGCGGGAATGGATCCTGAGGGCAGGCCTTGTTGAGGTTGGTGAAGTCGACACACATGCACTCCTTTCCCCCCTTTTTTGGCACAACAACAGGGTTGGCCAGCCATTCAGGATAGCGAACTTTGCGAATGACACTGGCAGCCTCCAACTTGCGGGTTTCTTGGATGATGAAGGCCTGCTTCTCAGTGGACTGTCGCCTTGCCTTCTTCTTCACGGGGCCCACGTTGGGGCACACGTTCAGGTGGTGCTCAATAACCTCTCTTGGGACCCCTGCTAACTGATCAGGTTCCCATGCGAACACCTCCTTGTTCGTGCGCAGAAATTTCACCAGGGCCTCCTCCTGCTCGGGGTCGAGATTGGCGCCTATGGTGAAGGTGGCGCTAGAGGATCCATCCTCGTCGACTGGTACTTGCTTGGTCTCCACCTTGTCTTGGGTGAATAGCTGCTTCTTCTTGGCCGGCGCAGCTCCCTTGGGCTCGAGGGTATCCGCGCTGGCGGGCTGCACCACCGCTGCCGTCTTGAAAGCGAGCTTGAGCGCCTGCAGCGCATCCCTTGTGTCTCCGGGCACGATAAGGACGCCGCTGCTCCCGGGCATCTTCATGAGGTTGTAAGCCGGGTGAGTTGCGGCCATGAACTGGGCCAAGGCTGGGTAGCCGAGGATGGCGTTGTACAGGAGCCCGATGGGGGCGATGTCAAAGTCGACCAGCTCCATGCGGAAGTTGTCGTGGGTGCCGAAGGTCACTGGGGAGGCAGATCTGCCCCAGGGAGCCGGTGGAACTGCCTCCAACACCCGAGAAGGGCCTGCTGGGTTGGAGCCGCTCCAGCGACACGTGGAGGAGGCTGAAGGCCTCCACCGAGAGCATGTTGAGGCCGGCACCACCGTCGATGAGGGTCTTGGTGACGGCCACCTGGCAGATGGTGGGGGTGCATAGCATTGGGAGTGCGCCCGAGCAGGCGGTGTTGGAGGGGCGATCGTCCGAGCTGAATGTCAAATCGGCCTTGGGTGCCACCCAGCCCGGGGGGGCTTCACGGCGCCTGAGGACGGCACCGATCCGGCGGACGAACAGCTTGACGTGGCGGCTCGAAGGTGGCGCCAGCGAGCCGCCCAGGAGAGCTGCGATGACCAGGGGCGCCGGCGCAGCATACTGGGCGAGGAAGAGGCTGCGCAACTCCTCCCAGGAGGCCACAGAAGCCGCTGGCAGGTGGAGCAACCCATGTGCGGAACGCATGTGAGGGCCCTGGGCAGCTAGTTAGCCATGACCCTGTCGTCGCCCCCTGCCTCGAGGACGGCGTCCTCATGCGCCAGCAGGAAGGCTAGCGGATCTGTCGTGCCGTCGTAGCGTGGCGGCATGTCTGGCTTGAACTTGTTCGTCCACTGCACCTGCCGTAAGGTGGGGGCCAGGGCCCGGAGCCCCCTGGCCCCAGCGCTGGCGCCGGAACCGCGATGCCCCCCATGAGGGAGAAGTGCGGTGCTGATGGAGAGTGGGCCAACGGAAGGGAGAGCTCGGCGCACCCGTACCTGGCGCGCCAAATGTCGGATGTTGGGTTCCGGCAGACCCTTAAGGTTCGAACTCCGAGGTGCGTGCGAAGATCTTCCCCCTACCACTCCACGTCCGATCGCCTCACGAGAATCTAAACTAAATGATGAACAACATGAGGGACACGTGATTTATACTAGTTTGGGCCACCGTTGTGGTGTAATACCCTACTCCAGTGTGTGGAGTGGTGGATTGCCTCAGGGGCTGATGATGATTAGTACAGGGAAGAACTGCCTCGCGAGAGGTGTTCTTGAGCTGGTGCGATGAACTCCTTGGATGAGTTCGATCGCCTCTCGGTCTAATGAGCACTTGATGAGATCTCTCCAGATGCCCCCTACTGTGGTGGCTAGTCCTATTTATAGAGGCCATGGTTCTCTTCCCAAATATTGAGCGGGAAGGGCGCCAACAACAACCATTTTGAAGGGGAACATCTAGTACAAGTTATCCTGACTAAAGTTGGTCTTCGGCTGCCAAAGGTACTGGCGATGATGCCGTCTTGGGCTCCACAGTGACCTCCATCCTGCCGCTCAGCTGGTCTTGGTCTCGTTGCACTGAAATGTCAACCTTTGTGTGATGCCTCGGTACTCCACGCCTGTGCTTGCCCCCTTTGCACCAAAGAGGAAACAAGGACACTACGCAGGCCAGCGCCCGCCTAGCGCCCGCCTGGTCTCGATCGTCACGGCTTGCGTCACGAGCACCTCGTGAGGTACCCTGCTTTGATCTCTCCGCCTCCTCACTAGCATGCCTGGCGAGGCCATTCCTGAGGAAGCCTTGTGTCGTCCGCCCCACGAGGCTTGGCCCCTCGCGAGGGTCTTGAGTCTTGTTGAGGGAGTCCTGGACTAGGGGGTGTCCGGATAGCCGGACTATCATCGTCAGCCGGACTCCAAGACTATGAAGATACAAGATTGAAGACTCCGTCCCGTGTCCGGATGGGACTTTCCTTGGCGTGGAAGGAAAGCTTGGCGATATGGATATGTAGATCTCCTACCATTGTAACCAACTCTGTGTAACCCTAGCCCTCTCCGGTGTCTATATAAACCGGAGGGTTTTAGTCCGTAGGACAACAACCATTACAACAATCATACCATAGGCTAGCTTCTAGGGTTTAGCCTCCTTGATCTCGTGGTAGATCCACTCTTGTACTACCCATATCATCAATATCAATCAAGCAGGAGTACGGTTTTACCTCCGTCGAGAGGGCCCAAACCTGGGTAAAAACATCGTGTCCCTTGTCTCCTGTTACCATCCGCCTAGACGCACAGTTCGGGACCCCCTACCCAAGATCCGCCGATTTTGACACCGACATTGGTGCTTTCATTGAGAGTTCCTCTGTGCCGTCACCAATAGGAAGGATGCCTCTTCCCGTCTTTAAAGACGGTATCTTTGCCGAAGGAGCCTTGGCCGCCGGCCAAACTATCCGGCTGGGTAGTTTTCTCATGATCGCCTGTTCGACCACCGCTTCGACGACGACCTCTCAGGTCGTCAAAAGCAATCTTCGCGTCAACTCGGAATTCGCCGAGCAGTTGATCCAATAGAGCTTTCGTCCGTAAACGAGCTCTTGGATCGCATCGCCGCCCTGGGAGTCGCTACAGACTACAATCAGATTGGGTTTAAAACCAATCTGAGAGAGATTAACTCTCCCCAGGTTACCCACCACGTCGCGGTGGTAGAGGAACAACGTGGCGACTCTTCTCCTATATTGAAAACTAGTCATGTCTGGGCTTCCGAACCCCCCATGCCGGACTCCCGCAGGGGGATGGACTTCGATCAAGCACTGAACCTAAAGTCAGGCGTCGGACTGGACTCGTTGGACGACGTCGAACGATCCAAGCTTCCAAATTCGGAAACTACTCAGCCCTTGAGCCTTGAGATGGGTAGGGTTCCGGACTTAATTCCACCCACCCAACCAGACATATGCGATCTATCTCAAATCCGGCAAGAGCCCGCTGAAACAGTACATCATTACTGGGCCAGATTCCTCCTGGTTATGGACAGGATCAAGGACTGCCGAGAGGAAAACACAATTTCAATTTTCTGCAATAATTGCACGAACGAGGGAATCTTGAACACCGTCAGACACCGTGAAATTACACGCCCGACCAAGCGCCCATAGTACGAAGTATCAGGCGATGGAGAGTTTCCGAAAACCAAACTAAGTTTTGGGACAATCCGCCCCGAATATAACCCTCGTCCAGAATAAAAGGGTGCAGACACTCAAGCACCGGTACAAAAACAAAAAGCAAAACCCCATAAAGGGCAAGGAACCGATCGAGGGATGGCTCACGGACCTCGTAAAATTCACAAGATGTATATGCCACCCCAACACATAGCATTCGAGCATGTTGGATATTGCGGCAGGTGGCCAAAAGTGGAGAGGAGCTTCTAGCCCCGGAAAACCACTCCAATAGTACCAGTACGGTGTCAACAGTCTTCGAGACTTTCGCATCAAATAATGTGCGAAAACGAACAATCCGCAGCCTCGCCGAAGTCTACCAAGTAGCAACAACAAATCCATGGAGCGACACGGCCATCACCTTCAACGCCAGCGACAAACCTAAATTCCGAACAGCCCAAGCACCAGCCGCATCGGTCCTTAGTCCAATAGTGGACGGCTTTCATCTTACCAAGGTACTCATGGATGGCGGCAGCGGACTAAACCTCATCTACGAGGAAACTCTTCAAAAAATGGAAATAGACTGGAGCCGCATTGAGCGAAGCAGCACAACCTTTAGAGGAATAATCCCTAGCCGGAAGCGCTACCGCACAGAAAAATCACACTTGATGTGGTGTTCGCTCACGGACAAATACAGTCCAAGAAGTCACGCCCAAGTGGCCCCGTTCAGCAGCGGATATCACGCTATATTAGGATGGGAGGCATTCACAATTTTCCAAGCCATACCACATTACGGGTACATGAAGCTTAAGATGCCTGGGCCCGGCGGAACAATCACTCTCGCTAGTGATCCGGACATAGCACTCCGCGCCGAAAACAAGACAGCCGCATTATCCCTGGAGGCACTATCCGAAGCCCTAGCGGCAGAAGAACTCACTGCGCTGCGCTCTACGGTGAATAGGGACGATGTGATACTCGATAAGAGATCCAAGTCCACCTCTTTCAAACCAGCGGACGAAATAGTCAAATTCCAGGTCCACCCAACGGACCCAACAAAGACGGCCTCCATCGAGGCGCAGTTGAATCCTGATGTAGATGCCGCATTGTGAGAATTCCTTCGGGAAAATTAGGACATCTCCGCCTGGCACCCTTCAGATATGCCAGGAATCCCACGCAGATTGGCAGAACACAGCCTAAACATCCTAAAGGATCCAAGCCACCAAGCGTGCTCTTCGGCGATTTTCCAACCCAAAAGACAGCAATGGGAGAAGAGCTAGCCAAACCATCGAAGCCGGATTCATCGAGACATCAAACATCCGGACCGCTAGCAAACCTGGTAATGGTACCAAAGAAGGACAAATCTCGGCGCCTATGTGTCGATTTTAAAGACCTCAACAAGGCCTGCCCAAAGGATCCTTCCTCCCCGCATCGACCAAATAATCGATGCTATCGCAGGCACGATTCATTGTGCTTCCTTGACGATATTCCGCTACCATCAAATCAAGATGGCGGAAGGCACTAAGCCGCAACGGCATTCATTACTCCATATGGACCATTCTCGCTTCAACACGATGCCCTTCGAACTCAAAAACGCCGCGCAACATATCAGCGCATGATTCGTATATGTCCGCTACCCAGATCGGCAAAACAAGTAGAAGATACGAGACGACGTAGTCGTCAAAACCAAACACGTCGAGACTCTAGTAGACGATTTGAGGCTAACATTCGACAACCTCCGAGCATATGACATCAAGCTGAATCCAGAAAAATGCGTTTCCGGCGTACCAGCCGGAAAGCTCTTGGGCTTCATTGTATCCGGTAGAGGAATTGAAGCAAACCCAGCCAAGATCCGAGGTCTGTCACAGCTAGATATTCCAAAAGACCTCAAACAAATACAAAAATTAACCGGATGTGTGGCGGCCCTAAGCCGCCGTTTGGGAGAAAAGGCATTGCCCCTCTATCGCCTCCTCAGGCGCACCGAACACTTCGAGTGGACGGATGCCGCCACGGCCAGACTCGAAGAAATCAAAGCCATATTGGCAACAAATCCGGTCCTGGCCGCGTCTAACCTGGGCGAACCAATGTTGTTATACATCACGGCAACACATCAAGTTGTAAGCGCGGTACTCGTCGTCGAACGAGAAACAGAAGGGCACAAATTCCCTCTTCAAAAACCAGTATACTATGTATCCACTGTTTTAACTCCTCGAAGTCCAGCCATTACCGCACTATCAAAAGATAGCGATGCGGTGTTCATGGCATCCCTAAGTCTGACACTACTTTCAAGAGTGTTCAATAACAGTGGCCTCCGAAATGCCCCTCAACGACATTATAAACAACCGCGACGTGACGGGAAGGATTGCAAAATGGGCCATTGAGCTCTTACCATTCGATATACCTTACAAACCTCGGCGAGCCATAAAGTCACAAGTCTTGGCTGACTTTATCACCGAATGGACTGAAGCCGAACTCCCTAAAGAGTACGGCGATACTCCAATTGATTATGCATTTCGACGGCTCCAAAATGTTGGCGGCTTGGGGTCAAGCGTCAGATTGACGCCCCCGACCGGGATACAGCCCAATAAGTACTTCAGATAATGTACACGGACTCCAACAACGCAGCGAATATGAGGCCCTCCTACATGGCCTCCGGATGGCAATCTCCATGGGCATTCAACGCCTAGAGGTGCGCGATTCAAACCTTGCAATATCCCAAGTAAATGGAGACTTTGACGCTAAGGATCCAAAATGGCAGCCTATCGTAACGCTGTCCTAAAATGTCACCGGTTCAAGGGCTCAATTTCACCATGTAGCCCGAGATAATAACCAAGCAGCCGACGATCGGCACGATCGGCGCAAAAACGCGACGCTGTCCCTCCTAACATCTTCCCGAACGGCTCTTTAAGCCATCCGTATTATGGGAAGAGGAGTCCGGAAATAACAACCCGGAGGCAGCCGCACCACCCAACACAGAACAATCTGACATAATCGGCGACTCAGCCGATGAAATAACACCTTCCGCCCACGAAATAATGGCAGTAATTGCCCCGTGGACAGAGCCGTTTCTAGCCTACTTACTTAGGCAGGAGCTTCCCGAAGACCAAAATGAGGCCCGCTGCATAGTCCGGCGATCTAAATCCTACAAGGTCCACGAGGGAGAACTCTATAATAAAAGCACAACCGGAGTCCTTCAACAGTGTATCTCCGAAGAGGAAGGGCGAAACCTTCTGGCTGAAATTCATGCCGGACTAGGCGGACACCACGCCGCAGCTCGGGCCCTTGTAGGCAAGGCATTCCGTATAGGATTTTATTGGCCGACGGCCCGGGCAGATGCTCAGGACTTAGTCCAAAGATGCGTCGGCTGTCGGCTCTTTGCTAATCAGAGCCATATGCCACCCACCGCCCTCAAAACTATACCCATTACCCGCCGTCATGTCCAGGGGCTTGACATGGTTGGACCCCTTAAAGGGGGAACCCACAAGCAAAGGTACCTATTGGTCATGGTGGACAAATTCACCAAATGGATAGAGGCCAAGCCTGTTAAAACGGCAGAGTCCGGACCAGTGATAGACTTCATATCCGGGGTAGTACACCGTTATGGTGTCCCCCATAGCATCATTACCGATAACGGCACAAACTTCACGGCCGACGAGGTTAAATCATGGTGCAAAAATATGGGCATTAAGCTCGACACGCTCGCCTATCATCCTCAAACCAACGGTCAAGTGGAACGAGCAAATGGTCTAATAATGAGCGGCATCAAACCCAGACTAGTGCGGTCCCTTATGAAATCTGACATGCACTGGGTAGAGGAGCTCGACTCCGTAATTTGGGGGCTGCGGACAACGCCCAACCGTACTACCGGATTCACACCATTTTTTATGGTATACGGCGCAGAGGCAGTTTTGCCCTGCGACATCATTCATGACTCACCTCGAGTGTGCATGTACGAAGAAAGAGAAGCCGAGCTGGATCGGCAGGACAGCTTGGACGCATTGGAGGAAGAACGCGACGTCGCCAAGGCTCGCTCCGCATTCTATCGCCAGCAGCTCAAGATATCAAAGCGCAGAAGTACGGGCTAAGACTTACAATGTTGGCGAACTAGTTCTACGCTGCGGACAAGAAAAAGGACAAGCTCAAACCCAAATGGGAAGGCCCTTCATTATCGATCAAGTCCTCGACCAGCGGAGCGCATCGTCATGAAATGCGCTTGACAACCGACTCGAGCCGAACCCATGGAACGCAGCCCGCCTCCGAAGATTCTATGCCTAGCGCCGGACTAAGAGTTCGTCCCTTTCCCCCGCCCTAATTTTTACACTTCAGCTGTCTTTTGTTTCTCTTTTTTCTCTCACCCCTTTTTATAAAAGCCCTTAAAGGCCTACTTGTGCATTGTTCGCACACACTTGATGTGCTATCCGCACTCACTATACCTGGGGGCTTCTTTACCAGAAGCTTAATTATAAGGGCTTCATGCCCAGCACATGTGTCAAACTTCCACGTGTACCTTTTATTCACCATTATATGCATCGATATGACTTAAGTTTTGGCCAAGCTGGGTTGCTCGCTCTGTGCTTACCCCTCACGCTCCCGATTGTTCGGCTAGGAGGTAAAGGAGCACCTCTGCGATTGTTATTGCCGGTCACCGGATGTGTACCTCGACCGGGTGAAGACAAAAGCTAGCGTTCTTAAGGGAATATTCGGTCGGTGACTTGAAAGATGATTTTTTACCTATTTATTTATCTGCCCCCAGATGTTTTCCTGCTCTTTTCGCAGTCCGGACATGCACTTTAGGGCATGCCTCCCAGGGAAAGAAACCCTTAACGGAACTATTCTCCCTGGAAGATGTTTCTTACTAACCATGTAATATAACATAACTAGTTGGACACTTGTATGATAAAGCACTAATGACCCCTACGCCTTGTCTCCATGCATGCCCCAGTTGTTTCTTAACCGAGAATGTATTTGGACACACTCCGGACTCTAGGGTCCCGAGGTCGAAGCGAAAAGGTCGGCAAAGACAAACGATCTACAATCCGGCTAGAAGGCATTTTACATGTCATTTTAAAATACATTGTCAAATCGACTAATCAGATTCCTCCTCAATCCCGCCTAACGTGCTGTCTAATTTACATCTGTTGGGAATATTTAGCGCCAACTCTACTTGGTCAGATACTAAACTCACAGGATCTCCTTCCCATTGGGCCCCACAGTCCGACTTCGCCATGTGGTTGGGATCCGCCTTCTTGTACCGCTGCCTTCACCATGGCCTGTGCCTCCTTGGCACCTTGGCGGCAGGCGAAATCTTCCATAAACGGAAGCGCTGCCGCGCTCCCTAAAGCTTCTCCGCAAGCTCTTCAAGGCCCTCGGGTAGGGAGAGGGACGGCCATAAGGCCTGAACGACGCCGCCATTGCTCGCCGAACTCGTTCGAGCAGCTTGCACCAGCTCGAAGTTGACCACCCGCTGATACGGGCATCTCCTCCAGAGGCGACACGTGAGCACACCTACTGCATATATTTTTGTCAATTAACTTCCTCGCCAACTCTTCTTTTCAAAGGAGTTCGCCAAGCACTTACTATAGATGCCGCGACGAAGCCGCTGATTCTCCTTCACGGAGCTGCATACTGGGCTCAACACCTTTCAGCTCTTCTCCAAGCTGGGCGTGGGCATCCTGGAGCTTGTTCCTTTCCTGCTGCACCCTCGTCAACACCCTCTCGCCGGCCTTCAGCTGGCGCAGTAGTTCTTGCCTGTCCGGATCCTGTCCGGCACTACCTGCAATGTCATTGTCAGACTTACACGCACGCCGCACACCGATTATCTTTTTGAAGTAGTGTGTTACCAGGAGGGGTCTCTGTGCTTCCTCCTGCACCAGCTAGTGCGGCCTCAAGTTGGGACTTGCACTCTTGTAGCTCCTGGGACAATCGGGTATTCTTCTCAGAAGATCCTCAATATCAAATGATCCTTAAATCAGCTTATTCCAACTACTTTAAGTCTCGGGGCCTCTTGGCATATACAACTATTGAAATCTCTTACCAGTATGTCCTTTACATATTGCTCGTGGCTCGTCAAACCATCTTGAGCAACACGGAGGTGCGTCCCCGTGTTAAAGGCATTCAACGCCTCGGGGAGAAGCACGCCACGAAAAACTATCCGGCGGCGCCTATGGTTCATGGCGCCTCCACCTCGCACTGTGGCGCAGTCTGTCGGCATCCTCTGTTGAGGAGTATCCGCTCGCGCCTGCGCCGCCTCCCCCTCCGCACTGTGTTGGAGCCTCGGCCGCGAAGCTGGGTTGGCAACTCCTCGCCCACATCCCGCGGGCACTCTTTCTCCGCAAAGGTCATGAGCATTCAAACACTTCCTAGGAACTTTGTCCTAAATAACAATCGCGAGCTATACCGCTGCGGCGACGTCTCGATCAAGGCCAAGACTCTTCCCGCCGCTAGGCCGGATCGACCCTTGTTGGCGAGCTTGTCGTGGCCTCGGCCTCCTGCCTGAAGGCGCCCTGCGAGACACCATGGTACACGCTGGTCGAAATGCAAGGACGAAAAAATGGTGTCGGACTTCGTCACAATCACCGGGAGCCGGAGATAGGCGGGGTAGTCACCGTAATGGCGACTAGAGCATTGTCCATGCTGAGTTGATGGAACACCCGCCGATTAGCTCCACCTTTATGTCCGGATAATCTTCGAGGACGGATCAAGGATCTTTCGGATCCTCGGGCAGTGAGCCGGCTATGAATGCTCTCCACAGTCCGCGCAGATCCTGCGTCAAAACCATACAGTAAGGTACTTAACTTTGAAAGCATGGGTCGGATAAATGAACATTCGCTTACCCAGCTTCGTGGGTTATTCATGGAGAACCCATTCAATGGGCTCATCTGGAGGAAGTCCTTCTTCTCCCCCTTGTACAGGCCGGACAGAATCTTCACCAGGTCTTCGGCCGATCCCGGCCCTTGGCGGCCATGATGAGTGGCATCATTCTCTCCATTGAAATCCCACATGGGTGGCCTCAGATTACGGCTGCACTTCAAGATGATGCACGTGGCCATGACTCCAATCATGGTCATCCGAATGGGCCAAGAACCTTATTCGCCCATCAAATAATGGACGCCTTGTCTTCCTCCAAATTGGGCTCATGGACGCCAACTCAAAGCGTTTCTTGAGAGCATTGCTGAACTCCGGAGGCCGATCCGAACAGGTCCCAGCGCGAGCGCCTTCTCACGTAAAACCATTCGGAAGGCCGCCTTGGACGCTTCTTAGGGGTGCCGGATGGATATCCGGTCCCGACGATGCGCCATATTTCGGCGCCGCCCACTTGATATATGGACCCCTCGTGAGAGCGGGGTACGAGGCAGAATAACCTCTTCCACAGCGCAAAATGGGGCTCGATGCCCAGAAATAGCTCGCAAAGAGCTACGAAGCCCGCTATATGCAGAATCGAGGCGGTCGTGAGGTGATGGAGCTGGAGTCCGTAGAACTCCAGAAGCCCGCGGAGGAACGGATGTACAGGAAATCCGAGCCCCCTTATCAGATAGGGGACGAAGCATACCTGCTCCCCTTTGTTGGGACTTGGGGTAGCCTCCGCTTGTTTCCACCTTTGTAGGTGGCCAGCCCGGCTCGAACCCGAACCATAAAGGCCGGAGGAAGATATCCCTCCGCTTGGAGCGTCACTAGCTCGTTGTGAGGGACAGAACATCTCCTCCAATCTCCTGGCAAAGGGCTGGGAGCGCGAGAGGAGGAGCCGCGTCGACGGTCCATGATGGAATGGATTTTTGGTCAGAGGGGCTCCGATGAGTACTCGCGGAAGGAAGATGGTGTGATTTGGATCTGGATTCTTGCCTCTCATATAGGCAGATTATTTTCACAGCTAGGGGGTAAAACATAAAAGATACCCTGGCTTTTCGCATTCGTGCGACGCGTGGAAGAAGGCCATTATTGGGCATGGAAGCCAAGGAGCGCAACGATTACAAAAGAGCCGGACACTGTTCGGCAGGTACACGGAACTTAAAGGAGAACCCGCCTTGTAACGCCGAATACTATATACGCGCTGGACTTATCGTCATTGAAGCCTGGTTCAGGGGCTACTGAGGGAGTCCTGGACTAGGGGGTGTCCGGATAGCCGGACTATCATCATCAGCCGGACTCCAAGACTATGAAGATAAAAGATTGAAGACTCCGTCCCGTGTCCGGATGGGACTTTCCTTGGCGTGGAAGGCAAGCTTGGCGATACAGATATGTAGATCTCCTACCATTGTAACCGACTCTGTGTAACCCTAGCCCTCTCCGTTGTCTATATAAACCGGAGGGTTTTAGTCCGTAGGACAACAACCATTACAACAATCATACCATAGGCTAGCTTCTAGGGTTTAGCCTCCTTGATCTCGTGGTAGATCCACTCTTGTACTACCCATATCATCAATATCAATCAAGCAGGATTAGGGTTTTACCTCCGTCGAGAGGGCCCGAACCTGGGTAAAAACATCGTGTCCCTTGTCTCCTGTTACCATCCGCCTAGACGCACGTTCGGGACCCCTACCCGAGATCCGCCAGCTTTTGACACCGACACGCGCCGATGAAGATGGGCGTCTTGGGCCACCACTGAGCCACGCCAGCAGCCGCAGTGCAAGATCGGGGACCCCATTCCCAGAACGCCGACAAGACCATTCCTGAAAATAGGATGAATTGCAATTGTTTGATGACTAAGAACATAGTTTGTTAGTTTTCAAGAAAGTTTATGGTCTATACTTTAACATGTGAATAGCTTGTTACTTGAACATGAGAGGTTTTGTGAGATGAGATATTGTTTATAATATATAATGATGCTAGAAAAAGTGTTTGGAACTATCATTGATCAAAGTTATGCACTATGCTAGCACTCACACTTCATAAATAATTTCTTTTATCATTTACCTACTCGCGAACGAGCAGGAATTAAGCTTGGGGATGCTGATACGTCTCTGATGTCTACTACATAACTTGTTCTTATAGACTCGTGTTGCGCCTCCTAGCGCAGAGTTTTGTAGGACAGTAGCAAATTTCCCTCAAGTGGATGACCTAAGGTTTATCAATCTGAGGGAGGCGTAGGATGAAGATGGTCTCTCTCAAACAATCCTACAACAAAATAACAAAGAGTCTCTTGTGTCCTCAACACACCAAACACAATGGTAAATTGTATAGGTGCACTAGTTCGGCGAAGAGATGGTGATACAAGTGTAGTAATGATAATATATATTGATTTTTGTAATAGGAACAATAAAAACAGCAAGGTAGCAAGTAACAAAACTGAGCACAAATGGTATTGCAATGCTTGAAAATAAAGCCTAGGGTTCATACTTTCAGTAGTGCAATCTCTCAACAGTGCTAACTAATTGGATCATAAAACCATCCCTCAATGTGCGATAAAAAATCACTCCAAAGTTCTTATCTAGAGGAGAACATAAGAAGAAATTATTTGTAGGGTATGAAACCACCACACTGTTATCCTTTGTGATTGATCTATCGAGCTATCCCTATAAGTGTCAAAAACAGCCCAAGAGTCCATACTAAAATAACACCATATGATACGCATCAACCAGCTCTAATGTCACCTAGATACTCCAATGTCACCACAAGTATCCGTGAGTCAATTATACAATACACATCAAACAAATTCAGATTCATAATATTCAATCCAACACAAAGAACTTCAAAGAGTGCCCCAAGATTTCTACCAGAGAAATGCTACCTCTTGAGCTTGCGTTGGTTTTCCCTTGAAGAGGAAAGGGTGATGCAGCAAAGTAGCATAAGTATTTCCCTCACTTTTGAGAACCAAGGTATCAATCCAGTAGGAGATAACGCACAAGTCACCGAATACCTGCACAAACAATCAACAACTTGCACCCAACGCGATAAAGGGGTTGTCAATCCTTTCACGGTCACTTGCAAAAGTGAGATCTGATAGAGATAGATAAACGGTAATGTAATTTTTTTGGTATTTTTGGTTTATAGATTGGAAAGTAAAAGATTGGAAAATAGTAGATCAGAAGCTAGTAAGATGTAAAAGAGATTCAATATAATGGAAAAGATACCCGGGGGGCCATAGGTTTCACTAGTGGCTTCTCTCAAGATAGCAAATATTAGGGTGGGTGAAAAAATTACTGCCGAGCAATTGATAGAAAAGCGAATAGTTATGATGATATCTAAGGCAATGATCATGAACATAGGCGTCACGTCCGTGTTAAGTAGACCGAAACAATTCTGCATCTACTACTATTACTCCACACATCGACCCACTTCTGCCTGCATCTAGAGTATTAAGTTCATAAAGAACAGAGTAACACATTAATTAAGATGACATGATGTAAGGAATTAACTCAAGCAATATGATGAAAACCCTATATTTTCATCCACGATGGCAACAATACAATACGTGTCTTGCTACCCCTACTGTCACTGGGAAAAGGACACCGCAAGATTGAACCCAAAGCTAAGCACTTCTACCATTGCAAGAAAGATCAATCTAGTAGGCCAAACTAAACCGATAATTCGAAGAGACTTGCAAAGATATCAAATCATGCATATAAGAATTCAAAGAAGAACCAAATAATATTCATAGATAATTTGATCGTAAATCCACAATTCATCGGATATCAGCAAACACACCGCAAAAGAGTATTACATCGAATAGATCTCCAAGAACATCAAGGAGAACAAGGTATTGAGAATCAAAGAGAGAGAAGAAGCCATCTAGCTACTAGCTATGGACCCGTAGGTCTGTGGTAAACTACTCAAGCATCATCGGAGAGGCAATGGTGTTGATGAAGAAGCCCTCCGTGATCGAATCCCCCTCCGACAGGATGCCAGAAAAGGCCCCTAGATGGGATCTCACGGGTACAGAAGGTTGCGGTGGTGGAAAAGTGGTTTCGTGGCTCCCTCGATGTTTGTAGGGTATAAGAGTATATATAGGCGAAGGAGCTACGTCAGGGGAGCTATGAGGGGCCCATGAGGTAGGGGGGTGCGCCCTACCTCCTTGGGCACGAGTTCCTGCCTCGTGGCCTCCTCATTGCGTCTCTGACTTCATCTCCAAGTCTTCTGGTTTCCTTTCGGTCCAAGAAAGATCACCGCGAAAGTTTCATTCTGTTTGGACTTCGTTTGGTATTCCTTTTCTGCGAAACTATAAAATAGGCAAAAAAACAAAAACACGCACTGGGCTCTCGGTTAATAGGTTAGTCCCAAAAATAATATAAAATAGCATATAAATCCCTATTAAACATCCAAAACAGATAATATAATAGCATGGAACAATCAAAAATTATAGATACGTTGGATACGTCCAAGCTTAATTCCTGCTCGTCCTCGAGTAGGTAAATAATAAAAATGGAATTTTGATGTGGAATGCTAACTAACATATTTATCCATGTAATTTTCTTTATTGTGGCATGAATGTTCAGATCCAAAAGATTCAAAACAAAAGTTTAATATTGACATAAAAACAATAATACTTCAAGCATACTAACAAAGCAATTATGTCTTCTCAAAATAACATGGCCAAAGAAAGCTTATCCCTACAAAATCATATAGTTTGGCTATGCTCCCTCTTCGTCACACAAAATATTCAAATCATGCACAACCCTGGTTTTAGCCAAGCAATTGTTTCATACTTTAGTATTCTCAAACTTTTTCAACTTTCATGCAATACATGAGCGTGAGCCATGGACATAGCACTGTAGGTGGAACAGAATGGTCATTGTGGAGAAGACAAAAAAGAGGAGATAGTCTCACATCAACTAGGCGTATCAATGGGCTATGGAGACACCCATCAATAGATATCAATGTGAGTGAGTAGGGATTGCCCTGCATCGGATGCACTAGAGCTATAAGTGTATGAATGCTAAAAAAACTAAGTGGGTGTGCATCCAACTTGCTTGCTCATGAAGACCTAGGGCATTTGAGGAAGCCCATCGTTGAAATATACAAGCCAAGTTCTATAATGAAAAATTCCCACTAGTATATGAAAGTGAAAAAATAAGAGACTCTCTAAAATGAAGATCATGGTGCTACTTCGAAGCACAAGCGTGGAAAAAGGATAGTAACATTGCCTTTCTCTCTTTTTCTCTCAATTTTTTTGAATATCTTCTTTGGCCTCTTTTTTTATTGGCTTCTTTGGCCCCTTTTTTTATTTGCTCACATGGGAAAATGCTCTAATAATGATTATTATCACACTTCTATGTACTTACAACTCGAATAATTACAACTCAATGCTTAGAACAAACTATGACTCTATGTGAATGCCTCTGGCGCCGTACCAATATGTGCAATGAATCAAGAGTGACATGTATGAAAGAGTTATTAAAGGTGGCTTTGCCACAAATAGAATGTCAACTACATGATCATGCAAAGCAATATGACAATGATGACGTGTGTCGTAATAAATGGAACGGTGGAAAGTTGCATGGCAATATATCTCGGAATGGCTATTTGAAATGCCATAATAGGTAGGTATGGTGGCTGTTTTGAGGAAGGTAAATGGTGGGTGTATGGTACCAGCGAAAGTTGCACAACACAAGAGAGGCTAGCAATGGTGGAAGGGTGAGAGTGCGTATAATCCATGGACTCAACATTAGTCATAAAGAACTCACATACTTATTGCAAAAATCTATTAGTCATCAAAACAAAGTACTACGTGCATGCTCCTAGGGTGATAGATTGGTAGGAAAAGACCATCGCCCGTCCCCAACCCCCACTCATAAGGAAGACAATCAATAAATACACCATGCTCCAACTTCGTTACATAACGGTTCACCATATGTGCATGCTACATGAATCAAAAACCTCGACACAAGTATTTCTCCAATTCACAATTACTCACTAGTATAACTCTAATATCACCATCTTTATATCTCAAACAATAATAAGGAATCAAACTTCTCATAGTATTCAATGCACTTTATATAAAAGTTTTTATTATATCCCTCTTGGATGCCCATCATATTAGGACTAGTTTTATAACCCAAGCAAATCACCATGTTTTTCTAAAAGACTCTCAAAATAATATATGTGAACCATGAGAGTTCAACAATTTCTATAAAATAATGCCACCACCGTGCTCTAAAAAGATATAAGTGAAGCGCTAGAGAAATATTGCCTAGCTCAAAAGATATAAGTGAAGCACATAGAGTATTCTAATAAATCAAAATTCATGCGTGTCTCTCCCAAAAGGTGGGTACAGCAAGGATGATTGAGGTAAACTAAAAATCAAAGACTCAAATCATACAAGACGCTCCAAACAAAACACATATCATGTGGTGATTAAAAATATAGCCTCAAGTAAAGTTACCGATAGACGAAGACGAAAGAGGGGATGCCCTCCGGTGCATCCTAGCTTAGGCTTTTGGTTGTCCTTGAATATTACCTTGGGGTGCCTTGGGCATCCCCAAGCTTAGGCTCTTTCCACTCCTTATTCCATAGTCCATCAAATCCTTACCCAAAACTTGAAAACTTCACAACACAAAACTCGACAGAAAATCTCATGAGCTCCGTTAGTATAAGAAAATAAATCACCACTTTAAGGTACTATTGCAAACTCATTGTTTATTTATATTGGTGTAATATCTACTGTATTCCAACTTCTCCATGGTTCATACCCCCCCGATACTACCCATAGTGATGCGTAGCATCCCACGATCATCCCCATGGACGTGTCTACATCTCCCACGACACCACTTGGATCAATGACAAGAGCTCGAGCAAAGGCTATCAAAGTTAAGGTGAACTCGCTTCTCTCCGAACTACCCCTTCCTACGCATGAGACATGGCTACTACCTCAAGCAGAAACACTATGTGTGATGAGGTACTTAGAAGAAGGCTACAGAACAACTACATCCAATGGCCAAGACGGCGAGGACACCGAGTATGAAGTGTTGTAAATATGCCCTAGAGGCAATAATAAAATGGTTATTATTATATTTCCTTGTTCATGATAATTGTCTATTGTTCATGCTATAATTGTATTGACCAGAAACCGTAATACATGTGTGAATACATAGACCACAACATGTCCCTAGTGAGCCTCTAGTTTACTAGCTCATTGATCAATAGATGGTCATGGTTTCCTGACCATGGGCATTGGATGTCAATGATAACGGGATCACATCATTAGGAGAATGATGTGATGGACAAGACCCAATCCTAAGCATAGCACAAGATCGTGTAGTTCGTTTGCTAAAAGCTTTTCTAATGTCAAGTATCATTTCCTTAGACCAAGAGATTGTGCAACTCCCGGATACCATAGGAATGCTTTGGGTGTACCAAACGTCACAACGTAATTGGGTGGCCATAGGGGTACACTACAGGTATCTCCCAAAGTGTCTGTTGGGTTGGCACAAATCGAGACTGGGATTTGTCACTCCGTATGACGGAGAGGTATATCTGGGCCCACTCGGTAATGCATCATCATAATGAGCTCAATGCGACTAAGTAGTCAGTCACGGGATCATGCATTACGGAACGAGTAAAGTGACTTGCCGGTAACGAGAAGAACAAGGTATTGGGATACCGACGATCGAATCTCGGGCAAGTAACGTACCGATTGACAAAGGGAATTGTATATGGGATTGATTGAATCCCCAACATCATGGTTCATCCGATGAGATCATCATGGAACATGTGCAAGCCAACATGGGTATCCATATCTCGCTATTGGTTATTGGCCGGAGAGCTGTCGCGATCATGTTTGCATGATTCCCAAACCCGTAGGGTCTACACACTTAAGGTTCGGTGACGCTAGAGTTGTTATGGGAATTAGTATGCGGTTACCGAATGTTGTTCGGAGTCCCGGATGAGATCTCGGACGTCACGAGGAGTACCGGAATAGTCCGGAGGTAAAGATTTATATATGGGAAGTCCAGTTTCAGTCACCGGAATAATTTTGGGGGTTATCGGTATTGTACCGGGACCACCGAAAGGTGTCCAGGGGTCCATCGGGTGGGTCCACCTGCCACGGGGGACTAAATGGGCTGAACAAGGGTGGGAACCATCCCCCTAGTGCGCTGGTGCGCCCCCCAAGGGCCCAAGTTTCCTAGGGTTGAAAACCCTAGGGGGTGGGGGCGCCTCCCACCAACTTGGGGGCAAGCTCCCCCCTTGGCCGCCCCCCTAGATGAGATCTAAGGGGGCTGCCCCCCTCTCCCCTATAAATAGTAGGGGGGGTGGGAGGGCTGCCATACCCTTCTCCTGGCGCAGCCCTACCCCTCTCCAACTCCACCTCCTCCTCCGTAGTGCTTGGCGAAGCCCTGCCGGAGAACTGCAAGCTCCTCCACCACGACGTCATGCTGCCGGAGCTCTCCCTCAACTTATCCTCTCCCCTTGCTAGATCAAGAAGGAGGACATGTCCCCGTGCTGTACGTGTGTTGAACGCGAAGGCGCCGTCTGTTCGGCGTTAGATCAGATCTTCTGTGATTTGAATCACCGCGAGTACGACTCCCTCATCCGCGTTCTAGTGACGCTTCTGCTTAGCGATCTTCTAGGTATGAAGATGCCCATCCACTCCCTCTCTTGTTGCTATAATCTCCATAGATTGATCCTGGTGATGCGTAGAAAATATTGAATTATTGCTACGTTCCCCAACAGTGGCATCATGAGCTAGGTCAATTGCGTAGATTCTATGCGCGAGTAGAACACAAGTAGTTGTGGGCATTGGTTTGTTCAATTTGCTTATTGTTACCAGTCCTATCTTGTTTCGGTGGTATTGTGGGATGAAGCGGCCCAGACCGACCTTACACGTATGCTTACGTGAGACAGGTTCCACCGTCTGACATGCACTTGTTGCATAAAGGTGGCTAGAGGGTGCCAGTCTCTCCCACTTTAGTCGAATCGGATTTGATGAAAAGGGTCCTTATGAAGGGTAAATAGCAATTGGCATATCTCCGTTGTGGCTTTTGCGTAGGTAAGAAACGTTCTTGCTAGAAACCCATAGAAGCCACGTAAGACATGCAACAACAATTAGAGGACGTCTAACTTGTTTTTGTAGGGTATGCTATGTGATGTGATATGGCCAAAAGAATGTGATGAATGATATGTGAAGTATGAGATTGATCATGTTCTTGTAATAGGAATCACGACTTGCATGTCGATGAGTATGACAACCGGCAGGACCCATAGGACTTGTCTTAATTTATTGTATGAAATGCATGTCAATGATAACGCCATGTAATTACTTTACTTTATTGCTAACCGTTAGCCATAGTAGTAGAAGTAATAGTTGGCAAGACAACTTCATGAAGACATGATGATGGAGATCATGGTATCATGTCGGTGACGAAGGTGATCATGCCGCGCCTCGAAGATGATGATCAAAGGCGCGAAATGATATTGGCCATATCATGTCACTTTATGATTTGCATGTGATGTTTGTCATGTTTACATCTTATTTGCATAGAACGACGGTAGCATAAATAAGATGATCCCTCATAAAAATTTCAAGAAAATGTTTCCCCTAACTGTGCGTCGTTGCGAAAGTTCATTGTTTTGAAGCACCACGTGATGATCGGGTGTGATAGATTCGAACGTTCGCATACAACGGGTATAAGCCAGATTTACACATGCAAAACACTTAGGTTGACTTGACGAGCCTAGCATGTGCAGACATGGCCTCGAAACACAAGAGACCAAAAATTCGAACATGAGTCATATAGTAGATACGATCAACATGAAGATGTTCACCGATGATGACTAGTCCGTCTCACGTGATGATCGGACGCGGCCTAGTTGACTCGGATCATGTATCACTTAGATGACTAGAGGGATGTCTATCTGAGTGGGAGTTCATTAAATAATTTGATTAGATGAACTTAATTATCATGAACATAGTCTAAAACCTTTGCAATATGTCTTGTAGATCAAATGTCCCACGCTAATGTTGCCATCAACTTCAACGCGTTCCTAGAGAAAACCAAGCTGAAAGACGATGGTAGCAACTATACAGACTGGGTCCGAAACTTGAGGATCATCCTCATAGCTGCCAAGAAAGCATATGTCCTAGAAGCATCGCTAGGTGAAGCACCCATTTTCCCAGCAACTCAAGATGTTATGAACGCCTAGCAGTCGCATAGTGATGATTACTCCCTGGTTTAGTGCGGCATGCTTTACAGCTTAGAACTGGGGCTCCCAAAGCATTTTGAGCAGCACGGAGCATATGAGATGTTCCAAGAGCTGAAAATGGTTTTCCAAGCTCATGCCCGGGTCGAGAGATATGAAGTCTCCGACAAGTTCTATAGTTGTAAGATGGCGGAAAACAGTTCTGTCAGTGAGCACATACTCACTATGTCCGGGTTACACAACCATTTGTCTCAGTTGGGAGTTAATCTCCCAGATGACTCGGTCATTGACAGGATCCTCAAGTCGCTCCCACCTAGCTACAAGAGCTTTGTGATGAACTACAATATGCAGCGGATGGAGAGGTCCATTCTTGAGCTGTATTCAATGCTGAAATCAGCGGAGGTGGAAATCAAAAAGGAACATCAAGTGTTGATGGTGAGTAAGACCACTAGTTTCATGAAAGGCAAGGGTAAAAAGAACTTCAAGAAGGACGGCAAGGGAGTTGCCATGCCCGGTAAATCAGTTGTCAGGAAGAAGCCAAACAATGGACCCAAGCCTGAGACTCGGTGCTTTTATTGCAAGGGAAATGGTCACTGGAAGCGGAACTACCCCAAGTACTTAGCGGAAAAGAAGGCCGGCAACACCAAAGGTATATGTGATATACATGTTATTGATGTGTACCTTACCAGTACTCGTAGTAGCTCCTGGGTATTTGATACTGGTGCGGTTGCTCATATTTGTAACTCACAACAGGAGCTGCAGAATAAGCGGAGACTAGCGAAGGACGAGGTGACGATGCGCGTCGGGAATGGTTCCAAGGTCGATGTGATCGTCGTCGGCACGCTACCTCTACATTTTACCTACGGGATTAGTTTTAAACCTCCGTAATTATTATTTAGTGCCAGCTTGAGCATGAACATTGTATTTGGATCTCGTTTAATGCGAGATGGCTACTCATTTAAATCCAAGAATAATGGTTGTTCTATTTATTTGAGAGATATGTTTTATGGTCATGCCCCTCTGGTCAATGGTTTATTCTTATTGAATCTCGAACGTGATGTTACACATATTCATAGTGTGAGTACCAAAAGATGTAACGTTAATTATGATAGTCCCACATACTTGTGGCACTACCGCCTTGGTCACATTGGTGTCAAACGCATGGAGAAGCTCCATGCAGATGGACTTTTGGAGTCTCTTGATTATGAATCATTTGACACATGCGAACCATGCCTCATGGGCAAGATGACCAAGACTCCGTTCTCCGGAACAATGGAGCGAGCAACCAACTTGTTGGAAATCATACATATTGATGTGTGCGGTCCAATGAGCGTTGAGGCTCGCGGTGGCTATCGCTATGTTCTCACCCTCACTGATGACATAAGTAGATATGGGTATGTCTACTTAATGAAACACAAGTCTGAGACCTTTGAAAAGTTCAAGGAATTTCAGAGTGAGGTGGGAAATCAATGTGACAAGAAAATCAAGTTCTTACGATCAGATCGTGGGGGAGAATATTTAAGTCATGAGTTTGGTACGCACTTAAGAAAATGTGGAATTGTTTCACAACTCACGCCGCCTGGAACACCTCAGCATAATGGTGTGTCTAAACGTCGTAATCGCACTCTATTGGATATGGTGCGATCTATGATGTCTCTTACCGATTTACCGCTATCATTTTGGGGATACGCTTTAGAGACAGCCACATTCACTTTAAATAAGGCACTGTCTAAATCCGTTGAGACAACACCGTATGAATTATGGTTTGGGAAGAAACCTAAGCTGTCGTTTCTAAAAGTTTGGGGATGCGATGCTTATGTCAAGGAAACTATCGGGTATACCTTCTACCTCAGATCCGAAAGCAAGATCTTTGTTTCCAAGAATGGGTCCTTTCCGGAGAAAGAGTTTCTCTCGAAAGAAGTAAGTGGGAGGAAAGTAGAACTTGATGAAGTACTGCCTCTTGAACCGGAAAGTAGCGCTGCTCAGGAAGATGTTTCTGTGGCGCCTGCACCGACTAGAGAGGAAGTTAATGATGATGATCAAGGTACTTCGGATCAAGTTGCTACTGAACTTCGTAGGTCCACAAGGACACGTTCCACACCAGAATGGTATGGCAACCCTGTCCTGGAAATCATGTTGTTAGACAACAGTGAACCTTCAAACTATGAAGAAGCGATGGCAGGCCCAGATTCCAACAAATGGCTTGAAACCATGAAATCCGAGATAGGATCCATGTATGAAAACAAAGTATGGACTTTGGCAGACTTGCCCGATGATCGGCGCGCCATAGAAAATAAATGGATCTTCAAGAAGAAGACTAACACGGATGGTAATGTGACCATCTATAAAGCTCGGCTTGTCGCTAAGGGTTATCGACAAGTTCAAGGGGTTGACTATGATGAGACCTTCTCACCCGTAGCGAAGCTGAAGTCAGTTTGAATCATGTTAGCAATTGCCGCATTCTATGATTATGAAATATGGCAAATGGACGTCAAAACGGCATTCCTAAACAGCTTCCTTAAGGAAGAATTGTATATGATGCAGCCGGAAGGTTTTGTCGATCCTAAGAATGCTAACAAGGTATGCAAGCTCCAGCGCTCCATCTATGGGCTGGTGCAAGCATCTTGGATTTGGAACATTCGCTTTGATGAAATGATCAAAGCGTTTGGGTTTATGCAGACTTATGGAGATGCCTGCGTTTACAAGAAAGTGAGTGGGAGCCCTGTAGCATTTCTCATATAATATGTGGATGACATACTATTGATGGGAAATGATGTAGAACTTTTGGAAAGCATAAAGGCCTACTTGAATATGTGTTTTTCAATGAAGGACCTTGGAGAAGCTGCTTACATATTAGGCATCAAGATCTATAGAGAGAGATCGAGATGCCTCATAGGTCTTTCACAAAGCACATACCTTGATAAGATATTGAAGAAGTTCAATATGGATCAGTCCAAGAAGGGGTTCTTGCCTGTATTGCAAGGTGTGAGATTGAGCACGGCTCAATGCCCGACCACGTAGAAGATAGAGAAAAGATGAGTGTCATCCCCTATGCCTCATCCATAGGGTCTATTATGTATGCCATGCTATGTACCAGACCTGATGTGAACCTTGCCATAAGTTTGGTAGGAAGGTACCAAAGTAATCCCGGCATGGAACACCGGACAGCGGTCAAAAATATCCTGAAGTACCTGAAAAGGACTAAGGATGTGTTTCTCATTTATGGAGGTAACGAAGAGCTCGTCGTAAAGGGTTACTTCGATGCTAGCTTCGACACAGATCCGGACGACTCCAAGTCACAAACCGGATACATGTATATTTTGAATGGTGGGGCAGTAAGCTGGTGCAGTTGCAAGCAAAGCGTCGTGGTGGGATCTACATGTGAAGCGGAGTACATGGCAGCCTCGGAGGCAGCACATGAAGCAATCTGGATGAAGGAGTTCATTATCGACCTAGGAGTTATTCCCAATGCATCGGGCCCGATGACTCTCTTCTGTAAGAACACTGGAGCTATTGCCCTTGCCAAGGAGCCCAGGTTTCACAATTAGACCAGGAATATCAAGCGTCGCTTCAACTCCATTCGTGAAAATGTTCAAGATGGAGACATAGATATTTGTAAAGTGCATACCGATCTGAATGTCGCAGATCCGTTGACTAAACCTCTTCCACGAGCAAAACATGATCAACACCAGAACTCTATGGGTGTTCGATTCATCACAATGTAACTAGATTATTGTCTCTAGTGCAAGTGGGAGACTGTTGGAAAGATGCCCTAGAGGCAATAATAAAATGGTTATTATTTTATTTCCTTGTTCATGATAATTGTCTATTGTTCATGCTATAATTGTATTGACCGGAAACCGTAATACATGTGCGAATACATAGAACACAACATGTCCCTAGTGAGCCTCTAGTTTACTAGCTCGTTGATCAATAGATGGTCATGGTTCCCTGACCACGGGCATTGGATGTCATTGATAACGGGATCACATCATTAGGAGAATGATATGATGGAGAAGACCCAATCCTAAGCATAGCACAAGATCGTGTAGTTCGTTTGCTAAAAGCTTTTCTAATGTCAAGTATCATTTCATTAGACCATGAGATTGTGCAACTCCCGGATACCATAGGAATGCTTTGGGTGTACCAAACGTCACAACATAACTGGGTGGCTATAAAGGTACACTACAGGTATCTCCGAAAGTTTTTGTTGGGTTGGCACGAATCAAGACTAGGATTTGCCACTCCGTATGACGGAGAGGTATCTCTGGGCCCACTCGATAATGTATCATCATCATGAGCTCAATGTGACTAAGTAGTCAGTCACAGGATCATGCATTACGGAACGAGTAAAGTGACTTGCCAGTAACGAGAAGAACGAGGTTTTGGGATACCGATGATCGAATCTCGGGCAAGTAACGTACCGATTGACAAAGGGAATTGTATATGGGATTGATTGAATCCCCAACATCATGGCGATGAGATCATCGTGGAACATGTGGGAGCCAACATGGGTATCCAAATCTCGCTGTTGGTTATTTGCCGGAGAGCTGTCTCGGTCATGTCTGCATGATTCCCGAACCCGTAGGGTCTACACACTTAAGGTTCGGTGACGCTAGAGTTGTTATGGGAATTAGTATGCGGTTACCGAATGTTGTTCGGAGTCCCGGATGAGTCACCGGAATAATTTCGGGGGTTACCGGTATTGTACCGGGACCACCGAAAGGTGTCCGGGGGTCCACCGGCTGGGTCCACCTGCCACGGGGGGACCAAATGGGCTGAACAAGGGTGAGAACCAGCCCCCTAGTGGGCTGGTGCGCCCCTCCAAGGGCCCAAGGCGCCTAGGGTTGAAAACCCTGCGGGGTGGTGGCGCCTCCCACCAACTTGGGGGGCAAAAGCTCCCCCTGGCCGCCCCCCTAGATGAGATATATGGGGGCCGCCCCCCTAGATGAGATATAAGGGGGCCGCCCCCCTCTCCCCTTTCCCCTATAAATAGTGGGGGGGAGGGCTGCCATACCCTTCCCCTGGCGCAGCCCTCCCCCTCTCCAACTCCACCACCTCCTCCATAGTGCTTGGCGAAGCCCTACCGGAGAACTGCAAGCTCCTCCACCACGTCGTCGTGCTGCCAGAGCTCTCCCTCAACTTATCCTCTCCCCCTGCTGGATCAAGAAGGAGGAGACGTCCCGGGGCTGTACGTGTGTTGAACGCGGAGGCGCCATCGTTTCAGCGTTAGATCGGATCTTCCGTGATTTTAATCACCACAAGTACGACTCCCTCATCCGCATTCTAGTGATGCTTCCGCTTAGCGATCTTCAAAGGTATGCAGATGCTTATCCTCTCCCTCTCTTGTTGCTAGAATCTCCATAGATTGATCTTGGTGATGTGTAGAAAATTTAAAATTATTTCTACGTTCCCCAACATGAAGGACAAGAAGAAGAGCTACCGAAGAAGCTCGAGCCAGCGAACGTCCGACTAGTACCGGACGTCCGGTGCCTGAAGGCCCAGCCGACGAGTGCTACAGTGAACACTGCCCAACGATCAACCGGACGACCGACCACCTCGGGCGTCCGACAACTTGATCACACAACGAAATTAGCAGAAGTCCGAGCTCTATCAAACGTCCGGACCTCCGCGAGCGACCAGACGACCGGTAGAGACCGGAAGTCCGCTGCCTGTGTGTGCACAGCTTCGGGCCCGAAGCCCATGTACCCCTTCATTCCGCCCCCTTTTGCACTTAGACTATAAATAGAACTCCTCCTCCCCCTAGTTAGGGTCAGCATTGTGATAGCTCATATTTGAGATAGAGCTTTGCTCATCCACTTGGTTACTTCTCCTCGGAGCTCACGGCCTCTTCGTAGAAGATCTCCCGAGCGGGTTCAAGACCCCTTCACGAGAAGAACCTTCAAGACCTCCTCACAGAGAAGGCCATTTGTATCAACCCTTGTTGACTTTGAATCGTGTATCACTCTTTGTGTTTCGAGGATCTAGCACATGTGTGACTATATCTTGTTGGTTGAGTGATTTCTCTCGTGTTTCCCTCATTTTCCCCTCATTTCCCCACTCGTGTTATTCGTGTTCTTGGTAGGATTCCCTCCAAACGTGAAAGATTGGGCATCTAGAGTTCCACCCTACACCATCTTAGTATCATGAGCCACGTTGATCATGATTTTGGAGCCCCTACCACTTTTCTTAGCTTGATTTTGTTGTTCTTCCCCAATTTCGAAAATCCCCACCAAAAAGAGCCCCAATTTTTTTTGTGATTTGTTGGTGTGATGAAGTTTAGTTGGATTTGATCCATGGATTTGCTTTGCCACGTGTGGATCTAGCATTCCCCCATCATCTCCACAATTTCCATCCACAAAATTGCTCGGTTTTGACCAAATTCGTCATCTCCACCACGAACCCGAGCTGTTCATCCCGTGCCCGATTTCACCCTGGCACCGAACGTCTGCCAGCCACCGGACATCCGACGACCGGACGACCGCTCCCCATCGGATGTCCGCTGATCCCTGACGAAACTGAAAAAATTAAGTTCGGCCACCACCACCTCTCCACTTTCCTACATCGTTTACGAACTCCGATACCACCACCGCCTTCCGCAAGCACCACCATCGTTTAACCGCTACCACCTCCGACAATTTTGACCCGTTTGGGTCTTTGAGATTTTGAGTTGTGGTTCTCGTGTCCTATTGTGTTTCGGCTATATAGGTACAGTTCAACATCAACATCACCACCGCTCATCTTCGCCAAGGACTCGTCATCACCAAAAACCGTCCGTGATTCGAACGACTACCGCGGCTGTAACCTCGACTACATCTTTGTCTATTCCATGCCATTGCATTGATAACCACATAGCCTTACTTTTGCATTGCTTCCCCACCAAGACTAGCCTTTGATTATTGCCGGCAACGTGACTTGTGCACATTAGTGATCATACTTCCCATAGCATACATACCATAGCATCGTGGTGCATATCTTGGTCTCATCTTTTGTGTCACAAAGTTGTCATCGCATACACAATTTCTATCTTGTGTCGTGAAGTTTTGCATGAGAAAAGAGCTCAAAAGCGAAAAGCCAAACAAGCTTTTAAGCAAAAGGGAGAGATAAGCAAAGAGCTTATAAGCAAGAACCATAGCATCATACTACACTAAGATTGTAATACCCGATCATCTTGGATCATACCATCGGAATACCATACATATAGCATACTTGGGATACAAGTCGATGCATTTTTGCCTAGTAGGTTGTGCACAAGTTCGTATCCGCCTATTGTGCAATCATGCTGGTGTCTCTCTAGTGTTGTGCAATAAGAGCATTTTTGTGGTTTCCATATTTTGGCTCGTTCCTTGGTTGCACGACCCCATTTATCTATTTGCGTGTGTGTTTCCGTGTACCATATCTTGCTATTGGTCTACTAGTTGCATTTGCAAATTTGTGAATCTTTTCCAACATTATTGAGGCTCACTAACAATTGCATAAATTTTGTGCCACCATCCAAACAAAGCTCCACCATAAGCTTTTACTCCTATAGGTGTGAGAATTGACAAGACTTGGTACCAATTGTGCTATTTCCTTGTTTCACATTTGAGTGATCATTGATCCATCTTCAACATCGGTCAAGGTACATTTGGTATAAGTTCTTCTCTTTCTCCCACTCACATACTTGCTTGGAATGATGGATAGGCCAAGTTCTTCTATCAACCCACTCTTCATCGAGCAAGACGACAACATGTTATCCTATGTCACCAGGAGGCACCTCTTCGGTGCACAACGATCTTTGCATCAAGAACAACAAGCAATGAGCGACCACATCGACAATCTCGCCACCGACTTGCGACTCTCCGAGCAACGAACAAGAGACTACTTTGACAACAAGCTCGACACTCACAAACAAGAGAACGATGCAAGAATGGATGAGATCCATGCCTTATTGTTGAATCGCCATTCTTCCACTTCTTCCTACTCAAGACGGATCCGCTCGAGTCGACACACCGACGACACCCTCTCCGACTCAAGTACACCAACATCGAACACTCTACGTTGAGCCGTGCATTAAAACCGTCAAGCAACTCAAAATCCTCTACGCGTCAATCATCCACAAGAGCAATTCGACGAGCAACCACATCATCATCGACAAAACCAAGTCCCTCTTGCACAAGCACAAGAAAGGCGACGTCAACGTCTCCAAGAGGAAGAGCGAGCGCATCAACATCAAGATGAACAAGACGCCAAGGCTCAACGTCTTCAACAACAACAACGTGAAGCACAAGCTCTTGAGGCGCAACGTGCCCTTCAAGAATCAAGTCGAGACATTGCCAACCGCAACCGAGATAGGTGCAATTAAGAGCAAGCACTTCGCGAAGAAATTCAAGAATGAAACTACCACGCAAGAGTGCATCGTCAAGTTCCTCAAGCTCCTCCACAAGCTCGACAAGCTCCTCCACAACCTCAAGTTCATCAAGGGCAAGATGCCTATGGAAATCCTCCATGTCAAGATCAATATGAGGTTGACAATCCTCCACGTCAAGGGCGTCATCATCACCCTCGACCCCAACACAATGAAGAGCAATGCTATGGCAAGCTCAAATTCACCATGCCCAAGTTCAATGGAAGCAATGACCCCGAAGAGTACCTTTCATGGGCATTGAAGGTCGACAAGATCTTTCATTTGCAGAAATATGAGGAAGAGAGGAAGATCACTATGGCATCCCTTGAGTTCCAAGACTATGTGCTCATATGGTGGGAACAAGTCCTTGAACGCCGAGAAGCAAGAGGTGAACCACCACATGGGAGGAAATGAAAGATGTCATGCGTGCATGCTTTGTGCCAACCTACTACAACCACGATCTCTTCAAGAAGCTACAACTCCTCAAGCAAGGAACAAAGAGTGTTAAAGAATACTACAAGGAAATGGAGATTGCCATGATAAGAGCCAATGTGATGGAAGATGATGAGAAAACTATGGCACATTTCTTGAATGGCCTCAATCATCCCATCAAGAAGATTGCCGACTTCCAACCCTACTCCAACCTCATTGAGCTCGTGCATCAAGCTACCAAAGCGGAACGTCAAGTGCAAGATGACTTCAAGTACGCCAAGTACTCATCCAAGAGCTACGGCTTCTCTAACACCCAAGCTTCAACGACTCCAACACCTTCTACCTCAACCAAGCCATCTACAAACAACGGCAACAAGTCGAGTTACAAGAAAACTTCGACAACCTCAATTCATCCTCCTACTATAAGAAAATTCAAGCTGCGCGCTTCATCATCTACTCCGACCGATGAGACCGTCAAGACAAGTTCCATCAAGTGTTTCACTTGCGGCGGCGGAGGCCACAAGTCCTTTGAGTGTACCAATAAGCGCACCATGATCCTCAATGATGACGGAACATATGACTCCATGAGTGAAGAGGAAATGGAAGCCCTTGAGCAAGTGGCCATGCACCGGCGCGTGAACAAAGATGAAGATGATAAAGTCTTTTGTGATGAGGATTCGAGCCCCGCTCTCGTCGTCTCCAAAGTCTTAACTCTTCAACATCAACAAGACGAAGACCAAAGATGCCACATATTCCACACCAAGGCCGACATCAATGGAAGGTCTGTCAAGGTCATCATAGATGGAGGGATTTGTCACAACTTGGCAAGTGAAGAACTATGCTCCAAGCTCCAATTGGTCAAGATGAAGCACCCGCACCCCTACAAGGTTCAATGGCTAAGTGATTCTGGCACTATCCAAGTCAAGCATATGGTCAAAGTTTCCTTCAAGATCGGAGCATATGAAGACACTTTGGAGTGTGATGTCGCCCCGATGTTCGTTTGCCACCTCCTTCTTTGTTGACCATGGCAATTTGACCGCGACATCATCCACAATGGGTGTACCAATCCCAATAGCTTCAAGATAAAAGGAAAGGAGCGCGTGCTACCACCATTGTCTCCAAGTCAAGTGATAGCCGACAAGCAAGCCACCCATCATGGAGAAAAGTGTCAGGACCCTGACTCAATGCCACATCGATCTAGCATGTAACACCTCATATCACTTTGCGGCCTCACGCACGGTATCCCCACGGGTGTCGCCTTACCCTAGCCCGGGACCGTTTGCGCCTTTTGGCACACGTATATGATGGTGTCGCTAGCATCCATATGATAAGGAGCCCGGGCTGACATGGCTAGTCGTAAACCCAAAGTGGCACAGACTTACGAGGACAGCATCCATGACCAAAGACCGAACGTGTCGGTCATCACGAGTGAATCCAGTGCTGTAGCACTAGGCTAGCAGACTCCGTGAACCGGGCTGTAGCGGCTAACAGACTCGGTATTCAACGTGTGACATTTCCCGAAGGATGTATACGAGAACGAAGAAGGACACATGCCGCCAGCCTAAGTGATTCCGGAGCAAAGCAAGCTACCATGGCTCGGTGGAAACACTAGGAGACATTTCCGTAAGAGAGGCTACTAAAGATAAACAACTAGATAGTCGATCCCACACATACCAAGCATTTCAATAACATACACACAATATGCTCGATATGTGCAAATACAACATGGCATCACAACATGACTCTACGACTCAAGTATGTATTCATTAGGCTCCGAGGAGCGAGATATTACAAACATGGGTCTCATGACCCAACATTCAGAGCATACAAGTCAAGCACAAGCGGAAGCTAATATGTCTGAGTACAGACATCTATAAATGAAAAAGGCCTAGAAGCCTGACTGTCTACCAGATCTGCCGAGGGCACAAGATCGTAGCTGAGGTAACAAGCTAAACGTCAAGTCCACGCTGAACTACTAGCGAGACGGAAGTCTCTCTCAAAAAACGTAAAATAGGCAAACGTGAGTACAAATGTACCCAAAGAAGACTTACATCGTAACTAACTACATATGCATCATTATCAACAAAGGGGGTGGTGGAGTTTAACTGCAGCAAGCCAGCTTTGACTCGGTGGCTATCCTGAACTACGACTGCAATTAACTCTTTTGAGGTGGCGCACACGAGTCCACATATTCACCAAATCAATACACCACTATGGATCCGCTCCCGTCTTCCTACGAGAACGCCATTCATAGCACTCACGCTTATCTTGCGTATTTTAGAGTATCCACTTTCACTTGTCTATGAACTATGCAAGGGGTCCAAGCTTCCATATCCGAGGAATCCGGCTATTCGAATAGATAATGATAACCCTGCAGGGGTGTACTTCTTCACACACGCTCGCCACTTATCGCCTCAGACACGCCATGTACCTCGGCAACCTTCAAGCGGAAGCCAGCGAGGGAGTCGGCCACGCCCTACCTAAACACTCAAGTCTCTCGTCCGTGTTTATCGCCTATTCGGTTTCATCCGCAAGGAGATCCGCCGGGGGTGTCGCCACGGCCCCAAACGATGTGAGCAGGGTTCCCAAGCCCACCATCCGGTGCCACTTGGTACACCGTACATCATGCCTAGTCTGTCCCAAGCCCACTTGTACCGGTGCCACTTGGTAGACTACTAACACTACCTACAAACACCGTAAACTAGTTGCAACTCCCGGACAGAGAACAAGTGTGATTAAGAAGCCGAGAGGGTCGAGTTACGGAACCCAATGTGTGGTAGTAACTATTCATGGATCACAAACACGTAACTCAGTTCCTCGAGGACGGCTGCAATGAGACAACCCACCATGTACTCCTACATGGCCTCTCACCGCTACCTTTACCAAATCGTGTTCACACACTTAGCTCACACACAGTGGGACATGTTCACACACCTCTGAATCATTCTCGATGAATCGACCCGACTCAACTCTAAGCATAGCAGGCATGACAAACAAGCATGTATGAGTAGGCACAACAGGCTCAAACAACTCCTACTCATGCTAGTGGGTTTCATCTATTTACCGTGGAATGACAGTCATGCAAAGGATAAGGGGTTCAGCTACCGCAGCAAGTAACATTGAATCGTTGTTGTCCTAATGCAGAAAAGAGAGCAGGAGCGAGAGAGTAGGATTGTATCGGGATGAACAAGGGGTTTTGCTTGCACGGCACTTCAAGATAATATAGTTCTTCATCGGTGTCATCGAACTCGCCGTCGAACGCGCCTATCGAGAGGGGCAATTACCGCAACCGAGAAAGAAACACAATCAATGCAAATGCACAATATGATGCATGATCATGACATGGCAATATGTGTGGTTTGAGCTAATGCAACTAGCAATGATTAAATGAAGTTGGTTTGAATACAAGATTCAAATTCAAACTCCATATGTGATTATTCAAATGCCATTTAAATGATTTGTGCTAAACAGCAGCTATAAGTTGTTCTAACATGCATGAAAATGGTACAGATGGATAGATTGGATTTTTCTGATCATTTTTCATATATAACTTGTTTGATTTGGGAGCTACGGTTGAATTTATATGAATTTTAGAAGTTTAGGCAATTTTCTGAAATTTCCTGAATTATTTTAAATCCAAGAAATGGTTAACTACGTCAGCATGACGTCATGATGACGTCATCAGGTCAACGGCGCGACCCAGGTCAAACTGACCGGTCGGGCCCATCGGTCGCGATGAGGGCTAATCCCGCCTTGACTCGTGCTTTGACTCGCTGCTGGGCCCACTGTCAGTGGTTGTGAGGTGGTTAGCTAGCAGTGATTAGCGCTAATGGTGGTGCCACGTCAGCGTCGCCGGATTAAGCACCGGCGACCACATCTCGCGGCGGAGGCTCGCCGGAGTTGCTCGGGCTCGTGCTACAAAGCGGCGGTTTGCGACGCGGTTGGTCCTCGGAGAGTGGGGCTCGTCGCATCCAGCGGTGGCAGTGAGAGGGCGCGAAGTGGTCCATAGCGGCGGCAGCGGCGAGCCGGGCGGCGGCCGGAGCTCGGAGGTGCTTCGAGACGGCGCTACGGGGCACGACAGGACAGGTGAGTGGGTGCGTTCGGCTCCTGGGGGCTTGCTGAGCACGAGGGTGGGCTCGGACGCAAGCGGAGGCGACTAGAACGGCGACGACGACATGCGCGGCGGAGCCAAGCTCTCGGCCATGGCGGAATCGGTGCTAGAGGACGCGCTAGAGGAAGGGCACAGGGGGGAAATGGAGAGGAGCTCACTGTGAATACGATGAGATGGTCAGCGAGCTCGGGGACGTCCTCGTTGCTGCGAATCGAGCAGCGGCGATCGCCGGCCATGGCGATGAAGACGGCGGTGATGGCGTGGTTTCGGGGTACCCGGTGTCGCGTGCGTCGGCGTAGAGATTCAAGGGTCCGAGGCGGAGCTTGTGGGCTAGCTGGATGGCCGCGGGGATGCCGGTGGCCGCGGTGGCTCACGGCGGCGTGCTCAGGCGCGTGAGGAGAGGAGAGAGGAAGAGAGACAGAGGAGAGGTGAGGGCACGGGGAGAGAGGGAGAGGGGTCCGGGGGAGCCGCGTGTCGTCTCCCGAAGAAGCCAGCGGCGGCAAGCGAGGTGGTGGCAGGCGTCGCGCAAGTCGTGGCCACCACGCGCGCCATCTTGGCGCGAGGAGGAAGGCGACAGGGGGCGGGCTGGGCTGGGCCAAGCCAAATACCGACCAGCGTGGGAAAGCTGGGCCGCCGTAGGTTTTCTCTCTCATTTCTTTCTGCTTGTTTCGCTTTTCTATTTTCGTAATTTTGTGGCATTATTAAAAATAGTTAGACACCTTCAAAAATCCTGAAAATAATCATAGACTCGCTTAGATTAATGCCAACAGCCCACACTTATTTCCGTAATTATTTGAGCATTTATAATATTTACTAGCATTTAAATGCCCAAATGCAAAGTACATATGATTTAATTCAAGGACCAAATATGTCATGGAAAATGTGCAACATCCCCGGTTATTGCTTCTAGCATTTTCCGTAAATGATGAACATTTTTTAAAGCCATTTGGATTCACTCAAATTATTTTAGTTGAACCTAGTTGAATTCTTTTCGATGCTAGGGTTTGGTCAATCCCCATTTCAACTTAAATAGAATTTAAACATGATGCAACAAGATGCAAAACACCGTGCATTACCGTGGCTAGGATGTGACAACTCACCCCACTAAACAAGAATCTCGCCTCGAGATTCAAGGCGAGGGCAAGATGAAAGGGAAACGAACTAACACAATCTTCACGATCCAGGTTGCACTTCATAAGGGCGTTGATTCGATCACCAATCTTTGTCTTGTCGTCTTGCCCTGAGAACTCCAACTAACATAACAACAAGAGGGAAAGAAGAATTTTAGAAGAATCGATCTTCTTGAGGTTCGAGCAACTTAGGATCATCTCAAGGATCACAAGATCAACTCACAGAATGAGACGTAGAAACATCTCTGGAGCTGAGAGGCAAGACATGCTTCAGGAAGGACAGAAGACATAATTTGACGAGGTTTCAGAGTAGCGAGGGAACAATTACTATGATCCCATAACGGGGCACCTTGGGAGTGTGACTTGTAGAAATATCCTCTTAAGTGGCAAAAAGAATTACATTTGATTCAAAGATCATTGAAACTCTTACACCAGCCTAAGGCAATTCACAATTGATCATTTGAAGGAATCCGAAAGAATAACACTCTCGGGCCAGAATGGATGATGTGGATTACCTTGTTGAAAACAACACAAGGGTTGATTTTAGTAACTGGGGAGAAGCTCAACAGTAGAGAGTGAGTCCACTGTTTGAAAAGTTATAGCATAATCGAGGAAACTGAGAGCAATCCCAGTTAGTGCCGATGGTAACACCTAACGCTTGTGCGTGCTCTCAAGAACTTGAGCATTTCCATATTCATCAAAGTTTTACCAACATCCGTGTCAGGGATCCTGGCAATACAACATACTACCATGACGAATGCTGGTGGAGGATGCAGATACAAAGGAAGACAACACTTTCTCAGATTTCACCTTAGCGAGGCCAAGGGAACGAAATCTGGACGATCGACCAAGAGACATTTAGCACTCCGCTTCTAATGTTCTCCTTGATGTACTAGCGTATCCCATTCATTGAAATGGTCTGGTATCTAGAACATCAAGTAAAAGGTCGGACTTCGGGAACACAAAAATCATAAGGCACAACTAGAGAGTAACTCCTACGAAGTCCTTATGGGGAGGTGGCCAACTTCTTCAATCATGATATTACAGAAACAGGTCTTCCGGCTGGGTGTGTTGGTCACGACATCCACTTTACCGGGTTACAGAGAGACCAATATTATAGTTCTTGGGAAATGTCTCAACCATCATATCTGCCTGAGATTCAGATCTGGTTGGTGTCAGAACAATCCAGACTCATGGAGTCTAGAAAGAAAAATGAAAGTTTGCAGCACAAGTCGATGAGATGACGTTGCGAGATTCTCGGGAGATGAACTACGATAGTAAGCCCCAAAACATGAGCTGGTACTGCTACAACATGTGAACACGTTGTCCGAGACAAGCATGACCACATAGTAGTCTTGTAATAAAACACTACCGAGTTCAGGTGGGGAACCATCATCGAGGATATCAAAGTCTTTACGCAAGTCCATGGATTAAATCCCAAGCATAGACTTCTCTTCCTTGAACAAGTCAATCAGTGGCTTGGTGTGCTAGGGATACATATAGAATGAAGGTTGCAAGTCTCCAAACCACATAATACTTCGCACATATGCGTGACTGACTTGGGATGATTCCAGAGGAGATAAAACAAGCCTTCTCAAATTCATGGCGGCAACTTGCATCAGTACACATGAATTAGAGGAACTCACTTCTTTCGTCCAAACATATGCTTCATGAACGGGACATGAAGATAATGCTTATAAAGTTTCCAACACTAGATGGATGTTCAACATGATCATGGATAAGATAAAATGCTGCTGATGGGCTCAACAACAAGTCATAGGGATGGCCATATAAATGGAATTCCATAACTATGTGAACAAGAGCATAGCATCGGTCAGACCCAAAAGATGTAATGGTGTATGCTCGAGGGATAACCGCGAGTAAGACAACATTACGAATATCGTTGGTTCTGATTTGATTTGACAATAGCCCATACTCAAATCAAAGTTTTTATAAGATAATAGGTCCAACAACTGATCACAGGGACCAATCGATGAAGATATCATCTTTCTTCAACTAACACACCAACACTAGGATATCCCTTTGAAGCGAACTAGGTTAGGTAAGCTTTTATCTTCTAACTCTCCAAGTTGTCGTTTAGCTTAACCAACTAGCTCAGGGGTATCCAACACGGATTCTTGGAGAAGAGGTGGTTTACAAGAAACCATCTTGATCACAAACTCAACATAGCGGTCAGGTGACAACCTGGTAATACTTCCGAGAAGATATACGGAAAATCACGAACCACCGGTATGTTACTAAGCTCGAGAGCAATCTTGCTTTTCAGGGCAAGATGATATGGTGAAATAAGCAAGGGATTGAATAATCCTAACTCATTGATCGAAGAGTGCACCAGAAATAAGGACTAGGTAGCACGATCAATCTTAGAATGATGATTCAATAACCAACACGCTATGAATGAAATTATTGTCCGTTAACTACCAAGCAATAAGGTTGCGAGTATAGATTTCACACATCACGATTCACTTGTCGACATTCCGGATGCGACAAGAACGGAACCTGAGGATGAGTAATGATGGCGAGAAGTATTACTGCGTCAAGAACTCATAAGAGGTGGTGCAATTCTCATGACAATCCTGACATAAAGAGGGTAACACTTCAAGGTAGAAACGAACAAAAGCTGGATTGGCATTTTGATCTGCGGAATACAACTGCTTTGACCCAATCCTAGAAATGGATGAGGTACCGGAGTTTGTTTCTCCTAGTCATTTCAGAATAGAATGGCTTGACGGACCACAAGAGTAATAGACATCGATGAACGGATGCACGCATACTCCTGACTATCAATTGATAGACGAGGGTCAGAAGACATCTAAGAGGGACAACCCAAAAGAACATATGATTTTCTGAGTTGTGGATGCATGGATTAGAATGTCGAACGAGTTCAACATATTTCTTCCAGACGATTCATGCAGAGAGGTAGGACTGGCAGGGTCACAACATAGAATGGAGAACTCATCAAGAGTACTCTGATTGTGATTTTTTTTGGTTCAAAAGAGCTCCTGCCAAGAATGGTTCATGGTATTTGGAAGAACGATATATCACGGACCTCGAGGACTAATGCAAAGGTTACCAATATCCTAAAGGAACGAGCAAACACTATCAACATGAAGTAAGTAGGGTGAATATCGGGTTCAAAACCCACGAGTAGAATACCTACCAACTAAATTGCATCACGGGATGCTTTCGGGAATAAAGACCAGAATCATCACACTGGGACACAAAGCATGGCTAAACTGCTAGATGATCCCCCTAAGACACCTAGGGTCATAATAATAACTCCAACATATATGTCGAGGTAATAGAATACTTCAACTCAACAATTGGTGTGATTAACCTGGCCCAAAGGAACATCAAAACCAGAAGGAAAGGATTTGCAAGTGCATCAGATTGTTTAGAAACCTGGGATGACTCGGACAGCATAACGGCTGTAAATGCTCAAAAAATTGGAGACATGCTACAAAAATGGTGGCATAGCCACTCAGAAGCACAATATCAAGGTTTCGAGATCAACAGTTATGAACATACGAAAGTAGTAAAACTGAGCTAAGATTTGAAACTAACAATTCTATAAGTCTATGGTTTAGTAACACGTCATCCTAATAGATAGAGGAGAAGGCCTAGTTCTTAATCCCCGTAGAAAAGATAAGATGACTCAGATCAGAAGGGCATAAGGTAAAGGAGTAAAAAGAGCCTTACGTTCCATCCCACAATCAATTCCCCTACATATAACTAAAGCATTTCTAGACTCAACTTCACCAGTTTGGCTTGGTAATCCTACAGCAACAAAGCTCGATACCAAAGCTGTCAGACCTCGACTCAATGCCACATCGATCTAGCATGTAACACCTCATATCACTTTGCGGCCTCACGCACGGTATCCCCACGGTGTCGCCTTACCCTAGCCGGGACCGCTTATGCCTTTTGGCACACGATATGATGGTGTCGCTAGCATCCATATGATAAGGAGCCCGGCTGACATGGCTAGTCGTAAACCCAAAGTGGCACAGACTTACAGGACAGCATCCATGACCCAAAGACCGAACGTGTTTGTCATCGCCGAGTGAATCCAGTCAGTAGCACTAGGCTAGCGGGACTCGTGAACCGGGCTGTAGCGGCTAATAGGACTCGGTATTCAACGTGTGACATTTCCCGAAGGATGTATACAGAGAACGAAGAAGGACACATGCCGCCAGCCTAAGTGATTCCGAGCAGAGCAAGCTACCATGGCTCGGTGGAAACACTAGGAGACATTTCCGTAAGAGAGGCTACTAAAGATAAACAACTAGATAGTCGATCCCACACATACCAAGCATTTCAATAACATACACACAATATGCTCGATATGTGCAAATACAACATGGCATCACAACATGACTCTACGACTCAAGTATGTATTCATTAGGCCCGAGGAGCGAGATATTACAAACATGGGTCTCATGACCCAACATTCAGAGCATACAAGTCAAGCACAAGCGAAGCTAATATGTCCGAGTACGACATCTATAAATGAAAAGGCCTAGAAGCTTGACTGTCTACCAGATCCTGCCGAGGGCACAAGATCGTAGCTGAGGTAACAAGCTAAACGTCGAAGTCCACGCGGAACTACTAGCGAGACGGAAGTCTCTCTGCAAAAAACGTAAAATAGGCAAACGTGAGTACAAATGTACCCAGAAGACTTACATCGAAACTAACTACATATGCATCATTATCAACAAAGGGGTGGTGGAGTTTAACCTGCAGCAAGCCAGCTTTGACTCGGTGGCTATCCCGAACTACGATCGCAAGTAACTCTTTTGAGGTGGCGCTGCGAGTCCACATATTCACCAAATCAATACACCACTATGGATCTGCTCCCGTCTTCCTACGAGAACGCCATTCATAGCACTCACGCTTATCTTGCGTATTTTAGAGTATCCACTTTCACTTGTCTATGAACTATGCAAGGGGTCCAAGCTTCCATATCCGAGGAATCCGACTATTCGAATAGATAATGATAACCTGCAGGGTGTACTTCTTCACACACGCCTCGCCACTTATCGCCTCAGACACGCCATGTACCTCGGCAACCTTCAAGCGGAAGCCAGCGAGGAGTCGGCCACGCCTACCTAAACACTCAAGTCTCTCGTCCGTGTTTATCGCCTATTCGGTTTCATCCGCAAGGAGATCCGCCGGGTGTCGCCACGGCCCCAAACGATGTGAGCAGGGTTCCCAAGCCCACCATCCGGTGCCACTTGGTACACCGTACATCAGGCCTAGTCTGTCCCAAGCCCACCTGTACCGGGTGCCACTTGGTAGACTACTAACACTACCTACAAACACCAGAAACTAGTTGCAACTCCTGGACAGAGAACAAGTGTGATTAAGAAGCCGAGAGGGGTCGAGTTACCGGAACCCAATGTGTGGTAGTAACTATTCATGGATCACAAACACAGAACTCAGTTCCTGAGGACGGCTGCAATGAGACAACCCACCATGTACTCCTACATGGCCTCTCACCGCTACCTTTACCAAATCGTGTTCACACACTTAGCTCACACACAGTAGGACATGTTCACACACCTCTGAATCATTCTCGATGAATCAGACCCGACTCAACTCTAAGCAAAGTGGTGCATGACAAACAAGCATGTATGAGTAGGCACAACAGGCTCAAACAACTCCTACTCATGCTAGTGGGTTTCATCTATTTATGTGGAATGACAGTCATGCAAAGGATAAGGGGTTCAGCTACCGCAGCAAGTAACATTGAATCGTTGTTGTCCTAATGCAGAAAAGAGAGCAGGAGCGAGAGAGTAGGATTGTATCGGGATGAACAAGGGGGTTTTGCTTGCCTGGCACTTCTGAAGATAATATAGTTCTTCATCGGTGTCATCGAACTCGTCGTCGGAACGCGTCTATCGAGAGGGGGCAATTACCGGCAACTGAGAAAGAAACACAATCAATGCAAATGCACAATATGATGCATGATCATGACATGGCAATATGTCTGTGGTTTGAGCTAATGCAACTAGCAATGATTAAATGAAGTTGGTTTGAATACAAGATTCAAATTCAAACTCCATATGTGATTATTCAAATGCCATTTAAATGATTTGTGCTAAACAGCAGCTATAAGTTGTTCTAACATGCATGAAAATGGTACAGATGGATAGATTGGATTTTTCTGATCATTTTTCATATATAACTTGTTTGATTTGGGAGCTACGGTTGAATTTATATGAATTTTAGAAGTTTAGGCAATTTTCTGAAATTTCCTGAATTATTTTAAATCCAAGAAATGGTTAACTACGCCGGATGACGCCATGATGACGCTATCAGTCAACGGCACGACCGAGTCAAACCGACCGGTCGGGCCCATCGGTCGATGATGAGGGCTAATCCCGCCTTGACTCGTGCTTTGACTCGCTGTTGGGCCCACTGTCAGTGGTTGTGAGGTGGTTAGCTAGCAGTGATTAGCGCTAATGGTGGTGCCACGTCGCCGTCGCGGATTAAGCACCGGCGACCACATCTGCGCGAGGCTCGCGGAGTTGCTCGGCTCGCGCTTCTGATGGCGGTTTGCGACGCTGTTGGGTCCTACGGAGAGCTGGGGCTCGTGCGCATCCAGCGGTGGCAGTGAGAGGGCGCGAAGTGGTCCATAGCGGCGGCAGCGGCGAGCCGGGCGGCGGCCGGAGCTCGGAGGTGCTTCGAGACGGCGCTACGGGGCACGACAGACAGTGAGTGGGCGTTCGGCTCTTGGGGGCTTGCTGAGCACGAGGGTGGGCTCGGACGCAAGCGGAGGCGACTAGAACGGCGACGACGACATGCGCGGCGGAGCCAAGCTCTCGGCCATGGCGGAATCGGTGCTAGAGGACGCGCTAGAGGAAGGGCACAGGGGGGAAATGGAGAGGAGCTCACTGTGAATACGATGAGATGGTCAGCGAGCTCGGGGACGTCCTCGTTGCTGCGAATCGAGCAGCGGCGATCGCCGGCCATGGCGATGAAGACGGCGGTGATGGCGTGGTTTCGGGGTACCCGGTGTCGCGTGCGTCGGCGTAGAGATTCAAGGGTCCGAGGCGGAGCTTGTGGGCTAGCTGGATGGCCGCGGGGATGCCGGTGGCCGCGGTGGCTCACGGCGGCGTGCTCAGGCGCGTGAGGAGAGGAGAGAGGAAGAGAGACAGAGGAGAGGTGAGGGCACGGGGAGAGAGGGAGAGGGGTCCGGGGGAGCCGCGTGTCGTCTCCCGAAGAAGCCAGGCGAAGCGGCAAGCAGGAGGTGGCCGGGCGTGCGCCGCGGCGTCGTCGGGCGACGCTACCGCGCCCGGGCGCGAGGAGGAAGGCGGCGGGGGCGCGATGGGCTGGGCCGCACAGCGCTGGACCAGCGTGGGAAAGCTGGGCCGGCCAGGTAGGTCATGTGTCCTTCTTCGTTCCTGTGTCTGTCCCTTCGGGGAAATGTCACACGTTGAATACCAGAGTCCTGTTAGCCCGCTACAGCCCGGTTCACCGGAGTCCTGCTAGCCTAGTGCTACAGCCTGGATTCACTCGCTGATGACCGACACGTTCGGTGCTGGGTCATGGATGCCTGTCCCTGTAAGTCTGTGCCACTTTGGGTTTACGACTAGCCATGTCAGCCCGGGCTCCTTATCATATGGATGCTAGCGACACCATCATATACGTGTGCCAAAAGGCGCAAATGGTCCCGGGCTAGGGTAAGGCGACACCCGTGGGGATACCGTGCGTGAGGCCGCAAAGTGATATGAGGTGTTACATGCTAGATCGATGTGGCATTGAGTCAGGGTCCTGACAAAAAGAGTGAGAGAGCGGCCCGCCCAAAAGAGCGTGAGCGCCACAAGCCAAAATCGAGTTCCTCCACGATGAGAGACAAGAAAAACTTAGTCCTATTTACCACTAAAAGTGAGATGTGAGAAGTGTGTGAGAACCCATCACGTGTTATGCACTATGTCCTTGTGTGCAAGGACGACGCACCAAAAACTAACACCTCTCATGATCTACCTTTAGTGTTGTCTTCTCTTTTGTAGGAATTCCAAGATGTTTTCCCCGATGATCTACTTCCGGGTCTACCTCCACTACAACGCATTAAGCACCGCATCGACCTCATCCCCGGAGCACCTCTACCTAACAAAGCTCCCTCCGCATCAACCCCAAGGAAACTAAGGAGATCCAATGGCTAGTATAACAACTCATCGACAACGGTCAAGTACGTGAAAGCTTGAGCCCTTGTGCCGTTCCAGTCATACTTGTTCCAAAGAAATATGGTACTTACCACATGGTTTCCGACTACCGTCCCATCAATGATATCACCATTAGATATCGCTACCCTATTCCCCACTTAGATGATATGCTTGATGAGCTTACCGGAGCCACCATTTTCTCTAAGATTGATCTTAAGAGTGGCTAGTATCAAATACGCATCCAAGAAGGTGATGAATGGAAAACCGCATTTAAGACCAAATTTGGCTTATATGAATGGATAGTTATGCCAATGAGTTTATCTGAAGCACTCAGTACTTTCATGCGAGTCATGCACTTTGTTCTTCGTCCCTATATTGGTGTATTTGTTGTGGTCTATTTTGATGATATTCTTGTCTTTAGCAAATCCCTCAAAGAACATGTCATCCATCTTAGAACCATGTTGCAAACCCTTAGGAAAGAGCGCCTTTATGATAATATGGACAAAGGCCATTTTGGTGTTTATAAGCTTGTTTTTTTTGGGTTTTGTTGTGTCTTCTAAGGGTGTTCATGTAGATGAATCTAAAATCAATGCTATTAAAACTTGGCCCCAACCAACCAACTTGCAGCAAGTGTGTAGCTTTCTTGGTTTAGCCGGTTTCTATCGTCGCTTTGTGAAGGATTTTAGCACCATTTCTTCACCTTTTACATTCTTTGAGTAAGAAAAATGCGCCATTTGTTTGGGGACCTTCCCAAGATACCGCATTTAATGAGCTTAAGAATTCGCTTACTCATGCTCCCGTGCTTGCATTCCCAACTTTGAAAAACCTTTTGAAATTCATTGTGATGCTAGCGGTAATGGCATAGGAGGTGTGTTAATGCAAGAGAAGGGCCACATAGCATACTTTAGTGGGAAACTTTCTACAGAGCAACTTAATTACCCCATCTATGACAAAGAGCTATATGCTTTAGTGCAAATTTTGCGTGAATGGGAACATTATCTTTGCCCTCATGAATTTATCATTCATACCGATCATGAAACGCTAAAGTACCTAAAGGGTCAAACTAAGTTGAACAAGCGTCATGCCAAAATGGAGTGAATTCATTGAGTCATTTCCCTATGTCATCAAGTACATCAAAGGTAAGGAACATGTTGTGGCGAATGCTCTTTCCCGCATATGCACGCTTGTCACTAAACTTGAATTGAATGTCATTGGCTTTGAGCACATAAAAGACTTGTATGCGCATGATCCTAATTTTGCTATTCCTTATGCGAAGTGTTTGACGCATACATCTTGGGAACGATATTACATCAAGGATGATTATCTTATGAGAGCTAACAAACTTTGCATTCCCGAATCTTCTCTTCGTTTGCTCCTTTTGGAAGAGGCTCATGGAGGCGGACTCATGGGACACTTTGGATGCGAGAAGACATTTGCCACGCTCTCCAAGAACTACTTTTGGCACAAGATGTTTTGTGACGTCTCACGCTTCACCAACCGATGCTCTACATGTCGCAAAGCTAAGTCAAAAGATCAATCCCATGGTCTTTACATGCCTCTTCCTATCCCTTATCAACCTTGGGAAGACATTAGCATGGATTTTGTACTTGGTTTGGCTAGAACTCAAAATGGAAAGGATTCCGTGTTTGTTGTTGTGGACCGATTCTCCAAGATGGCTCATTTTATCCATGCAACAAGATAGACGATGCTTCACATATTGCAAATCTTTTCTGTAGGGAAATCTTACGCGTCAATGGAGTGCCAAAGACAATTGTCTCAGACCACGACGTCTAGTTCTTGAGTTGCTTTTGGAAGACTCTATGCACCAAGCTCGGAATCAAGCTGTTGTTCTCTTCGGCATACCATCCTCAAACCGACGGCCTAACGGAGATGACGAACCGTACACTCTCCACTCTACTTCGCGTGTTGATCACGAGGGGCATCAAGGAGTGGGAGGAGTGAATACCCATCGCCGAGTACGCCTACAACCACGCAAGACATTCAAATACCGAGAAGTCCCCCTTCGAGGTCGTCTACGGTTTCAACCCATTGTCCCCATGGGACATTCTACCTCTTCCACTACAAGAGCACACCAACATGGACGCGAGTGCATGGGCAAGCTACCTCAAGAAGATGCATGAAGATACAAGGCACACCATTGACCGCCAAGTACAATGACTCGCGACCAAGCTCAACATCAACAAGCAACCCATGATATTCAACATCGGAGATCTTGTGTGGCTACACCTTCGCAAGGACTGCTGCCCCAACGAACGCAAGTCCAAACTTCTACCCCGAGCCGATGGACCCTTCAAGGTGCTCGCACGCTACAACAACAACGCTTACAAGATCGACCTCCCAAGCGACAAGTACAACGTGAGCGACATCTTCATGTCAAAGACCTTTCGCCATACCATGGTGATGAAGCTTTCGATCCGAGGTCGGATCTTTCCCAAGGGGGGAGATGATGCGGAGCATCCCACGATCACCCCCATGGACGTGTCTACATCTCCCACGACACCACTTGGACGAATGACAAGATCTTGAGAAAAGGCTATCGTAGTTAAGGTGAACTCGCTCCTCTCCGAACTACCCCTTCCTACGCATGATACATGGCTACTACCTCAAGCGGAAACACTATGTGTGATCAGGTACTTAGAAGAAGGCCACAGAACAGCTACATCCAATGGCCAAGATGGCGAGAACACTGAGTATGAAGGACAAGAAGAAGAGCTACTGAAGAAGCTCCAGCGAGCGGACGACCGCCCAGGACTGGACGTCCGGCGCCTGATGCTCCAGCCAGTGGACGTCCGATCAGGACCGGACGCCGGCGCCTGAAGGCCCAGCCAACGAGTGCTACAGCGAACACTGCCCAGCAAGCGGACGACCGTACCAACCGGACAACCGGCGACCGGAAGACCGACCACCTCGTATGTCCGACAACTTGATCATAGAACAAAATTAGCGGAAGTCTGAGCTCTACCGGACGTCCGGACCTCCGCGAGCGACCGGACGTCCGCTGCTTGTGTGTGCGCAGCTTCGGGCCCGAAGCCCATATAACCCTTCATTCCGCCCCCTTTTGCACTTAGACTACTAGTAAATGCGCACGTGCAACGCACGTTAATATTTAGGCAATATATTTATTGCACACGGATATTAGGTATGCTATTATTTGTGTGTTAATTCTGTGATTAGTGCAATATTTGGTATGGTATTAATTACACGTTGAACGCTCATCATTGGAGCAGTCTTGATCGTTGGATTGACTTAGTTTGATGACCGAGATCAGTTGGATCTACCTCTTTGGGTCTTTTTATATTAGTATACATAAATACAACTCCTCCTCCTCCTCCTAGTTAGGGTCAGCATTGTGATAGCTCATATTTGAGACAGAGCTTTGCCCATCACTTGGTTACTTCTCCTCGGAGCTCACGACCTCTTCATAGAAGATCTCCCAAGAGGATTCAAGACCCCTTCATGAGAAGAACCTTCAAGGCCTCCTCACAGAGAAGACCCTTTGTATCGACCCTTGTTGACTTTGAATCGTGTATCACTCTTTGTGTTTCGAGGATCTAGCACATGTGTGACTATATCTTGTTGGTTGAGATTTATCTCGTGTTTCCCTCATGTTCCCCTTGTTTCCCCACTCGTGTTCTTCTTGTTCTTGGTAGGATTCCCTCCAAACGTGAAAGATCGGGCATCTAGGGTTCCACCCTACGTCACATAGATGCATCAAAATAAGCAAACAACACGTGACAAATTGAATCTGTCAAAAACAAAATAGTCTATAGTAATCTGTAACTCTAGAATACTTCTGTAACTCGAAAAATCCATCCAAATTAAGAAAGCCTGAGAAATATGTGTAGCAATCCATAGCAAAAATAATCAGATCAAAATCACGTTTCTATGAATTTTCAAAACTAATTTACTAAGCGCAAAAGTTTCTGAATTTCAGCAGGATCAACACAACTATCACCGTAAGCTATCCTAAAGGTTCTACTTGGCACAAACACTAGTTAAAACATAAAACCACAACTAACCAAAGGCTAGATGAATTATTTATTACTAAATAGGAACAAAAAGCAAAGAACAAAAATAAAATTTGGTTGCCTTCCAACAAGCGCTATTGTTTAACGCCCTTAGCTAGGCAAAAAAACACGAATAGATCTAGGCATTGCCATCTTTGGTATGCAATCCATAAGTGGCTCGCATAATAGATTCATAAGGCAATTTAATTTTATTCCTATGAAAGTGATCCATGCCTTTCCTTAACGGAAATTGGAATATAATGTTTCCTTCTTTCATATCAATAATTGCACCAATCGTTCTAAGGAAAGGTCTACCAAGAATAATAGGACATGTATGATTGCAATCTATATCAAGAACAATGAAATCTGCGGGCACACAATTCCTATTTGCAACAATGAGAACATCATTAATCCTTCCCATAGGTTTCCTAATAGTGAAATCTGCAAGATGCAAATTTAAAGAACAATTATGAAATTCACGGAAACCTAACACATCACACAAAGTTTTTGGAATCGTGGAAACACTAGCACCGAAACCACACAAAGAATAGCATTCATAATATTTAATCTTAATCTTAATAGTAGGTTCCCACTCATCATAAATTTTTCTAGGGACAGAAACTTCTAATTCAAGCTTTTCTTCAAAAGATTGCATCATAGCATCAACGATATGTTTAGTAAAAGCTTTGTTTTGATTATAAGCATGAGGAGAATTTAACACGGATTGCAACAAGGAAATACAATCTATTAAAGAACAATTATCATAATTAAATTCCTTGAAATCCAAAAGAGTGGGTTCATTGCTACTTAAAGTCTCGACCTCTCCAATCCCACTTTTATCAATTTTTGCATCTAGATCTAAAAACTCCGATTCATTGGGACACCTTTTAACTAAACTTGACTCATCTCCAGTACCATCTTTATCAAGATTCATATTGGAAAATAAAGATATAATAGGAGTCACATCAATCACTTTAGATCTTCATCATTATTATCATGAAAACTAGAAGAACATGCTTTTACAAACCAATCTTTTTTAGCACGCATCTTAGCGGTTCTTCCTTTGCACTCATCAATGGAAATTCTCATGGATTTGAGAGACTCATTGACATCATGCTTAGGCGGGATAGATCTAAGTTTCAAAGAATCAACATCAAGAGAAATTCTATCCACGTTCCTAGCCAAATCATCGATCTTGAGAATTTTTCCTTCAATCAAAGCATTGAAATTATTTGTGAACTCATAAATTCTTTAACACTATTCTCAAAATCAGAGGGCATATTAAAATTTCCATAAGATTTGTTGTAGGAATTTCCATAATTATTAGAGGAATTACTAGGAAACGGCCTAGGATTAAAATTGCCTCTATACGTCTTGTTACCAAAATTGTTCCTACCAACACAATTCACATCCAAAGATTCATTATTATTCTCAATCAAGGTGGACAAAGGCATATCATTAGGATTAGAAGAAACAATTTTATCAGCAAATAATTTCATAAGTTCATCCATCTTTCTACTCAAAACATTAATCTCTTCAAGCGCATGAACTTTTTTACTAGTGGATCTTTCGGTGTGCCATCGAGAATAATTAACCATAATATTATCTAGGAGCTTAGTAGCCTCTCCTAAAGTGATTTCCATAAAAGTGCCTCCCGCGGCCGGATCTAAAAGATTTCTAGAAGCAAAATTCAATCCGGCAAAAAAAATGTATAATCATCCACAAATTCAAACCATGTGTAGGGAAATTATGTATCATCAGTTTCATCCTCTCCCAAGATTGTGGAACATGCTCATGATCAAGTTGCTTAAAATTCATAATATCGTTCCTAAGGGAGATAATCTTAGTGGGAGGAAAATACTTAGGGATGGAAGCATTTGTACACTTATTCCACGAATCAATACTATTTTTAGGCAAAGATGAAAACCAAGTTTAAGCACGATCTCTAAGCAAAAATGGAAATAGCTTCAATTTAACAATATCATTATCCACATCTTTCTTCTTTTGCATATCACACAAATGAACGAAATTGTTTAGATGGGATGCGGCATCTTCACTAGGAAGGCCAGGAAATTGATCTTTCATAACAAGATTCAACAAAGCGGCATTAATTTCACAAGATTCGGCATTAGTAGTGGGAGAAATAGGAGTGCTAATAAAATCATTGTTGTTGGCATTGGAAAAGTCACACAATTTGGTATTATCTTGAGCCATCGTGACAAAGCAAGCAATCCAACACACAAGCACACAAGAAGCAAATGAAAAAAAACGAACGGAAGAGGGGTGAAGAAAAGGCAAAGGTTTTCAAAAATCGTTTTAGAAGTGGGGGAGAGGAAAACAAGAGGCGAATGGCGAATAATGTAATGCAATGGAGAAGAGTTTATTATGGGTACTTGGTATGGCTTGACTTGATGTAGATCTCCCCGGTAACGGCGCCAGAAATCCTTCTTGCTACCTCTTGAACTTGCGTTGGTTTTCCCTTGAAGAGGAAAGGGTGATGCAGCAAAGTAGCTTAAGTATTTCCCACAGTTTTGAGAACCAAGGTATCAATCCAGTAGGAGACAACGCACAAGTCACCTAATACCCGCACAAACAATCAACAACTTCCACCCAACGTGATAAAGCGGTTGTCAGTCCCTTCATGGTCACTTGCAAAAGTGAGATATGATAGAGATAGATAAACGGTAAAGTAAATATTTTTGGTATTTTTGGTTTATAGATTGGAAAATAAAAGATTGCAAAATAGTAGATCGGAAGCTAGTAAGATGTAAAAGGAGATTCAATATAATGGAAAAGAGACCGGGGGGCCATAGGTTTCACTAGTGCCTTCTCTCAAGATAGCAAATATTATGGTGGGTGAACAAATTACTACCAAGCAATTGATAGAAAAGTGCATAGTTATGATGGGCAATGATCATGAACATAGGCATCACATCCGTGTCAAGTAGACCGAAAGGATTCTGCATCTACTACTATTACTCCACACATCGACCGACTCCTGCCTACATCTAGAGTATTAAGTTCATAAAGAACAGAGTAACACATTAAGTAAGATGTCATGATGTAGAAGAATTAACTCAAGCAATATGGTGAAAACCCCATCTTTTTATCCTCGATGGCAACAATACAATACGTGCCTTGCTGCCCCTACTTTCACTGGGAAAGGACACCGCAAGATTGAACCCAAAGCTAAGCACTTCTCCCATTGCAAGAAAGATCAATCTAGTAGGCCAAACTAAACCAACAATTCGAAGAGCCTTGCAAAGATATCAAATCATGCATATAAGAATTCAAAGAAGAACCAAATAATATTCATAGATAATCTGATCATAAATACACAATTCATCGGATCTCGGTAAACACACTGCAACGGAGTATTACATCGAATAGATCTCCAAGAACATCGAGGAGAACATGGAGTTGAGAATCAAAGAGAGAGAAGAAGCCATCTAGCTACTAGCTATGGACACGTAGGTCTGTGGTAAACTACTCACGCATCATCGGAGAGGCAATGGTGTTGATGAAGAAGCCCTTCATGATAGGGTTATTTCTAGGGGTTTCTGTATTTATAGGATTTTTTGGTGCCGGTCTCACACTGAGATGGGCCTCAAGGGTCCCACTACCCACCAGGGCGCGCAAGAGGGGGGTGGCGCGCCCTGGTGCCTAGTGGGCAGCAGTGGACCCCCCTCTAGTGGGTCTTTGCTACTGTATTTTTCTTTTGTTCCAGAAAAATCGTGAAAATGTTTTGTTGCATTTGGATAACTTTTATTTCTGCACAAAAAACAACACCACTGTAGTTCTGCTGAAAACAAAGTCAGTCCGGGTTAGTTCCTTACAAATCATACCAAAACCATATAAAATTGTTGTAAACATGGCATGAATACTTCACAAATTATAAATACATTGGAGACGTATCAGCATCCCCATGCTCAATTCCTGCTCGTCCTTGAGTAGGTAAGTGATAAAAGAAATAATTTATGAAGTGTGAATGCTAGCATAGTGCATATGTTTTATCAATGATAATTTCAATCACTTTTCCTAGCATTATAACATCAACTCTTTCTCATAAAACTCATCATGATAAAGTAGCAATTGAAAACGGAATTTTTTTATGAGGAGTGCTACCTATCATATTCATGATATACTCTTTTATTTTGTAGCATGGCCATTTGGACTTGAATGATTAAAAGGAATAGTCTATAAGTTGACATGAAGACATCAATACTCAAGGATACTAACAAGCAACCATGTCTTTCAAAAGATCAACACTAAATAAAGCTATCCTAGCCCATTATGCTCAATCATTGATCCATTCATGAAACACCCTCATATATTCGCTACATCCAATGCACAAGTATGACAATAGTGTTCCCTAGTTGGTGCTTTGTAAGAGAAGATGGAGACTCAAAATAAAAATAAAATATGCATAAAAGTAAATAGATAGGCCCTTCCTAGAGGGAAGCAGAGATTTGTAGAGGTGCGAGAGCTCCAGGATTAAATTGAGAGATAAAATTATTTTGAGAGGCATGTTTTTCCTGTCAATGAAAACGACAGAGAATTCCCAATATCTTCCATGCTAGATAAACCATAGGTGGTGTAACATCCCAATTTTCAATTTTGGATGTTATTTATAGATCATTTATATCCATCCATGATTTATGCATTTTGTTGCATTTGTTTTAGTTGCATTTTGATCAAAGAGACCTTAGGCAACTCAAGGACCAATTTGAGAGAGTTGGAGGTTTCACAAAAATACATTTTTTATTTATCAAAATTCGGTAAATTGGATCAAATTGTTTTTTCAAAATTCTTTTCCAATTATTTTAAAATGAAGAGAGAAGATAAAAGGACATCTTCAAAATCAGCAAAGAAATATTGGAAATTGAATTTTGAATTTTTGGATATTTTATTTGATTTTATTTGCTAGTTTACTTATTTATTTGCGGAGTAACTAGTACTATAATGTTTGTTTTTAGTTTAGGCATTTAGGCCCAGAAAAATGTTCACTGGATCACTAATAAGGCCGTATTATTGTCTGAATTTTTCTGGTATTTTTACGTAAGTAATTATATTTGTTTTTCGTGTTTTTGTCTCTCTGAAAAATGTTTTTTTAATAGAAAACTCTGCGTTCGAACTGGGCCGGCCCAGCTAGCCGCCAGGCTGCGGCCCCGCCCAGCCGTCGCCTCCGACCGACTCCGGGCGGAGTCCTGCAGCCACCCGACACCACCGCTGTGCCGTGACCGGCTCGGACACGAGCCCCACCGCCTGGCCCCTTCCCCAAGCTGCCGCCCCCCCGGCACCTATAAAGGCCGAGGCCCCCGGCCCTCTCCTCCTCGACATCGCGTCGCCGCCGCAATTATCCTGCGCTGCCGCACGCAAGCCGCCATTGCCGCGTCGCAAGCCGCCGCCGCCCTCGTCACTCTCCACCGCCGCCGCCAGCGCCTTCGCCGTCGCTGCGGAGCCCTGCCGCCACCTCCCCACCCGAACGGAAGCCGCCGCCGCCGTCCGCTTCGTCGCCGTCGACCGTCGCGGCCGCCGGTAGCCCTCGATCTCATCTCGACCGTCGGATCATCTCGTTTGTTTTTTTCGTTTTTGTTTATTTAGTGAACGTTCACCGCTTAAGCTTCTGCAACGAACAGTTTTCGTTCTGTTAGGTTCTGTAGCGAACGTTCATTCGTTAGATTTTTCTTTTTATTTTAATTTTCTACCAGGGACCTATTCATAGTTTTTAATTACAAATTAGTCCCTACATTTCAAACTAGCACAACTTTTTGCTCGTTTGTCCAAATTTGATGAAACCAACGCCAAAGTCGTCAGCGATCTCATATATCCAGTAAACCAACTTGAACAAGTTTATAAAGTTTTAAATTTGAGTTTAGTTCAGATTTGAATTTGATCTTGTTTTGCTCGTATCTTGAGTTTCGTAGCTCCGTTTTAGTTGATTCTTTTTGCAAATTGTAGCTAATCACATGTACCTTATGTTAAGATCTAATACATATAATTATAATAATATTAAATTTTGTTTTTTGTTTAACTTAGTTATTTGCTTGTTTTCGATATTTCTGGATCTTTTCTTTGTTTTCTCTTTGCATCGTTTGCTTGAGTGCTTATGTATGCTATTCTTTGTTTATGATAGATTTTCCGGAGTTCGAAGCTTGTTACTACGAATCCCTAGATTTTTTCGATTGTCAGCAAGGCAAGCTACACTTTGATCATACTTCTCAATACCCAGTTTTACTATGCATTAGTTTTACCCCTCAAAGATTTGCATGAGTAGGATTGGGAACATGTGGTTTGGTTGTAGTTCATGAGGTAGGAACCTATTACCTTTGATCACCCCGGGAATATACGTTATACTCATATATTACTTAGCCATGCTCGTAGACGGGGATTGGTATGTGAGATTCATGCAAGTTGTGAGACATAATAATTTTGGACAACATTAGGTTGGCAACTTTTGTACACATCTGGGTGGATTGTTTGGGGCACCTGGAGAAACCAGTGCTTGCCCATGGGAATCCCGGAGTACCCGTGTGATTACCCTAGGTCCGCCACCCAGGCTCAAAGGGATCATATGATATTTCATGCCTAGAAACTTCCGTGTGCAGCCACAAGCTATTATGGGCTCTGGCATAGTTGAGTAAGTTGTGTGACCTCTTTCAGTGGTAGACTAGCAGATGTAGGGGAAAGTAGGTGTACCGGTCTACCCAGAGTAAAGAGTTAATTCTTCAGAAAGACCGTGCCTCGATCTTTCGATCATGGATGTGGTCGAGTCTTGTGGGGAAAAGTGCGCAAACCTCTGCAGAGTGTACAAACTAATCATGGTTAGCCGTGTCCCCGGTTATGGAAAATTTGAGTATCTGGAACTGAATATTTTTTTGATCTCATCACTCTTTAATTAATGTATTGGGTTTAATTGTTTATTACTTGGTTAATTTTGGGATTTAGTTGGAGGAACCTTCTCAATAACGGCATAAACTTGGTAGAAAATAAAGTTTATTCCTTTGTTGTAGGGGAAAATTAGCTTTATGCAAAAAATTAAACTTAGAGCCTCCACCAGCCAAATATGCATGTAGATATAGTCTCTTTCATTCAATTGCTCTATAGTGTAACTCTGCCGACACATTCCATGTGCTGACATACACGGCTGGAATGTCTCATGTTGCAGAGTTTGCCGACGAAGATTAAGGTGCGCTAAGTCGTTGTCATGCACTCAGTTATGCCATGGAGTTGATGGACTCTTTTATCTTCGAAGCTTCCACCGTTACTTTATTTTAGATGGCCTTTAGCCATATTATTTTTGTAATAAATACTCTTTATGAGGACCTCCTGTGTGATTGTACTCTGTTATAATTCCTCGAGTACTGTGTGTGTTCGAATACCGATCCAGGGATGACACTTAAGCACAGAGACTTTGATCCATTGGGATCGGGTCGCTACAGGCGGTTCCCAAATGGAGAGTAAAGTTTATTTCCTTTCACCATTATTTCACAATCCATGGCTTGCCGTATCCATTGGTGCCTTCCATACCAACACTTTCCAAGGAATTTATATCATAGTATTTTTCATTTCGGGTCTAGGCATCCTTATTACCTGCCACACTCTCATGCAATGACAAGTGGATAAACACTCATTGTGAGAATAAAATACCTAGCATGAAAAATATTGGCCACCCCCTACCGCTTCATGAGCGGTACGGGCACACAAAACGAATATTCATTTTGAAAATTAGAGTTGGCACATGCAAACTTACTTGGAACGACATGGAAGTACCGCATATAGGTAGGTATGGTGGACTCATATGGCACAACTTTGGGTTTTAGGAGTTGGATACACAAGCAGCATTCCCGCTTAGTACAAATGAAGGCTAGAAAATAGATTGAGAAGCGACCAACCAAAAAATGAAAACATTCATAAACACGCATTAAACATAACTAACACTGAATAATGCACCAAAAGTAGGATATAACTTCGTTGCATAGGAAATCACAAACCTTAACACCAATATTCCTACTAAAGCACAATTACTCACCAACACGACTCACATATTATTATCTCCATATCGCAAAACTATTGCAAGGAATCAAACTTATCATATCCAATGATCTACATGAAAGTTTTTATTATATCATTCTTTAATATCCATCACTTTGGGACCAATTTCATAGCTTGTACAAATTGTCATCACTATTATCAAATCTCAAAATAATATAAGTGAAGCATGAGAGCGTTCGACAAACTACTCCAAAAAGATATAAGTGAAGATCAAAAGTGTAGTTAAGTAAATAGCTAGCTATGTGAAGACTCTCTCTTATTTAAAAATTTCATATCTTAATTATTTTATTCAAACAGCAAGCAAAACAAAATAAAATGACATTCCAAGAATAGCACATCTCATGCAAAGAAGCAAAAAACTTAGGCTCAACCGATACTAACCGACAATTTTTGAAGAAAGGTGGGATGCCTATCGGGGCATCCCAAAGCTTAAATGCTTGAGACTTATTAGAATAATAACTTGGGATGCCTTGGGCATCCCCAATCTTGAGATCTTGTGTCTTCTTGATTCCTCTCATATCACGGTTCCCTGAATCTTAGAAACTTCATCCACACAAAACTCAACAAGAACTCATGAGATAAGTTAGTATAAATCAATGCAAAATCTTATCATTCTATACTGTAACAAATCAATAAAATTATTACTTAACATTGCATACTAAATGCCTATGCATATTTAATACTCCTATCCTCAAATAGAAACATTAAACAAGCAAACATATGCAAACAATGCAATCATAACACTAATCTGTCTAAACAGGACAGTCTGTAAAGGATGAAGAAGGATCCATACTTATTTAACTCAAAATGAAAATTTACCACTGATAAATTATCATAGCTTATTGTGCAAAAAAAAAATCAACATTTTATCATATTCTGACTTTTCTTAAGAATTCATGTACTAGCGTGCAATTTTCTGTTTTCAAACAGCCACATATAGACTTGCAAAATAAGCATGGTAAAGGCTATACTTGACATTTTTATTGAAATAAAAGATGCAAAACATTATCTAAATAACAGCAAGCAAATACAAACAAATAAAATGACGCTCCAAGCAAAACACATATCATGTGACAAAGGAAAATATAGCCCCAAGTGAGGTATCGATAATGTTGGGGACGAAAGAGGGGATGCCTTCCGGGGCATCCCCAAGCTTAGTTGCTTCGTTCTTCCTTGAGTATTACCTTGGGGGTACCTTGGAAATCCCCAAGCTTGGTTTCTTTTCACTCCTTATTCTCCTCATATCAATATCTCACCCAAAACTTGAAAACTTCAATCACGCAAAACTTAATGGAACTTCGTGAGATAGGTTAGTATGATAAAGAGTAAACCATTCACTTTGGTACTGTCAAAGACAAGATACATAATTGTTCTCACACAATACCTACTATACCTTATAATTTCCACTATTTGAATTGAGCAATATAAGTAATAGAAACTAGAAAACAAGCAAAGTATGCATTGAAAGAATCTGTCAAAAATAGAACAGCGACCATACTTTCGCTACTCCAAAAATTCTGAAAAATTAGGAAAACGTGGAGAAGTTACATATCAATCATTTGTAAAAAGTTAAGAGCAAAAGCACGTTTCTATGAATTTACAAAATTCTAGAACTGGTGGCAAAAGTTCCCGTTTTGCACAAAATCAAGTCAGCTATCATCCACACCATCCCAAAGGCTTTACTTGGCACTTTATTGAAACAAATGCAATAGAACATGATTACTACATTAACCTAATCATGTGGACATTCAAAAATAGTTGGTATAAATATTAGGTTGTCTCCCAACAAGCGCTTTTCTTTTAGCTAGGCATGATGATTTCCATGATGCTCACATAAAAGAAAAGAATCGAAACACAAAGAGAGAATAATGAAGCATATGACTAGCACATTTAAGCCGAACCCACTTCCTATGCATAGGGGTTTTGTGAGCAAACAATTTATGAGAACAATAATCAACTAGCATAAGAAGGCAAAGCAAGCAACTTCAAGATTTTCAACACATATATTCTCATAGTAATTTTCAGTAGCATCATGAATGAATTCAACAATATAAATATCACATAAAGCATTCTTTTCATGATCCACAAGCATAGAACTTTTATTACTCTCTGCATAAGCAAATTTATTCTCATTCATAATAGTGGGAGTGAATTCAGCAAAATAACTATCATGTGATTGAAAATTAAAATCACGACGACAAGTTTCATGCTTATAATTATTCTCTATAACATATATGTCATCACCATAATCATCATAGCAAACCTCTTCCAAAATAGTGGATTCATCGCTAAATTAAGTCATGACCTCTCCAAATCCACTTTCATAATTATTATTATAAGATTCAACACCCTTCAAAATAGTGGGATCATTATTATCTAAAATTGAAAGTCTTCCAAACCCACTTTCATCAATATAATCATCATAAATAAGAGGCATGCTATCATCATAATAATTTTTCTCATCAAAACTTGGGGGGGCTAATAATATCATCTTCATCAAATAAAGCATCCCCAAGCTTATGGCTTTGCATATCATTAGCACATCGATATTCATAGCAAACATACTAACAACATTGTAATCATGCTCATCATTCAAAATTTTATGCCAAACATTTTATTGAATTCATCTTCTAACAATTGAGCACAATTTTCCTTTACGTCATTTTCAAGAAACACATGATAAATATGAATAATATGAGGCAACCTCAATTCCATTTTTTGTAGTTTTCTTTTATAAATCAAAGTAGTGGTAAAACAAGAAACTAAAATAATCAATTGCAAGATCTACAGATATACCTTCAATCATTCACCTCCCCGGCAGCGGCACTAGAAAAGGGCTTGATGCCTACTATGCAAATTTATTCTTGTAGACTCGTGTTGGGCCTCCAAGTGCGGAGTTTTGTAGGACAGTAGCAATTTTCCCTCAAGTGGATGACCTAAGGTTTATCAATCCGTGGGAGGCATAGGATGAAGATGGTCTCTCTCAAACAACCCTGCAACCAAATAATAAAGGGTCTCTTGTGTCCCCAACACACCAACTACAATGGTAAATTGTATAGGTGCACTAGTTCAACGAAGAGATGGTGATACAAGTGTAGTAATGATAGTAGATATTGATTTTTGTAATAGGAACAATAAAAAACAGCAAGGTAAAAAGTAACAAAAGTGAGCACGAACGGTATTGCAATGTTTAGAAACAAGGCCTATGGTTTGTACTTTCGCTAGTGCAATCTCTTAACAGTGCTAACATAATTGGATCATATAACCATCCCTGCATGTGCGATGAACAATCACCCCAAACTTCTTATCTAGAGGAGTACATAAGACGAAATTGTTTGTAGGGTACGAAACCACCTCAAAGTTATCCTTTCCGATCGATCTAAAGATCTATTCCTATAAGTGTCACAAGCAACCCAAGTGTTAGTACAAAAATAACACCATATGATACATGATACGTCCATTTTGCATCATGATTTTATATCAATATTTATTACATTATGGGCTATTATTACACATTTTAGCACAATACTTATGATTTTCTCTCTCTTATTTTACAAGGTTTACATGAAGAGGGAGAATGCCGGCAGCTGGAATTCTAGACTGGAAAAGGAGCAAATATTAGAGACCTATTTTCGACAACTCCAAAAGTCCTGAAACTTCACGGAGAGTCATTTTGGAATTAATAAAAAAATATTGGGCGAATAAAGCACCTGAGGGGGGCCACCAGCCATCCACAAGGGTGGAGGGCGTGCCCTACCTCCCTGGGCGCGCCCTCCTGCCTTGTGGACCCCCTGTAAGGCCTTCGGTGCCCATCTTCTGCTATATGGTGTGTTTCGACCTGTAAAAAATCAAAGGGAAGATTTCGCGATGAAGCGTCACCGTCTCGAGGCGGAACCTGGGTAGAACCAATCTAGAGCTCCGGTGGAGCTATTCTGCCGGGGAAACTTCCCTCCGGGAAGGGGAAATCGAAGCCATCGTCATCACCAACGATCCTCTCATTGAGAGGGGGTCAATCTCCATCAACATATTCACCAGCACCAGCTCCTCTCAAAACTTAGTTCATCTCTTATATCCGATCTCTATCTCAAAACCTCAGATTGGCACCTATGGGTTGCTAGTAGAGTTGATTACTCCTTGTAGTTGATGCTAGTTGGTTTATTCAGCGGAAGATCATATGTTCAGATCCTTAATGATAATTAATACTCCTCTTATTATGAACATGAATATGGGATCTTGGGACTATAAACGATTGAAATTGGAATTTCACCAGAAGTTTTATCCTATGCACCTTGTTCATCATGATCGTAATTATATATATAATTTTTGGCCTCGTGAAGGAGAAAGTATCGCTCAAGCTTGGGGGAGGCTTAAGTCAATGTTATATTCATGCCCCAACCATGTGCTCTCAAGGGAAATTATTATTCAGAATTTTTATGGCCGACTTTCTCGTAGTGATCAATCCATGCTCGATACTTCTTGTACTATTTCTTTTATGAAGAAGACTATTGAATTCAAATGGGATTTATTGGAAAGAATTAAGCGCAAGTGTGAAGATTGGGAACTCGAGGAAGGTAAGGAGTCAGGTATAAACCTTAAGTTTGTTTGTGTTAAATCTTTTATGGATACCGATACCTTTCATGATTTTAGCACTAAATATGGACTTGACTCTGAGATAGTAGCTTCTTTCTATGAATCATTTTCTACTCATGTTGATCTCCCTAAGGAGAAGTGGTTTAAATATCATCCTCCAATTGAAGTGAAAGTAGTATAACCTATGAAAGTTGAAGAAGAAACTATTACTTATAATATTGATCCTATTGTTCCTACTTCTTATATTGAGAAAAAACCTTTTCCTATTAGGATAAAGGAACATGCTAAAGCTTCAATTGTGGTTCGTAAGAGTTATACTAGAACACCTACACCCCCCAAACAAATTAAAGTTGAACCTAGTATTGCTATGGTTAAAGATCTCTTGGTCGATAATATTGATGGGCATGCTATTTATTTTTGTGATGAAGCTGCTAGGATTGCTAAACCCAATATTAAAGATAAACATAGACCTGTTGTTGGCAGGCCTATTGTTTCTGTTAAAATAGGAGATCATTGTTATCATGGCTTATGTGATGTGGGTGCTAGTGTGAGTGCAATTCCCTTTACCTTATATCAAGAAATTATGAATGATATTGCACCTGTTGAGATAGAAGATATTGATGTTACTATTAAGCTTGCCAATAGAGATACTATATCACCAATCGGGATAGTTCAAGATGTTGAAGTCTTGTGTGGGAAAATAAAATACCCTACTGATTTTCTTGTTCTTGGTTCCCCACAAGATGATTTTTGTCCCATTATACACTACAAAAAAAGGCACATCCGTGATATTTTGGGCCAAACGAAAAAAAATTCTGTCATACTTATGACACTTCTATGACGATAATTGTGACAAAACCCGGTATCATCATAGATGTGGTGAGTTCCTACTTCTATGACAAAAAATCATGACAGAAAATGGGCTTTTCGTCCTGGGCAGGCCGGAGACGCAGCTGCATGACATTCTTTGCGCCGTTCATGACGGAAAAAACCGTGGTAGAAGCGAGGGCGAGGAAAATTTCAGGGAGTTCCCGGTTAAGGTGGGTGGTCGGGGGCCGAGCGATGCGCGTTTCTCTCATACACGTACACGCATGGGTGCGATGCGTTGGGCTCTAACTGAACCTGAGCGAGGCGTTCACCTAACTGTACCCGAGCGATTGCACTCCAGGCTACGCGTTATGAACCCGAGCGATCGAACGATTCCTTCGCTACTGCTGCTAAGTCAAGCCGATCAATGTTGCCTCTAGATGAATAGTGAGCATTGTTGGGGGGGGGTTGGATGAATAGTTCCCGGTGGGGGTTGGATGAACAGGACCCCGTGGTAGTAGAGGCCGTTGCCGCTGGATGAATAGGACCTCGATCAAGCCGGTTGGGGGTGGATGAACAGGACCCTATGGAGGGCTGGATGAACAGGACCCCGTGGAGGGCTAGTTGAATAGTAGCCGATGGATGGATGGATGAACATTAGCCCGTGGAGGGGTGGTTGAACAGGACCCCGTGGAGAGGGCTGGTTGAACAGTAGCCGATGGAGGAGCGCGCGATGGAGGCTGGATGAACAGGAGCCCGTAGATGAACAGTCACGGGTGGAGGATGGAGGAGGTCGACGGTGGATGAACACTAGCCCGTGGAGGCTGGAGGAGGTCAACGGTGGAGATGAACAGTATCCCGTGGAGTCCCGTTTTGCGTTACGCCACACCCCTCCTGATGAACAGGACCCCCGTTTCGACTGTAGCGCTCCAACACAAGTTCGTTTCCTCCGTTTTGCGGTACGCCACACCCCTCCCGATCAACAGGACCCTGTTTCGACCATAGGAGGTCCAACAGAAGTCTGTTTCCTCTGTTTTGCGGTACGCCAGACCCCTCCCGATGAACAGGATCCCATTTCGACCGTGGACGGTCGAACACAAGGCCGTTTCCTCCGTCCTGCGGCACGCAAGGCCTTATTTCCATTGGTTGTTCCATCCAAGCCCTCCCGATGAACACGATGACGCATTCCGTTCTGATCCAGTCGGTTCGCTCCCCAGGAACACGACGACAACGCAGTTTCTCCGTTCCGACCCAGCCATGTACACGAGCCTTCGCCGTACGTATGCGCGAGTAGGCATTTGAGACCCCGCCCGTATGTACGTACGTGGCCGTATTTACATTCTTGCACCCTTGCCGCTGTACGTACGTGTACATGCTACGTGTGCGCCTCTACTACGACACGTGCACGTCTCTACATCGACCAGTATGTACATACACGTTCGCGACCAGAATGACAACACTACGTACGCTTCGACCAGGTGGGTCCCGACTGTTAGGCACTTCCTTGCGTGCGAAGATGTAGCTGGTGGTCCCAGTAGTCAGGGGGCGAATCGTTTTTTTGCCCGTAATATGGACGCACTTCCTTGCGTACGAAGATGTAGATAGTGGGTCCCAGCAGTCAGAGGGGAACATTTTTTTGCAAAATATGGTGCCCCGTCCGGTGGGTCCCTGTTGTGAGGTGGGGGAATAATTATTTTGCGCATAATAAGGAGGCACTTCCTTGCGGCTGCCGTGGACCAAGCTGTAAGCCTCCCCATGTATAGTACTCTCCCGATGGAACTCATTCCTTGACCACGTTGACCATGCCGCATCGAGAGCACCAGGGCAGTTGATGACGGCGAGGCCTAGGAAGGGGACGACGCGGAGCCGGGGAATACGCGGCAGTGGAAGCCCACGCGGATAGGAGTACAAGGGGTCACTGGTTCGGCTGCAGTATGAGGCTGCCGTCGCTGCAGAATAATAGGGGGTGTGGGTGAGTACAGGGATGGCCTGGCCAGCGGTGGGAGTAGTAGGGCGTGGTGAGGCCTCCGCGGCATCACAGCCGGCCACGGAAGGCAATAGCACGCGGCACGACCGGTGCTGCTTTGGGCAGCTAGAGCAAGAACACCAGAGGTTGAAGAAGCACTACGACCGGTGGATGGACATCGCACGGTCACTGCAGCTAGAATCGTTTATATTGACTAAGTTGACAAAGCCCTTCGTACGCGTCAACTTAGTAGGCCCACAGGACAGCCTCCAAAACGGTGCGCCCCAGATGTCAGGGGGAGGAATCATTTTTGGGCGGCTGAAGCAAGAATATCCGAGGTTGAAGAAGAAGCACGACATCCGTTGGATGGACATCCAACGGCCACAGCTGCTAGAACCGTGTGTTGTTGACAAAGCCTTGCATACGCGTCAACTTAGTTTTTTTAGGGATGCGTCAACTTAGAAGGCCCACAAGTGTGTGGCAGAGAACATATAGCCCATTTGCGATTTGTAAGAATGTACATCCCATCTTTTAATTCTAATGGAATTTACTACAGCCCATTTACAGTTTGTTAAAAGTACAACCCATTTTCTAGCTAGGACAACGATTAATAATTTCAACCAACCGCTCAAAACAGAATTCAAATAAATTCCCACATTTTGATGGGATCCAAAATATTTTTATCCGAAATTTCTAGTCAGATTAAATATAATTTCAAAATAAAGTTGCATTACATTAAAATCCAACGAAATATTCCGCATGCAACAAGTAATGAAATTAAAATTTTCAAATTCCAAAAATAATAAATTTGTAAACTAATTACGCGTTTGGTGCATTTTTTATTGTTACTGCCCAGTTATTATAATTACATCCCATTTATTATTTCTTAAAGTCCATTTTCTTGTTAAGCCTAATGCATACCTCCTAGGAAAGTTTGCAGCCCAGCGGGGCGGAGAATAACAAGTTGACCCGGATATTGTGTCCAACTGTCGGCCCAGTTGCATTACTGATATTGAAAAAAAGGCCTGTGTAGTACGGTACAACCTAACATGGCTACTCAGCCCACATTCAGCGACGCCGAAAAGGCTTCTGTACAACGTTTTGAAGTCACTGAGCTCAACTAATAACTTAAGAAAAAAGTTAGATTACAGTGGAACCTAATTAAAAGCTGTCACGAGCAAAGAAATAATTCAACGGGTCCCACTTGTGCGTGTGTGCGTGTTTGTGTGTGTGTGTGTGTGTGTGTGTGTGAGAGAGAGAGAGAGAGAGAGAGAGACAGAGAGAGAGAGAGAGACCCGTCGGTCGATGCTCGTAAATACATCTTTCAGCCATATGCATTGCTGATGCTCAGTAAAAACTTATATAGTTGACACAATCATATAGAACATCATAGCACACTGAACTAGCATACAAAAATTTCACGCAGGCGGCACAATCAGGATAGAAGCAGTGGATCGCTACGTGTAGGGTTATGTTGAAAACAACAAACTCGTACATAACGGTTCATCGTCCTTATCAATGACGGAGAAATATCTTGAGTGTTGTGCAAAGAAAACAGACAGACAACACAATAAGTTCTGCTAGCACATTAAGTTGACGTACAACCCTTTCTAAAAAAAGTTCAGGTACAAAATTAGAACAGGTCGCAGTGAAATGTACTGGCACATCAGTGCTTCACACCCATAGCTCGGATTTAACTAGTATCTGACAAGATTCAGTTGTTAACTCAAACTAGAGCACATCCAGGCAGCCAGGCCTGCCTCTTCTCCCAAAGAAGCAGTGGTCTCCGCCGCACAATGGAGTAGGCCCTGTGACATCCATTGTCGGTGTCAAAACCGGCGGATCTCGGGTAGGGGGTCCCGAACTGTGCGTCTAGGCGGATGGTAACAGGAGACGAGGGACACAATGTTTTACCTGTGTTCGTGCCCTCTCGATGGAGGTAATACCCTACGTCATGCTTGATTAATATTGATGATATGGGTAGTACAAGAGTAGATCTACCACGAGATCAATGAGGCTAAACCCTAGAAGTTAGCCTATGGTATGATTGTTGAGATGTAATGTTGTGTCCTACGGACTAAAGCCCTCCGATTTATATAGACACCGGAGAGGCTAGGGTTACACTGTAGTCGGTTACAATGGTAGGAGATCTACATATCCAGACGCCAAGCTTGCCTTCCACGCCAAGTAAAGTACCTTCCGACACGAGCCGAGTCTTCAATCTTCTATCTTCGTAGTCCGGGAGTCTCGGATATTGATAGTCCGGCTGTCCGGACACCCCTAGTCCAGACTCCTCAAGAGCCCCCGAACCAGTCTTCAATGGCGATAAGTCCGGCGTGCATAATGTTCGGCATTGCAAGGCGGGTTCCTCCTTGAATAATCCGGAGAAGCTAATGAACACCGTGATAGTGTCCGCTCGCAAAATAATTTCCACATTCCAGCGAGAGAATAAAATACACACTTGGTTCAATCTGGCGACATATTACGCAGCGTGATATCACACCGCAGCCAAGCCCTCGCTTGAATCGTTTTATTATTCCGCCAAAGACGCTTTGGCGGCGGTTTCCTTGGCACGCCCCGTCAAGCGTAGATCGTGTTCCCTTTATTCCGGATCCTCATCAATACGCGTGGGTAACCCAACCGCTCCGCCGCCACGCCTCCTCTATCGAAGGGGAATCTCAAGCGGTCACGAGACGGCCCTTGGTATTATTTCCCTTTATAAGAGGACCAAGGCCTGTCCTTGTTTTTCAACCTCGCATCGAATCTTCCTCTGCCCCGGTTCCAACACCAAGAGCTTCAGACTCGAGCGCTTGGATCCACAAAGAATGTCCGCCCGACCTCCGGGGTCGGTGGGTGCCCTCCTCCGTCACGGAGGTGGACATATTGAAGTTGCGTGAGGCCAAGCACCGCCTATGAAGTTTCAAGACAGGTTGCCTGCCCACAGGCAGGCCGTGCCAGCCTCGAGCCCGGCGAATACGCTGTTTCGATCTCACCTCCGTCGGGGACTGGGCTTCCGACGGATCCTTTCGTGAGGGGGCTCTGTTCTTCTACGGGCTGGACTTCCACGACTTGGCTCGAGTCCATCCTCCATATCTCCGCATTTATCATTGTCTGCGAAGCCTTCCTCCGCGTCATCCCCACTTCGCCTGTGGCTGAACACATTTAAGGTGGAGCCAAGATGATCGGGGCGTCAGCGGAGTGTGGCGGGCGACCATAAGCAAGAAGGTCGATGCCCGTGGCTCAAGGTTCCTTCCAAGAGGAACAGGATTGTGGCAGCGAGTGGTTCTACATCACCGCTCCAAGGGGCAGCCGATGTAGCCGCCGCCCTCCTTCCGCCGGGACCTCCACAAGAATCGATGTCGTGGGTCAACCAAGGGCTCAACTGGGGTCGCCCGAGGACGTGCCCGAACTGCAGGCCGGATTCGAGACCTCCAAACAAGGGAGATTGGCCTGGTCAAGGTGACGCAAGTCATGCTAGTCGAGCACCTCCTACCTCGCAAACGCCGCCCTCTCCGGCTATGGGAGTTCAATCCGGAGGGACCTCGATTCTCCAGCATTTTATGGGTGCGACACCCATGGAGATGTACAAGCTGTTCTTCGACCGCAGTAGCATGTCCGGATTCGCCGAGGACGCAGGCTTAAGCCGCGATCGCCGGATACTCGTGTAAGTAGCTCAAAGCTCGGACGTTCTATCTGTAGATGCCTTTCAAAAGATCATCTCCTGACCCTTTTTATTCTCTACAGGAATGGGTGGCGCGATCAAGGCTGATAAGGTGTCCGCCCCCCTCCCGAGACCGTGACCGGAGCCCGTGGCTGGTCGAGAATGTTGAGGTTGCGCCCACGAGAGGGGGCGACGGGAGATAAAGGAGCTAATACTTCGTCCAAAGGGGCGATCAAGAGGAGGGAACCAAGGATCCTCCCTTCGAAGGAGAAGAGGACCGCCTCAAGATCCGGAGGTCCCAGCCCCTAAGCGTGGAAGAAATCCCTACTGGGGTCCGCGTCCGGAGAGAATCCGGACGCGCAATCGTCGCCCAAGGACCAGCCCTCCAACGAGCCGTGAGTATGAAAGAGAAAGTTTTAATGAGGAAGTACCTTCGTTTATGCTTCTTTAGGTGACCGAAATATTCATATCGCAGTTCGGATCTGCAGCCGTCTCAGATGAGTTCGTCCTCGGGGGATCTTCTTCCGGAGATGATGGAGAGCGATACGCCTCCGTCTGCCGCGCCACCAGATGAAGTAGGCGAGCCCGAAGTGTCGTCACGAAGGGCGTCCCTGAGTCCGGAGGGGCCAAAGAGTTCAACACCCACCAGAGTCCGGCCAGGAGAACTGAAGAGTTTGCTTGAGAGGGCGTCCATTGCAGAAGATCACCGTGCGTTAATGTGTATGGTGATGGGAAGGATTTCGTCCGCTGAAAGCGGATTGCGTGAGGACGCCATGAGCTTGCCGGCGGGATTTGAGGTATGCGAAAATGGCGTACCCCTTTGTTTTTTAACAGTTGTGCATATGAAAATGCGCCAGATAGATAGTAGTTTCGAGACTCGGTAGGTTGTCGGCGACAGCGCATCGAGGATCGAAAATCTAAATGTCTCAGGTAATGAATACCGCCGTTCTGGCACAGGTGGCGGACAGTCCGAGGCCAGCCGAATCGATCGGTTTGCGAATCGAGTCGGCAATCGACATGGCGATGCTTGACATCGCACTTGTCAATCAGCGACTTGACGAGTCGCAAGGTAAATAAATTCTCCGTAGCCGTTTTATTGAGTGGGTTAAAGCCCTCCTCTGATAAGTTGTATGATGTTTATGCAGACAGTGCTGCTGCTGCGGAGAGACTTCGGGTCGAGCTTGCACAAGCTAAGGAGCAAGCCCGAAGGAGTGATGCGGCTGCCGCGAGGGCGGCCGAGGAGTTGAAGGCCGAAAAGGCTGCGCACTGCCTAAGCAGGGCGGAGGTGGCCGAATTGGCCAAGAATTTAAAGGATGCTACCGACCGTAGCAAGGCTCTTGAAAAGGAGCGCCTATCGGAGCGGGAAGACCTGAAGAAGGCCACCGCCGAAGCCAAGGATGCCCGTTCTGCAATGCGGGTTATGAAGGAGGAGCTGCGCCAAGCCGGAGAAATCACGGCTGGCAAGCCATTTCTTATGCGTCGCCGGTTCATGGATGCCAAGTACGCTAAATTTGAGCGGCAGTGGAGTTCGGAGGATCCTTATATGGACTTGGCTGCGAGTGCGGCTGACGCCGTTAAGCACTTCCGGAGCCAGGGGGATCACGAGGTGGAAGAGTTATATTGGACTCAATTCCACAGTCCGGATCGCCCTCTTCCTTTGTCGGACAGGTTGGCCGAATGGGCCGAATCAATAGACCGTCCGGCTGGCTATGATCGACATCGTGGCCCATGTGTGGCGAGAGAAGTCCAAGGCGACGAGCTATTTCGGCCTTCTGCAGCAATTCCTTGGGGCGGTGCCGCATATCAAGGAGATGAAGCGGTCGGCTTGCATCGAGGGCACGCGGATGGCTCTGGCATGTGTAAAGGCGCAGTGTCCGGAGATGGATGCCACCGCTGTTGCTGCCAGGTTCGGATGGGAACCAGCTTCTCGCCGAGCATTATTTCGGGAAGTTATGCGCGGCGCCAGATAATAGAGTCGCAGTGCTCAAAGAATGTAACGCTCAATTGAACGCATTAACTTGTATATCAATGATTATAGTATGAATGCTTTTTATACTTGTGCTTCCAAGTGGTAAAACTTCTCCGCGGCCGCTTATGATACTTGTGTACAACCCGAAGATGCGATCTTGACTTCAGCCCTTGCACAAGGTGCCGGGTGTTCGCAAAATAGCGCTTTTCACACTTTAATCCGACGCCTCGGTCTGTTATAAGGAGGTGGTAGCGAGCGAACGAGGCAATCCGGACTATAATGCTTTATCTCTTTCACTTAGCCAATGGAGCTCGAGGGTGGGGCTACGATATAGCCCCTAATGGCACCGCACATCTCCGGATTCGGGTGCGTATGTGCTCGACCGAAGCGCCCTTCGTCAAAGCGGGAATTCTAAACATTCCGTAGTCGATCAAGTGGTCGACCAGACTCTCGCTATATCATGACAATCGCCGCTTTCTCTACTAAGGTGCTCGCCACCAAACCGGGCACAATCGCAGAGTTCTCCGGTGCCGCGTTAGCCGGGTGATACGGAACGTAAGGCGGCAAAACACGAGAGCCGGGCAAACCCAACATTTGACCAAAGACATGATTCGAGCTGATGCATATAATGCCCAACTTGAGACGCCTAACACTCCCTAAGGTGTTCGGACTTTATGATAACGGGCAGAATTATGCCCTAAGCCCTTGTGTCCGTGTGCGGGCATTGTCTTCGACGCAGCCAATGCCAAAGCGTCCAGTTCCGCCTCGGCTATAGGAAGAAGCCGAGGCGATTTAGCAACAAGAGACAAGAATAAAAAGGTCTACGAGGGTCTTAATCAAAAGAATCCTTGCGACGGGTCCCTACTTGCACGCTCGCTACCGTGTCCCCAAGCAGCCGTTATCACGGGCGGTACGCACGCTTGTTCATCTATAGAAAAGAGGAACATTTTAGTTTTAGAAACAGTTCGATGCGAAAATAATGTAAAATAATAAGTGCAAATAATTAAAGCTAGGTTTATATGAAACCGCTGTGAGTTGTCGCGCAGCCCTTATGAAAGGGTATGCGGCTAGGAGCCCTAGCTTTCTTGAGTCCAGATTCGTCTATCTCAATCCGGGGTCTTTAAGTGACCTCGCACGTAAATGGTGCCATGTGGACCGGCATCTTAAGTGTAAGAGACGCGTAATGCGGTATGGCGTTGAAGCGACAAAGCCTTCGTCCCAATAGCGCTTGATGTTCACTCTTAAATGGGGCGATATGGAAAATTACCTTTTCCCGTCGAAAATTGTTCGGTGATCCGAACACGACTTCGAGTAATATCGAGCCTGTGCACTTGGCGTAAGGGCCTGGCGTAACTCCTTTGAAGGAAGTGCGGCTGTGTCGAATTTTGGTGGGGTCTATCCTCATCCGACGGATTGTGTTTGAATATAGCAGGTTTAACTCATCGCCTCCGCCCATTAGGACGTTTGTGAATTGTAGTCCGCCTATTATCGGATTCAATATCGTGGAGTCCGCCCCACGGTTCAACACTTTTGGAATAATCCCGTGGTCGAAAGTGATTGGTTTTGATATCCAATCTCTATGGCTTATGGGCGGACCGTCTAAGCTCTTTTAGAAAGTGCCGCACTATTTTTCCGTGTCCTCACATGAAGTGAGTTTACTTTTTGACCCCTTGTGGGAAAGTCTTTTGTTTTCCGGTGCCCTGCTGGCGGGGTTTATCTTCTTCGCTGACGCTGCCGAGCCCTTTGCGTTCGGCGTTTAGTCGGCCGGACTGTTTGAAAACCCAACAATCCCTGTGGGTGTAATTTGCAGGCCTTCCGGGGGTACTGTGGATTTGACAAATCCGACCCAGAATTTTGTGTAGGTTAGACAGTTCATCGCTGTCGTCCTTGATGGGTTGAGCTTTATTATTTGGCCGTGAGCTTTTAAATCCGGCGGTGACTGCCGTGCTCTTTGGGCTTTTCTCTTTATTCCGGCGCTGTTCTTTTCGGCGCCGTGATTTTCCGTTTCCATCTCTTATCTCGGATGTACTTGGGTCGCTGGTGCTGCTTCTTGCCAACCAGCTGTCCTCTCTATAGCGGGTCATGAGGCTTGTTAATGCGGTCATTGTCCTCGGTTTCTCTTGGCGAGGTGTCTCAAGCGAGCCATTCGTCTCGGACATTGTGCTTAAAAGCTGCTAAGGCTTCGCGTCCGGACAATCGACTATTTGGTTCTTTTTGGTAAGGAACCTGTTCTGAATTTCCACGCCGACTCTCGGGCTGTTGAGTTATGTGACTTAAGTCATCTCAGATCCGGAGGCCGGACATAAGTCCCTTGAAAATTTGCTCTAAACGCTTCCTCGAGCTCTTCCCAACTTCCAACAAGAGTTTTACGGGAGGCTTTTGAGCCAATGACGGGCTGGCCCTTTGAGCTTGAGGGTAGATATTTTATGGCGTGGAGATCGCCTCCTCCGCCATATGTATATGCAGATATAGTCTTCTATCCGCACTCTGTGGTCTGTTGTTCCATCGTAGGCTTCTATGTTGATGGGTTTAAACCCTGCTGGAATTCATGTTCCAAAGACCTCGTCTGTGAAGCATAGTGGGTGTCGGCGCCCTGTTTGTATGCGTGCCGCTATCATCGACACTTGACGTGTTCCTTTGCTTATTGGGGCTTTCCTTTTGGGTCCGTAGATGGACTGGCTGGGGCCATCTCGACGGTGGGGCTTTATGGCCTCTTCGTCAATTGCGGGAGCAGCTTATGCTCCGGGTAGCTCTTCGATTGGTGGTTGTTGCCTTGTTTGTCTGCGGTTTTGAGCACTTTGCTCCATCTTATCCGGAGCGCGTCTTCCGCTGTGTTGAGCTTCCGCTTTTCCTTCTTCAGGCTTCTTGCTGTACCGATGAGCCTGTGTTTGCAAAGATCTTGTTCGACGGGCTCTTCGAGTTCGTCGTCATTGGGGCTTGTTTCGTCTTCGGAGGGAGGTACATAGTTGTGATCCTCAACCTTTTCTTCTGCCGCCCTTTTGTGAGGGCTTGCTTCTACATCCTCCTTTGCTGAGTCTTGCTGAAGGGGTTTGTCTTCGGCACTCTTCGGAGTGTTATTGTCTCCCGTGCCGGATTCTCCATTCTGGTTGTGGCGGGATTTAGAGCGGCGCCACTGACGCCGGCGTTTAGGTTGCTTCTTCAAAGAATCTTCCTCCGCTGCCTTTTCGCCATCCCCTTCCTTTGGGGTATCCACCATGTAGACGTCGTATGACGAGGTGGCCTTCCAGTGTCCCGTGGGCGCTGGGTCCTGATCGTCTCCGGCATTATCGTCCATAGCATCGATGTCCTCGGAGTCGTAGTCTAGCATGTCGGTTAGATCCTCGGCGCGGCTATAAAGTGGGTGGTGGGTGGGCTCAATTTCTTCGTCGTCCGAACTCCAACCGCCCCGCCATAGTCCGCCAGATTCTCCGATAGCGAGAGATGCTTGAGAATTCAGGATATCGCCAAAAGGCGAGTGTTGAAAGATGTCCGTGGCGGTGAATTCCATAACCGCGCCTAACTGCTTAATTGGCGGGGTGCGGAGGCTCGAGTCCGCGAGGAGTCCGCGCCGGGATCACGAAGTTTCGCGAGGACAAAGTCGGTATTCGGCTCCATCGCCGTAGGTGTTGAAGCCCCCGGGGCGGCGTCTATCCACCGGCCCTCGTCATGGGCAATTGGCTCCGACTAGCAGCCGGAGCGGATTCGAAAAGACCACCAAAGCACCGCTTTCGGCGGTAGAGCTAGATCATGCCCATCGCCGCAAAGACGGCGCGCTTGGTCAGGCTCGAGTCCGTCAAGATCGAGTCTCCGCGGTCATGGGCCGTGAAGTTTAGGCTTCGAATCGACTGACGGCGAGGCGAACTTCGATCTGCTCCAGATGGCCAAGAGAATTGGCCCGCAGATGGCCGCCGAATCTGAAGATCTGTCCGGGAGAAAAGTCTCACCGACAGCGTTGAAGGTTGAAGATGCCATCGAGCCTATCGATGACGATACGCAGGAACTCTCAATGAAAGCACCAATGTCGGTGTCAAACCGGCGGATCTCGGTAGGGGGTCCCGAACTGTGCGTCTAGGCGGATGGTAACAGGAGACGAGGGACACAATGTTTTACCTGTGTTCAGGCCCTCTCGATGGAGGTAATACCCTACGCCCCGCTTGATTAATATTGATGATATGGGTAGTACAAGAGTAGATCTACCACGAGATCAATGAGGTTAAACCCTAGAAGCTAGCCTATGGTATGATTGTTGAGATGTAATGTTGTGTCCTACGGACTAAAGCCCTCCAGTTTATATAGACACCGGAGAGGCTAGGGTTACACAGAGTCGGTTACAATGGTAGGAGATCTACATATCCGTATCGCCAAGCTTGCCTTCCACGCCAAGTAAAGTACCTTCCGGACACGAGCCGGAGTCTTCAATCTTCTATCTTCGTAGTCTCGGAGTCCGGTGGATATTGATAGTCCGGTTGTCCGGACACCCCCTAGTCCAGGACTCCCTCATCCATCGTTCCGAGCAACACAGGGAAAGTCTGATGTTGACTCCTGTAATGGACGTCGTCGGAGGACCTTGGCACCAGCAGCGGCGGCAGGACTTTGATTGATGGATTGACCACTTCTTCGACATGCACAAACAATTGATACAGGTACATCCCTAACATGGTCCGCAACGGCCTTGGTGGCGACGAATAGTACAACCCCGGTTCCTGCACCGGTATCTCAACACCAATCACCTTCGGTATGGTGGACGGCTTCTTCATCCATGGCATAACCGTCAGGGCCCAGCTGTCTCGAGGAACAAACAAACTTACGAGCTCACCTCCAAGGTCATTGATAAGCTCATTCATGGACTCGTTGTTCCAAGCACGTTGAGGCATGCCGTGGAAGGTAAGCTTTGTTAAAAACTCAAGCTCAGAGAGCACCGAGCCCCATCCTGGGTGCCACTGATCAAACCTCACCAACGCGCCATCACAGAACAAACGCCGGGAAGATTTGAACACACGACTGTAGTTGAAAGTTGTCCGGAACCTGACGAAGAAATCAGCCGGTGGCGGACAGACTTCGACGAGCAAGTCACTTATTTGGATGCCATGCGCAATGCCAAGAGCTTTGACAAGGTCGTCCGGCGAGACGAGAGGCTGGTCCCATCGATGGTTACCATCAGCACTTTGCCGGCAAACTGGTCGTCAAGCGCCACCATGCCACTGTGAAGCGACAGCACGCAGCGACCAAAGGCAGGACGGACCTCAAGATTTCTGGCTCAGAGATCCATGTTGACCGATGACATGATAGTGCGCTTGAGTACAGGGAGTATAGGAGGGGGATTTGGGGGGACTGGAGTAGGAATCGAGATTCCAGAGGTGGGGGAGGGGCGGGAGATTGGGGATGAAAAGGTAGCATGAATTTCTAACACGCGCCAATATGCTCCCGGCGCGCAAGTGCACGAAAACACCGGTGGCGCCCACATGTCGGCCTAAGAGTCCTTATTCTTTCTTTTTTGGAGAGCCCGGCCTTTTTTGAGGATCTTTTGAGAGCCCGGCCTGAGAGTCATAATTGATCTATTTGGCATTGCATTACTACTCGGCCCATATTCAATGACACCTCACTGTCCCGAACAAGTGTACATCATCAAAAAGACACTGAGCTCAAATTATATAACTTGAAAAAAGGAGATATACTCTGAACACTGGAGAATGGTGATTGTAGGATCGAAAGTATGTCTAGAGGGGGGGTGATTAGACTACTTGACAATATAAAAATTCAGCCTTTTGATAAAGACAAGTTTTTGGCAAGTTCACAATGATGATCAAGTCAAGTATCACCCTACACATGCAATTCTAGAGTATAGGCAGCGGAAAGTAAATTGCACATGTAGTAAAGAGAGGTGGAGAAGATCAAATGCAATTTGGAGACACGGAGATTTTTCTCGTGGTTCCGATAGGTGGTGCTATCGTCAATCCACGTTGATGGAGACTTCAACCCACGGAGGGTAACGGCTGCGAGAGTCCACGGAGGGCTCCACCCACGAAGGGTCCACGAAGAAGCAACCTTGTCTATGCCATCATGGCATACGCCCACGGAGGACTAGCCTTACTCGGGTAGATCTTCACGAGTAGGCGATCTCCTTGCCCTTACAAACTTCTTGGTTCAACTCCACATCTTGACGGAGGCTCCCAAGCGACACCTAACCAATCTAGGAGGCACCACCCTCCAAAAGGTAATAGATGGTGTTGATGATGATGAACTCCTTGCTCTTATGCTTCAAATGATAATCTCCCCAACACTCAACACTCCTCACTGATTTGGCTGTGGTGGAAGAAAGGATTGAGTGGAAAGCAACTTGGGAAGGCTAGAGATCAAGTTTCATATAGTGGGAGTGGAATAACTTGATCTCAACACAAGGGTAGGTAGTTTTCTTCTCAGAAATGTAAGGTAGGAGTGGTAGTTCTTTCTGATGGCTCTCTCCATGAATGAAGAGGGGGTGGAGGGGTATTTATAGCCTCCACATAAAATCCAACCGTTACACACATTTGACCAATCTCGGTCAGACCGAAGTTGACAACTCGGTGAGACCGAAAGTTCAAATCTTGTGAACGTTGGGATTTTCGGTGGGACCGAAAATACAATCTCGGTGAGTCTGATTCTTCCAAAGACTAGGGTTTGCCAATCTCGGTGGGACCGACTTTATCATCTCGGTGACACCGATTTGATGACGTATGTTCTGAAGCTTGGCAACACTAGTTTCGGTGAGACCGAGTTCAGAATCGGAAAATCCGAAATTTCTAGGGTTTGGCTTTGTGGCTGAGGTGGTTCATCTCGGTGTGACTGAGTTTAGGAATTCGGTGGGACCGAGATTACTTATGAGTGTATGTTTGAAGTGAGAGTTGCTGATAGTTTAGGAGATGTATCACTAAGCACTTTGAGCAACCAGATCATTAACATAACCTCATCCCCTTTTAATAGTATTGGCTTTCCTATAGACTCAATGTGATCTTGGATCACTAAACCAAAAATGGAGTCTTGAGCTTTTGCCAATGCTTGCCTTAGCATTTTGAGGGGTCCACTTCTTCACCATTGCCATACCCATATCAATTGAACTTTCTCAAATGATTCTCAAGAAACTATTAGTTCAATGATATATATGTTGTTATTAATTACCAAAACCACCCGGGATTAGTTGCACTTTCAATCTCCCCTTTTGGTAATTGATGACAACATATAGATCAAAGCTTCGACAAAGGATATAATTAATGAATAATATCGTCGCTTTGAGAAGTATGTGATAAGCAAGAGCTCCCCCTAAATTTGTGCATTATTTAAGATTTGCGTTTGAATGCAAATGCACAATCGATTAGGATCATGGGTCACTCTTCCATGTCACATACATCTTGGTGGAGCGCACAAAATGATAAGAATGAATAGCATGCACCCAATCACCAAGACATGAGTAAATGGTCATACAAGATATGAATAGCATATGATAAGCATTAAGCACACATTAAGGCATAGTACGACCAAGCACTCATCAAAGTAGAGCAAACGTAGTATCAAACACACGGAATGTCTCAAAAACTCAAAAGTATCTCAAAAAGACCGCAAATGAACGAAAGAGCAAAAGGCAAAGACAAAGCACTCTCTCTCTCTCGAAGTCCTATGATCTATACAATTTCTCCCCCTTTGGCAACAAGTTACCAAAAAGTTCGAAAGGTATAGAGCTAAACGTCACTAGGGACTCTGCTGGCGGCTCTATGCAGGTTGAGGGAGTTGAGATGTCTGATCCGCAAAGGCTTCACTGATGTCCGTGGAGCCGGAGGAGTGGTCACCGGAGCCGAGCTGGAACCGATGGAGCTGTGGAGGTGCCGAGGCTGTAGTCCCGTGTCATCACATCGAATAGCAGCTGATCGGGTCTTGTAGGAACCGGATCAGCTGTTCATAATCATCTGGACTAGGTCATCCTGCATCTCACGCATGAGCTCTTCCTTCTCCCTCTTTGCTTCCTCTATATCTGCCTCAAGCTTGTTGACAGTGACTTGCACTTAATCAGCTTGACATCCAGAGCATGGATCTTGTCTTCAACAATCCTCTCAAGACTCTCCCGAGACTGCATAATGCTGGCAGCGTTGTTCAATCCTCTGGTAGCTTCAAGGAGCTGCTCTCCAACACTCTTGGGTTTAGCTGATGCTGCTGCCGCTTCCTTCTCGACTTTGGCTATCTTGGCAGCTTCACTCTTTGCTTGACCTTCAACTGACGTTGGATCCTCCTCATCCATCACAACTTCATTGTCCTCATGCTCAGGCTGCAGTGGCAAGTGTGGTCTATCCAACAAGTATGTGCCCGTGCCAAACTTGGCATTGATAAGCATCTGAATGTGCGGGGCAAATCCACATGACCTCTTCTGGTCTGCTGCAGTCCTCTTGATAGTCTCAACTATCGTGTCCATCACCTTGAAAGGTGCCTTCGATCAAGTATATGCAGCATGTTGATAGAATACCCTCCGATCATGCGATGATCTCTGACTTGGGCATCAAGGTATGCCTCGTAATTGTGTTTGTGGTAGGTAGACCTGCTCGAGATGATACATCGAGCCGAGCTTCCAGATTTCTACATCCTTAGCTGGTACCTCATTGTACATATTTTTCATAGATTCATGGTTCTTCTTGGGAATACCATAGACATCAACATCATCCTCTCTCTGACCTTTGGAGCATTCAGCAGGCTGCCCATTCTTCAACAGTTGAAGAGAATCTTTGGCCTTCACCATCCATGTGATCTTACCATCCGGATAGAAATGAGCAAAGGCATAGAATTGCATGATCATCTCATCATTCCAATCACAAGATCGACCAACAAAATCTGCAACACCACATGCAAGTGAAGCTCTCATGCACATGTGGAAAGAAGTCTCTGCTCTTCTTCATCAAATGTATGCCCAACAACATATCTAGTATCTGCAACAATGGGCTTCTTGTCCATTAGCACGGTCTCATAGAAGTCCCGCTGCTCTCGGTGTGGAATCTTGGATCAACAGCAGTTCTTCTCCTCACAAAGATATGGATCAGCTTGTCTCCATAGCCCGAGACCTCTATCCTTTCTTTCCTTCATGTTTTCAGCTCGAGGATGAGCATCATTGTGAATTGGCAATTTCGACGAAGTTTCAAGAATACAGTGCCTCATCATCCGACTCACCGGTGGCACATTATCTTTCTTCTTCTCTGAAGCTGGGATATTCTGACAGTTTTCTTGGGCTTGGCAAAGAGGCTTGGCTTGAGCTGCCTTTCTTTGGAGCAGATGGCTTGGGCTTTGAAGGTGCTCCTGCCTCGATGGCATCTCCCATGAACTTAGACTTCGAGGAGGAGGCTGGGGTGCTTCCTCATCATCATCATCATCTGCCGCTTCATCATGCACAATCCTCTTCCTCTTGGAAGTTTTCTTCACCTTGCTTGAAGTTTCCTCTTCCATACTTAGCTTCTTGGCAACAGTGGACTTCTTCACTTTATCGGTGCCTTTCTTGGTTTGTTTCCTTGATGCTCTTTGGCAACAACTTTCCTCTTTGGCTTGGAGGAGACTTCTTCCTCAAGAATGAAATCGAATCTTCTTCATCGAAATTCCTCTTCTTCTCGCCCTGGTGGCTGCAGGAGGCAAACCACTTGGTGTGCTCCTCTCACCATCATCTGAAAAGCTGCTGGCCTCGGGACTAGTGCCTCGCTCGAATATCAGCAATTGGTGACTCAGACCTGTTCGGCTGTCACCGCATCCGACATGGCCGACAACCTGTGAATAGATAAGGTGTAGGCGAGTAGAAGAGTTATCACAAACTGCAGAAGATTTTGCAAAAAAATGAGTTCAAATTTCAGTTTTAGGTTTTCACAGAATGCATTTCGGTCAGACCGAGTCTAAAATTCGGTGAATCCGAAGTGTTCTAACAGAAGCATTCACACCACTTTCGGTTGGACCGATGTGGGTTTCGGTCCTGCCGAAAACACTAGGGTTTCACTAAATCCTCATTTCGGTCGCACCGATTTGCACAACTCGGTTGGACCGAAAGGTGCAGTGCAATGGCCAGAGGCCAAATCGGTCATACCGAGAATGTAAAATCGGTCTCACCGAGATGTGTTCGGCGGAAACCTAACCCTAAAACTTTTACTCGAATTTCGTTCAAAGGAACTAATCTGGTGTTAAGGAAGATCTCAAACGTGGCAAGATGCTAGGCAAACCAATCGTGCATTGAATCGGAGATGGGAGCATGAGTGGGATCGAAACTCACCCTATCTTGGTGGAGTTCCTCTACGGCGGCAACGGCGCGGAGAGAATGTCCGTTGACGGCGACGGAGACCTGCGGCGAGGATGCACATGTGACGACGGAGATGATCCGGAGACCACGGCGATGGCAGCAAGGGGTGTGGGGGCGAGGCGTTTTGAAGTAGGAATCAACGCTACCCTCCCTCGAGTATATATACCCTTTGTTGTCGGTGGGACCGAGTTGTAAAACTTCGGTGGCACCGAGATGGATAACTCGCAGACGATTACTCACTTGATCACGCCGAAAAGTACAACTCGGTTTCACCGAGGTGAAAACCTAGATCAATCAAATGCTTTCGGTCGACCGAGTTTGAGTGGGTTGGTCGACCAAATCACTTAGAAGGTTTTGGAAGTTAGCCTTTGACGGATCGGTGGCTCGAAAGTGCTCCTCACTCGGTGGGTCCGAAAATGACTTGTTCAAAGTTTGTGATATAAGCATGAATAGAATTTGAGACAAGAAAGCATAGATAGCTAGGGAGGAACTTAGGCATTCTTGTCCATCCATTTGGTCGAAAAAATCCAAAAGACCAAAGCAACAAATGGATGTCCTCGAATGGATAAAATTATGCATCCAACATGCTCACACAATAAGATAGCAAATGAAATATGTGTCAAACATGCACAAACAAAACACTAGCTACTATCACACAATTTGTCGATGACTAGGTCATCTTTATATGAGTATATTGACTTAGGAGTCAAATGAGAACATTTGATCATAGGTCATACTCATCGCTTTAAGCACAAGTGGGGTTACCACTTTTACATAAAGCATTAATGTGTTCACATCATTTGAAGATGCTTTAGCTCAATTCTTTAGAGCAAAGCTCCCCTTGATGTGAGAACCCTTTTAAAGGGTCAAACTAACCTTGGGTTGTCGTAGAAGACTTCATGTAGATGTTGAAGATGTGGATGCTCAATGTTGATGAAGATCATCAAGAGTTGGGAGCAATCCTTTGGATTCGGCACTTTCAATACCTACATGGGTTAGTCCCACAAGGAACAAACAAGGATATCCATGGACATAGATTGAAGTACACAATAGATGATGTCCATGAAAGCAATGATTACCTTGTCCCTTGACTTACCAACAAGAGGGTTTGTGACTCCATGAACTAGTGCAAGATGTGGAAGTTGATTGCACAAGTTTTGCCAAAATGAATGTGAGTGAAGTATGTTGGCGGAGTCACCCTCAAGAACTCTCTAGTTCTTCTTCTTCGGGATCCACATCATCTTGATGGGAATCCTTGGGGTTGTAGTTGAGCTCGACGAAGTAGAACTTGACGTATCCTTGGGAACCCACTTGACCATGGCTTTAGGTGCTTCAATAAATGCATCAATCTCCTCTTGAAGCTTGTCCTTGCCTTTTAGCTTGTGGGTGGTGGAAGGTCATCTTGAGCTTGTTCCACATTGGAAGAAGTAGGATCATACTTCTCCTTTTGAGAAACAAACTTTGGAGTGGGATATTGACCTTCTTCCCATTCAACACCCTCGGCGTTGAACTTTCGCTCAAAACCAATTCCTTGATTCTTCCGGTGCCTTCCTTGCTTGCGAACAATTTCCTCAAAGTTCTTGCTTCTGGCAAGGCTCTTGTAGACACCTTTCTCTATAATCCCTTTCAATAAACTATTTTCTTGCTCAAGTGTAACTTGGCTTGAAACATTGTTAGTGGAATCAAGAGAACTACTAGAGGTAACAATATTGGATTTAGCATGGTTATTGTTACTACTAGATGAAGAATTTTTCTTATGCTTGTCATGCTTAGTTTTAATAGGTGGCAAGAAATTAGACAAGAGAAGTCGTTTGGCAAGATATGAAGAACTCTTCTTTGAAGATCGTCATTGATTGCTTTTAGAAACTCATGTTCTTGCTCTAGATTGAGCTTCTCGAAGCGTAGCTTCTCATGAGATCTTAGGAGCTCTCTATGATCTTCTTGAGTTGTTTCATGAGCTAACTTAAGAGTGTTTAGTTCTTTAGTTAGACTCTCAATCTCCTTCATAGCATTGTCATTCGACTCTTCTCGACTATAAAGACTACTAGCATGTTCATCATTACTAGGCTCACTAGATTTGTCATGTAAAAGCTCATCTTCACCAAGCAAGTCATCCTCATCACTATCAAAGTCAATGAATTCAGGTGTGATACCTTGGGGCCTTTAGCCATGAAGCATCTTCCAATTCCCTCATTTGGTGAATCAAATAGGTCATAGGAGTTGGAGTTGGAGGACACGAGAGCAAGACCGCAACACCTTCATCTTGATCTGTAGTCGGAGTTGGAGTGATAGCTTCTTTCGGAGTGATTGTCGAGTCGGAGCCGGAGACCCATTCACCTACATGAGCTTGATGTTTTCTTCTTGTGTAGCTCCTTGATGACTTGTCTTTCCTCTCCGAATCCTTGCTTCTCCGAGAGGATCTTCGTTCATAACGATCATCTCTACTCCTTCTCTCTTTCCGAGGTGACTCTTCTCTTGAGCTTCTTCTTCTTGGAGATTCTTCTCTTCTCTTGTGGGGATCCGAACACTCATTTGAGTAGTGTCCGGTTCTTCCACAATTGTAGCAGTTTCGATCACGACTTGAAGATCTCTTTTCATCATATGATCTAGACTTTGAGCTTCTTTCCTTGCTTCTACTCTTGTAGAATTTGTTGAAGTTCTTCACCATTAGGCTTATCTCTTCATTGGAAACTAGCTTGTCACTTGAGGTTGTGGGAGCATCACTTGTAGCTTTGTAAGCACCACTTGACTTGTTGTGAAGCTCTTCCTTATCTTTAAGTGTCATCTCATGAGCAACAATTCTTCCAATGACTTGGTAGGCTTGAGATTCTTGTAGTTTGGCATCATTTGGATCAAAGTGCACACGGTGTCATACTTTCCATCCAAAGCTCGAGAATCTTCTTGATGATGAATCGGTCGGTCATTTCTTCGCTTCCTAAGCCGGCAATCTCATTTGTGATGAGAGCAAGCCTAGAGTACATTTCAGCGACTCCTTCACCTTCCTTCATCTTGAACTTGTCAAGTTGACCTTGAAGAACATCTAGCTTTGATTCCTTCACGGACTCGGTACCTTCATGCATTTCACCAAAGTATCCCAAATCTCTTTTGCATTCTCAAGACGGCTGATTTTGTTGAACTCCTCGGGACACAAAGCATTGAAGAGAATGTCACAAGCTTGAGCATTGTTTTGCAACATCCGCAATTCATCATTTGTAGCTTCACGATCCGAACTTTTCCTTCCTCGAAGAATTCACCTTGCAAACCAACACAAATAATGCCCCATGCGGCGGGTTATGTCCAAGAATATGCATTTTCATTTTATGCTTCCAACTAGCAAAGTTTGAACCATCAAAGTAAGGACCTCTCTGAAAATTACCCTCACTAGACGCCATACTCTCCTAGGTTGTGAAACCAAGCTTATGGAGTCCAATGCAATGGAAACCAATACAATGGAGACCAAAGCTCTGATACCACTTGTAGGATCGAAAGTATGTCTAGAGGGGGGGTGATTAGACTACTTGACAATATAAAAATTCAGCCTTTTGATAAAGACAAGTTTTTGGCAAGTTCACAATGATGATCAAGTCAAGTATCACCCTACACATGCAATTCTAGAGTATAGGCAGCGGAAAGTAAATTGCACATGTAGTAAAGAGAGGTGGAGAAGATCAAACGCAATTTGGAGACACGGAGATTTTTCTCGTGGTTCCGATAGGTGGTGCTATCGTCAATCCACATTGATGGAGACTTCAACCCACGGAGGGTAACGGCTGCGAGAGTCCACGGAGGGCTCCACCCACGAAGGGTCCACGAAGAAGCAACCTTGTCTATGCCATCATGGCATACGCCCACGGAGGACTAGCCTTACTCGGGGTAGATCTTCACGAAGTAGGCAATCTCCTTGCCCTTACAAACTTCTTGGTTCAACTCCACATCTTGACGGAGGCTCCCAAGCGACACCTAACCAATCTAGGAGGCACCACCCTCCAAAAGGTAATAGATGGTGTTGATGATGATGAACTCCTTGCTCTTGTGCTTCAAATGATAATCTCCCCAACACTCAACTCTCCTCACCGATTTGGCTGTGGTGGAAGAAAGGATTGAGTGGAAAGCAACTTGGGAAGGCTAGAGATCAAGTTTCATATGGTGGGAGTGGAACAACTTGATCTCAACACAAGGGTAGGTAGTTTTCTTCTCGAAATGTAAGGTAGGAGTGGTAGTTCTTTCGATGGCTCTCTCCACGAATGAAGAGGGGTGGAGGGTATTTATAGCCTCCACACAAAATCCAACTGTTACACACATTTGACCAATCTCGGTCGGACCGAAGTTGACAACTCGGTGAGACCGAAAGTTCAAATCTTGTGAACGTTGGGATTTTAGTGGGACCGAAAATACAATCTCGGTGAGTCCGATTCTTCCAAAGACTAGGGTTTGCCAATCTCGATGGGACCGACTTTATCATCTCGGTGACACCGATTTGATGACGAAGGTTCTGAAGCTTGGCAACACTAGTTTCGTGAGACCGAGTTCGAAATCGGAAAATCCGAAATTTCTAGGGTTTGGCTTTGTGGTGAGGTGGTTCATCTCGGTGTGGTGAGTTTAGGAATTCGTGGGACCGAGATTACTTATGAGTGTATGTTTGAAGTGAGAGTTGCTGATAGTTTAGGAGATGTATCACTAAGCACTTTGAGCAACCAGTTCATTAACATAACCTCATCCCCTTTTAATAGTATTGGCTTTCCTATAGACTCAATGTGATCTTGGATCACTAAACCAAAAATGGAGTCTTGAGCTTTTGCCAATGCTTGCCTTAGCATTTTGAGGGGTCCACTTCTTCAGTCATTGCCATACCCATATCACTGAACTTTCTGAAATGATTCTCAAGAAACTATTAGTTCAATGGTATATATGTTGTTATTAATTACCAAAACCACCCGGGGATTAGTTGCACTTTCAGTGATGCCCTCATTTGGCCCACCAGTAGTTCGAGACAATAAACAGTTCGAAACAACAATATATACAACATTCAAACACTGAATAGTGACTACTACTGACATAAACAGCAAGACATGATAGTTCATAAGAAGTCTTGCTACACCACCAAAACGCACCCATCTGCAGCACTCAGACTCTTGTGATCCAGAAAAGAATGACATTCTAAACAGAGGCAACTACTGCATAGTAAGAGTGACATAGATGAGGATGACCAAATGACAAGGACTATGCATAACAAAAGAGAGAACTACCCATCCAGAACAAGCAACAAAGACAACAAGTTATTCGAAGAGGGATGATCCAACACCATCATAATTTGCAGCCCCGCTTCAGCGACCAGTGATCCGGAGACACCAGTACTCCACCCTTTCAATGCAACAGCCCAGTTACCTATCAACCTGAAGGCTTGAACCACATCACTGCCTGTCGTAATTGAGACATCCAAGGATCAAAGTTAATCCGGATGCCTTTGTCATTCTCACCTTCTTTTGGCTGCAGGCTGTATCATTGACAATCAGTGGAGTTTGCTCCCGAACTCCTAGGGCTCGCCGTGTAGACACAGTTTTCCATAGCAAGCAGAGCCTCTATGCCATCAAGGTCCTTGCCAATGGTGATCTCCTGGTTAATCGGATAACTGAGTCCGAGAAACAAAGATAGTGAACCAAGGTTGTTTACCCGCCTCCAACTCAAAAATCCTGAAGGCCCCAATAAGCTGGTATCCTGCTCATAGACGTAACAGCCATTGTCCGGATACTCACGTATTTCATGGTGCTTGTATACAGTGTGGTTTTTGCAATATAACTTTTCCGCCTCATGTGTCCGAATGATCATCAGCCTTTTGCTGTCGCCTGATCGAGCGAGGAACCAGTTGTCCTTCCCTGTTTTTGGCAAAGGTGGTGTGATTACAAAGGGCAGTAATTGTAGGGACACTGCATCATATCAAAAAGGACATGCATTGTTAATGTAAGATCAGCATTGTTCAGAGTATGAGTATGATAATGCAAGAAACAACATTGATATGTCCCTGTTGGAACTGGGAGGAAAATACAGGGAAATGTATACTGGGCTTGAAAATATAGAAGTTCCATGCATGGTTATACTCATGTTATCTCGCAATTGATTCTTCACAAGAAACTACCATGTCATGCATGTTATGTAATCATGTTCTGTCCTCACAAACAAATTCTTCAAGGTAACTAACAGACCATGCATTGTTATATACTCATGTTCTGTGGGCAAATTTTTTGTGAGGATATTATTCTAGTCATTGATTGCTGAAGGGCGAATATAGGTATGTACACATGGTAAGCATTACAGGATTTCACTACTTCCAAATATAGAGTTCTCCATATGCACATTTACTTCCCTAATGTATGGTTTGATGAAACCAACAGTGTGGTGCATGTTTCTACATCATGAAAATGAGGAAACTAACATGGCCATTGATACACACTCATATTTAGTAGTAGTATATATATTACTGTAAAATAAGGAGAATATCCATATATTCCTAACCGTTTGATTATTCAGGGGGTACAAATTGGCTGTAATGACATGGTCACAATCGCATGAATTAACTCATTCCAAATATAGCGGATTTATGGTGTCTCTAATACATTGCCATAGTTCTACTTAAATTCTGCTCAAACAGGGATATGTCAATCATCACAAAAAGTTCAAACAGTGTCATGGCGTCTGTCGGTGTCAAAACCGGCGGATCTCGGGTAGGGGGTCCTGAACTGTGCGTCTAGGCGGATGGTAACAGGAGACAAGGGACATGATGTTTTTACCCAGGTTCGGGCCCTCTCGATGGAGGTAAAACCCTACTCCTGCTTGATTGATATTGATGATATGGGTGGTACAAGAGTGGATCTACCATGAGATCAAGGAGGCTAAACCCAAGAAGCTAGCCTATGGTATGATTGTTGTAATGGTTGTCTTGTCCTACGGACAAAAACCCTCCGGCTTATATAGACAACAGAGAGGGCTAGGGTTACACAGAGTCGGTTACAATGGTAGGAGATCTACATATCCGTATCGCCAAGCTTGCCTTCCACGCCAACGAAAGTCCCATCCGGACACGGGACGAAGTCTTCAATCTTGTATCTTCATAGTCTTGGAGTCCGGCTGATGATGATAGTCCGGCTGTCCAGACACCCCCTAGTCCAGGATTCCCTCAGTAGCCCCTGAACCAAGCTTCAATGACGATGAGTCCGGCGCGCATATTGTTCGGCATTGCAAGGCGGGTTCCTCCTCCGAATAATTCATAGAAGATTGTGAACACCAGGATAGTGTCCGGCTCTGCAAAATAAATTCCACATTCCACCGTAGAGAGAATAATATGTACACAAGTTCAATCTGCTGACGTATTTCATGGCATGACGTCATCCCACTACCAAGCCTTTACGTTTTTATTATACCACCTCAGCGCGTTTTAGCGAAGCGGTTTCCTTGGCACATCTTGTCGAAGCAAAGATCGTGTTCTCCTTATTCCGGGATTCCCATCAATACGGACATGGGTAACCCAACCGTGCTCGCCGCCACGCCCCTCTATCGGGCCGAGTCCCGAGCAGTCACGAGGCGGCTCTTAGTATTCTCCCTATTTATAATGGGACCAAGGCTCATTTCTTTTCTTCAATCCTCCACCGAATCTTCTCCTTGCCCCAAGTTCCAACACCCAGAGCCCCAGATTCGAGCGCTTCGGACCTCCAACAATGTCCGGCTCCAACCTACAGGGCCGGTGGATTCCCTCCTCCGTCACGGAGGAGGACGTGCTAAAGCTGTGAGAGGCCAAGTACCTGACTTACGAGATTTCGCACAGGTTGCCCGCCGAAGGGCAAGTCATCCCCACCCCCGAGCCCGGCGAGTATGTCGTTTTTGTATCCCACCTCCGTCGGGGTTTAGGCTTCCCGATGGATCCTTTTGTCAGAGGGCTCATGTTTTACTAGGGGTTGGAATTCCACAACTTGGCTCCGGAGTCCATCCTCCGTATTTCTGCATTTATTGTCGTCTGTGAAGCCTTCCTCCGCGTCACCCCTCACTTCGGCCTGTGGCTTAAGACCTTCGACGTGAAGCCGAAGATGATCGAGGGGCGTCAGCGAGTCTTGGCGGGCGATGCGTGAGCGAAGGGCCGACGCTCCATGGCCGAAGGGCTCTTTCCAGGAGGAGCTCGGCTTGTGGCAGCAGGAGTGGTTCTACATAACCGCTCACAGGGGCAGCAGGCAGAAGCCGCCGCCCATCTTCCGCTTGGGCCCTCCACAGCGGCTGATGTCATGGGTCAGCCCAGGGCTCAACTGGGGGCCGCCAAAGGACGTGCCCCTATTGCAGGGCCGGATTCGGGACCTCCAAGCGAGGGAGATCGATCTGGTCGTGGTGATGCAGGTCATGCTGATTAGGTGTCTCCTGCCCTGCAAACGCCGCCCTCTCCGGCTGTGGGAGTTTAATCCGGAGGGACCACGGATTCTCCAACACTTCATGGGTATGACACCCGTGGAGATGTACAAATTATTCTTCGGATCACAAGAGGCGTGTTCGGAATTGATCCAGGACGCCGGCCTAAGCTGCAATCGCCCGGATACACAAGTAAGTAGCTCAGTGTCCGGACATACCGTTTGTTTGCCTTTCTATGACTTGCCTTTGACCACTTTCCTTCCAAACAGGAGTGGATAGCGCAAGCAAAACTGATACGGTGTCCGGCCCCCCTCCCAGAGACCGCGCCGGATCCCGTGCTGGTCAGGATGCTGGAGGTTGTGCCTTCGGAGGAAGGCAAAGGGGAGAACAGAGGAACTACCGCCTCAACTAAGGAGGCTTTTGAGGAAGGGGGGATCGAGAATCCCTCCTTCCAGGGGGAGAAGAGGACCGCCTCCGAAAACCCAGAGGCCAAAGCCCCGAAGCGGGGGAAGAGATCTTCACCAGAGGGTCCTGCGTCCGGAGAGGCTCCGGCCGCACAGTCTCCCCTAAAGAATCAGCCCTCCAGCGAGCCGTAAGTAGAAAAAAGGGAGTTTTGTAATAAGGGACATCCCTATTTGTGCTTCTGAGGATAACTTTAAGTTTTTACCTTGTAGTTCGGATCTTCGTCCTTCTCAGATGAGCTCGTCTTCGGGGGAACTCCGTCCGGAGATGATGGAGAGCGAGACGCCTCCATCCGCCGCACCGTCGGATAGGGCGGACGAGCCTGAAGTGTCATCACGGAGGGTATCCCCGAGTCCGGCAGGGCCGAATAGTTCGGCACCAACTGGTGTGCGGCCGGGGGAGCTGAAGGATCTGCTTGAGAGGGCGTCCATCTCAGAAGGTCACCGTACACTAATGAGTATGGTGATTGAAATAATTTCATCCGCCAAGGCGAATTCGTGATGCTGCGTCGGAGTTTGTCAAGGGGTTTGAGGTATGTAAAAATGACATACTCTTTGACAGTTTTACACATAAAGTGCGCCCTTTATAGATAGTAGCCCCTGAGACTCGGTAGGGTGTCGAGAACGACACCGTGCCGAGGATCAAAATCACAGGTATTGATTTTCGCCTTTCCTATGCGGGTGGCGGATAGTTCGATGGCTAAGCGTGGTGATGGAGTTGCCGAACTAAAGCGGCAACTTCGATGTTGCGGATCACGGACATCGCTATTGGTCAATAAACGACTTGACGAGTCGCAAGGTAGGTTTTTTCTCCGTGGTCACCTAGTAAGGGAGCCGAAGCCCGCTCCTTACAATATGTGTGCTAAATGCAGATGGTACCGCTGCTGTGGAGAGCCTTCGGGCAGAACTTGCTCAAGCCAAGGAGCAAGCCAGAAGGAGTGATGCGGCTGCCTCGAGGGCGGCCGAAGAGCTAGAAGCTGAAAGGGCTGCACACTGCCGAAGCAGGGAGGAGATGGCCGAAATGGCCGTGAAGTTAAAAGATGCTACCGACCGCAATGAGGTACTTGAAAAGGAGAGCCTAGCGGAGCGAGAAGACCTGGGGAAGGCCACCGCTGAAGCCAAGGATGCCCGTTCTGCAATGCGGGCTATAAAGGAGGAGCTGCGCCAGGCCGGAGACATTGTGGCTGGCAAGCCCTTTCTGCTGCGCCGGAGGTTTACAGATCCAAAGTATGCTCAGCTTGGCCAGCTGTGTGGTCCGGAGGATCCTTATATGGACTTAGCGGCGAGTGCGGCGGATGCCGTTGTGCACTTCCGAACTCAGAAGGATCACAAGACGGAAGAGCTGTTTGGTCTCAATTCCATAGTCCGGAGCGTTTACTTCCGCTGACCGATCGGTTGGCCGAGTGGGCTGAGCTGAATAGATTGTCGGACTTGCCATGACGGATATCGTGACTCATGTCTGGCCGGATAGGCCCAGGCCGAAGAGTTATTTTGTCTTATTGCAGCAATTTCTTGGGGTGGTGCCGCATATCAAGGCGATGAAGCGGTCGGCCTGCATAGAGGGTGCACGGATGGCCCTCGCCCGTGTGAAGACACATTGGACAGAGATGGATGCCACCGCTGTTGCGACCCAGGGTTCGGACGATATCCGGTTACCCGCTGAGCACTATTTTGGTGAAGTTCTGCGTGGTGCTCATGTAATAGAGTCGCAGTGCTCAAAAAATGTCGTGTTCAAATGAACTTTATGATTTGTAAAACGATGTTTGTAATATAAGCGCTTTTTGTACTTGTGCGTTCAAGTATTGAAATATCTCCTGTGCGGCCGTTTATGTATACGTGTGTATAACCTGAAAGATGGCAGTCGTCGGCTTCAGCCCCCACGCACAAGGTGCGGGGGTGTTTGCAAAAATAGCGCATTTTCACACTTAATCCGACGTCTCGGTCCTGTGAAGGAGGTGGTAGCGTAGCAAACTAGGAAACCGGACTATAATGCTTTATCACTTTCACTTAGCCACAGGAGTTCGAGGGTGGGGCTACGACATAGCCCCTGGGGGCACCGTGCTCTCCGAATTCGGGGCGCGTATGTGCCTGACCGGGAAGCGGTCCTTTGTCAAAGCGGTGGAATTCTAAACATTCCGATAGTCGATCGAGTGGTTGACCAGTCTCTCGCTATATCATGACGATCGGTTTTGGCTTTCTCTCTTGAGGTGCTCGCCCGGCGAACCGGGCACAATCGCGATAGTTCTCCGGTGCCGCGTTAGCCGATGATACGGAACGTAAGGCAGCAAAACACATGAGCCGGGCAAACCCAACATTTGACCAAAGACATGACTCGGAGCTAATGTATATAAGGCCTAACTCGAGACGCCGAACACTCCCTAAGGTGTTCGGTCTTTATAATAACGGGCAGAACAATGCCCTAAGCCCCTAGTGTCCAGGTACAGGCAAAAATTTCTGGCGCGGTCGATGCCAAAACGCCAGCCTCCTCGTTGGTTATGGTGAAAAAACCGTGGGATGTGATCAACAAAAGACAGTAAGAAAGGTTTACGCAGGGACTTAATCTGAAAAGAATCCTTGCAACGGGTCCCTGTTGCACGTCTGCGCCTGTGTCTCCATTGTGCCGTATCCTGGACGGGTGTACACGTTGTTCGTCTGTAAAAAGAGAGGAACTTAGCTTGAAAGGAAATCGTGCAAAAAATGTATTAAAAATTGAAATATGAATGAATGAATAAAGCTGAGCTTATATTAGCTCATACGCACAGCCCCTTGTAAAGGGGTGTGCGGCTAGGCATCCCCTAGCTTATTTTATGTCGGACTCGTCCAGCCGTGTCCGGGGTCTTGACCGACCTTTTAGTGAGATGATGCCGCGTGGACCGGGCATTTTAGGTGTAAGAGACGCGTAGTGTGGTATTGCATTAAAGCGGATAAAAGCTTCACGTCCCAATAGTGCTTGATGGCTACTTTTGAATGGGGCGACATGGAAGATTAGCTTTTCGCGTCGGAAGTTGTCGGGTGACCCGAACACAACTTCTAGTAGTAAGGAGCCCGTGCACTTGGCGTAAGGGCCTGGCGTCACTCCTTTGAAGGTAGTGCGGGTATGTTGAATTTTAGTGCGGTCTATCCCCAACTTGCGGATTGTGTCCGGATATAGCAGGTTTAAATCGCTGCCGCCGTCCATCAGGACTTGTGTAAATTGTAGTCCGTTGATTATAGGATCCAATATCAGAGCAGTCCATCCTGCGTTCCGAATACTTCTGGAATAGTCCAGGTGGTCGAAAGTGATTGGTTTTGACATCCAATCTCGAGGTTCCGCTGGGGTGGACCGTGCGACACCTACTTTGGCGGGTGCCGCCTTGTTTTTACGTATTATCACATGAAGTGAGTTTACTGTTTTGACTTCTTGTGGGAAAGTCTTTTGTTTTCCGGCGCTCTGCTGGTGGGGTTCGTCATCATCCTCGCTTGGTGCGTCGAGCCCCTTGTGTTCGGCGTTGAGTCGGCCGGACTGTTTGAAAACCCAACAATCTCGGTGGGTGTGGTTGGCAGGCCTTCCGGAAGTATTGTGGATTTGACATATCCGATCCAAAATTTTGTTTAAGTTGGATAGCTCGTCACTGTTGTCCTTAAGAGGCAGTGTTTTGTTGTTCGGCCGCGAGCTTTTGAATCCAGCGTTGACCGCCGTGTTCTTTGGGCTTTTTTCTTTATTTCGGCGCTGATCCTTTCTGCGTCGTGATTTTCCGTTTCCATCTCTGATCTCGGATGTACTCGGGTCGCTGGTGCTGCATCTTGCTAGCCAGCTGTCTTCCCCCGCGCAAAACCAGGTCATGAGGCTTGTTAGCGCAGCCATTGTTCTCGGCTTCTCTTTGCCGAGGTGTCTGGCGAGCCATTCGTCTCGGACATTATGTTTAAAAGCTGCTAAGGCTTCGGCGTCCGGATAGTCGACTATTTGGTTCTTTTTGGTAAGGAACCTGTTCCAGAATTTGCGCGCTGACTCTCCAGGCTGTTGCGTTATGTGACTTAAATTGTCTGCATCCGGAGGGCAGACATAAGTCCCTTGAAAATTTGCTCTAAACGCGTCCTCAAGCTCTAACCAACTTCCAATAGTATTTACTGGGAGGCTTTTGAGCCAATGCCGGGCTGGCCCTTTGAGCTTGAGGGGTAGATATTTTATGGCGTGGAGATCATCTCCTCTGACCATGTGTATGTGGAGGATGTAATCCTCAATCCAGACTCCAGGGTCTGTTGTTCCGTCGTATGCCTCTATGCTTACGGGTTTGAACCCCACTGGAAATTCATGATCCAGCACCTCATTGGTGAAACATAGTGGGTGTGCGACGCCCCTGTACTTGGGTGTGCCGTTGTCTTCGAACACTCGACGTGTTGTGTTGCTTCCTGGGGCCCTCTTTTTTGGCCCATAAATGGACCTGACCGGGCCGTCTATTTTCCGAGGATCATGAGTCGGCTTATGTGCGGCGCCGCTTATCGCTTTTGGCCTGTCATCTGGTCGTCTATCCGGCCGGGCGGCCTCTTTGCTTTTTGACTGTTGGGGCTCTATGGCCTCCTCGTCGAATTCTGGTAGCAGCTTGCGCTTCGGGTAGCTCTTTGTCTGGTGGCCGTTGCCATATATGTCCGCGAACTTGAGTACTTTGCTCCACCTCATTCTGAGTATGTCTTCTGCTGTTTTGAGCTTCCGTTTTTCCTTCTTCAGACTTCTTGCAGTGGTGATGAGTCTTTTGTGAAGGTTCTTATTCTCCGGTGGTGTGTCCGGCGTGAGGTCGTCTGGACTGTTGTTTCCGCCGGGCATGGATTGATTATCCGATTCATCCTGTTCGGACGGTTGCTTGGTTGCATGTTAAGTAAATCCTTTGCTTTGCCTGCTCTATTCTGGGTCATTGGGAGTGTTGTTTTTGTCGGCGGGACTTAGGGCGGCGTCTGCGTCGCCGTTTGGTTGTTTGTCGGCGGGATTATCCTTTGCCGCGTCCCGTTGTTCCTCGTTATCGCTTCCTTTTGGGGTGTCCACCATATATACATCATGGGTTCGGGTGGCCTTCCGGTGCTCGGTAAGCGCTGGTTCTTGATCGTCTCCGGCATCGTCGTCCATACCGTCGATGTCTTCGGAGTCGTAGTCTAGCATGTCGGTTAGATCATCGACAGTGGCTATAAAGTGGGTGGTGGGTGGGCATTGAATTTCTTCGTCATCCGCATCCCAACCATCCTGACCGCAATCCGGCCAGGGCTCTCCCGATAACGAGAGATGCTTTAGCGAATTCAGGATGTCGCCAAAGGGTGAGTGCTGAAAGATGTCCGTGGCGGTGAACTCCATGATCGGCGCCCAATCGGATTCGATTGGCAGGGGCACAGGAGGTTTGGAGTCCGGCAAGGAGTCCGGCGCCTCGGAGTTACGAGCTTTATAAGGGACAAGGTCGGTATTCGGCTCCATCGCCGTGGAAATTGCAGCTCCCGAGGAGGTGTCCAGCCACCTGTCCTTGATCTACGCGGTCCGCTCCGAGCTATGGGTCAGAGCGGACTCGTGTGCGGCTTCCAGGGCACTATCCGGCGGCAGAGCTAAATCATGCCCATCGTGACAGCGCGGCATGCTCGGCTGTGGCTCGAATCCATCGAAGATCAAGTCTCCGCGGATGTCGGCCGTGAAGTTTAGGCTTCCAAACCTGACCTGATGGCCAGGGCGTAGCTTCGATCTGCTCCGGATGGCCAGCTTAATTGTCCTGCGATGCAAAGCCGCCGAACACGAAGATCTGTCCGGGAGAAAATTCTCACCACGGACTGCGTCGTTGTTAATTGAAGAAGCCATCAAGCCTATCGGTGGCGACACGAGGAACTCTCAATGAAAGCACCAATGTCGGTGTCAAAACCGGCGGATCTCGGTAGGGGTCCCGAACTATCGTCTAGGCGGATGGTAACAGGAGACAAGGGACACGATGTTTTACCTGTGTTCGGCCCTCTCGATGGAGGTAAAACCCTACTCACGCTTGATTGATATTGATGATATGGGTAGTACAAGAGTGGATCTACCACGAGATCAAGGAGGCTAAACCCTAGAAGCTAGCCTATGGTATGATTGTTGTAATGGTTGTCTTGTCCTACGGACTAAAACCCTCCGGTTTATATAGACACCGGAGAGGGCTATGGTTACACAGAGTCGGTTACAATGGTAGGAGATCTACATATCCGTATCGCCAAGCTTGCCTTCCACGCCAAGGAAAGTCCCATCCGGACACGGGACGAAGTCTTCAATCTTGTATCTTCATAGTCTTGGAGTCCGGCTGACGATGATAGTCCGGCTGTCCGGACACCCCCTAGTCCAGGACTCCCTCAGCGTCATCATTAACATGAGATGGAAACAACTTACATGCACCGTCTGAGCAATACGTGGTGCCATCTGCTTTGTCGATCGCGTAGATGATGCCATTATGTTCAATAGCATCATAGAAGTGTGTATCACCTTTGACGATGATCCACTGCGAGCTGAGTTGTCTCCAGCAAAAAAAGGCACCAGCGTAAAGATAGGCGAGTCCGCGGTCGAACAAGGCAATTAGCTTGAAGTCTGCGTAATTCACATGTCGTGTGGGCACTTGGCAGATTACAATCTTCTGCAAAACAAGGTCCATCCAACTGACGTGGTAATCTAGATGACTTGGACCGCGATGTTAAAACTCTATATAATCCAACAGAGGAAGGATAATCTCATGGGAGGTATGGAAGTTCACGAGCACCAACTTTTTATTGTCTTCTCTGAAGGCAACCATCCAGTGGGAGTTCATGCCGACCCAGTACATAGCTGCCAAGAAGTTTCGGGCGATGGTGATCGGATTGAAGTCGAGGAAAATGATGTACGACGACCTACCTGCAAAGAAGTTTTGGCTAATGGAGATCGGATTGAAGTCGAGGGGCATCATGTACGCCTCCGTATCATGGTGAGCAAATCTCGTGAGACCAGATAGCAGCAAGCAGGGTGTCTTGAAAAGCTTAGGCCTCACTTCGACGATGGCCGTGTGCATGTCCCTCGAGCATGCAGCCAGCCGCAGGGCGCTCAACATATCCATACACGAACAAAAGAGGTCGAGAATGTCACTGGGGAGATTGTTCCAATCGCGGCTCATATGGATGTTGTGCAGTTCGTGTTCGGCCATGGTGGCATTTGGAAGGTGGGCTTTTTGGGGGGATTGATTTACGGGGGAGAAGGCTGTCGGTGCTGGAGCGGCTAGCAAGGGAATAGTGGTACTGGGGGAGGCAAGCGAGGCGACGGCACACGGGGGCATAGTGAGATGGAGACGGAGATGTAGATGGAGATGGAGTGGTGCTATGGGAGGGGAGAGGGAGATGAGGCGAGGCATGCTAATGTGTTGTACAGCGGCGGTGACAGACTGCATAGTGCACAGGGTGAGCCTGACTTTGGTAACCTGAACACGCCACCTGGACTAGTGTCATGCGCATGGTGTTTTCACTTCACTATGAGGATCGGATGAATAGTATTTTGACCATCAAGTGTACCATAGTTGTACTACTACTACTACTACTACTACTACTACTACTACTACTACTACTAGGAACATGGGTACTCTAGTGTTGTATAGCAGAAATAGGTCTCCCGTGCTAGCATGCTTGTTCACTTCATCCTCCAGGTATCATCCATATTGCGAGCAGAACCAAATTCTCTTGCATGCAGAAGCGCGAAGATGGGCCTTTTCTTTTTTGAGGATAACCATGTATTCCTTAACTAGAGAATGTCGTGTCTCCCACGCACGCGCCAACATCCATCTGAACCAGCTACGACACATTTTTTTTATCTACTTGCATAGGTCCCACCTATCAAGAAGGATGGGCATGTACACGAACAGGTACGACTCCTCAGTCTACCCGCATAGCCTTTTCATTTAGTCTACCTAGTCGTCTAATCAACTGCCTGCATGCCACTTCTCCCATTTACTTCTCCATCGGGAACCGATTTACCTCGGCTTCTTCAACTCCCCTTTGTCTTCATTTGCATCGAAACCCCAGTGCATTCACATTGTTTTAACCTCATCACATACTCCTGGAGTAATTCCAAAGCCCATTTAAATAATCATCTACTTCAGTTAGACTAGCATCTAATCCTAATTCTCCAAACCATAGCCCTTCGTTCCAGCGGTTCCAAATGGCGAAAGAGATCAAGATGCAGGTTTTTAGCATCCAACATGTCCTCGTCGAAGGCTCGTTGAGCATAGTTTCCACCACCACCGTCCACCCCATGGGTTGTTCGGAAGTGGATCAACAATGTATCCAACTCCCTCGAAAAGGTAGAGACGAGGGTCATCGATCTCGACGCAGAGAACACGGAGCGTGCCACTGGGAAGATCCAACGTGTCGCCGTCCTTAAACTATGCCTCGAAGATGATGTTTTGGTGTACCACATCATACACGCGGCATCCATACCAGGTGAGCTTCACAATTTCTTGTCTCGGGAGGACATATACTTCTGTGGGGCAGCCATCGAAGGGGACAAACATAAGCTGGCGCCGTACAACCTTGATTTGAAAAGCACCGCTGACCTACAAACCAAAATCAAAATTCCTATAGAATATTGTGATAAACAGACACCATCCCTATTCGACGTAGCAAATTTTGTGCTCGGTACAAATCTTCAGAAGGGTGACGAGACGCTGGCATTAAGGTCGTCTGGATGGGATAATTATCCCTTGACGTACGAGCGAATAAAATATGCTGCCCTCGATGCCCATGTGAGTTTCGAGATAGCTGTAAGGTCCAAAGATCTTGTTGCGAAGCCGTCTCCCATGGAAAATGAGAACAACAACAACAACAACAACAACAACAACAACAACAAAAACAACAACAACAACAACAACAACAACAACAACAACAACAACAACAACAACAACAACAACAACAACAACAACAACAACAACAACAACAACAACAACAACAACAAAAAACAACAACAACAACAACAACAACAACAACAACAACAACAACAACAACAACAACAACAACAACAACAACAACAACAACAACAACAACAACAACAACAACAACAACAACAACAACAACAACAACAACAACAACAACAACAACAACAACAACAACAACAACAACAACAACAACAACAACAACAACAACAAGAAGAAGAAAAGGCTGCACCAGTAACAGGGCATTATGGATGGATGAACTATTTCTTCTCGTGTAAACAAAATTATTCCCTCTCTGTGTATATTGATATAGATGGACTATTTCGATGGTGTGCATGTCTTTGGAACAAGTAGTAGCGTGAGTCCGCTTGACTATAAGGAACTATTTATCCGCCTAGCTTTCTCTACTACTCCTTCCAGTGATCGGTATGCAATGCATGTGTCTGTAGACATGATAGCTTGTCCATGGAAGTTCAACTACGGCGACCATCACGTTTCATCCACTGCCACCCGCGATTCCCACGGTGCTGCTCCAACCCAAAGCACCACGTCCCCTGACGTGCACCTCACCACTCTCGGCCGCACCGCCCCTCTGCCTTTGTGTGCATGACATGTGGGCCACCTTAATTGCGGCGATTATCAAGTTTCTACCATAGCCACACATGATTCCCACGACGCCGCTCAAACCCATGACACCACACGTCCCCCGACCTGTGGCTCACCCCTCTCGGCCCCACTGCCCCTCTGCCTTCGGGAGCATTACATGTGGACCGGCCACCTATCGGGTCCAGAATTTATTGACTCAAAGGCAGGTGTAGTAAGGCGCTGAAGCTCAGCCCCGAGGGCCCTGAGAGGGAAATGTAACTCCCTACGCCAGGCCTTGTGGTGCTACCGCAGCACGAACTCATGCCAAACTCGAGATTTGTTTCTTTATTATACACTAGTCAATGTGTACATGCAATGCACGTTAATCTAGAAGTATATTAAGTGCATGCGGATATTAAGTACGATATTATTTGCATGCTATTATATGATTAGCACTATATTTGGCATGAAATTACCTGCACGCTAAACGTGTTGAGCGCTCGACATTGAATCAGTCAAGGTCGTTGGATTGACATGACTTGATGGCCGAGATTAATTGGATCTGCCACTTTGGGTGTTTTATATTGGTATAGATGCACGCAATGATTTAATGGACATTGTAATCTCCATATTTGATGGGGAGCTCTAAATTTGAATATGAAACTTATAAAACGAAAAGATTCAAAACAAATAAACTGGGAGAGAGGGAGTATACCGTAGGATGGGTCCCATACAAAACAAGTCCCCTGGCTTGTCACTGCGAAGATGCGGTTAGAAAGGAGCACAACGTCTTCGTACTCGTACGGCAACAAATTGGCCACAGACAGCATGGTCCACCTTTGACCGCCATGTGCAAGGTTCATGCTATCTTCTTCAATCTCACCATGGTTCCATCGTACCAATTCATGCAGTGGCCCGTTGCATGGCTGATCCCAATGTTGGACAACCGTTCTATGGGAACGGTGTCACCGTTGTAAATGTTGTGCAAATTGATGTTGGTACCCTCCCACACATATGCAAGCCAATCTCCACTCACACCGAGCCTAACCTGTGAAACAGTGGGCAGGGGGAGAGTTAGGAAATGGACACGGAAGTAGTCTATAGAATGCATTTACTACGTGATCAAACTCATCTTACCTGCTCATCGAAGGAAATCCGAGTGCCCTCAACGTTGGCATCTCAAGGGGCGTCAACTTGCAAATATGGCCCCACCACGCTAGAGAGACCCCCAAGGAAACATCCTCGTGCGTTCCACGGAACATCAAGATGCATTTGTATGAGTAGTTTATCTTGTGAGAGAAAAGGATGAACGAGGGAAGGCCTCTAGAGATAGAGATAGAGACTACTACTACCAATGTGCTGGCCCGTGCGTTGCAATGGATCCAAAGTAGTAGAATAATACTTGTTCACGTGCTTGAAATATAAACACTCTAGTTTTGATATACATGTGTCAGCAGACATGACAGCTTGTCCATGGAAGTTGAACCACGATGACCATCACGTTTCTTGTTTCTACACTGCCACACCCACACGTGATTCCCACGATGCCGCTCCAACCCATACGATGTCCCCCGATGTGGACATGGATCCTCTGACATGGCTATCACTGCCTTACCCTACCTTTCCTTCATTGACAGGTGGGACCCATGCTTGGGGGACCCACATGTCAGTGACCGAATGGTAGGATTGTTCACGTTAGGGGATCCTCATCCCCCCGACGTGCTCATCATCCCTCTTGGCCCCACCGCTCCTCTGCCTTTGTGTGCATGACATGCAGACCAGCTAAACTACGACAACCATCAACTTTCTACCACAGCCACAACCGATTGGACGCGGTTTGCTTGCTCCTCTGCTGTGCTCCGATCTGTACTCTCGCACCATCGAATTTTCATCCAGCGGCTATGCACATTTCATCCCGGGCATCAATCCTCAGCTGGAGTACTTCTGTACTACAGGTAGTACCCGCCGGTGTGGCCATTTATGCCTTGTAACGCCCCGACGCCCAGCTATGGCACCCTCGCCATGGCCACGCCACCACTGGCCGGTTCATCTCGAATGAGTGAGTCGCAAACCATGCCACCACCATGAGAATGACATGTGGGCCAGCCACATTTAAGGTCCGCATGTCATTGACTCATAGGCCGGTCCACTAAGCCACTGAAGCTTGGTCCCGTGGGCCTCGAGAGGGAAATGTAACTCCTGTGGCAGGCCTTGTGGTGCTCCCACAGTACGAGGTCGTGCCAAACCCGGAATTTGTTTCTTACTACTACCAACTAGTAAGGTACACGTGCATTGCACACATGAGATTCTGGTGGTTTGTGGATTATGCTTAAGGATATGTTTGGTTTGCAGCCTAAGGTTGCCATGCCTAAGCTTAGGCGTGCCACAATATCTTAGGCATGTGTTTGGTTCATTGCCACACTTTTATAGCTACATGGTCCACATGTCATAGACTCAACTTCTTGCCAAATCTTGCCACACTTTGGCTGTTTGGTTCTAGGCCTAGGAGTGCCACTGTTTTGCCATACAATGTTGCCAAACTTTCCTAAGGTTAGTTCTTCAGAATGAGAGCCACAAGTTGGCAAGCCTAAGAGAATCTTGCCACACTTATTGTGTGTATGTGATGTGGGACCATAGTGTGGCTTGCCTAAGATGTGGCTTGAACCAAACACACACCTAAGTTGGTCAAATTTGCCTAACCTTAGGTGTGGCAAGCTTTGGCAAACTTAGTCTCAAACCAAACAGCCCCTGGTGGCCATTTTGTTAGCCACACTTTTTGTGGCAGACACACTTTGCCTAAGCTTAGTTGTGGCAAAGTTAGTCATGAACCAAACAGACCCTAAGTTCAACCATGGAGTCTTCTAGATTCTACATGTGGCAGAATCTGGTGGAAGATGATATCCAATGACCAGTAGTGCTCGGATTTGCCATCTTTGTACCGTAGGATTGGCTTCAACCAACGACCAACTTTCAAAGTTATTCACACACTATATAGGGGTATAGACGTTTGGTTTGCAGCCTAAGGTTGCCACACCTAAGCTTAGGCATGCCACAATATCTTAGGCATGTGTTTGGTTCATTGCTACACTTGCGGCCTGCCACACTTTCCTAGCTACATGGTCCACATGTCATAGACTCAACTTCTTGCCAATCTTGCCACACTCATGGTGGCCATTTTGTTAGCCACATTTTTTGTGTTAGACTCACTTTGCCTAAGCTTAGTTGTGGCAAAGTTAGTCATGAACCAAACAGACCCTAAGTTCAACCATGGAGTCTTCTAGATTCTACATGTGGCAGAATCTGGTGGAATTTAGATGATATCCAACGGCTAGTAGTGCTCGGATTTGCCATGTTTGTACCGTCGGATTGGCTTCATCCAACAACCAACTTTCAAAGTTATTCACACAATATATAGGGGGTATAGATATAGATGTGCTGGCCCGTGCGTTGCAATGGATCCAAAGTATATCTATCTAGTGGAGTGCACTCTAAACACATTACCTATTTATTTTTCTCTAACCTTTCGTAGCCATGCAACCAAGCCATATAAGCTTCATGGGTGCCCCCCACATCATATTATTCATACTATGTTGATAGAAAAAAAGATAAATCACCCAAAACAAGATCTTCCCGTTTTTTTTCCAACGATGTTGTGCCGTGAATGTACCTGGTTGTATAGTGGTAGTACTAGTTGTATAGTACAAACTTGGTACTAGTAGAAGTAGTACAGAATGCCCCTACTCTATCAACGAGCCCCATCTGACACCAAATTTCTTGGCTTCCATGCTACAGCTAGATCTTCCCCTCGTTTTTGTTTTCCAACCCAGCGGCGGGCGGGGTGTGGTTTGCCAATAGTTGGTTTGCTCAACGGCGATCCCACATGAAAGTGAAAATGCTAGGTAACACGACTTCCCTAAGCTATGTGTCGTGCCAGACAGGCTGTGGAGTACTCCCAATTCCCGGCCATGTGGGGGTGTGACGCGAACGCGGCAGGCCTTTTCCTTTTACTAGCAATGTGCCTGTGCGTTGCGACGGATCCAAAGTAGTAGAATAGTAGTACTTGTTCACAAACTTGAAAGAAATTACTCTTGTTTTGATATACTCCTAATATATTACTTTTCACTCAAAATATATTTCTTAGGCTGTTTTGATGAGGTGAGGGAAGGATGTGGTTGCTTTCAAGATAATAAGGGGTTCTGAAAATTGGAGCAGAGAAGTGGGCTATTGTTGCAAAAATGCCACAACTTACCTCATAGTCGTTAGATGCAGATCTGATGGTCAGAAACGACGGATGGCCGACACACCACCATCACCAACTGAGTCTTTTATAGGAGTAGGAGTAGAGAAACATGTATAAAGATAGATAGAAATAACGATTGGAAACGCTGGGGTGGGGCTATTTCCGACAGATAAGCATTGTATGTAGTAGCTAGGTTGGCGCATCGTCGGTTTGGTCACATGTGGTCCGACATGTTCTAGTGTTTCTAGTAAGATGCACGTGCGTTGCACGAAGTTGATGGAAAAGGTAAGCACAACTTATAAATTGACGGATGGAGTACTAGTTACAGTGATGCATATAATTAAGCAAAGGGATCGCACATGTCGGTATTGACTGGAACGAGATACAAATAATAATTAAGGCCACGATGATGTGATCGCACTGGTGGTTACAGGAGGCAAGAAGAAAGATGCATCCATCAACGTACGACCTCCTCCTCCTCAACTTAGTGCGCCGGGCCACCGGGCCGCGGCTTTTATGGTGAGGTCAAGGTGCTTCTCAGCAAAGGCATCCAAGGCTTCCAGCCGGTTGAGGAAGGCCAATGTCATAGCGTCCTCACTGGCCTTGTAGATACCTATGTACACGATTTGCTCGTACACGTGGATGTGTAGGTCGATGAATTCCTACAGGGCAAGGTGCCTCGCGGCGAGCGTGACCTCCAGGACATTCTTCGTGGCGTCGGCGGGCAGTCGCAGGGCCACCAGTGCTTGAAAGAGGTTCCTGCCATGGAGGCCGATTAGGGTGGTAGGCAATGAGGAGCCCTGGTGCGCGGGCTAGAGGAGTACGGTGATGTCGTCCGTGAACTTCTTGAGGACAGTGAACTTGTTGGTGGTGGCAACGATTATCTGGTCCAACTGAGAGTCGTACTTGGGGTCGACGGCGGCCATCCACCAGCCGTTCTCCAACACCGTCTGGAGACGATCCTCGGCGCATGCCGCAGGCTGGCGTCGTGGACCATCTGGCACATCCGTTGGCCGCTCGCGCGCATCGTCGCCATGGGTCTAGAGTGAGCACTTTTGCGCTTAGTGTAGGTGCTTAGGCAAATGCTTAGGTGCGTACGATGTGGTAGATGCATTGGAATGGAGGGGCGCCTTTATATGAGGGCAAACTGCGTTGCATTCACATCGTGCAGCCTCTTTTCCCGGTCCTCCTCCCATTACTTCCCACATGCATTAATTGAAGGAGGATGCATTGGGCGTTCAACATTTTAGGAACCGCTACTCCCTCCCTCATCTGCATTAAAGCCGTATTGAGAACTGCACCGCCCGGTGTCAAATCAAATAGTACTGCACCTCCCGCTGCACGCCCAGCTGAACACGCCTCCTCACCTCCATCAAACCCCTCCGTTAAACCCGCATGCAAACCGAGAAACCTACTCAGGCCACACGTCCGTTCATGAGCGGGCTGGAATTGAACGCAACACCGGCCGAGCTCCTCCCGTCTGCCCTCAGTTTAAACAAGGCTAGACGTTGGCCAAGCTCCTACCGTCTGCCTTCTATTTACACGAGACAGACAGCGGGCAAGAATCGCACCGCTCCACTGCTCCCCCATCTCCTCCTTCACCATTTTCTCCACTCTTCCGATGGCTTCCGAGGAGCCGTTCTTCGGCATACTACCCGGCTGGGTGTCCCCCCGAGCCCTCCAGATACGGGCGAGGCCGCTCGGTGCTTCACCAACCTCGCTTGGCCCGACGGAGCTAGTTGCCGCCCCAAGCAGGCGCGTGGTTCAGCAACTCACCACTCCAGTTCAACTCGATGAGGAGTGGCGAGTTGCTCCACGCTGACACGGTGGTGAGCACGCTGGTACAGGCGTCGTCGCTGCCGTGTCGTACCGTGCCACCAGTGTCTGCGGTGGCCGCGCCTCCCGTGTCGGTGGGTGCACCCACGTGCCTGCGGCCGCGCCTCCCGTGCCTGTGGCAGCGCCATGTAGGCAGAGACAGAAGCCGGGTGCGTGGAGAGTGATGAGTCGGTGGCCAGCTTCTCCGTTTCCGCCACCATCATCAAGGATAAGTAGAACACGGGAGGCCGCCGCCACTTGGGTCCCATGAAGGCCACCGCCGAGGCGATGACTGCGCATTCAGGTGGTTTCTTTGCTGCTTCGTCTCTTCCGAGGACCTTCGTCGACCCCACAAGTGTCTACCGGACATGAGGAAGACAAAGGGATCCGCGGGCGGCCATTTAGGTTATGTACTCCCTCTCTCCAGCTGACGGGAAATATTTGTTCTAAGAATGGATAAATTGTATGTATCTATAACTAAAATAAGTCTAGATACATCCATTTCTAGGACAAGTATTTCCGGATGGAGGGAGTATTAATTATACCAAGAGAGCCGGATTAGCACCGCCTAGTTCATGTAAATGTAATGGAATCCATCATGTTTATATGAAGATCCGGCTTTTTATACAAAATCCTTCATGCTTATATGAAATCAGTCTGTGTTTGCACGAATTTCATCTGGTTGGTTAGAGTTGTGAAAATGTATGCCGCTGGCATTTGATGTCGTCCTCCGCGGAAGGAAGCGGGAGGAAATTTGCCGGCTCCCGTTGGAGATGCTCTTATGCTGGAAATAATAGAGTGACATCCAATCCATTTGAGTTAATTGTGTGTATGATTGTCCTTCTATAAAAAGTTAATTGCATGTACAGTGTACATGTGACTTGCAGGGTGGCTACAGCTTTGTACAGAAAGTTAAAAAGAAACAAGTCCATCTTTAATCTTGTATTCTAAGTACTCTGTGGGTTTCACTGTCAGTACAATAGTGAAAGAAGTATATATTAAATAAGTAATATATAATATAAAAATCTAAAGTTAAAGATAGAATTCGAACTCATGTCATCGCGTTGCGAGCATCCGGCGCTAAGCAGTCTAGTACATTTTTGTTGTAGACCATGCTAGAGATATATCTCCATGTCTACTCTTATACTCCATTCGTTCCTAAATATTTGTCTTTTTCAGGTTTCAAATGGACTACCACATACGGATGTGTATGTAGACATATTTTAGAGTGTAGATTCATTCATTTTGCTCCATATGTAGTCACTTGTTGAAATCTCTAAAAAGACAAATATTTAGGAACAGAGGGTGTAGAAAACAGAGTTGGTGATGATGGTGTGCGTGTCATCCTGCAATAAAGGCCGTCAGATTTATATCTAATGGATAGGAAGGAAACTATGGCAATTTTGCAAAAATATACCTACACCCCTCTCCATGTTCACAAATAAGGCCTTCCCTCATTCATCCATTTCTCTCACAAGATAAACTACTCATACAAATGCATCTTGATGTTCCATGCAACGCACGGGCATCTAGCTAGTTTCTTTTAAAATAGTTACTGCGATAATTGGTTTTAAGTGATATATTTTATGTCTGCCCCAAATGATTTCAGATTCACTAGTAGTAACAAAGAAAAGGTTGCCTTGTTAATTAACAGAAAACATGGTGAAAACTATCACATGAGGCCAGTAAAAACGAGGCACACTGGGTTCAGTGTCATCGTCACTACAGTTGTGCGCGCGGAGAAGTCTACATCAAGGGGGATACTAAGCGAGGCACAGAGACACAATGTTTGAGAGAGAAACCAATTGACAGATTACGATCATATCGAGTTGTCACCCTTCTGCTGTCATTGTTGGGGTGGGGGGGAGGGGGAGGGAGAGAAAGACGTATCGAGAGTGTGCGCGGTAGGCATAGAGGCACAACTAGCGAGTGTGTGTGTATGTGTGTGTGTTTGAAAGAGGAGTAGATATATTAGTATCAAGATCGATGTGCCACCCTACTCCTTCGGTGTTGGGTAGTGTGTGTGTGTGTGTGTGTGTGTGTGTGTGTGTGTGTGTGTGTGTGTGTTTGAGAGAGAAGCCAGTCGATAGATTAGTATCAAGATCGAGGTGTCACCCTACTCCTTTGGTGTTGGGAAGTGTGTGTGTGGGTGTGTGGGTGTGTGTGGGGGGGAGTGACACTTACATATCTCTACTCTTATAAATAAACAGAGTTGGTGATGATGGTGTTCCTGCCATCCTACAATATAGGCCATTCGATTTATATCCGACGGATAGGAAGGAAACTATGGCAATTTTGCAAAAAGATACCCACACCCCTCTCCATATTTGCAAATAAGGCATTCTCTCGTTCATCCTTTTCTCCCACAAGATAAACTACTCATACAAATGCATCTTGATGTTCCGTCCAATGCATGGGCATCTTGCTAGTAGGGAGAAGGAGTTTGTGTGACACATATCTAGCTATATGAAGGGATAGGTAGATCGCATGTGTGCAAGGCATACTTAAAGCATCACGAAGATAAACAAACGGTGTGCATGCAAGTGCTGGAAAAATGAAGCAAGAAACAATGTGTATGCACGCGCGCGCGCGTGTGTGTGTATGAGAGAGAGAGAGAGAGAGAGAGATCTCAAAACAAAAGCTGCTCTGCTGGAATCCCATTGTATGTATTCATATGGTTCCGGAACTCGAGTTAACCTCAGGCATATGTGTGAGAGACATAATTATACTTTGAGACATTAGTGGTTGTGGGTGGACGGAATTAAAGGGGTTGGCGTGTTCGACAGAGAGAGCGTGTGTGTCTCTGTGTGAGAGACTTGTAGGACGGGGTAGAAAGACGAATTCTAACCTTGACGGAGGGAGAGAAATACATGAAGTGTGCATGTGTGATTCCGATGCCCACAAGGAAATGAGATGTGTATGCATGTGAGAGAAATTGCACAATTCATTCACGTATCACTATCTAGCGATCGTGGACGTGCATCGCTTGAGCATAAATCAATATCTACTTCGTATCGTGGCCAAAGGTATGCTACCTCTTGAGCACTGTGTTGGATTTCCCCAAAGAGGAGAGGATGATGCAGCAAAGTAGCGTAAGTATTTCCCTCAGTTTTTGAGAACCAAGGTATCAATCCAGTAGGAGGCCACACACAAGTCCCTCGTACCTACACAAAACGATAGCTCCTCGCAACCAACGCAATTAGGGGTTGTCAATCCCTTCACGGTCACTTACGAGAGTGAGATCTGATAGAGATGTTAAATAATATTTTTGGTATATAGATGCAAAGTGAAAAGTAAAAGGCAAAGTAAAAACAAAGCAAGTATTAAAGTAATGGAGATTGATACGATGAGAATAGACCCGGGGGCCATAGGTTTCACTAGTGGCTTCTTCAAGAGCATAGATATTCTACGGTGGGTGAACAAATTACTATTGAGCAATTGACAAAATTGAGCATAGTTATGAGTATATGTAGGTATGATCATGTATATAGGCATCATGTCCAAGACAAGTAGACCGAAACGATTCTGCATCTACTACTATTACTCCACTCATCGACCGCTATCCAGCATGCATCTAGAGTATTAAGTTAAAAACAAAGTAACACCTTAGGCAAGATGACATGATGTAGAGGGATAAATTCATGCAATATGATAAAAAAAAACCATCTTGTTATCCTCGATGGCAACAATACAATACATGCCTTGCTGCCCCTTCTGTCACTGGGAAAGGACACCGCAAGATTGAACCCAAAGCTAAGCACTTCTCCCATTGCAAGAACTACCAATCTAGTTGGCCAAACCAAATGGATAATTCGAAGAGACTTGCAAAGATAACCAATCATACATAAAATAATTCAGAGAAGATTCAAATATTACTCATAGATAAGCTGGATCATAAACCCACAATTCATTGGTCTCAACAAACACACCGCAAAAAGAAGATTACATCGAATAGATCTCCACGAGAGAGGGGGAGAACATTGTATTGAGATCCCAAAAGAGAGAAGAAGCCATCTAGCTACTAGCTATGGACCCGAAGGTCTGAAGTAAACTACTCACACTTCATCGGAGGGGCTATGGTATTGATGTAGAAGCCCTCCGTGGTTGATGCCCCCTCCGGCGGAGCTCTAGAACAGGCCCCAAGATGGGATCTCGTGGATACAGGAAGTTGCGGCAGTGGAATTAGGTTTTTGGCTCCCCTTCTGATCGTTTGGGGGTACGAAGGTATATATAGGAGGAAGGAGTACATTGGTGGAGCAACAGGGAGCCCACGAGGCAGGGGGCACGCCCTAGGGGGGCGCCCCCCAGCCTCATGACCGCCTCTGTTACTTCTTGGAGTAGGGTCCAAGTTTCCTGGATCACGTTCGGTGAGAAAATCATGTTTCCGAAGGTTTCATTCTGTTTGGACTCCGTTTGATATTCCGTTTCTTCGAAACACTGAAATAGGCAAAAAAACAACAATTGTGGGTTGGGCCTCCGGTTAATAGGTTAGTCCCAAAAATAATATAGAAGTGGAAAATAAAGCCCAATATAGTCCAAAACAGTAGATAAAGTAGCATGGAGCAATCAAAAATTATAGATACGTTGGAGACGTATCAGGCATCCCCAAGCTTAATTCCTGCTCGTCCTGGAGTAGGTAAATGATAAAAACAGAATTTTTGATGCGGAGTGATACTTTGGCATAATTTCAATGTAAATCTTCTTAATTGTGGTATGAATATTCAGATCCGAAAGATTCAAGACAAAAGTTCATATTGACATAAAAATAATAATACTTCAAGCATACTAATCAAAGCAATCATGTCTTCTCAAAATAGCATGGCAAAAGAAAGTCCATCCCTACAAAATCATATAGTTAGGCTATGCTTCATTTTCGTCACACAAAGATGTTCCCAACTTCTATACCCCGGTGACAAGCCAAGCAATTGTTTCATACTTAAATAATCTCAAATGTTTTCAACCTTCACACAATACATGAGCATGAGCCATGGATATAGCACTATGGGTGGAATAGAATATGATGATGGGGATTGTGTGGAGAAGACAAAAAAGGAGTCTCACATTGATGAGGATAATCAAAGGGCTATGGAGATGCCCATTAATTGATGTCAACATGAGGAGTAGGGATTGCCATGCAACAGATGCACTAGAGCTATGAATGCTCAACAAAAGAAAACTAGTGGGTGTGCACCCAACTCGCTTGCTCATGAAACCCTAGGGCATTTGAGGAAGCCCATCGTAGGAATATACAAGCCAAGTTCTATAATGAAAAATTCCCACTAGTATAAAAAGACAACTTATGAGACTCACTACATGAAGAACAAGGTGCTACTTTGAAGCACAATATATGAGACTCACTATATGAAGAACAAGGTGCTACTTTGAAGCACAAGTGTGGAAAAAGAGATAGTAGCATTGCCCCTTTTTATTTATTTATTTTTCTTTTTTTGGGCCTTTCCTTTTTTCTTTTGGCCTTTCTTTTTTTTCTTTTTTTTTCTTTTTGGGCAATGCTCTAATAATGATGATCATCACACTTCTATTGATTACAACTCGAAACTTAGAACAAGATATGACTCTATATGAATGCCTCCAGTGGTGTACCAGGATGGTGCAATGAATCAAGAGTGACATGTATGAAAAACAATGCATGGTGGATTTGCCAATGGCAATATGAAAAAAGTAATGTATGTCCTGATGATGATGAACGGAACGGTGGAAAGTTGCATGGCAATATATCTCGGAATGGCTATGGAAATGCCATAATAGGTAGGTATGGTGGCTGTTTTGAGGAAGATATAAGGAGTTTTATGTGTGATAGAGCGTATCATATCACGGGGTTTGGATGCACCGGCGAAATTTGCACCAACTCTCAAGGTGAGAAAGGGCAATGGACGGTACCGAAGAGGCTAGCAAAGGCGGAAAGGAAAAGGTGTGTATAATCCATGGACTCAACATTAGTCAAAGAACTCATATACTTATTGAAAAAAATTTAGAAGTCATCAAAAATCAAGTACTACGCGCATGCTCCTAGGGGGATAGATTGGTAGGAAAAGACCATCGCTCATCCCCGACCGCCACTCGTAAGGATGCACAAGCCAGGTACACTTCATGTTTCAAATTTGTTACACAACTTTAACCATACGTGCATGCTACGGGACTTGCAAACTTCAACACAAGCATTTCTCAAATTCACAACTACTCAACTAGCACGACTTTGATATTATCACCTCCATATCTCAAAACAATTATCAAGCATCAAACTTATCTTAGTATTCAACGCACTCAAAAGAAAGTTTCACATATCTTGAATACCAAGTATATTAATATTAAGCAAATTACCATGCTATTAACGACTCTCAAAATAATCTAACTGAAGCATGAGATATCAATAGTTTCTTTAAAACAAATCCACCACCATGCTCTAAAAGATCTAAGTGAAGCACTAGAGCAAAATTTATCATGCTCAAAAGATATAAGTGAAGCACTATGAGCAAAACTATCAAGCTCAAAAGATATAAGTGAAGCACATAGAGTATTCTAGCAAATTCCAATTTGTGTATGGCTCTCTCAAAAAGTGTGTACAACAAGGATGATTGTGGTAAACTAACAAGCAAAGACGCAAATAATACAAGACGCTCCAAGCAAAACACATATCATCTGGTGAATAAAAATATAGCTCCAAGTAAATTACCGATGGAAGTAGACAAAAGAGGGGATGCCTTCCGGGGCATCCCCAAGCTTTGAATTTTTGGTGTCCTTGGATTATCTTGGGGGTGCCATGGGCATCCCCAAGCTTAGGCTCTTGCCACTCCTTGTTCCATAATCCATCAAAAGAATTCACCCAAAACTTGAAAACTTCACAGTACAAAACTCAATAGAAATCTCGTGAGCTCCGTTAGAGAAAGAAAACAAAAGACTACTTTAAGGTACTGTAATGAACTCATTCTTTATTTATATTGGTGTTAAACCTACTGTATTCCAACTTCTCTATGGTTCATAAACTATTTTACTAGCCATAGATTCATCAAAATAAGCAAACAACACACATAAAACAGAATCTGTCAAAAACAGAACAGTCTGTAGCAATCTGTAACTAACACAAACTTCTGGAACTTTAAAAATACTAATAAAATAGGAAGTCCTGGAAAATTTTTCTATTGAACAACAGAAAAAATAATCAATGCAAAATCACGTTCCTGTGATTTAAAAAAATTATATTCGTGCATGCCAAGTTTCTGTTTTTCAGCAGAATCAAATCAACTATCATCGTAGATTATCCTATACGTTCTACTTGGCACAAACACTAATTAAAAGATAAAACCACATCTAAACAGAGTATACATGCAAGATTTATTGAATAACAGCAAGGAAAAAATATTGGGTTGTCTCCCAACAAGCTCTTTTCTTTAAAGCCTTTTTAGCTAGGCATTGATAATTTTAATGATGCTCACATGACAGACAAGAATTGAAGCACAAAGAGAGCATCATAAAACACGTGATAAACACATATAAGTATAACATACTTCCTATGCATAGGCATTTTATAAGCAAACAATTTATCATGGCAAGCAAAAACTAGCATATGCAAGGAAGTGGAAAGAAACAATAGCAATCTCAACATAACGAGAGGTAAATTTGTAACATGAAAATTTCTACAACCATATTTCCCTCTCTCATAATAATTACATGTGGGATCATAAAAAATTAAACAAAATAGCTATCACAAAACATATTCTCAACATGATCCACATGCATGCAAAGTTGACACTCTTCCAAGATAGTGGGATTAACATTAACTAAAGTCATGACCTTTCCGAACCCACTTTTATCAAAAATATCATAAGATTGAACATACTCCAAATATGTGGGATCTAAAGTTGACACTCTTCCAAACCCACTTTCAATATTATTGCAAACACTATTATCAATCTCATATTCATCATGGGGCTTAAGTAAATTTTCAAGATTATAAGAAGAATCACCCCAATCATGATCATTGAAACAAGTAGTAGACATAGCAAAACTAGCACCCCCAAGCTTAGAGTTTTGCATATTATTAGCACAATCGAGATCAAGAGAATTTATAGTAAAATCATTGCAATCATGCTTTTTATTCAAAGATCTATCACGAATCACTTCATAAAGTTCTTCATCGCAATTTTCAGATTCACGAATTTCAAGCAAAACTTCATAAAGATAATCTAGTGCACAAAACTCACTAGCAATTGGTTCATCATAATTGGATCTCTTAAAAAGATTAGCAAGCGGATGAGGATCCATAGATCTTAGCTTCTGTTTAGTAATAAATAAGAATCTATTCCAATCAAACGGGCAAGCGAAAAAGAGGGGAGGAGATTGGGAAAGAGAGGGCGAATAAAACGACAAGGGTGAAGTGGGGGAGAGGAAAACGAGAGGCAACTGGCAAATAATGTAAATGCGAGGGAGATGGGTTTGTGATGGGTACTTGGTATGTCTTGACTTGAGCGAATACCTCCCGGCAATGGCGCCAGAAATTCTTCTTGCTACCTCTTGAGCATAGCGTTGGATTTCCCCGAAGAGGAGAGGATGATGCAGCAAAGTGGCGTAAGTATTTCCCTCAGTTTTTGAGAACCAAGGTATCAATCCAGTAGGAGGCCACGCACAAGTCCCTCGTACCTACACAAAACGATAGCTCCTCGCAACCAACGCGATTAGGGGTTGTCAATCCCTTCACGGTCACTTACGAGAGTGAGATCTGATAGAGATGTTAAATAATATTTTTGGTATATAGATGCAAAGTGAAAAGTAAAAGGCAAAGTAAAAACAAAGCAAGTATTAAAGTAATGGAGATTGATATGATGAGAATAGACCTGGGGGCCATAGGTTTCACTAGTGGCTTTTCTCAAGAGCATAGATATTCTACGGTGGGTGAACAAATTACTGTTGACCAATTGACAGAATTGAGCATAGTTATGAGTATATCTAGGTATGATCGTGTATATAGGCATCACGTCCAAGACAACCGAAACGATTCTGCATCTACTACTATTACTCCACTCATCGACCGCTATCCAGCATCCATCTAGAGTATTAAGTTAAAAACAGAGTAACGCCTTAAGCAAGATGACATGATGTAGAGGGATAAATTCATGCAATATGATAAAAAAAACCATCTTGTTATCCTCGATGGCAACAATACAATACGTGCCTTGCTGCCCTGCTGTCACTGGGAAAGGACACCGCAAGATTGAACCCAAAGCTAAGCACTTCTCCCATTGCAAGAACTACCAATCTAGTTGGCCAAACCAAACGGATAATTCGAAGAGACTTGCAAAGATAACCAATCATACATAAAATAATTCAGAGAAGATTCAAATATTATTATAGATAAGCTAGATCATAAACCCACAATTCATTGGTCTCAACAAACACACCGCAAAAGGAAGATTACATCGAATAGATCTCCACGAGAGAGGGGGAGAACATTGTATTGAGATCCAAAAAGAGAGAATAAGCCATCTAGCTACTAGCTATGGACCCGAAGGTGTGAAGTAAACTACTCACACTTCATCGGAGGGGCTATGGTGTTGATGTAGAAGCCCTCCGTGGTTGATGCCCCCTCCGGCGGAGCTCCGGAACAGGCCCCAAGATGGGATCTCATGGATACAGGAAGTTGCGGTGGTGGAATTAGGTTTTTGGCTCCCCTTCTGATTGTTCGGGGGTACGTAGGTATATATAGGAGGAAGGAGTACGTCAGTGGAGCAACAGGGGGCCCACGAGGCAGGGGGTGCGCCCTAGGGGGCGCCCCCACCCTCGTGACCGCCTCTGTTACTTCTTGGAGTAGGGTCCAAGTCTCCTGAATCACGTTCGGTGAGAAAATCACGTTTCCGAAGGTTTCATTCTATTTGGACTCCGTTTGATATTCCGTTTCTTCGAAACACTGAAATAGGCAAAAAAACAGCAATTCTGGGCTGGGCCTCCGGTTAATAGGTTAGTCCCAAAAATAATATATAAGTGGAAAATAAAGCCCAATATAGTACAAAACAGTAGATAAAGTAGCATGGAGCAATCAAAAATTATAGATACGTTGGAGACGTATCAAGGTACAATATTGATTCAACGCTATAAAGATTGGACACTCACATATCACATTTTTTCTATCTAAATAAACTTTTTCAGTTGTGTGTGTCGAAGTTACAACGATGTTTCTTCAAACAACCAATGTAGCTATCATGTACATGCACCATTGTTACTCTTGCATTCAAATTCATTAGTCTTGGATGATTTAAGGTTCTATTATGAAGTAATATATGTAATATTCATGTATGAATTCAACGGATACGGAATTTGTGAAATGGAGGCTATGTAATCATATGACGTAACACTTTTAAGTAGCGGACTACAATATCCATTTCTTTTTGTGCGCCTCTACACTATCACGTCAATGCATTATGTTTAAAGTAAATAACCAATTGCACTAAAGTATATATTTACACGAGAAATACATAGGCTGAGCGTTTGATCCCTTTTTGTGTACGCGCCTCTACACCCGTACGATTGGCCGTGCCCGTGTGAATGTCCAATTTATCAGCGCATCATCCCGAGTTATTGTCTTTTTTTCTCGGATGGACTTCACACCAGTTATTAACTCCTAACACGTGCCCCGTGTACACAGTCTCGCATGACCTTCCCGCTAGCACGGTCCAAAATTAGTTGAAACTGGATACGAATGATCCCGCGGGCGGCAAAATCTCCCGCCTCCTTCTAAAATTTTTGCCACCTAGTCTTTAGCATGTGAAATTCCCCTTTTGTCCTTAGTGCATGAAGACCAACAGTTACAATACCGCCCTCATCTACATAATAGGTCGGGGCTGCTTTGGTAACTTCCGGTTCCCCCCACCACACGACACCCCCATTTCCTCTTCCCCTCCCCCAAAACGACTAACTCCACAGCACCAGAGCATCTTACATTATGCCATCCGTACTTCATCGTCCTTTCTACCCCTCCCCTCTCGAAACCCTAGACTGATCATCCACTGGCGTACCAGAGCCCATTCACTGCCAGCGGCGTCCACCTCGTCGGATCTGCTTCTGCGGCCGCATCTACCCCTCCCACCTCCCCTAGAAACAAGTAGACTGCTCATCCACCACTGTACCACAGCCCATTCAGTGCCGGCCTTGTCCACGGCGCCGAATCTGCTTCACTGGTACTCTCATCAACCGCAGTGCATCTGCAACAGCTCATTCATACTCCCCACCGGAGATGCTTCGTCCACACCCCCTGGAGCCGCCCAACCGACGCCCCCGTCGACGGCCTCTAATCATCTTCGCTGACACATTCCTCAACCCTACCAGAGCCGCTTCGCCGACACCATCGTCAACCCTACCGAAGTAGCTTCGCCTATCGGGGCCGCTTTGCCAACTCACAAGTCCACGGCCTCACATCCGCTTCCTCGCACCCTCATCCAATCTACAAGAGCAGCTTCTGGCACCCCGTCCACGGCCGCAGATCCACATCGTCGACACCATCCTTAACCCAACCACCGGAGCAGCTTCACCTATGCCCTTGTCCACGGCCACAGATCCACTTCGCCCACACCGTAGTCCACCCTACCAGAGCCGCTCCGCAAACACCCTACTCGACGGTTCTAGATCTCCTTACCGGACCCCGACAGCCAGCGCAACGTCATCACCATTGACGTTTCCAACCTGATTCCCACCGTCTGGCAAGATGCCAAGCACCCGCCATGGCCTAGGTACTTGTCACCTTTAAACCCGTCCAACATCACCTGCCCGATGTACTTCAAATATACTAACAGGTTGTTGTTACCTATTACGCAGCTGGCAAAAACTACAAAGACGATGTTTCTTCCGGATCTAACAGCTTGGCCAACCAAGATCCTGGACTAAGGCATTTCTATGATCTCGTAAGTGCGTCTCTCTCTCTTGTATTGTTCTGTTCCTACCAGTGTGCTTTGCTAGGATTTTTGACCCGTAATCCCTTTGTGCAGACAATGATTTCTACTACCGGCTTCTAAATTAGTATGTAGATGTCATACATGATACTACCTCGTACCTCCGTTCCTAAATATAAGTTTTTCTAGAGATTCCACTATAGGCTACATACAGAGCAAAATGAGTGAATCTACACTCGAAAATGCATCTATATACATTTGTATGTGGTCCATACTGGAATCTCTACAATGACATATATTTAGGAACAGAGACAGTACATTACATAAAATCGTAGGTGGCATGTAGGAATTCCAGTGCACCACATTAGGCTCCCTTAGAGTGCCTGCTAGTCCAGCACACAGAGTCATGGCTAGTTTATGCTACGCACACAATCATTAATTCGTGGTTTAAATATGTGCAAGGGATATGCAATGGATTATCATGTAGAGATGTCTGAAATTAGTCGTATCAACTTGCAATAGGGTTACACAATGAAAAAGTACAAGATGTATGTGGCAATTTCATGGAACATCACAAAAAAAAGGAGAGGCAGCGGTGAGCCTATACAGTGTGCTATTGCACGTCACTCCTCCATTGCAATCATCGTGACATGTTATTTGTATGTAAGTTCTATTGGCCAAGTTTCTTAGGGACAGTTATTACGAGTTATCCTAAGAAAATAAGCACCTGTGAATATAAGCTCCATGTAATAAGCCAACCAGTTATTTTCATTGCCTTCCTTTTCAGCTTATCTTTGGTATGATCAGTGAAAATTCTAGATTGCATTATATTTTTTTCATTTTGCTGCCCACATGAAAATTAAATTGACTTGCAAACATCACAAATTGACCCTAGTGCAATAATTAATATGATAGGAAAACAGACCATCACTATTTGTTCAAAATGCAAATACAAAGATACCATCTACTTGGCACAATCTACTTTGGTCAATGTTTTCCATAGAGATCCCGTTGCCTAATTTAAACGAAGAACGCATGACCCACATTTAAATGAAGAACAATTATTTATTGAAATTTGATGGTCCAAGTGGCTGGCTATTATCATATAGCAGCACCACCTGAAAGCATCATATAGCAGCAGCAGCTGATAGCAACTCATCATACAATAGCAGCAGCAGTGTGCAATTCATCATATACCAGCAGCAGCTCATAGCAATTCATCATATAGCAGCAGCAGGAGCAGCTCATAGCAATTCATCCTATAGCAGCAGCAGGAGCAGCTCATAGCAATTCATCATATAGCAGCAGCAGGATCAGCTCATAGCAATTCATCATACAGCAGCAGCAGGAGCAGCTTATAGAAACTCATCATATAGCAGCAGCAGCAGCTGATAGCAATTCATCATATAGCAGCACCAGCTCATAGCAATTCATCATATAGCAGCAGCAGGAGCAGCTCATAGCAATGTATCATATAGCAGCAGCAGAAGCAGCTCATAGCAATTCATCATATAGCAGCACCAACTCATAGCAATTCATCATATAGCAGCAGCAGGAGCAGCTCATAGCAATGTATCATATAGCAGCAGCAGAAGCAGCTCATAGCAATTCATCGTATAGTGGATCAGAATGAAAATTTGGCAAAAAATCATAGGAGATCCTCACCTTGTTGGATGAGCTCATCCTTCAACAGCACCTCAAGGCCACAGCCTGGGAGGAGGGGAGGGGGAATAAGGTGCCTTCTGCCGCAGTGTGGCATCAGCCGTAGTTGTGCGGTGCCCGTCAGAGTAGTGCGTTGGACGGACCACAGTGGAGCAGCTATTGGAGACCATGAGAATGAGGGGCGGTGCCAGAGGGAGGAGCAGCCAGGGAGATTTTCCCCTACCCGCTGGCCATGTAGCCTAGCTGGATAGAGCATCATCGAGGACCAGTCCAAATGGGACCAGTGGCGACGGCTCGCTGGAGGAACCCTAGTGCTGCAGGCAGGGGATCGAGGTAGAGGGAAAGGGGAGAGGAGATGCAAGCGGGTAGGGCAATGAATACTTATGTGTTTGTTTTTACTTGAGGGTCAGGTGTGACGCAGGCGTCAGCAATTGCATTTTGAGTGTAATATAGGTAGACAACAGAGTCATTTCACTATTCCCCTTCCCTTCAATTTTTAGTGAGGTTCTACCCGAAACACACCCCTCCAAAGCGAAATAAGTTAAGCCCAAGCCCATAACTAAAATATGACTTCTTTACATCTTTTATGGCTTATTTTGACAATAAGCCCTGAAAAGGCAGAGTCGAACTGGCCCTTAACCCGCAATTCAATTGTGCGTGCAATGATGAATCACTCATGCCTGCTATATTGTACATTTAGGCATCATCATACATGGCATAACCTAATACATGTGCATTCCATTGTAGAATCAGGAATATGCAATGTTTATGTTAGTTCATACGTTGCACATGATGTTTAAATGCCCCTTAAATCTGGTCAGTCGAATGATGGTCAAATACTGGTCATGCTGCTATTAAATATCTTATGAAAAGAAAGATGCTAAAACTAGACTTATTAGATGGGTTCACTTGCTACAAGAATTTGATTTGCTTATTATTGATAGAAAGGGAGCTGAGAACCCCGTTGCAGATAACTTGTCTAGGTTAGAGAATGTTCTTGATGACCCACTGCCTGTTGATGATAGTTTTCCTGATGAGCAATTAATTGTATAAATGCTTCTCGTAATACTCCATGGTATGATGATTATGCTAATTACATTGTTCCTAAATTTATACCACCTAGTTTCACATACCAGCAAAAGAAAAAGTTTTTCTATGATTTAAGACATTACTTTTCGGATGACCCACACCTTTATAAAGGAGTAGATGGTGTTATTAGATGTTGTGTACCTAATCATGAACAGGAACAGATCCTACGCAAGTGCCACTCCGAGGCTTACGGAGGACACCATGCTGGAGATAGAACAGCACACAAGGTATTGCAATCTAGTTTTTATTGGCCTACTCTCTTCAAGGATACTCGTAAGTTTGTCTTTTCTTGTGATGAATGTCAAAGAATTGGTAATATTAGTAGACATCAGCAAATGCCTATGAACTATTCACTTGTTATTGAACCATTTGATGTTTGGAGCTTTGATTATATGGGACCTTTTCCTTACTCTAATGGGTATACACGTATTTTAGTTGTTGTTGATTACGTTACTAAGTGGGTAGAAGCTATTCCAACTAGTAGTGCTGATCATAACACCTCTATTAAAATGCTTAAAGAAGTGATTTTTCTGAGGTTCGGAGTCCCTAGATATTTAATGTCTGATGGTGGTTCACATTTTATTCATGGTGCTTTCCATAAAATGCTTGATAAATATGATGTCAACCATTGAATTGCATCTCCATACCATCCTCAGTCTAGTGGTCAAGTAGATTTGAGAAATAGAGAGATTAAATTGATTTTGCAAAAGACTGTTAATAGATCTAGAAAGAATTGGTCTAAAAAACTCGATGATGCATTATGGGCTTATAGAACTGCTTATAAAAACCCTATGGGTATGTCTCCATATAAAATGGTTTATGGAAAGGCTTGTCACTTACCTCTTGAACTAGAACATAAAAATTATTGGGCCATCAAAGAGCTCAACTATGATTTTAAACTTGCTGGTGAGAATAGGTTATTTGACATAAGCTCGCTTGATGAATGGAGAACCCAAGCCTATGAGAATGCCAAGTTGCTTAAAGAAACAGTTAAAAGATGGCATGACAAAAAGATACAAAAGCGTGAGTTTAATGTAGGTGATCATGTTTTTCTATACGACTCTTGTTTAAGATTTTTTTTTGCAGGAAAGCTTCTCTCTGAATGGGAAGGTCTTTACATTATCGAGGAGGTCTATCGTTCCGGTGCCATCAAAATCAACAACACCGAAGGCACAAACCCGAAGGTGGTAAACGGTCTAGAATCAAACATTATATCCCAGGTACTCCCATAAATGTTGAGACAAATATAATTAATACCATAACACCAGAGCAGTACATAAGGGATACTTTCCAGTATGTTTCAGACTCTGAAAAGGAATAGGTATGTGGTACGGTAAGTAAACCGACTCCAAAACTGTTCTAATAGTAATTTTTCTCCATTTTGGAATAATTAAAAATTAGGAAAATTAAAAGTAGTCCGAAAGAGACACGAGGGGACCAAAAGGGTGGAGGGCGTGCCCTACCCCCTGGGCGTGCCCCCTGCCTTGTGGCCACCTCGTGTGCCCTCTGGACTCTGTTTTCCTGCAAAATAGTTATTTTGGTCGGTAAAAATTCATTATATAATCTTCCGAAGGTTTTAACCATCGTACCATGACAAAATCCTCTTTTCTTGTTTCGAGTTGTTTTTCTGACAGATCTAGGATGCCATGACGTCTCCAAGTGCCCCCAAGGACAAATTTTTCGAGAAGGTCATCAAACCCTACCTTGCGGAGGTGTTGCAACAACCTCAAACCATTGAGATGCATGAGGGGCTGCTGCACATCTGCGATGTTGAGGACCGAAGAAGACTGGAAGCATGGAGACAAGACTCGAGGCAATGGAGCGGCAGGTTTTCAAGTGTCCAGGGATGGTGGAACATGGACTCAACGCTAATCACTTGATGATCGCGGAGTTCACCAACAATCACAAGCTGGATGCCAAGAACATCGGAGAGGCCATCTTCAAGCTTCATGAGAAAATCGAGCATCTCCAAGCCCAGATCTATGACATGCAAAACCAAAACTGTGAGTATGAATACAAATTTAAGAGGATGAGTTTGGCAGCAAATTTGAGGATCCCGGAGACTCGTTCATCTTTCTATGATGGTGAGCCTATGCCTTGGAAGATGGATGACAAGGCTACTACATCAACAACTCCATCATCACCACCTCCAAAGAAAGAGACATAAATACATGGGTATGGGCACTCCCCTTGGCAACTGCCAAGCTTGGGGGAGGTGCCCCGGTCTCGTATCACCATCACACCTTTACTTTTTCCGTTTTTCAAGTAGAATAAAGTTTTTAGTATGATCTAGCTTTGAGTTTTGTTTTGAGATCTATCTATGTAATCGAGCCTGTGAGCTATATATAATAAAGAGTAGTTTTGAGTTGAGGGTTTTGCTTTCTTGCTATGGTCTTGAGGGAATAAAATAATAGAAAGAACAAAAAGAAATAAAAAGATCATATAATGATCTTATGGAGAGTAATGACTTCACATATAAATAGTATGATGAATAAAATTTGTTGAGAGTTGACAAACATAGTTTTGGTCATTGTTGCAATTAATAGGAAGTAATGATGAAAGAGAGGTTTTACATATAAATATACTATCTTGGACATCTTTTGTAGTTGTGAGCACTCATTAAAATATGACATGCTAAAAAGTTGATGTTGGACAAGGAAGACAACATAGTGGGTTATGTTTTCTTATATCCGAATAGAAGTTATATTGTCATGGATCCTCCAACATGTTGAGCTTGCGTTTCCCCCTTATGCTAGCAAAATTCTTTGCACCAAGTAGAGATACTAATTGTGCATCCAAACATCCCTTAAACCAGTTTTGCCATGAGAGTCCACCATACCTACCTATGGATTGAGTAAGATCCTTCAAGTAAGTTGTCATCGGTGCAAGCAATAAAAATTGCTCTCTAAATATGTGCGATCTATTAGTGTGAAGAAAATAAGCTTTATACGAACTTGTGATATGGAAGAAATAAAAGCAACGGACTAGATAATAACGTTCTTTATCACAAGCGGCAATATAAACTGACGTTCTTTTGCATTAAGATTTTGTGCATCGAACCATAAAAGCGCATGACAACCTCTACTTCCCTCTGCAAAGGGCCTATCTTTTACTTTTATATTTCTCCAACACATCGGATGTAGGTTATCGTAAAGTATTATTGTTGACATTACCCTTAAGGTAAAAGGTTGGGAGGCAAAATTGTAAGCCCCTATCTTTCTCTGTGTTCGACTAAGGCTTTGAACCCATAAGTATCGCGTGAGTGTTAGCAATTGTGAAAGGTTAAATGATAGTTGAGCATGTGGACTTGCTGAAAAGCTCTTAAATTGACTCTTTCTAAGGTTATGATAAATTGCAATTGCTCCAGTGACTCAGATCATAGTTTGTTAGTTTTCAGTGAAGTTTCTGATTCATACTTTACCTTGTGAATGAATTGTTACTTTAGCATAAGAAATTATATGGCAATATATGTTGTTGTTCCAAAGATGATCATGATGGCCTCATGTCCGTATTTTATTTTATCAACACCTCTATCTATAACAATGGACATATTTTTCAACTTCGGCTTTCACTTGAGGACAAGGGAGGTCTAAGCTTGGGGGAGTTGATACATCCATTTTGCATCATGCTTTTATATCGATATTTATTGCATTATGGGATGTTATTACACATTTTAGCACAATACTTATGCCTTTTCTCCCTTATTTTTAAAAGATTTACTTGAAGAGGGAGAATGCCGGCAGCTAGAATTCTGGACTGGAAAAGGAACAAATATTAGAGACCTATTCTGCACAACTCCAAAAGTCTTGAAACTTCACGGAGAGTCATTTTGGAATTAATAAAAAATATTGGGCGAAGAAAGAACTAGAGGGGGGACACCAGCCATCCACAAGGGTGGAGGGCGCGCCCTACCCCCCTGGGCGCACCCTCCTGCCTTGTGGGACCCCTGTCAGGTCTTTGGTGCCCATATTCTGCTAAATGGTGTGTTTTGACCTGTAAAAAATCAGGGGAAGCTTTCGGGGTGACGCGTCGCCGTCTCGAGGCGGAACCTGGGCAGAACTAATCTAGGGCTCTGGCAGAGCTGTTCTGTCGGGGAAACTTCCCTCCGGGAGTGGGAAATTGAAGCCATTGTCATCACCAACGATCTCTCATCAAGAGGGGGTCAATCTCCATCAACATCTTCACTAGCACCATCTACTCTCGAACCCTAGTTCATCTCTTGTATCCGATCTCTATCTCAAAACCTCAGATTGGCACCTATGGGTTGCTAGTAGTGTTGATTACTCCTTGCAGTTGATTCTAGTTGGTTTATTCGGTGGAATATCATATGTTCAGATCCTTAATGATAACTAATACTCCTCTTATTATGAACATGAATATGCTTTGTGAGTAGTTACGTTTGTTCCTGAGGACATGGGAGAAGTCTTGTTATAAGTAATCATGTGAATTTGGTATTCGTTCGATATTTTGATGAGATGTATGTTGTCTCTCCTCTAGTGGTGTATGTGAACGTAGACTACATGACACTTCACTACTGTTTTGGCCTAGGGGAAGGCATTGGGAAACAATAAGTAGTTGATGGGTTGCAAGAGTGACAGAAGCATAAACCCTAGTTTATGTGTTGCTTCATAAGGGGCTGATTTGGATCCATATGTTTCATGCTATGGTTAGATTTATCTTAATTCTTCTTTCGTAGTTGCGGATGCTTGCGAGAAGGGTTAATCATAAGTGGGAGGCTTGTCCAACGAAGGACATCATCCAAGCATTGGTCAGCCCACATATCAAATTAGCAAAGTAACGAACGTGAATCATATGAGCATGATGAAAACTAGCTTGATAGTTATATAAGAGTTTGTCCAGGCTTGTCCTTTGCTACAAAAAGGATTGGGCCACCTTGCTGCTCCTTAGTTACTTTTGTTACTTGTTACTTGTTACGAATTATCTTATCACAAAACTATCTATTACCGATAATTTTAGTGCTTGCAGATAATACCTTGCTGAAAACCGCTTGTCATTTCCTCCTGCTCCTCGTTGGGTTCGACACTCTTACTTATCGAAAGGACTATGATAGATCCCCTATACTTGTGTGTCATCAATACACATTAACCAACTCTAATGTCACCTAGGCACTCCAATGTCACCACGAGTATCTGTGATTTGATTATACGATATGCATCAAACAATTTCAGATTCATAATACTCAATCCAACACAAATAATTTCAAAGAGTGCACCAAGATTTCTACCAGAGAAACAAAGATGGCCACCGGGATGATGAAGATGGCCTTTGGTGATGATTTCCCCCTCTGGCAAGGTTCCAGAACAGGGTCTAGATTGTCTTTCATGGCTACAAAGGCTTGCGGCGGCGGAACTTCTGATATAGGGTTATTTTTGGGGATTTCTGTCTTTATAGGATTTTTGGCTCCGGTCTCACGTCAAGATGGGCCACGAGGTGCCCACTACCCACCAGCCCACGGCCAAGGCCCCTGGCGCGCTCTGGTGGATAGCGGCCACCTCCTTCACCTTCTGGTCCTCCCACGAAGCTTCTAGTGCCTCTTTAGTTCCCAAAAAAGTTGTCAAAAAGTTTCATCGCATTTGGAGAACTTTTATTTCTGCACAAAAAACAACACCACAGCAGTTCTGCTGAAAATAGCGTCAGTCCAGGTTAGTTCCATTCAAATCATACCAAAACCATATAAAATTGTTGTAAACATGGCATGAATACTTCATAAATTATAGATACGTATCATTCATGTCCTTCTTACTCTTGTCCTTCGTCCTCATGTAGTAGGGGTCCATGATGGCTGAGGTGAGGTCAACCAGGGAGTTCCGATTGTTCTTGGTGCTGCCCCATGCCTTGTGGTGGTCACGGATGTTGACAAGATTCCGGCAGGCCAAGCCCGAAATCTCGGGCGCTTTTAGATCATTGGTGGTGTCCACCGTAGCGAAACTGCAGTCAGGGATGTTGATAAACCTAGCTAAACGCTCGCAAGGCCTTGTGGCCAGGTGGTAGTGGTAGACGAGGATGTCATGGTGCACACACAATTGGGTGACAGCAACCTTTTGATCATGCCCGACACGACCGCCGGTGAACTCGAGGTCGAAGCCGACCACTTGGTACTTGTCCTCAGCAAGCAACTGTTCCATAGTTTGGATGGAGCTCTCCACCAAGACCAGCTCGTTCGTGTACACCACCGAGAGGTCCTTTCCCCTCACGTGGGTGTCCACTACGTGATGTGTGGTGAATTTTTGCCCGTTGCCGTCGTCAGCTGCTGGGAGCGCCATTGGAGCCACGGGGAGCGACATTGGAGCGGCTGGATATCCTCTCTGTATGTGTCATCGTGGGTGTGCTTATTGTGCCATGTGGCGCAAGAGACTAAGGTAAATAGCTAGCCACGGGAATAAATGGGGGCTAGGCGGCCTGGATTCTTAGCACGTCTGCATGACAGTTTTTGTAGCGAGTAACTGCATTATGGCACCGTGCCCGGCACAACCGCATGCATAATGGCAAGCACAAACGTAAGTGATCATGCGCCGGCCCCAAACACTGGCAGCGCACGTCGCGACTGCCTCAACCGCGAGCAACCGTACACATAGAGGAGTTGAACACGCAGGGAATGGTCGTCTACAAGCCGGCCGACAATGGCGAGCCGGCAGCATGATGTGAAACTACGTCGCATTGCACAACACATCATGGTCGAACAATCATTCGCGATGCTACGTAGAGAGCGGCCGTGTACTACTACATCCATCCTAGTTTATTAGTCCCCTTTATATTCAGTGCCAAATTTTGACCTTAAATTTAACTAACAAAATGTCAATGCATGTTATAAAAATAATATAATTGGAAACTATGTTCAAATACAAATCCAACGGTATAATCTTTGGTGACATGCATTCATATTTTATTAGTTAAAATCTCTAGTCAAAATTTGGCACAGAAATACAAAGAGGGCTTATAAACTAGGACGAAGGTAGTAGGTAATTAAATAAAAAATATTTTTTATTAACTGTATGTGTATGTGTCATTTCGTCCTCCTCTTGCACGTCTTGTCACCCCGCTGTCGCAGACGGCTTCGAGCGCAAGCTTGAGCACCGCGCATGCGTTATTTTGGCCAAAATGTGGCTCGAAGTGCCGCCAATGAATCATCAGTGAGCCTGTTCCCACGCAACAGCGCAGGTTCCCGCGCATTGCCACACAAGCCTCCCTCCTGACTAGGCGAAATCCTCCAAAATCCCAAAGCTTACAGGCTTGCTATATAAACCCTCACGGTCGGCGAGTCCTGCGTCACATTTTCCCCTCCATTCCTATAGATTATTTCGTCTGCTTCTCCACAATCGCCAATGGGCACCGGTGAAAGTGCCACTATCCTGGGTGGTTTTGGTAATGATTAAAAACATATAGCTCATTGAACTAATGCTATTTCAAGATGAATATTTCAGGAAAGTTCAGTGATTGGCATGGCATGGATTAGGAATGTGGACCCCTCAAAATGCTAAGGACAAAGGATTGGCTCAATCTCTAAAAGCTCAAGACTCTACATTTTACTTTTAGTGGTCCAAGATCACATTGAGTCTATAGGAAAAGCCAATACTATTAAAAGGGGATGAGGTGTTGCTTAATGGCTTGCTTGCTAAAAATGCTTATTGATATGCTCCAAAAACCCTCAACCACTTTCTCATATCCACATATGTCCCAAACCAAAAGTCAAACTCAATCCCACCGATTTGATCCATCAGGCGCCACCGAGTTCATTTGACACAGCCACTGCCAGAAACCCTAGTCACTTCGGTCTCACCGATGGGGATCTCGGTCTCACCGAGATGGGATTGCAAACTCTCTGTTTCCCTTCGTAATGTTTCGGTCTAACCGAGATGAGTGATCGGTCCCATCAAATTCGCAATGAAAACTCCCTGTTTCCCTTTCGTAACATTTCGGTCCCACCTAGATTTGCGAATCGGTCCCACTGTGTTTGCCTGACCAACTCTCTGGTTAGCTTACTACCAAAGTCAGTCCCGCCGATTTTGTGTAATCAGTCTCACCGAGATTACATTATGATCTAACCGTAATAAAATCAGTCCCACCGAGTTGACATGTCGGTCCCACCGAAATGCCTAACAGTCACATTATGAACTAAGTCGGTCTGACCGAGTTTTATGATTTGGTCCCACCGAGTTTGGTGAATTGTGTGTAATGGTAAGATTTTGTCTTGAGGCTATATATACCCCTCCACCCTTTCCTCATTCGTGAGGAAAGCTATCAGAACATGCCTACACTTCCAGCATTCATTTTCTGAGGGAGAACCACCTACTCGTGTGTTGAGGCCAAGATTTTCCAATCCAACCATATGAATCTTGATCTCTAGCCTTCCCCAAGTTGCTTTCCACTCAAATCATCTTTCCACCAAATCCATACCTATGAGAGAGAGTTGAGTGTTGGGGAGTCATTCATTTGAAGCACAAGAGCAAGGAGTTCATCATCAACACACCATCTATTACCTTTTGGACAGTGGTGTCTCCTAGATTGGTTAGTTGTCACTTGGGAGCCTTCGTCAAGATTCTGAAGTTGAACCAAGGAGTTTGTACGGGCAAGGAGATCGCCTACTTCATGAAGATCTACCCTAGTGAGGCAAGTCCTTCGTGGGTGATGTCCATGGTGGGATAGACAAGGTTGCTTCTTTGTGGACCCTTCGTGGGTGGAGCCCTTCGTGGACTCGCGCAGTCGTTACCCTTCGTGGGTTGAAGTCTCCATCAACGTGGATGTACGATAGCACCACCTATCGGAACCACGCCAAAAATCTCCGTGTCAACATTGCGTTTGCTCCCTCCAAACTCCTCCCCTTTACCTTCATATGCAATGATTTACATTCCGCTGCTATACTCTTAGAATTGAATGTGTAGGTTGATTGCTTGACTTGTGCTAAGTTGCTAAAATCTGCCAAAAACTAAAATTGGGAAAAGGCTAGTTTTTATTTGGTTAAGTAGTCTAATCACCACCCCCCCCCCTCTAGACATACTTTCGATCCTACAAGTGGTATTAGAGCTACGGTCTCCATTTGCCTTGATTTCCATAGCTTTTGGTGATCATAGACTTTGTTTTCACAACCTAGGAGAGTATGGCATCTAGCGAGGGAAATTACCACCGTAGAGGTCCTTACTTTGATGGTACTAGTTTTGCTAGTTGGAAGCATAGGATGAAAATGCATATTCTTGGACATAACCCCGCCGTTTGGGCTATTGTGCGTATTGACTTGCGAGGTGAATTCTTCGATGGGAGAGAACCGAACCGTGAAGTGATAACCCACAAGTGTAGGGGATCGCAACAACTTTCGAGGGTAAAGTATTCAACCCAAATCTATTGATTCGACACAAGGGGAGCCAAAGAATATTATTGAGTATTAGCAGTTGAGTTGTCAATTCAACCACACCTGGATAACTTAGTATCTGCAGCAAAGTATTTAGTAGCAAAGTAGTATGATAATAAAGGTAACGGTAGCAAAAGTAATATTTTTGGGTTTTGTAGTAATGGTAACAATAGCAACGGAAAAGTAAATAAGCGAAACACAAGATGTGAAAAGCTCATAGGCATTGGATCAGTGATGGATAATTATGTCGGATGCGATTCCTCATGTAATAGCTATAACATAGGGTGACACAGAACTAGCTCCAGTTCATCAATGTAATGTAGGCATGTATTCCATAAATAGTCATACGTGCTTATAGAAAAGAACTTGCATGACATCTTTTGCCCTACCCTCCCGTGGCAGCGGGATCCTAGCGGAAACTAAGGGATATTAAGGCCTCCTTTTAATAGAGAACCAGAACAAAGCATTAGCACAGAGTGAATACATGAACTCCTCAAACTATGGTCATCACCGAGAAGTATCCCGATTATTGTCACTTCAGGGTTGTCGGATCATAACACATAATAGGTGACTATAGACTTGCAAGATAGGATCAAGAACACACATATATTCATGAAAACATAATAGGTTCAGATCTGAAATCATGGCACTCGGGCCCTAGTGACAAGCATTAAGCATAGCAAAGTCATAGCAACATCAATCTTAGAACATAGTGGATACTAGGGATCAAACCCTAAGAAAACTAACTTGATTACATGGTAAATCTCATCCAACCCATCATCATCCAGCAAGCCTACGATGGAATTACTCACGCACGGCGGTGAGCATCATGAAATTGGTGATGGAGGATGGTTGATGATGATGACGGCGATGAATACCCCTCTCCAAAGCCCCGAACGGACTCCAGATCAGCCCTCCCGAGAGAGATTAGGGCTTGGCGGCGGCTCCGTATCGTAAAAAGCGATGATACTTTCTCTCTGATTTTTTTCTCCGCGAGACAGAATATATGGAGTTGGAGTTGAGGTCGGTGGAGCCTCAGGGGGCCCACGAGACAGGCGCACCTGGGAGGGTGGCGCGCCCCACCCTCGTGGACAGGTGTGGGCCCTGGTCTTGATTCTTTCACCAAGATTTTTATATTTTCCAAAAAGTGCCTCCGTGGATTTTCGTGACATTCCGAGAACTTTTCTTTTCTACACATAAAACAACATCATGACAGTTCGCTAAAAAGCAGTGTCGATGCAGGTTAGTTTCATTCAAATCATGCAAGTTAGAGTCCAAAACAAGGGCAAAAGTGTTTGGAAAAGTAGATACGTTGGAGACGTATCAACTCCCCCAAGCTTAAACCTTTGCTTGTCCTCAAGCAATTCAGTTGATAACTGAAAGTGATGAAGAAAAACTTTTACAAACTCTTTTTGCTCTTGTTGTTGTAAACATGCAAAGCCAGCATTCAGGTTTCAGCAAATATTATGAACTAACCATACTCACAATAACACCTGGGTCTCATAATTACTCATATCAATAGCATAATCAGCTAGCGAGCCATAATAATAAAACTCGGATGACAACACTTTCTCAAAACAATCATAACATGATATAACAAAATGGTATCTCGCTAGCCCTTTCTGAGACCGCAAAACATAAATGCAGAGCACCTTTAAAGATCAAGGACTGACTAAACATTGTAATTCATGGTAAAAGAGATCCAGCCAAGTCATACCCAATATAAACCAATAGTAATAAATGCAAATGACAGTGTGCTCTCCAGCGGGTGCTTTTTAATAAGAAGGTGATGACTCAACATAAAAGTAAATAGATAGGCCCTTCGCAGAGGGAAGTAGGGATTTGTAGAGGTGCCAGAGCTCGATTTTAAAATAGAGATTGAATAACATTTTGAGCGGCATTCTTTTGCTGTCAATGCAACAACTATGAGATGGCTGTATCTTCCATAGTACATGCATTATCGGCAGTTCCAAAACAGAATGGTAAAGGTTTATACTCCCCCAACCAGCAACAAGCATCAATCCATGGCTTTCTCGAAACAACGAGTGCCTCCAACTAACAACAGTCCTGGGGGAGTTTTGTTTAATTATATTGATTTGCTTTGATCTTTTTGGATCATGGGACTGGGCATCCCGGTTACTAGCCCTTTCTCGTGAATGAGGAGCGGAGTTCACTCCTCTTGAGAATAACCCACCTAGCATGGAAGATATAGGCAGCCCTAGTTGAAACATGAGCTGCTCGAGCATACAAAACAGAAATTCATTTGAAGGTTTGGAGTTTGGCCCATACAAATTTACTTAGAACAGCAGGTAAATACCACATATAGGAAGCTATGGTGGACTCATATGGAACAACTTTGGGGTTTAAGGAGTTTGGATGCACAAGCAGTATTCCTGCTTAGTACAGGTGAAGGCTAGCAAAAGACTGGGAAACGACCAACTGAGAGAGCAACAACAGTCATAAACATGCATTAAATTAATTCACACCGAGTACAAGCATGAGTAGGATATAATCTACCATGAACATAAATAGCATGAAGGCTATGTTGATTTGTCTCAACTACATGCGTGAACATGTGCCAAGTCGAGTCACTCAATTCATTCAAAGGAGGATACCATCCCATCATATCACATCATAATCATTCTAATAGCATGTTGGCACGCAAGGTAAACCATTATAACTCATAGCTAATCAAGCGTGGCACAAGCAACTATAATCTCTAAATGTCATTGCAAATATGTTTACTTCATAATAAGCTGAATCAGGAACGATGTACTCATCATATTTACAAAAACAAGAGAGGTCGAGGTCATACTAGCTTTTCTCATCTCAATCAGTCCATCATATATCGTCATTATTGCCTTTCACTTGCACGACCGAACGATGTGTATAATAATAATAGTGCACGTGCATTGGACTAAGCTGGAATCTGCAAGCATTCAACTCAAGAGAGAAGACAGAGTAATATGGGCTCTAAGTTAAATAATCAATCGTGCATATGAGAGCCACTAAACATTTTCAATATGGTCTTCTACTCTCGACCCCCAAAGGAAAGAAAAGAAAATAAAACTATTTACACGGGAAAGCTCCCAACAAGTAAGAAGAAGAACGAGAAATCTTTTTGGGTTTTCATTTTAATTCTACTACAAGCATGGCAATTAAACTAACTAATTTTTTTGGTTTTTCTTAAGGTTTATCAAACACACAAGAAGAAAGCGAGAAAAAGAAAATTAATCTAGCATGGATAATACAATGAAAGAGTATGAGCACCGACGACTAGAATAGTGTGTGAACATGAATGTAAAGTCGGTGAGAAATACGTACTCCCCCAAGCTTAGGCTTTTGGCCTAAGTTGGTCTAGTGCCAAGGACCGCTGCTACTCTCCCCGGTGTACTAGGAGGTGTAATCAGGATACCACTGGCTTGCCATCTCCGGGTCCCACTGGTAAGATGATGCACGATAAGGGTCCAGTGCAGGTTCCGGCTCAGGCTCAGGTTCTGGAGTGGATGCTTGGCCCCAATGAGTGCATACCGCTTCCGGCGCGACAAGAAAATTATCTGCAATCAAATCAAACAACAGAGGCGCAGGCAAAATAATAGTCTCATTGTGTTTCTTATTAAATCTAAGGTTATACAAGAGCATCTTCTCTTTGTTGTCAACAATAAACTCATGTGCTACCATGCTCTTGTTATCTAAAATGTAAGGAGGCATTTTTGTCTCCTCTTTCTCATGGTGCCTAATAGTTATCTCAAAATATCTAGCACGACGTGAAGCATATATACCTCCAAAGATGGGGCCTTTTGTACGATCAGGCATAGCCGTTTACCAATGACAGCACCCATAGTAAAACTATTATCTCCAAACAAGGCATGATGAAGAATGATAATATCAGGAACATTGAAGTTTCCACTATTTCCACGACCAATCAAGCATCTACTAGCAAATATGGCAAAGTAGCGTAAAACAGGAAAGTGTATGCTAGAGATTTTTTCGCATCGGAACCCTTCTTTGGATCCTCTACAGTGATAGTGTTAACAAAGCCATCCACATCTTTACGATGGGGTGATAACCCACAAGTATAGGGGATCGCAACAGTTTTCGAGGGTAGAGTATTCAACCCAAATTTGTTGATTCGACACAAGGGGAGCCAAAGAATATTCTCAAGTATTAGCACCTGAGTTGTCAATTCAACCACACCTGGAAACTTAATATCTGCAGCAAAGTGTTTAGTAGCAAAGTAATATGATAGTGGTGGTAATGGTAACAAAGTAAAGACAGCAAAAGTAATATTTTTGGTATTTTTGTAGTGATGATAACAGTAGCAACGGAAAAGTAAATAAGCGTAAACCGGTATATGGAAAACTCGTAGGCACCGGATTAGCGATGGATAATTATGCCGGATGTGGTTCTTCATGTAACAGTCATAACATAGGGTGACACAGAACTAGCTCCAGTTCATCAATGTAATGTAGGCATGTACCGTATATAGTCATACGTGCTTATGGAAAAGAACTTGCATGACATATTTTGTCCTACCCTCCCGTGGCAGCAGGGTCCTATTGGAAACTAAGGGATATTAAGGCCTCCTTTTAATAGAGAACCGGAACAAAGCATTAGCACATAGTGAATACATGAACTCCTCAAACTATGGTCATCACCGGGAGTGGTCCCGATTATTGTCACTTCGGGGTTGCCGGATCATAACACATAGTAGGTGACTATAGACTTGCAAAATAGGATCAAGAACACACATATATTCATGAAAACATAATAGGTTCAGATCTGAAATCATGGCACTCGGGCCCTAGTGACAAGCATTAAGCATAGCAAAGTCATAGCAACATCAATCTCGAAACATAATGGATACTAGGATCAAACCCTAACAAAACTAACTCGATTACATGATAAATCTCATCCAACCCATCACCGTCCAGCAAGCCTACGATGCAATTACTCACGCACGGCGGTGAGCATCATGAAATTGGTGAGGAGGATGGTTGATGATGACGACGACGACGAATCCCCCTCTCCGGAGCCCCGAACGGACTCCAGATCAGCCCTCTCGAGAGAGATTAGGGCTTGGCGGCGGCTCCATATCGTCAAACGCGATGAAACTTTCTCTCTGATTTTTTTTCTCCCCGAAAGCCAATATATGGAGTTGGAGTTGGCGTCGGAGGGCCACCAGGGGGCCCACGAGGTAGGGGGCGCGCCTAGGGGGGAGGGACGCGCCCCCACCCTCGTGAACAGGGTGTGGGCCCCCTGGCCTTCATCTTTGGCGAGGATTTTTTATTATTTATTCTAAGATATTCCGTGGAGTTTCAGGTCATTCCGAGAACTTTTGTTTTCTGCACATAAAACAACACCATGGCAATTCTCTTTGAAACAAGCGTCGATCCGGGTTAGTTCCATTCAAATCATACAAGTTAGAGTCCAAAACAAGGGCAAAAGTGTTTGGAAAAGTAGATACGATGAAGACGTATCAACTCCCCCAAGCTTAAACCCTTGCTTATCCTCAAGCAATTCAGTTGACAAACTGAAAGAGAAAAAGAAAAACTTTTACAAACTCTGTTTGCTCTTGTTGTTGTAAACATGAAAAGACAGCATTCAAGTATTAGCAATTATTATGAACTAACCATACTCACAATGACACATAGGTCTCACAATTACTCATATCAATAGCATAATCAGCTAGCAAGCCATAATAATAAAACTCGGATGACAACACTTTCTCAAAATAATCATAACATGATATAACAAAATGGTATCTCGCTAGCCCTTTACGAGACCATAAAACATAGATGCAGAGCACCTTTAAAGATCAAGGACTGACTAAACATTGTAATTCATGGTAAAGAGATCCAAATCAAGTCATACCCAATATAAACCGATAATAATGAATGCAAACGACAAGCTGTGCTCTCCAATGGGTGCTTTTTAATAAGAAGGGTGATGACTCAACATAAAAGTAAATAGATAGGCCCTTCGCAGAGGGAAGCAGGGATTTGTAGAGGTGCCAGAGCTCGGTTTTGAAATAGAGATAAACTATATTTTGAGCGGCATACTTTCATTGTCAACATACCAACTAAAAGATGACGATATCTTCCATGCTAAACACATTATAGACGGTTCCCAAACAGAATGGTAAAGTTTATACTCCCCCTCCTCCACAAGCATCAATCCATGGCTTGCTCGAAACAACGAGTGCCTCCAACATTCAACGGGTCCCAGGGGGAGTTTTGTTTGCAGTTATTTTGATTTAGTTTGCATAAAGCGTGGGACTGGGCATCCCGAATACCAGCCATTTTCTCGTGAATGAGGAGCGGAGTCCACTCCTCTTGAGAATAACCCGCATAACACGAAAGATAAGGGTAGCTCTAGTTGACATATGAGCTATTCGAGCATGCAAAACAGAATGTTTATTTGAAGGTTTAGAGTTTGGCACATACAAATTTACTCGGAACGGCAGGTAAATACCGCATATAGGTAGGTATAGTGGACTCATATGGAATAACTTTGGGGTTTAAGGAGTTTGGATGCACAAGCAGTATTCCCGCTTAGTACAGGTGAAGGCTAGCAAAAGACTGGGAAGCGACCAACTGAAAGAGCGACAACAATCGTAAACATGCATCAAAATTAATTTACACCAAATACAAGCATGAGTAGGATATAATCCACCATGAACATAAATATTATGAAGGCTATGTTGATTTGATTCAACTACATGCGTGAACATGTGCCAAGTCGAGTCACTCAATTCATTTAAAGGAGGATACCATCCTATCATACCACATCATAATCATCTTAATAGCATGTTGGCACGCAAGGTAAACCATTATAACTCATAGCTATTCAAGCATGGCACAAGCAACTATAATCTCTAAATGTCATTGCAAATATGTTTACTTCATAATAGCTGAATCACGAACGATGAATCATCATATTTACAAAAACAAGAGAGGTCGAGTTCATACCAGCTTTTCTCTTCCCAATAAGTCCATCATATATCATCATTATTGCCTTTCACTTGCACAACCAAACGGTGTGTATAATAATAAGAGTGCACGTGCATTGGACTAAGCTGGAATCTGCAAGCATTCAACTCAAGAGAGAAGACAAGTAATATGGGCTCTAAGTTAAATACACGATCATGCATATAAGAGCCACTAAGCATTTTCAATATAGTCTTCTCGACCCCCAAAGAAAGGAAAAGAAATAAAAACTATTTACACGGGAAAGCTCCCAACAAGTAAAAGAAGAACGGGAAATATTTTTGGGGTTTTTTTTAATTCTACTACAAGCAGGAAAATTAAACTACTAATTTTTTTAGTTTTTTCTTAAGGTTTAACAAACACACAAGAAGAAAGCAGGAAAAAGAAATTTAAACTAGCATGGATATTACAGTGAAAGAGTATGAGCACCGACATCTAGCAATGAGTGTGTGTGAACATAAATGTAATGTCGGTGGGAAATACGTACTCGCCCAAGCTTAGGCTTTTGGCCTAAGTTCGTCTAATGCCAGGGATGGCCTGGTGGATATCCGTAGGTGAAGTTGGGGTCGTATCGTGACGCAGCGGCTATCGCCGCCTGAGCTGTAGCGTGGAGTCGAGCAGCCTCCACTCTCCTTTCGTACTCATCTGCCTCCTCTCTGGTAATAATATATCTTCTTCTCGCCTGAAAATCAAAGAAGGTAGGAGTAGGAAGAGCAACACGGAGTACACGACGTCTGTTGAAGATTAGTCGATACTGGTAAGGTGGTCCAGTCCTCTCAATGAACTGGTGGGAAAACATAGAATCAAGATCTAAATAAGAAGAGGGTAACTCCATATCACCCTCACGAATGTCTACATCAAGAAAATTAGCTAAGCGGGTTGCATAAATTCCTCCAAAGAAATCTCCATTATGCCTATTCTGATGCAACCTATGAGCTACAATGGCGCCCAAATGATAAGATTGGTCTCCTAACATAGCACTCCTGAGAATACTGAGATCAGGGACACACATGTGGCATGCTTCATCCTTAGCATTTATGCATCTACCTATGAAGAGAGCAAAATAATGTATAGCAGGAAAGTGAATGCTCCCTATAGTAGCTTGCGTTATATCTCTAGATTCCCCCACAGTTATTCTAGCAAGAAAGTCTCTATATTCAGATTTAGGGGGATCCCTGACACTACCCCAAGATGGAAGTTTGCATGCAAGAGTGAAATCCTCTAAGTCCATGGTATAAGATTTGTCATAAAGGTCAAACATGACTGAAGGAGAATTATGTGAAGATGAAAAATCAAACCTCCCCACAAATGAACTTGTGACGTCACGATACTGTGGGCATTTATCAGCTTCAAAGTCCTCAAGACCAGCATTACACAAATATGCGTAGAATTCTTCTTTAATTCCCACTTGATTCATAAAATTTTCCGAAGGCCATTCACAGGGCCTCACGAGTGCGTCTCTTGGTGGTTCCTCGTCACCATCACGCATTGCAAGCCTGGGGCCTTTCTTCCTTGAGGAACCACCTTGGAACACCTTCCTAAGCATATTGTTTTCTCTGAAAATAATTCTGAAATTTTTAGTAACTTCAAATAAAAGTGAACCAACTTCAATAAAATTGATAGCAACAACTCCCACAAGTGCCTAGGGCATATATCAAGCATTAGAACTACTTGGAACCATATAAATTTGACATGCAAGCTCAAGAACATGGTCACCTATGCAGCACAAATTTGCAATGAATAAAGCACTAGAACAAAAACTAATTGGACCAATGGAGGAGTCACATACCAAGGAACAATCTCCCAAGCAGTTTTGCAAGAGGTGCTTTGAGCAAGGAGATCAAAAATCACAACAACGGGGGCTGGAACTCGTGCTTGAGTAGGTTTTTCGTGTTTGTGTGAAGCAGAGGAAGAAGATGGGTGCAGGAATAAGTGGAGGAGGGCCACCGTGGGCCCACGAGGCAGGGGGCATGCCCAGGGGGTAGGGCGCGCCCTCCACCCTCGTGGCCAGGTGGCAGCTCCCCCCGTGGTAATTTTTGCACAGTAAATTCTCAAATATTCCCGAAAAAATCATATTAAATTGGCATGGCATTCTGAGGACTTTTATTTTCGGGATATTTTTATATTGCACGGATAAGTCAGGAAACAGACAGAAAAATACTATTTTACTTTATTTCTATTAAATAACAGAAAATATAAAGAGGGTACAGAAGGTTGTGCTTCTAGTTTCATCCATCTCGTGATCATCAAAATGAACCCACTAACAAGGTTGATCAAGTCTTGTTAACCAACTCATTCCGAATAATCACGGAACTGGAGAAATTTCGAATGACACTAAGTTACCTCAACGGGGATATGAAAATCCCCAACAATAAAAATATCATACTTTTTCTTGACAGTAAGGAGAGGAAATTCAAAACCTCCAAATATAATCGATGGAACTTTTCCAATAGAGTTGATACTATAAACTTGAGGTTGTTTCCTCGGAAGTGTACCGTATGCTCATTACCATTAACATGAAAAGTGACATTGCCTTTGTTGCAATCAATAACAGCCCCTGCAGTATTAAGGAAAGGTCTTCCAAGAATAATAGACATACTATCATCCTCGGGAATATCAAGAATAACAAAGTCCGTTAAAATAGTAACGTTTGCAACCACAACAGGCACATCCTCACAAATACCGACAGGTATAGCAGTTGATTTATCAGCCATTTGCAAAGATATTTCAGTAGGTGTCAACTTATTCAAGTTAAGTCTACGATATAAAGAGAGAGGCATAACACTAACATCGGCTCCAAGATCACATAAAGCAGTTTTAACATAACTTGTTTTAATGGAGCATGGTATAGTAGGCACTCCGGGATGTCCAAGTTTCTTTGGTATTCCACCCTTAAAAGTATAATTAGCAAGCATGGTGGAAATTTCAGCTTCCAGTATCTTTCTTTTATTAGTAATGATATCCTTCATGTACTTAGCATAAGGATTTGTTTTGAGCACATCAGTTAATCGCATACGCAAAAAGATGGGTCCAATCATTTCAGCAAAGCGCACAAAATCCTCATCATTCTTTTTCTTGGATGGTTTCGGAGGAAAAGGCATGGGTTTCCTAGCAACGAAGTCTCTTTTATCATAACGTTGATTCTTTGATTGTGGGTTATGAAGATCAACAGCAGGTTCAACTTCTACATCATTATCATTACTAGGTTGAGCATCATCATGAACATTATCATTAACATTTCCACTAGGTTCATGTTCATTACCAGATTGTGTTTCAGCATCAGACATAGAGATGTCGTTTGGATTATCAAGTGGTTCAGCAATAGGTTCAGTAGAAGTTTGCACAGTCCTATCATTTTTCTTTTTCTTCCTCTTAAAAGAACTAGGCATATCAATATTATTTCTCTGAGAATCTTGCTCGATTCTCTTAGGGTGGCCTTCAGGATACAAAGGTTCCTGAGTCATTCTACCAGTTCTAGTAGCCACTCTAACAGCATAATCATTTTTCTTACTATTCATTTCATCAAGCACTTCTTTCTGAGCTTTAAGTACTTGTTCTACTTGAGTGGTAACCATAGAAGCATGCTTGCTAACAAGTTTAAGTTCACCTCTAATATCAGCCATATAATCACTCAAGCATTTAATCATAAAGGTATTCTGTTTTAATTGTCTACCAAAATAAGCATTAAAGTCATCTTGCTTAAACATAAAGTCATCAAACTCATCCAAGCACTGACTAGCAATTTTAGTAGGAGGGACTTCAGCTTTATTATATCTAAATAGAGAATTTACCTTTACTACCTGTGTCAGGATATCGGGAGGTTCTTCAGTAAATAAGTAATTGAGATCATATACTTCTTCAACAGGCGGTAAATTAAGACCATGTATTTCTTCAATAGGAGGTAAATTCTTAACATCTTCACCTTTAATACCTTTTTCTTTCATAGATTCTTTGCCTCTTGCATATCTTCGGGACTGAGAAATAGAACACCTCTCTTCTTCGGAGTTGGTTTAGGAATAGGCTCAGTAATTGGCTCAGGAACTGGCTCAGTGCCCAATTATTTTCATTTGCCAACATATTATTCAATAAAATTTCAGCGTCATCCGGTGTTCTTTCCCTGAAAAGAGAACCAGCACAACTATCCAGGTAATCTCTGGAAGCATCAATTAGGCCATTATAAAAGATATCAAATATTTCGGGTTTCTTAAGAGGATGATCAGGCAAAGCATTAAGTAACTTGAGAAGCCTCCCCCAAGCTTGTGGGAGACTCTCTTCTTCAATTTGCACAAAATTGTATATTTCCCTCAAAGCAGCTTGTTTCTTATGAGCAGGGAAATATTTAGCATAGAAGTAATAAATCATATCCTAGGGACTTTGCACACAACCAGGATCAAGAGAATTAAACTATTTCTTAGCATCACCCTTTAATGAGAACGGAAATATTTTGAGTAAATAAAGGTGGCGCGATCTCAGATTATTAGTAAACAGGGCAGCTATATCATCTAACTTACGAAGATGTGCCACAACAGTTTCAGATTCATAGCCATAAAAAGGATCAGATTCAACCAAAGTAATTATATCTGGATCGACAAAAATATCATAATAATCTTGATCAGGAGCACAGATAGGTGAAGTAGCAAAAGCAGGGTCGGGTCTCATTCCTACCTCTAAAAGATTCTTTACTCCACTTAATTAGCAACCTCTTACGTTCAAGACTATCCTGGCAAGCAAGAACAGCTTCAAAAGATTCAGCATTAAAAAGATAACCCTCAGGAATAGCAGGCATAGGTTCATTATCACTAACATCATTGTGTTTAGGTTCAATAACTTCTCTTTCTCTAGACCTAGCAATTTGCTCATCAAGAAATTCACCGAGTGGCACAGTAGTATCAAGCATAGAAGTAGTTTCATCATAAGTATCGTGCATAGCAGAAGTGGCATCATCAATAACATGCGACATATCAGAATCAATAGCAGTAGTAGGTTTAGGTGTTGCAAACTTACTCATAACAGAAGGAGAATCTAGTGCAAGGCTAGATGGCAATCCCTTACCTCCCCTCGTAGTTGAGGGCAAAATAGTAGTTCGATCATCTTTCAAATTCTTCATAGTGTCCAGCAGATATAAATCCCAAGTGACTCAAGGAATAGAGCTATGCTCCCCGGCAACGGCGCCAGAAAAAGGTCTTGATAACCCACAAGTATAGGGGATCGCAACAGTTTTCGAGGGTAGAGTGTTCAACCCAAATTTGTTGATTCGACACAAGGGGAGCCAAAGAATATTCTCAAGTATTAGCAGCTGAGTTGTCAATTCAACCACACCTGGAAACTTAATATCTGCAGCAAAGTGTTTAGTACCAAAGTAATATGATAGTGGTGGTAATGGTAACAAAGTAAAGACAGCAAAAGTAATGTTTTTGGTATTTTTGTAGTGATGATAACAGTAGCAACGGAAAAGTAAATAAGCGTAAACCAGTATATGGAAAACTCGTAGGCATCGGATTAGCGATGGATAATTATGCCGGATGTGGTTCGTCATGTAACAGTCATAACATAGGGTGACACAGAACTAGCTCTAGTTCATCAATGTAATGTAGGCATGTATTCTGTATATAGTCATACGTGCTTATGGAAAAGAACTTGCATGACATCTTTTGGCCTACCCACCCGTGGCAGCGGGGTCCTATTGGAAACTAAGGGATATTAAGGCCTCCTTTTAATAGAGAACCGGAACAAAGCATTAGCACATAGTGAATACATGAACTCCCCAAACTATGGTCATCATCGGGAGTGGTCCCGATTATTGTCACTTCGGGGTTGCCGGATCGTAACACATAGTAGGTGACTATAGACTTGCAAGATAGGATCAAGAACACACATATATTCATGAAAACATAATAGGTTCAGATCTGAAATCATGGCACTCGGGCCCTAGTGACAAGCATTAAGCATAGCAAAGTCATAGCAACATCAATCTCAGAACATAATGGATACTAGGGATCAAACCCTAACAAAACTAACTCGATTACATGATAAATCTCATCCAACCCATCACCGTTCGGCAAGCCTACGATGCAATTACTCACGCACGGCAGTGAGCATCATGAAATTGGTGATGGAGGATGGTTGATGATGACGACGGTGACGAATCCCCCTCTCCGGAGCCCCGAACTGACTCCAGATCAGACCTCCCGAGAGAGATAAGGGCTTGGCGGCGGCTCCGTATCGTAAAACGCGATGAAACTTTCTCTCTGATTTTTTTCTCCCCGAAAGCCAATATATGGAGTTGGAGTTGGCATTGGAGGGCCACCACGGGGCCCACGAGGTAGGGGGGCGCGCCCAGGGGGGAGCGGCGCGCCCCCCACCCTCGTGAACAGGGTGTGGGCCCCCTGGCCTTCATCTTTGGCGAGGATTTTTTATTATTTATTCTAAGATATTCCGTGGAGTTTCAGGTCATTCCGAGAACTTTTGTTTTCTGCACATAAAACAACACCATGGCAATTCTGCTGAAAACAGCGTCAGTCCGGGTTAGTTCCATTCAAATCATACAAGTTAGAGTCCAAAACAAGGGCAAAAGTGTTGGGAAAAGTAGATATGACAGAGACGTATCATGGGGTTCCTCTAATTTTCCCTCAAAGGGTACCCTACATACCGTGCAAAAATTACGTAAAGACATTTCCCTGAATTCATCATATAAATGAAATGATACTAAAGGCGGTGACTTCTTAGGATAATAATAAAAGTTTTGCACTAAAGTGTTGGTGAGTAAGAGATACTGATCGATCCGGTCATGGAGGAAATCGGTGAGGCCTGCATTCTCGATCAAAGAATAAAAATATTCATGAATTCCAGCTTCTTTCAAGAAATTATCGCATGGCCATTCACACGGTTGTACTTCCGCTATGTGAGGAAGATTATACTTGGCTTTTTCCTTCTCTTTAGCTTGTTTTTCCTGGGAGCATTGCCTAGAAGAGCCCCTCAAAAGTCTCCTTAACATTTTCTGAAAATTTCTGAAATTTTAGTGACTTCAAAATAAAAGTGAATAAAACTAAACAAGATTGGTAGCAACTACTCCTACAAGTGCCTAGAGCCTATATCATGCATTAGAATTACTTGGGACCTCATAAATTTAACATTCAAGCTCAAGAAGATGGTCACCTATGCAGCAAAAATTTTCAATGAATAAAGCACTAGAACAAAAACCAATTGGACCAATGGAGGAGTCACATACCAAGCAACAATCTCCCAAAGCAGTTTTGTGAATGGAGCTTTGAGCAAGGAGATCGAAAATCGCAGCAAAATGAGCTAGAACTCGTGCTTGAGCTGGATGGGGATTTTTTTTGGGGAAGAAGATGGAGTGTGTGGGTGCTGGCATAAGTGGAGGGGGGCCACCAGGGGCCCACGAGACAGGGGGCGCGCCCAGGGGGGTGGGAGCGCCCTCCACTCTCGTGGCCTGGTGCTTGCCCCTCCTGTAGTGATTTCAGTGCCTAAAATCCTCAAATATTCCATAAAAAATCATACTAAATTTGTAGGGCACTTGGAGCACTTTTATTTTCGGGATATTTTTTATTGCACGGATAATTGAGAAAACGGATGGATAATACTATTTTTGCTTTATTTATTCTAAATAACAGAAAGTAAAAAGAGGGTATAGAAGATTGTGCCTTCTAGTTTCATCCATCTCATGATCATCAAAATGAATCCACTAACAAGGTTGATCAAGTCTTGTTAACAAACTCATTCTGAATAACACGGAATCGGAGAGATTTCGAATAACACTAAATTACCTCAACGGGGATATGAACATCCCCAACAATAAGAATATCATACTTTTTCTTGACAATAGGAGGAGGAAATTCAAAACCTCCAATAATGATAGTTGGAACTTTTCCAATAGAATTGATGCTATGAACTTGAGACTGTTTCCTCGGAAAATGTACCGTATGCTCATTACCATTAACATGAAAAGTGACATTGCCTTTGTTGCAATCAATAACAGCCCCTGCAGTATTCAAAAAGGGTCTACCAAGGATAATCGACATACTGTCATCCTCGGGAATATCAAGAATAACAAAGTCCGTTAAGATAGTGACATTTGCAACCACAACAGGCACATCCTCACAAATATCGACAGGTATAGCAGTTGATTTATCAGCCATTTGCAAAGATATTTCAGTAGGTGTCAACTTATTCAATTCAAGTCTACGATATAAAGAGAGAGGCATAACACTAACACCGGCTCCAAGATCACATAAAGCAGTTCTAACATAATTTCTTTTAATGGAGCATGGTATAGTTGGTACCCCCGGATCTCCAAGTTTCTTTGGTATTCCACCTTTAAAAGTGTAATTAGCAAGCATGGTGGAAATTTCAGCTTCCGGTATCTTTATTTTGTTTGTAATGATATCCTTCATATACTTAGCATAAGGATTTACTTTGAGCATATCAGTTAAGCACATACGCAAGAAAATAGGTCTAATCATTTCAGCAAAGCGCTCAAAGTCCTCATTATCCTTTGTCTTGGATGGTTTAGGAGGAAAGGGCATGGGTTTCAGAACCCATGATTCTCTTTCTCTACCGTGCTTCCTAGCAACAAAATCTCTCTTATCATAATGTTGATTCTTTCATTGTGGGTTATCAAGATCAACAGCAGGTTCAATCTCTACTTCATTGTTTTTGCTAGGTTGAGCATCAACATGAACATTATCATTAACATTATCACTAGGTTCATGTTCATCACCTGATTGTGTTTCAGCATCAGAGATAGAAATATCATTGGGATTCTCAGGTGTATCTACAACAGGTTCACTAGAAGCATGCAAAGTCCTATTGTCTTTCTTTTTCTTCTTTTTAGAAGAACTAGGTGCATCTAATTTGTTTCTCTAAGAATCTTGCTCGATTCTCTTAGGGTGGCCTTTAGGATACAAAGGTTCCTGAGTCATTCTACCAGTTCTAGTAGCCACTCTAACAGCAAAGTCATTTTTACTATTTAATTCATCAAGCAAATCACAATGAGCTTTAAGTACTTGCTCAGCTTGAGTAGCAACCATAGAAGCATATTTGCTAACGAGTTTAAGTTCACCTTTAACTCTAGCCATATAATCGCTCATGCGTCCTATCTCGAAAGTATTATTATTTAATTCTCTACCAACATAAGCATTAAAACTTTCTTGTCTAGCCATAAAATCATCAAATTCATCTAAGCATGGGCTATGAAATTTAGTAGAGGGGATTTCAACTTTGTCATATCTATAGAGAGAATTTACCTTTACTACCTGTGTCGGGTTATCAAGACAATGTGGTTCTTCAACAGGCGGTATATTAAGACCATGTATTTCCTCAATAGGTGGTAAATTCTTAACAACTTCAGCTGTTATACCTTTTTCTTTCATTGATTTCTTTGCCTCTTGCATATCTTCAGGACTGAGAAATAAAACACCTCTCTTCTTCGGAGAGGGTTTAGGAATAGGCTCAAAAGTTGGCTCAATTGTTTCAGGAATTGGCTCAGGAAGAGTCCAATTATTTTCATTAGTCAACATATTATTCAATAGTAATTTAGCTTCGTCGACTGTTCTTTCCCTGAAAACACAACCAGCACAACTATCCAAGTAGTCCTTGGAAGCATCGGTTAGTCCATTATAATAGATATCGAGTATTTCATTTTTCTTAAGAGGATGATCTGGCAAAGCATTAAGTAATCGGAGAAGCCTCCCCCAAGCTTGTGGGAGACTCTCTTCTTTGATTTGCACAAAATTATATATTTCCCGCAAGGCAGCTTGTTTCTTATAAGCAGGGAAATATTTAGCAGAGATGTAATAAATCATATCCTGGGGACTACGCACACAACCAGGAGCAAGAGAATTAAACCAAGTCTTAGCATCACCCTTTAATGAGAACGGAAATATCTTAAGGATATAATAGTAGCGAGACTTCTCATCATTAGTAAACAGGGTGGCTATATCATTTAACTTGGTAAGATTTCCCACAATAGTTTCAGATTCAAGGCCATGAAAAGGATCAGTTTCAACTAAAGTAATAATCTCAGGATCAACAGAGAATTCATAATCCTTATTAGTAACATAGATAGGTGAAGCAGCAAAAGCAGGGCCAGGTTTCATTCTAGCATTAAGAGATTGCTGCTTCCATTTAGCTAATAACTTCTTAAGATCATATCTGTAGTTGCAAGCAAAGATAGCTCTAGCAGCTTCTTCATTCATAACATAACCCTCAAGAACAACAGGCAATTCATAATCATTGGGAGAACTTTCATCATCACTATCATCAATAATAGCATCTTAAATAATTTCATTCTCTCTAGCCCTAGCAAGTTGTTCATCAAGAAATTCACCTAATGGCAAAGTAGTATCACGCACAGAAGTAGTTTCATCATAAGTATCACGCATAGCAGAAGTGGCATCATCAATAACATGCGACATATCAGAATTCATAGCTGTAGTAGGTTTAGGTGTCGCAAGCTTACTCAAAATAGAAGGAGAATCTAGTGCAGAGCTAGATGGCAGTTCCTTACCTCCCCTCGTAGTTGAGGGAAAATATTGGTTCTTTCATCTTTCAAGTTCCTCATAGTGATCAGCAGATATAAATCCCAAGTGACTCAAAGAATAGAGCTACCTTCCCCAGCAACGGCGCCAGAAATTAGTCTTGATAACCCACAAGTGTAGGGGATCGCAACAGCTTTCGAGGGTAAAGTATTCAACCCAAATTTATTGATTTGACACAAGGGGAGCCAAAGAATATTATTGAGTATTAGCAGTTGAGTTGTCAATTCAACCACACCTGGATAACTTAGTATCTGCATCAAAGTATTTAGTAGCAAAGTAGTATGATAATAAAGGTAACGGTAGCAAAGGTAATATTTTTGGGTTTTGTAGTAATGGTAACAATAGCAACGGAAAAGTAAACAAGCGAAACACAAGATGTGAAAAGCTCGTAGGCATTGGATCAGTGATGGATAATTATGTCGGATGCGATTCCTCATGTAATAGCTATAACATAGGGTGACACAGAAGTAGTTCTGGTTCATCAATGTAATGTTGGCATGTATTCCATAAATAGTCATACGTGCTTATAGAAAAGAACTTGCATGACATCTTTTGTCCTACCCTCCCGTGGCAGCGGGGTCCTACCGGAAACTAAGGGATATTTAGGCCTCCTTTTAATAGAGAACCGGAACAAAGCTTTAGCACATAGTGAATACATGAACTCCTCAAACTACGGTCATCACCGAGAAGTATCCCGATTATTGTCACTTCGGGGTTGTCGGATCATAACACATAATAGGTGACTATAAACTTGCAAGATAGGATCAAGAACACACATATATTCATGAAAACATAATAGGTTCAGATCTGAAATCATGGCACTCGGGCCCTAGTGACAACCATTAAGCATAGCAAAGTCATAGCAACATCAATCTCAGAACATAGATACTAGCGATCAAACCCTAACAAAACTAACTTGATTACATGGTAAATCTCATCCAACCCATCACCGTCAAGCAAGCCTATGATGGAATTACTCAAGCACAGCGGTGAGCATCATGAAATTGGTGATGGAGGATGGTTGATGATGACGAAGGCAACGAATCCCCCTCTCCGAAGCCTCGAACATACTCCAGATCAACCCTCCCGAGAGAGATTAGGGCTTGGCGGCGGCTCCGTATCGTAAAACGCGATGAAACTTTCTCTCTGATTTTTCTCTCTGCGAGACGGAATATATGGAGTTGGAGTTGAGGTCGGCGGAGCCTCAGGGGGCCCACGAGACAGGGGGCACGCCCAGGGGGTGGGCACGCCACCACCCTCGTGGACAGGGTGTGGGCCCCCTGGTCTTGATTCTTGCGCCGGTATTTTTTATATTTTCCAAAAAGTGCCTCCGTGGATTTTCAGGAGATCCCGAGAACTTTTGTTTTCTACACATAAAACAACATCATGGCAGTTCTGCTGAAAACAGCGTCAGTTCGGGTTAGTTTCATTCAAATCATGCAAGTTAGAGTCCAAAACAAGGGCAAAAGTGTTTGGAAAAGTAGATACGTTGGAGACGTATCATGATGCTACCGCGGAAGAGTTGAAGTTGCTGCAATACAACGCTCAAGCTTGTCATATTCTCTTCAACGGACTGTGCCCCGAAGAATTCAACAAAATTAGCCGCCTTGAGAATGCAAAGGAAATTTGGGATACTTTGATTGATATGCACGAAGGTCCCAACTCCGTCAAGGAATACAAATTGGATGCGCTTCAAAGTCAACTTGACAAGTTCAAAATGAAGGATGGTGAAGGTGTCGCTGAAATGTACTCTAGGCTTGCTCTCATCACAAATGAGATTGTTGGCTTAGGAAGTGAAGAGATGACCGATAGATTCATCATCAAGAAGATCCTAAGAGCCTTGGATGGAAAATATGATACCGTGTGCACATTCATCCAAATGATGCCAAATTACAAAGATATCAAGCCAACGGAAGTCATTGGAAGGATTGTTGCTCATGAGATGTCACTCAAGGATAAATAGGAACTTCACAACAAGTCAGGTGGTGCTTACAAAGCCTCATGTGATGCTCCTACATCATAAATTGAGAAACAAACCTTCAATGAAGAATTGAGCCTAATGGTGAAGAACTTCAACAAGTTCTACAAGAGTAGAAGCAAGGAAAGAAGTTCCAAGTCAAGGTCCTACAATGACAAAAGATCTTCGAGTTGTGAACGTAATTGCTACAATTGTGGAAGACCCGGACACTATCCAATGAGTGTACGGCTCCCTACAAAAGGAGAGAAGATTCACCTAAAAGAAGAAGTAGAAGAGAGGAATCACCACCAAGAGAGAGAAGGAGTAGAGATGATCATTATGAATGAAGAACCTCCGGGAGAAGCAAGGATTCAGAAAGGAAGGACAAATCATCAAAGAGCTACACAAAGCGAAGACATCAAGCTCATGTTGGTGATTGGGAATCCAGCTCCGACTCCGACCATCACTCCAAAAGAAGTTATCACTCCGACTCCGAATATACTCAAGATGAAGGTGTTGTCGGTCTAGCACTTGTGTCAACCAACTCCTATGACATATTTGACTCACCAAATGAAGGAATTGGAAGATGCTTCATGCCTAAAGGCCCAAAGGTATCACACCCCGAGTATGTTGATTTCAATAGTGATGAATATGATTTGTTAGGTGATGATGATTTACTTGTTGACAACTCTGGTGATGAATACTATGATGAAATGTCAATTAATCATGCTAATCAAGATAAAACAAATGACAATGATAAGGAGAAGATTGAGCGTCTAACTAAACAGCTAAATACTCTTAAGTTAGCTCATGAAACTACCTTGGAAGATCATCGAGAACTTTTAAAGACTCATGAGAAGTTAAGCTTTGAAAAGCTCAACTTGAGCAAGACCATGAGTTTTTGAAGGCAATCAATGATGATCTTCGCAAGAAAAGTTCTTCTTACATTGCCAAGCATTTACTCTTGTCTACTTACATGCCACAAGTTAAATCTAGCAACAAAAGTAAGAAAGATTCTTCTTCTGGTAGTAACAATAATCATGCTAAATCCAATGTTGTTGCTTCTAGTAGTTCTCTTGATTCCACTAATGATTCTCTTAGCCAAGTTACACTTGAGCAAGAAAATAGCTTATTTAAGGGAATTATAGAGAAAGGTGTTTACAAAAGCCTTGCCGGAAGTAAGCAATTTGAGGAAATTGTACGCAAACAAGGAAGGGACTGGAAGAATCAAGGTGTTGGTTTTGAACGGAAGTTCAATGCCAATGGAGTTGAGTGGGAAGAAGATCAATACCCCAAGACAAAGTTTGTTCCTCAACAAGAGAAGTATGATCCTACTTCTTTCCAAGGGACACAAGCTCAAGCTGATCTTCCACCACAAGACCACAAGCAAAAAGGCAACGATAAGCTTCAAGAGGAGATTGATGCATTTGAAGAAGCTCCCAAGGCCTTGGTCAAGTGGGTTCCCAAGACTACATCAAGTTCTACTTCATCAAGTACGACTACAATCCCAAGGATTCCCATCAAGATGATGTGGATCCCGAAGAAGAAGAACTAGAGAGTTCTTGAGGGTGACTCCGCCAATACACTTCACTAATATCATTTTGGCAAGAACAAGTGCAAACAACTTCCACATCTTACACTAGTTCAAGGAGTCACAAACCCTCTTGTTGGTAAGACAAGGGACAAGGTAACCTAATGCTTTCATGGACATCATCTTGTGTGTGCATCACTCTATGTCTATGGATATCCTTGTTTGTTCGTTGTGGGACTAACCCGTGTAGGTATTAAAAGTGCAACTCACTCAAATGGATAGCTCCAATGATTTACATCAACATTGAGCATACACATCTTCAACACCTACATGAAGTCATCATCGACAAAACCCAAGGTTAGTTCATCCCTCTTAGGGGGGATATCACATCTAGGGGCAGCTTTACTCTAAGACTTGAGCTAAAGCAACTCTAATGGTGTGAACATAACAATGCTTTATGTAAAAGTGGTAACCCCACTTGTGCTTAAACGATGAGTATGACCTATGATCAAATGTTCTCATTTGACTCCTAAGTCAATATACTCATATATAGGTGACCTAGTCATCGCAAATTGCTTGATAGATGCTAGAGTATTTGTGCATGCTTTGCCACATGCCATTTTATTGTGTGAGCATGTTGGTTGCATACTTTACTCGTTCGAGGACATCCACTTGTTGTTTTGATTGTTTGGCTCTTTTTCTTTTGCCAAGTGGATGGACAAGAATGCCTAAGAACCTTATCTAGCTATCTATGCTTTTCTCGTCTCAAACTCTATTCATACTACATCACAAAGTTTGATCAAGTCAGATTCGAACCACTCTGTGTGAGGAGCACTCGGAGTCTCCGATTCATCATAGACTTAAACTTCCAAAACCTCTTTGTGAATTTCGGTCTGACCGAGTCATCCATTTCGGTCAAACCGAGTTCACTAAGTTGATCTAGGTTTCCATCTCGGTGCAATTGATTTGAACATTTCGATCACACCGAGTTGCAGCAACTGCTTGCGATTCTGCAATCTCGGTGCCACCGAATTGTACCACTCGGTCACACCGACAGGGTCGGGATATATATATACCCACGGGTGAGATTTTGGAAATTTCTTCAAAACCCCTCAGCCCGCGCGTGTCCTGCTCTGCCTCCTCGGGTCTCCGGATCGCCTCCTCGCAGCCAGCAACCTCCCGCTGCTGGTTTCGGCCGCCGTCGACGGAATCTGCTCCGTCGTCGCCGTCGTAGCGAACGCCCGCCGAACTAGGGTATGTGTTCGACCCCTTGTGCTGTCTATTCACCTCCGATTCTAAGCACGAGGACAATGCCATGATTCTTGCCATGTATGAAATCAATCTATCCAGAGAAAACTTCCTTAGGCTTAGTTTGATTCAAAAAATTTAGGGTTAGCTCTCTGTCAAACTAATCTTGGACCGACCGAATCGTAGAAATCGGTCTCACCAATTTGGCTTAGGCCATTGCACATGCGCTTTTCGGTCTAACCAAAAACTGTAAATCGGTGTGATCGAGTTCAATTCTCTGTGAAACCCTAGCAATCTCGGTGTCGCCGAACTATGACTCGGTCTAACTGAGTTCACTAGTTTAGGTTCCAAATGTTGCTTCGGTATCACCGAGTTTATCAATTTGGTAACTCCGAGATCATTTCAGTAGAGAAATAAAACTAAGTTTTTGATTCATGTGGTTTGCAAAAATCTCTGTACTTTGTGATGCTCATCTACTCTACCTCATCTATATCTATTCATAGGGTTTGCTGTCAGTTTGCCTGCCAAGATCTCTAACCAAAGTGATAGCCGGAATAAGTCTGAAGAGCAAGTGCAAATGAGTGAGGGCACTAGTACCTCAAGCAGCTATGATGAGGGCAGCAGGAGCACACCAAGTAACTTGCCCAAGGCAGCCACTAGAGCAAGGAAGAAGAGAACCTCAGACTCTGAGGATGAGAATTATGTTGCAGCTGAGGATGAGGCCACCTCAAACAATAAGGTGATGAAGAAGGAGTATGGCACTGCTGCTTCAACAAAGCCTGGCATGAACAGGAAAGCACCAGCAAGGAGAGTGCCAACATCCAAGCCAAGAAAAGTTGCCATGGGAGAAACCATGAAATTCACTCTAGAATCTGATGATGGTGAAGCAGCTAGTGATGTCAAGAAGAAGAAGAGGGAAAGAACCACTACTGCAAAAGTTCTTGGAAAGTCTACAATGGTGAGAGATCCTGAAGAGGAAGAGGAAGAGGATGATGCACCAGCACCCAAATCCCAAAAGCTTATGGGAGATGCAATCAAGTCAGGGGCTGCTCCTAAGCCCAAAACTGCTCCCAAAGCTGCTGCTCAAACCACCAAGTCTGCACCCAATAGAAGCACCAGAAATATCCCAGTTGAAAAGAAGAACAAGGCCCCAGTGCCTGAAGCTGAAGAAGAAGATGTTGAAGCCCAAGTGCTGAGAAAGCTCAAACCAAAGATCCCAGACCACAATGACACTCATCCAGTGGCAGAGGACATGAGCATCAGGATGGATGCAGGTCTGAGAATTTGGAGGAAGAGAGACCCTTATGCTGTGAGAAGGAGAACTGCAGTGGATTACAGGTTCCACACTGAAGAACATCAACACTTTTATGAGACCATTCTCCTTGACAAGAAGCCAATTGTCTGTGACATGAGATGGGTTGACTGGACATACATCAGAGAGAATGAAGATCACTTCCCAGGTGTCTATGACAGCTTCAAGGCTTGTGGAGTTGACAAGTTTGTTGGACAGAAGCTCACTAAGTGGAATGATGAGCTGATCATGTAATTCCACTCCACCGCTCATTTCTATCATGATGGAAGGATAGTATGGATGTCTGAAGGTACAAGGTACCAATCAACTGTTGATGAATGGGCCAAGCTAGTCAATGCTCCAGAAGCTCATGAGGATGACTTGGATGTGTATGCCAAGAAGAAGAAAGACCACAACTCAATGGCAAGTACGTACAAGGAAATTCCTGATGAAGCCCTGGAAACTCATAAGTTGGGCTCTGTGAAGTATATGTTGTTTGGTTTGCCTATTATCAACACCATCCTGAGGCATATTCTTTTGCAAAGGTCTGGAGATCATAGGATGATAAGAGGACATTCAATCAATTTGCTGCACATTTTTTATGTCCCTCAGAAATTCAAGGTGATGAGTCTGATTGTAGAAACAATCAAGAGGACAGCTGCTGAACAGAAAAGGTCTTGTGGGTATGCTCCACAAATTCAGGTGCTCATCAACTAGAAGATGGGCATAGGCATTTATTTGTTGGACAAGGAGCACTTACCTCTCAAGCCAGATTTTGAAGACAACACAGTTGTGATGGATGAGAATGACCCTTCATTAGTGCAAGCACATTAGAAGAGAACAAAGGCAAGGGCAGAGAAAGTTGCAAAGATGCCAAGTGCTGAAGAGGCATCTCAAGAGTTCTTGAAGAGCAAACAGGATCAACTTGGATTTCTAATCCAATCTACCTTGAGGATTGAGAAGGGATTCACCACCCTGACTCAAAATTAGGAGAGTTTGGAGAGGATCATTGAACAATAGTTCTATGATCTTGATGTGAAAGTCACTGAGATACAGATAGTAGTTGAGCAGCTCCAAGAGGAAGCAGAGGAGAAGAAAGGCAAGGCAACTATAGAAGCTTTTCAGTATGTGCCAAGAGGTCAGAGGTCAGTTGCAGCGCCAGTTCCAGATACACGAGCTACTACATCAGCACCAGCAGCCACAGCTTTAGTGCCACCTCCAGTAGCCATTTCACCAGCTCCAGCTACATCGATAGAAGTCTTCGTCCTTTGCGTCATCACTACACCACCTCATGGAGACCAAGCCTGAGAGACGCATAGCACTATGCATATTTGAACTTTTTGGTAACTTGTTGCCAAAGGGGGAGAAATATGTATAGATCATAGCCTTCGAGAGAGAGAGAGTGTGTTGCTTTTTGTCTCTCTTGCACATTATTTGGTTGAACTTTATTGTGTGTTTGCTTGATACATTATGTCCTTATGTGAGATACTTGGATGATCATGTGTTTGATCATATGCTACTTAATGTGTGCTTGAATGCCATTATCTCTTATATCCATATATGCATTCACTTTGCTTGGTGATGAGTGCATGTTTTTTTTAATTGTTATCATTTTGAGCGCTCCACCAAGATGTATGTGACATGGAAGAGTAACCCATGATACTAATCGATTGTGCATTTGCATTCAAAAGCAAATCTTACATAATGCACAAATTTAGTGGAGCTCTTGCTTATCACATACTTCTCAAAGCGACAATGTATTTCAATCTTATTATCATTTGTTGAAGCTTTGACCTATTTTCATCAATTACCAAAAAGGGGGGCATTGAAAGTGCAACTATCCCTAGGTGGTTTTGGTAATGATTAACAGCATATAGCTCATTGAACTAATTCTATTTCAAGATGAATATATCAGGAAAGTTCAATGATTGGCATGGCATGGATTAGGAATGTGGACCCCTCAAAATGCTAAGGACAAAGGATTGGCGCAAGCTCTAAAAGCTCAAGACTCTACATTTTACTTTTAGTGATCCAAGATCACATTGAGTCTATAGGAAAAGCCAATACTATTAAAAGGGGATGAGGTGTTACTTAATGGCTTGCTTGCTCAAAATGCTTAGTGATATTCTCCAAAAACCCTCAACCACTTTCTCATATCCACATATGTACGAAACCAAAAGTCAAACTCGGCCCCACCTATTTGATCCATCCAGCGCCACCGAGTTCATTTGACATAGCCACTGCCAGAAACCCTAGTCACTTCGGTCTCACTAATGGGGATCTCGGTCTCACCGAAATGGGATTGCAAACTCTCTGTTTCCCTTCGTAACGTTCGGTTTAACCGAGATGAGCGGTCGGTCCCACCGAGTTCGCAATGCAAACTCCATGTTTCCCTTTCGTAACGTTTTGGTCCCACCGAGTTGAGCGAATCGGTCCCACCGAGTTTGCCTGACCAACTCTCTAGTTAGCTTATTACCAAAGTCGGTCCCACTGAGTTTGTGTAATCAGTCTCACCGAGATTACATTATGCCCTAACCCTAATAAAATCGGTCCCACCGAGTTGACATGTCGGTCCCACCGAAATGCCTAACGGTCACATTATGAACTAAATCGGTCTGACCGAGTTTTATGATTCGGTCCCACCAAGTTTGGTGAATTGTGTGTAACGGTTAGATTTTGTGTGGAGGCTATATATACCCCTCCACCCTCTCCTCATTCATGAGGAAAGCCATCAGAACATGCCTACTTCCAGCATTCATTTTCTGAGAGAGAACCACCTACTCATGTGTTCAGGCCAAGACATTCCAATCCAACCATATGAATCTTGATCTCTAGCCTTCCCCAAGTTGCTTTGCACTCAAATCCTCTTTCCACCAAATCCAATCCTATGAGAGAGAGTTGAGTGTTGGGGAGACTATCATTTGAAGCATAAGAGCAAGGAGTTCATCATCAACACACCATCTATTACCTTTTGGAGAGTGGTCCTAGATTGGTTAGGTGTCACTTGGGAGCCTCCGTCAAGATTGTGCAGTTGAACCATGGACTTTGTACGGGCAAGGAGATCGCCTACTTCGTGAAGATATACCCTAGTGAGGCAAGTCCTTCATGGTGATGGCCATGGTGGGATAGACAAGGTTGCTTCTTCGTGGACCCTTCGTGGGTGGAGCCCTCCCTGGACTCGCGTAGCCATTACCCTTCGTGGGTTGAAGTCTCCATCAACGTGGATGTACGATAGCACCACCTATCGGAACCACGCCAAAAATCTCCGTGCCAATGTTGTGTTTGCTCCCTCCAAACTCCTCCCCTTTACCTTCATATGCAATGATTTACATTCCGCTGCTATACTCTTAGAATTGCATGTGTAGGTTGATTGCTTGACTTGTGCGAAGTTGCTAAAATCTGCCAAGAACTAAAATTGGGAACAGGCTAGTTTTTATTTGGTCAAGTAGTCTAATCACCCCTCCCCCCCCCTAGACATACTTTTGATCCTACAACCGGTCTGTTGTCGTCGCTCAGCCACTCTGCCATCATCAGGGGACAACTCTAGCTGGGAGGCTATACCACGGCGGTAGCGCAGTACCCGACATAGTGTAGTACTTGTGGTGTCACTGTTAGGTGTGCGCACAACTCCCAACACACGTTCCACCACCGCTGCTCATTGTTAGCTGTTGCTTGCCACCCCACCGTCTGCCGTCGTCGTCGCCACACCACCGTCGAAAGCCAGGGCCATCACCCGCTCCGCCATCATGGTCTGAAGGCGGGAGGTGGCCGTCATGGCCGCCACCCCACTGTCGGCCACCATGTCCATCACCTGCTCTGCCACCACGGCCCGAAGGTGGGAGGTGGTCGTCATGGCCGCCACCCCACTGTAGGCCACCACGGCCATCACCTGCTCCGCCACCGCGGCCCGAAGGCGGGAGGTGGTCATCATGGTCGCCACCCCACCGTCGACCGTCGGGGTCATCACCCTCTCTACCACCGCTGCCCGAAGGCGGGAGGTGGAAGTGGAGCCCCGCATGTGCGTAAGCGACCTTACACGCTACATCAAGTTCCTACGGGAGGAGGAGGAGCGCCTGATCGAGCACGCAAAGAGTCTTACCGCCGCCGTGGCCGCAGCACACACCACCACAGAGGCGCGGGATGAGGAGATCTATGAGGAGTCCCTCCGCTTTGAGAGGGTCGTTTGGAGCGGCAGAGGGTGTTCGAGGTGAGCGTCGCTAAAAGTGCAGTAGCGGCACGCACCGGATTCCAGTTGTCTAGCTCGTCGGTAGGCTCCTCCTCCTCTGCCTCTTACTGAGCACGCTCGCCAGAGGACAGGTAGCCGGAAGTAGTACAAAGCCCCTCAGTAGCAGTATTTAAGGGCTATTTTGTTCAGTTCATCTGACTATAGATATGGTTGAACTATACTACGTACATAAAATTAGCTAGTATATATAGTTGAACTAGCTATTTCAGTACGTGGTTGGCAACAATTGGGGAAAAGTTTGGTCGGTTCAGCTGTCGAGTTTAACTGTTTGTATAAAGAACGACTACTTAATCTGTGAATGAAATCTATGCTTACTAAATTTCAGTTGCAAAATTAGATACTGCTAGTGATTTTTAGTTACAAATTTTGACAAATGGCAGTGTTACAAGGTTGACAAAGGGCAATGTTACTAGATCGACAAATGCAGATCTTTCTAGTTTGACAAATGGCCATATATCCAATACGACAGATGCAAATCTTACCAAATGTTTGTACGTGGTTGCACAATGGTCATCAAAAAAATCATTTGTGTTGAAGGGATGTAAAAATCCCGTGCGCCAGATTTTTTCTTGGCTTAGTGGCAAAGGAACCATAGCTCTCGCTTTACAAATCGTGTTCAATCTGAACTGTTTGCGGTGAAGAGATGCACAAATCCTGCGCGGCAAATTTTTCCTTGGCTTATTGGGAAGGACCATAGCTCTCGCTTTGCATATACATGTTCTATTTGAAACGCTTGCGTGAAGAGATGCACAAATCCCGCGTGCCACATTTTACCTTGGCTTATTGGGGAAGCTCTCGATTTTGCATACGGGTGTTCTATCTAAAATGTTTGTGATGAGTGTTTTAAATTTAAAAACCATTGATGTTTTTTAAAATCATTTGATAAGTCCGTACATTCAGAGAGAAAAACACAAGTTTGTTCAAACCATAGGTTTCATTCACTCACACTATGACGTTATATTCATACGACCAAGATACAATATTAAACCCAAGAAACTAATTGTGACGACGGCGAAGGCGGCGTGCCGCGCCGACGTTGTCGTTGTCGTCCTCCGGGACGCTGTTGTTGAAGTCTTCAAGCCAGCACAAAATGTTCTTCAATTGGAAATCAAAGACCCTGTCGCCGCGCGATCAACAGGCAGGGCGTGGGAGGATGACAACTCGCAGCGCTGCAAGATAGCGGTCCACGGCAATGTCCCATGACGATGAGGGGGGTGCGCGCACGGGCACGGGCGTGGCGGGTGCAGGAAAATGCATGGGGACCAGCGCCGCGGTGGGGTAGGGGCGTGCACGGGCACGGGCGGGGCCGCTGGCGCTAGCATGTACACGAGCTCGGGGGAAGCATCCACTACAGCCAGCTCGTTCAGTGCCATGTCCATGAGGCCCCATTCCTCCTTATTGTCTATCACGTCCGACTTGGAGTCGACTTCACCAAACTGGAAGACTAGTGGCACGTGATCCATATGTGCCTATGGCATTGGTGGAGGTCTAGGGGGGAATGGGGGGAATGGGAGGCAAAGAGTAAGGTCGCCCATATTAAATAGCATCTCGGGCGCCATTAATGGAGAGGATGCAAGCGAGGCGCGCGGCCATGGAAGTCAAAGGGCTTGCTTCCCAGTGAGCCTGCGCAACGTACAGCTCGCATGCTTTCCTGTGAGCCTGCACATTGGAGAACAACTTGCATGCCTCCCGGTCAGCCTGCGTAGCGGACTACGCTCGCACGCCTCCCGTCTACTCAAGCAGTTGTCCGCGACACCTCCTAGCCACTAAAAGTGTGATGCGTGCCGTCACGTGAATGTTTAGCAGAATGCCCAAGATTTAAATTATACATACGTTTGAGTTGATAAAGTGGCAGCTATTTGTTTCAAAATGCCTTTGTTGGCTGTTAATTCGTGCGCCTCCTCTCAAATTGGACACAAAAAATACCATGGCATGTTGGTGCCATTCCAAGATAACATGCCAAGTTTCATGAATTTCAGACAAGTTTTGGATTTACTAGAATTTTGAAACCAAGTATCTCAATGTTTGCGGCTGAGCCACGATGCCGAGGTGTTTGAAATTCATTCCCATTTCTTGCAGGGGATCTAAGCATGCACTCAAGGACACACATTTGATTTTTTCAACCCATTTTCTGCACTGGAGCATGTGCCTGTAGTTCAAATTTGAATTATGCACATAAAATGCCTAGAAAACTCAGTTAATGATAAAAATGTCCAAACGAACCTAGAAAAAATTCCAAATTTTCACATGATACTCATGTTGGTCTATGTTGCCACCATACAAAAATTTCAAAGCAAGAAGAGGCAAAGAATATGGTTTTGTCCACGAAAGTGACATGTTCCCTACAGGAACCATGAGGCTTGTTATGAGAAGCTTATACCCAAACCTGTCCCAAATGGGACAATTTTTTTAGCACAACATGTTAATGTCGTTCCGTGATAGCATGCCAAGTTTCATTAATTTCACACAAGTTTTGGATTTACTAGAATTTTAAAACCATGTATCTCAATGTTTGCAGCCGAGCGACGGTGCTGAGGTGTTTGATATTCATTCCCATTTCTTGCATGGGACCTAAGCATGCAGCCAAGGACACACATTTGATTTTTCAACCCATTTTTACGCATTGGAGCATCTGCCGGTAATTTAAATTTGAATTATGCACATAAATGCCTAGAAAACTCAGTTGTATAAAAATGTCCAAACGAACCCCAAAAAATTCCAAAATTTAACACAACACTCTTGTTGTTCTATGTTGACACTAGAAAAAAATTGAAAGCAGAAGAGGCAACAAATAAAGTTTCTTCCACAAAGGTGACACGTTCCCTACTGGAATCATGAGGCTTCTTGTGAGAAGCTCTGGTTGTGAGAAGCTTATACCAAAACCTGCCCAAAGTGGGACAAATTTTTTACCATAGCATGTTGGTCCCATTCCATGATAGCATGCCAAGTTTCATGAATTTCAAACGAGTTTTTCATTTACTAGAATTTCAAAACCAAGTATCTCAACGCCTATCAGCAAGCCACGGTGCCGAAGTGTTTGAAATCCATTCCCATTTCTTGCATGGGACATAAGCATCCACCCAAGGACACATATATGATTTTACAACCCATTTTAGTGCAGTGGAGCATGTGCATATAGTTTAATTTTGAATTATGCACCTTAAATGCGTAGAAAACTCAGTTAATGTATAAAAATGTCCAAACGGACCCTGAATTATTTTAAATTTTTGACGACACTCCTATAGATGCATGTCCACTATAGATAAAAGCTCTAACAATTCAAACACCCTCCTTTGACGTTGTGAACCCATTATGTATTTCAAATCAAGACGAAAAATCAAGTAGGTCACACATAGTTTATTATCACCAACCATATGTGATGCAGTACAAAATATCTTGCAGCATCGTCAGAGTAGTACTCTTTGTTTAATTTAGAGCGCCGGTCTTTAATTTTTTAGGTTAATGTTTAGGTCAGCTAGCTCTATTTAATTGTTGAACTTGCTCGATTAAGAAGTGTGGGTGTGTTGTAGGCTCCTTTGTGTACCCAACTTATGCAATGACATGGAGGACTACTGTAACCAGGGAAATTTGAACCAAAATTTGCACGTTCAAACTCATCACACATGAGGTAAGCTATATGAATCATTTGTGATGTTCACATATCGTACACAATGTTGAACAAGGGAACGTGTCTGATGACACTTTGCACGCCTGTTTTTTGCTGCATCGAGCCAACATTTTTGGCTTCCATGGAAATATCTACCTCCCCCGCCCCCTCCCCTTGACCAAAAGCCACATTTCGCCTGTTTCTGCCTTCCTTTCCAAGTTCAAACCTTCACTGCTTTCTTGCAGCGCCGCCTCCTCGCCGGCGACCCTCCTTCACGCTGCTCGGCCTCGTCGATCTAGGCAGGTAATCCACATCCGACCCCCATCCTCCTCCTCCTCCTTCTACATCCCACATGCCCCGATCACTGGCATGACACCTTCCACCCAAATCACCGACCCATCCTCCAAGTAAGCGCTGCCCTAAGCCATGGTGCACAAGGAGCATTTGGCAGTGGAGAAGCAAATCGCGACCGCATGCGCGGATGAGGTTGCGATGGCTGCCATTTGTGCCGACCCCCAGATCTTGGAGGAGCACTCACTGTCGAGGCCATCGTCGACGCCTCGCATGCCGATACCGCCACGCGTTTGGCTGCTTTATACGACAGTTCGTGATGTTTTCTCGAGGCCGTGTGTTTTCTTAGCGTGCCCGTGCTTACATCAACTCGAGAGCCAGTAGGTTGGTTCCCGGAGTGGCTCAGGCAACTCGCCACTACAAGGGGGGCACCCATGATGTGGAGGCCTCGCCCTCTTCCAAGTCCAAGGACCCAATCGTCATCGCTATCTCCCACAATGAGGAGTAGCTTGTCTTATTAGCTCACTATAAGGAGCTATGTTCAGTTAGCTAGCTATGCTGGTTAAGCATGTTCGGCTTACCTATTGCATGTGCTGCTCCTTCCTTTCCTTAACAAAGTATGGTGAATTATCCTATATAATTTTACCATGCAATCTGATCCTATAGTATATATGTTCTATATGTCGTGCAATGTGGTGCTCACTTATTAACTGTTTGGTTAATTTGTTGTCGTGTTCAGTTAACTGTTTGGTTCAATTCTACAATGTGATGTTCAATTCTTGTGGGTGCAATTTTGTATTGTCTTCCATGTGAGAAATAGATCAAATTTGGTTGTACAAAATACATGAGAAACAAATACACTTGCTATATTTCCAGGTTGTCAAGCATGCTTGGTTTGGTTAACTGTCTGATCTTCTAGTATGTTATATATTGTGCAATGTGGTGCTCAATTAATGTTTGGTTCATTTGTTGTGGTGTTTAGTTAACTATTTTGGTTCAATTCTGAAATGCGATGTCCGTGAGTGCATTTTTTCATTGTATTCCATGTGAGAAATAAATTGAATTTGGCTATATTAAATACATGATAAACAAATACAACTGCTATATTTCCAAGTTGTTAAGCATGCTTAGTTTGGTTAGCCGCCTGATCTTCTATTAGGAGTATGCTATATTGTACAATGTGGTGCTAAGTTAATATTTGGTTCATTTGTTGTGGTGTTTAGTTAACTATTTCATTCAATTCTGCAATGCGATGTTTAATTGTTGTGGGTACAATTTTGTATTGTATGCATGTGAGGAATAAATCAAATCTGGCTGCAGTAAATACATGAGAAACATATACAATTTCTATACTTAGTTTGCATAAATGGATTTTCCATGTGGCTCGAATTAATCTGTTGAATCTGCAATGTGTTTGTTTTTCATCAACATATTTTACTGATAGTATGCCAACCCTCACTTAACCTGATCAATAACTACCTTATATGTGTTGTAGGGAAACAATAAGAAGCACTGAGGTTTACAATCGAGGTTTTCATATGCATGGTCCTTTGTCTAATAGTTCATTATTGTGAAACTGCGGGAATCATTCTAATATTTAGGTTTTAACAATTTGGTCTTGCACATGTAGGTCCTGCTGTCAGAGGTTTTGACCCACTATTCGGCCCATTTTGCATATGGGGAAATGAGTTGTCCATGAATATCAGTCAAGTCCAGAAACTCAGAAAGATTGTTAGGATAAAGAAACTAACGACGGAAAACAACAAGATCTTTGTCTGCACAATGAAGAAGACATCAGTGCACTATAGGATGGAACTAACTATTATACCTTGTCTTTTTTATTCCTTTGCGCCATTTCGAATTTAGGGAATATATTTATCCATATCTTTGTTTTCAGGCCTTTCCAAAGCGGTTCACTGATGATTACCTCTCAAACCACCTGTATGGTCAGGAGGTGAGGAAGGTATTCATACAACATCCACGGTACAATATTGAAGTCTTCCTCAAGAAGACAAAGGATGGACGGTCAATCATCCATGGGCACTGGTCTAAAGTTGCAAGGACTTTCAACATCAATGAAGGCTCAATATTCGCCTTCCGCTTTAGCAGTTTTCCAAATGAGATTCATATGTGTATCTACCATCTATGATGCTAATTTCCAATGGTTATAGGTGTTGCTTGTGCAATTTGGTGCTGCTGCTGTTGTGTAATGGGGTAGCTAGCTATATGAGTGCTGAAGCTATATGATGTTCTACTCAGATGTATTTCAATTATGAAATCCTAGTTCCGTAATACGAAAATAAAATATATTGTGTGCTTAATATGAAATGTCAATTTGATTAATAAATGGATTATTAATAATAGGTCAATTAGCATGCTTATTGGGTTTTCTATCGTGAACGGTTATTGAGACAACATCGTGGGCGATGACCTTAGACAACCCACACAGTTTTTAGGAAGAAAACGTGTAGGATCAATGAAAAATCATACCTGACTTCCTCTTGACTGTTTGCGTTAGGCCACCTTGCGCAAACGTTTTCCACATAAAAGGTGTGTGTGATGGACATCCTATGCCACACAGTTTCTTCTATGCACCATGTGAATTCAATAATGCAAACGATAATTTTTTTAATATCATCTGCAATGGCAATGCTCTCACAGACGATTTGATGGGGAAATTTGTGTGTGATGTACGTGCGAACGGAAACGTTTATCTGGGATTCATCGTGTGGGGTGTACATACAAACGGAAATGTACTTCTTGGATTGACTGTGTGGGATGTACATGCGAACGAAAACATATTCCTTCGATTGACAGTATGAGATACAAAGGGAAACGTTTCTCTGGGATTCCCTGTGTGGGATGTACTTACGAACGGAAATGATTGGGCATGTATAATTATATGCAATGGCTAGCCCGATCGCACACGAGCTTATTTTGCCCAGTGTGTGTGACCGGAGGGCCTATCCCCGATGGTTTCTGGGTCATGTGGGAAGGAACCCCCCCCCCCCTATCATCGCGGAAAGGGGTTAAAAACCGTTTGTATAGCCGCTCGTTGTACCAGTGTAGAATAGTAACAAATTTCCCTTAAGTGGATGACCTAAGGTTTATCAGCCCATCGGAGGTGTATGATGTAGGTGGTTCTCTATCAAACAATCTTGCAATAAAATACAAGAAATCTCTTGTGTCCCTAACACACCCAACACAATTACCAGTTGTATAGGTGCACTACTTCGATGAAGAGATGGTGATACAAGTGTAGTATGGATGGTAGAAATATGTGTTTGTAATCCGAACAAAGAAAAATAGCAAGGTAGCAAGTAACAAAAGTGAGTAAAAACGGTGTCCCAATGCTTGTAAATAAGGCCTAGGGTCATACTTTCACTAGTGCAATCTCTCGACATCATTAACATAATTGAACATCACAATAATCCCTCAAAGTGCAGCAAAGAATCACTCCAAAGTTTTTATTCTACCAGAAAAAGTAGGATGAAATCGCATAGATAGCAAACCACCTAATTTTTTTCTTTCCAATCAATCTATTGAACCACCCCCAAAGTGTCACAAATAGTCCTAGAGATCATACTATGACAACACCATATGATACATATCATTCAACAATTTATGTCACCTAGACTACACCAATGTCGCCATGCTTACCCGCAAGTTAATACCAAACATGCATCATGCATCTCAAATCCAAAGTATTCAACCCAACAAGAAGAAACCTCAAAGAGCAAGACTCAGTTCACCACAAAAAGAGATAGAGGGATATGAACATCATAAGATTCAACTATATTAATAAAGCTCATGATATGCTCATGATACATCAAGATCAGAATCCATCAAGAACATGGGAGAAAAGAGATTAAATACATAGCTAGTCATACAAACACTGGTACGCATCGGTGATATACAAACGGTTTTTAACCCCTTTCCGCAATGGCTTTGGAACCATCGCCTAGTGAGTGATGGTAATAGGGGGGTCCTTCCAGCACGACCCAGAAACCGCCGAGGATAGGGACCCTACAGTACTGCTTTTCATTTGTGGTCGCATTGCCATCACGGTCGGTATTCTGTGGTGCTACGTTTATGATGCGCGGCCCATCACAAACGGTTCACTATTATAGAATGTGTATGATAAGCATACAATCACACACATTCGCTTTTCACAAATCATATGCGATAACTAATTAAGAAGAGTAGCTAATCGTTGCACGAGTGTCGGATAGCATTACGAAACGTCAGAACGTCGTAACATAGTCGTACACGACAACTATTGCACATGCTATTCTGAGGTGCAACGTTTACAATGCATACTTCATCATAAACAGTTCATGGTTGCGAATCATGTACCATAAGGCAACCATCTCACACGCTACTCTGTGGTGCAACATTTACGATGCATACTTCATCAGAAACAGTTCATGGTTGCAAATCGTGTACAATAAGGCAACTATCGCAAACGGTTAGTTTGCTAGCACCGTTTGTGATATTGTCTGACACCGCACATGCTTTGCAAATGGCAACTATGTGCATGCTTGCACACGTTTCCTCTCTGTGAACCGTCTTAGATTATGGTGTATATCGCAAACGTTTGTATTTTACCAACGATGTGTGCCGTAACAACCTGGAGAGCGTAATTTCACCATAATTTAATTGCTGCTATATCAAATTGAAATTGAATGTATGATATAGCTTTATTCATATCCATCAGGTTCAGACAACCGATGCATTATTCGATTCATAGGTACACATCAAGAATTACATAAGAACCAAATAAAGAATGATGAACCATAGTTGTATAATTGTACTATTGAAGACGGTAAAGAAAGAGGCGAAATACATTCTGGTTGCTGAACAAGGTGAAGCGGAATGCCCATATTGTGCCCTCCTCCATGCAGAAGGCACGCACGGCTCTAGTCCAACCCCTTATGATGGCCGACCGCCCACCCTTCACGGACTTCATGGAAATATCTAGATAAACATCGTGTTCTGGTAGAAATACTTTAACCTTTGCATGCCCACCAATCATGTAGTTTGAGAGGTAATCTTTAGTAAACTGCTTTGGCAACCACTGCAAAGGAAAAAATATTTAGACATTATCATCTAACACAACTCATTATGGGCAGTAAAAAGAAGGTTGTAGAGTTCTTACTTACCATCCTGCAGTTTGATGTTGTATTGGATAAAGTGTAAACAAATAGTTTAATTGCCATCTTTTGACCCATTTTACTTACAATCTTTATCAGCTTCCTCACTTGATGTTGGTTCATCGATATCTCATTTCCCCATACGCAGAAAGGGTCAAAGCGCGGATCTTTACCAATGACATATGTACCTAAAAGCACCAAGTTAATATTAGAAGATAAACACCAATTGCACAATGATGTAGTACAACACTCTTTTATAATATCTTATAACATCCAATATACTCACCTATTAGATGAATTAACATCTTATATTATCGGCCAGAAGGAGTTTACTGCATTCTTACAAATTATCGGCTGATTAACTGCTGCTATATCCATGGGTTAGAGTTAGTTTGAGCTAGTTCAGGCTCAAATAGCCCTAGATTATATCTAAGCATGAGGGCTAGTTTGAGCTAGTTGCATCTATAACCCACCCAAAAAAACTATCCAACCCAAGAGGTGCTAATTGGAGCTAGTTCTCCTAGTGCATTTATTGTCAATCTAAGTATCTAACCCTGTCATCCAAACACCTCTTTGGATGGAGTTAGTTCAGGGTTAGTCATGAGCTAGAAACTAACTCTAACCTCTAGCTAAGTTGAGTATCCAAACAGGGTTGTGTTGTTGTTGTTGATGCTGCTGCTCTTCTACGTGTATCTAGACATCATCAGAACGTTAAGGTAACACTCTTCCTTGTTGCTATGTAGCCTAGGATTGCATATGTAGACATTAAGTACAGTGCATGTTGCTATGTAGCCTCAGGTATATTACATATGGCCCTAGTTAACCTAACGATAAATGGGTTGCAGATATATTCAGTTAAAAGTCTGATTCACCGATTAGTCCCTTATCAGCCCTCGGCCTATATGGTACCAGCTACCGATATCCTGAACAGTGAGCATATATAAGCAATGGGATGAAACTAACGTTGATGGAAAACAGCAGTCGTTTCCAAAATTGTCATGTGTAGGGACATCGAGAAGCATGTTAAGCACAACAGGCTAAACATCAACCAAAATTATCCATGGCAGACAAAATAATCTCCAAAAGATAGCTTCAGTATGCATGTTTAAGCACGCTAGTAAAGCAAAACAAGTGAAAAGGTGTGTTAACTGCAACAGGTCTAACATTTAACAACAAGCAAACATAGTCATTCAAACTGGTTTTGTGTCGGTCTAAGTACACTGGTTACTGTTAAATAAAAATGGAAAGGCGTGTTTAACTACAAGATGCAGCAACCAAATGTAGTCATTCATGCCCTGTTTGTTTCAGCTTCGCTTGGAATTTAATCACCTATGGATTCGCTTCAATGGCGAAGCTGTTTCTTCGAGTCAACTTCACCATCAAACTAAACTTTGAGGTGCTTCAGGAAATTGCACTAAAATGACCCTAATCCAGATTCAGCTTCACTGGCAAAGCTGGTTCCAAATAGCTATTTGTTTGATTCAGATTCACTTCACCGCAAAGCTGAATCGGTCCCAATCCTAAACAAACAGGGGCCATAGTGGTATTGTTGAAACGCATCGATGAAATTGAATCGCATAGTTCATACTGCTTTATATAGAACATCTCGTTGTGAATAACTGGAATGAACAAGGCATACTACAAACAACCAAAGATAGCATTTGAAACTGGACATATGCTAACTACAAACAACAAAACAATCAAAAAACTTTAAAAGAGGCATATGCTAGCTATAACAGGCTTAACAGCAAGCAAATATATGCATTCCTATCAGTATGTCTAAAACTGGATTGATGAAATGTACCACACAGTAAATAATTGCACATACAGAGCATCGCATTGTGAACAACTGAAATAAGCAAGGCATACTGTAAACAACCCGATATGGCAATTAAAACTGGACATATTCTCACTACACTACAAAAGGGACTCCACAAAACAAATCATGGGTTTCCCCCTGTGAAGAGGCACGGCAAAACAAATCATGGGTTTCCTCACTTGTCACAGATGGGCTCATTCCCGTGGGAAGAGCATGGACCCTGGATGCGCTCCATGTTGTCGCAGATGGGCTCCTTCCCCTTGGAAGAGCACGGCTGTAGGGTGCCCTCCCTGATGTGGCAGACGGGCTCTTTCCCCTTGGAAGAGTAGATGGGCTCTTTCCCCTTGGAAGAGCCAGAGAGGGTGCCCTCCTCGTGGTCGTCGTCGATGAGGTCTGACTTGGAAGCTGTGGATCCCAAGCCAGCATCGCAGAACATGTCCTTCAGAAATGACAAAAGGGGCTCGATGGCGATGTAGGATGGCAAGTTGTTGACAGCGAGCCAGGGGAGATCAGCGGTGGGGCCATGCATGAGATCGACGATGGTTGAACCCGAGGGGTTGGGGTGGGCCACTTAACTTGTGACATAGCCCGCCTTAGGCCATCGTTGTCCATGACCTTGATGTCGAAGCCGGCAGAAGAGACATGCCCGCATACTCTAGCCCGCTGCTTGAGTTCCTGCCGCCAGTAATGGTCGTCGGCTTCCTCGGCGACGTCAGGCGAAGAGACCGCGATACACCTCTTTTGGGCCAGTCGCTCCTCGAGCTCCACGGGAAGCATAACTGGGATTAGGCTACGACGCTCTAGAGTGGGGGATGGGGATGGGGATCTTGGGGAAAGAGGCGTTTGGCAGGCGTCATCTAAGAAACTCAGGGCAGCCTTGGTATGGAGATCGGTGGGTAAGCTGCAAGTGCAAACCGGCAGTTGTTGACAATGGAGGTCTCGGCGGCGGCGGCGGGGACCTTGCTAGGGTTTCGAGCGAGGGAGGGTGTGTGTGTGCGCGCATGCCCTAGGAGGTTTTGGTGTGTGTGTGTGTGTGTGTGTGTGTGTGTGTGTGTGTGTGTGTGTGTGTGTGTGTGTGTGTGTGTGTGTGTGTGTGTGTGTGTGTGTGTGTGTGTTTGAGGAAATGATGTGGGTACTGAAAATTTTACAACGTGCGAGTGAAATGCTGGGGCTACTGAAAATTTTGATGATGGTGCATCGCACATGGTCTGAAGATAATAACCGTGTGTTATGAAACAGAAAAACCCTCGAGGCGGGCAGATATTTCCTAGGGACAGGCGGGATTGGGAACAAGAAACATCACACACGGTCCGGAGATAACAACCGTGTGTTACGAAACACAAAAACCCTCCTCGAGGCGGGCAGATATTTTCTAGGGATGCAGGTGGGATTGGGAAGAAGAAACATCTCAAACGGTCCGGAGATAACAACCGTGTGTTATGAAACAGAAAAAACCTCGAGGCGGGTAGATATTTTTGAAAGGGGGAGCCTCATGGAGCCCAACGTACTGTGCGGATGTGTGCGTGACAGGGGCACCGGCGTGGCACACAGTTAGTTTGAGTGAACCGTGTCTGTTGCGTCATCCGACTTGTCTAATGTTCATAAATTTGGCGAAAAATGACGCGGGAGAGGGTCAGAACACGAACACACTTGCATGTGGACCAAATTTATATGTATGAAAAGGGTGGTTCGGTTTTCAAATACCAAATGCAACTTCGATGTCGCACCTATCTCACAAAGCGCACGCCCCTCCCCCCTCATGTAGGCACGAACGGAATCCTAAGCTATGAATGCATGCCCCCCCCCTAACCGAGGCTCGCCTAGCAAAGTGCAAAGTAGCTAGCATCCCCCCACCCCCGTGTCGACACGAAGGGAATCCTAAGATATGAATGGATGCCCCCCCCCCACAACCGTGGTTCACCTAGCAAACTGCAAAGTACCTAGCAGCCCCCCTCGTGTCGGCACGAAGGGAATCCTAAGCTATGAATGCATGCCCCCCCCAACCGAGGCTCACATAGCAAAGTGCGAAGAAGCTAGCAGCCCTCCCCCCCTCGTGTCAGCACGAAGGGAATCCTAAGCTATGAATGGATGCCCCCCAACTGTGGTTCACCTAGCAAAATGCGAAGTAGCTAGCAGCCCCCCTCGGTCGGCATGAAGGGAATCCTAAGCTATGATGCCCCCCAACCGAGGTTCACCTAGCAAAGTGCAAAGTAGCAACCCCCCTCCCCCCCCCCCACACACACACACACTTTTAAGTCGGCGGGCTAGAGAGGCATCTCACCAAGATTGATCGTAAAACCGACCAAGAATAATTCACCTTGGTCATACAACCTCTCTCTTGTTGCTGGTCAAAGTGATGGCCGTCCATGCGATCCCAGATAGCTAGGCTAGCTCGCCAATAATCACGCAAGTAGCTAGTCCCCGAAGACAACCACTGCATGCGTGTGGCCCAAACATATGTATGGATCAGGTGTGCTTTTTAGTACACAATGGAACAACATTGATGTGGCACCATGATTTCGAACTAGAAATCCCCGCACTGAGTGATGGTTAGGTTGATGATGCATATGTATGTTACAACACACTTCAAGCCGATGACGGGGATTCATGCATGCATGCGTGCATAGTATATACGCTCAAACTTTAATTAGGTCTGAATCTCACCATGACCTATACTACGATAACACGAACCAAATGTAGAATCCGCCATGGTAACCTATCTTGTTGTCGGTCAAGGTGATCATGGATGTCCATGCGGGCCCAAGAATATATAGGCATGTTGCCGATAACCACGCGAGCGAGTGTACCGTTCGAAGACAACCACTACATGCATATGTATGGAGGTGATGCGTGCATGCATGTTTGGATACCATTTCACAACATTGATGTGACGCGTGCATCGAAAATCGTATACTTTCCCCACACAGAGCGAGATCGGTTCATGACGTGTCATCGTACTAGCCACTTCGACTCGATGGGAGGGATTCATGCGTACACATGCATGCTTGTGTGCTTACACACACACACACACACACACACACACACACACACACACACTATTCTGATCACGGGATCAGAATAATATTCTGATCACAACCAAAACTTCCTGAGTTACATGCCTGAAGTTCCCTCTATACGAACCCGACCTTCGGACTATCTTCACAACAGTATCTCCCCGCGTAAATTTTTCTGGTTAGTCGTGTTCTATGTGATGTAAGTGTAATCTGCAAATTGTTTTTAGCAACTAAATGCCCGTTTTAAATATGAATCTCGCTCGTTGGCGGATTTGCTCTTGGGTCATGATGAAACATGCCTCTGTTGCAATTTTACTGCCCGAATTGTTCGACCTGAACTTCCCCCTGTGCTATGTTGAACTTCTCTCAACATTGCCCAAATGGGGCTTATGATATACCGCTGGAAATCTATGGACACGAGTATCATGACGCGGGTTAAATTTCTGACAAAATCTACGCGGTTTAAGAGCAGTTTTGAAAACCGTTTTTTCTTCATACAAAAAACATGAATCGTATTTTCGATTGCATTTCTAAACCGTTTATCGGAATGAGACAAATAATATGGTGTTGGAAAGCTGCTGCAAAATCACTCCTTCCACATGTTGAAAGTTTTCTCTAATTCCCTATGGATAAAGGTAATTTGGAAAATAGTAAAATTTCACAAACCGAACAGCCGAGTTCGTATTTTCAATGTCATTTCTAAACGGCTCATCCAATTGAGGCAATTGATATGGCGTTGGAAAGCCTATGAAAATGCGCTACTTTTTCATGTTAAAAGTTTTTTCTAATTTGCATCGGTTAAAAAGTAACTCAGAAAAGATACAAGTACCACTGAGTTCGTATTTTCGAGCTAACTTTTTAACCGTATGTCCGAATGCAGCAAATGATATGGCGTTGGAAACCTTGAGGAAATGCAAACCTTTTTCATATATATTGTTTCTCCAAATTTCTTATTGTTTTAAGTCAAATTCGAAAAATGCTAAAAACGTATTTTTGTCATAATTTCTACAAACTTTTTCGGAATTGGTCAAATAATACACTGTTGAAAAGCTACAGAAAATGCAAAACTTTTTCAAATTGATGGTTTTCTCCAATTCCTAGCCGTTTCCAAGTAATTTAAAAAATGGCGAGATCATTCGTTCTGCTTCTGTCGCGAATTTTTTGAAGCACTCTATTTTTAAAATTTGAACTTCTTGTTATTTTATTTTTGAACTTCTTGTTCCCATTCTTTAATAACGAGGAAAATCTGAGTTTTCTATAATTATCGAACTTCTCCATCTTTTTAATATGGACTTCTGGTTTTATTTCTTAATCCTTTTTTATGAAATTTTCAAGAGTTCTATTTTTAAAAGTTGAACTTCTTGTTTTTTATTTTTGAACTTCTTGTTTCCATTCTTTAATAATAAGGAAAATCTGAGTTTTCTATAATTATCGAACTTCTCCATCTTTTTAATATGGCTTCCTCCTTTTATTTCTTAATCCTTTTTTATGAAATTTCAAGCGTTCTATTTTTAAAAGTTGAACTTATTGTTTCTTATTTTTTAACTTCTTGTTTCCATTCTTTAATAACAAGGAAAATCTGAGTTTTCTATAATCATCGAACTTCTATATCGAACCGCTCTAACTTTTTTATTTGAATGTATTTTATGTATTTTTAGAAATATGAAAATTGTAGTTTTGTTAGAAACATCAGACTTCTTCATTATTTTGATATGAAATTATTTGTTTTATTCTTTAGTAACCAAACAAATATCGTGTTTTTAATTAAATATCAAACTTTTCCACGTTTTTAAATTGAACGTCTTGGTTTTATTCTTCAGTAACGAGAAAAACTGAGTTTTTAATGTACATTGAATTACTCAGTTTTTTAAAATTGAACTTCTTGGTTTAATCTTTAGTATCAGGACAATTCCGAATTTAAAAAAAGGGAAAATATATTTAAAACTTTTTTTAGTTCCTTTTTTTAATTTGAACTTATTAATTATTCTTTAGAATGAGAATGTGAGGTTTTTATCAACTTTGAACTTCTCTGTTATTTTAATTTGAACTTCTTAGTTTTATTCTTTAGCAACGAGGAAAATCAAGTTTTTTGAACCTCTTTGTTTTAAATTTTAAACTTCTTGGTTTTATTTTTTTAATAATGTGAAATATCCGTATTTTTTATAGACATCGAACTTCACCATTTTTTAAATTTGAACTTCTTAGTTTTATTGGTTAGTAACGGGGAAAATGCTTTTTTATATAAACAATGATACCGTGCCGTTATTTTTAATATGAACTTCTAGTTTTTATAGAATGGGGAAAATCAGTTTTCGTACAATCTTTTGAAATGCTCCTCTTTTTAATTTGAACTTCTCTGGGTTTTTACAAACGGGGAAAATCTGTTATGAAGATTTTTGAACTACTTTTTTTTAACTTCTTGCTCAATTTTTTGAACTTCCAAAATTTTCTTTTAGATATTGTAAACTTCATTTTTTAAAATGTTTACCTGCTTCGGTTTTTGAATTTTAACTTCTTATAGAATTTTGTCGCGCCATTTTATGCATTTTTTGCTTTTCGGTGAAATGGCTAGGCGGTCCCTTTTTTCATTCGATGATTTTTCTTCTGTACGTGGTACACGTGAACTTCAGAATTTCTAAAACATGAACTTCACGTGCTATAAATTTTTTTTAGGAAACTCCATAGTTTTTATTCTTTGAATTCCTTGATTTTTGTTTACAATTTTTTTTGTTTGAACTTCAAAGTTTGTTACACCTGAACTTTCAAAATCACACCTTTTTATACACATTTTCCCTGAACCCAACATATGCAAAAACAATAGGAAAATATGGGTCAATTCTCATAAGCAATAGGACAAACATTTAAAGGGAACCCATAATAGGTTTTTTGTTTTATTCAGTGTACTACGCACAAGCACATGCACAACACATCCACACAGAAATTTGGCTCACCTAAAATGAAAAAGATTTCAGTGTCACATGACGACCATATAAGCATCTAGAATTAGACTTTATAAACTTTTCGAACTGCTCCATTTTTAATTTTTGAACTTCTTGGTTTATTCTATAGTAAGGGGGAAAACCACAGGTTTGAAATAAACATTGAAGCACCCTATTATTTAAATTTGAACTTCAAGGTATTTTTTTAGAAATGGTTAAACTTACAAAACACAATTATGTATTTTTTACTTTCTATGATTTGCTTTTTTGTCTCGTGACATTTTAAGGCATTTTTTTTGCTGTCGGTGAAATGGTCTAGGCGGTCCTTTTTTTCATTGATGAATTTCTTCAGTATGTGGTACACGTGAACTTATGAATTTCTAAAACATGAACTTCGCATTTATATCTAGTAAGTATACTGTCAGTCTGCTCCCTGTGACCCTGTGTAGACATTTATAGGAAAGAAATTACCAAGGCAGACAAATGTAAAATTCCTGGAATACCAACCTAGAAGTTATGTTCGCAATGGTCATATATAAAATTAGAAAAAACTTCACCTAGAACGGCACTTGTGTTGTACGTTCTTTTCCACAAATAATACTAGAATAAGCTCCCCCAAGCATTAAAACAAACAGGTAGAGGGCACACTCAAATTGTTAGAAACGTATGTAGCTTTCTTGCGTACTTATTAAAAAGGTACTAACTAGTGGTCAAATTGAAGTAGACGTCTCCACCACTCTTTTTATTAGTACTCTCTCACTCCCTCAAAAAAAAAGTACTCTCTCACCCTATCCTCATCACACGATGCCATCTGTCTCTCTCTAGAGTTCTCTCCACTGTATACTGAAGCTTTCGAAGCATAGTGCATATGCAGAAGTTGACAGCTTACCTAGTGTTATCCATCTCTCAGGTAGCAGAAGTATACGACAAAAAAAAGAGATGACGTTTCGCAACTGAACTGGACGTCATACTTGTATAAGGGAAATTACTACCCGGCTTATGCAGGTGCAGAAATCTGAATTATTCGGAAGGGAGAAACTCTGAACTTGTAGCTCGATAGAACCCGAACTTCTGCTCTATTTGTGATTTGGGAGACTGAGGAGTGGTAGCGCAATAGTATACGTTTGTGTACGGATCCATAGTGCATAACTTCCACAAAACTTGTACGCAAATTATCTCTAAAGAAGCAGGGGACCAGGGGACTAGCCGGCCGGAGGAGATGCATCAATTGCAGGGTTGAAGCACACAAATGGAAGAATCTCAATCGAAACTGCTTCACACATGATAAACTTTTGGACGATCTGTGCACGATTAAAGAATCCACCGGCCGTTGCTCTGCCGTGAACAAGATTGCACAGCTGGATTCAATCGTCGGCTGCAAATCGTCCAAATAATGTCGTCTGGATAGCACTAGAGGCTAGCAGTCCAAGTATGGCTAATTAAACCAAGGAGGTAACTTGAAGTCAAACTAATCCCGACTCTGAACTTTCCTGTAGCTTTTTGCTTTAACTGAAGCATGCTTGGGGAAAGTTGAACAGTAATTGACTTTTCCCCAAATCTAGTTCGTTCCATTCCAAGCACCCAACAGGGAAAGCAGAGTGATGGGGACGGCCCCAAAAATTGGGAGCACCGGTGTGGCTACTCGCTGGCCGGCAATGGCACTCAAAAACGGTGTCGGAGAGGCACTACTGAAGTTCAGGTTCAGGTGCCCCCGCAGGCCATGGCCAGGCCAGCGCATGGACCCTTGCAAGAAACAGCCATCCGTAGGGCCGCCAACATAGAGCGGGCAGGTGCCTGGTGCGGCCGACATCGACGGAGGCGAGTTGGTCGGTGGCACGAGTGGCGCTCCACTAGTGGTGGGCAGCGTGCTGACCTCGTGCGGGATGTGCTGCTGGGTAGTTGTCGCTAGCAAGATGCTACCTCAAGAAGGTCAAGGTGACTGCCGCGCGAAGGTCGACAGCGGTGCGTGCTATTGGCCGGAGCTGTGCGAGGTCGGTGATGGCACGTGGCTCCTCTTTTTTGCTGGCGACCATCACTTGTTGAGCTTGATGGTGGCTGGTTGGCGTATGCGCTCCGGCATGGCGCAGATGAAGGAAGCAGCGACCCTGGCCAAATAAAAGGGAGCGCGGGGCACGCCGCAGTAGCGACGGGCGCAGGGCGCAGGAAGGTTGTGGTCGGGGTGGGGCTCGGAGGTGGGTTGCAGGAGCACGCGGGGTCGGCGGCGACGCGAATCGAACTCCAGCGACAGCGCTTGGGGACGGTGGCTCCGACCTCCCTTGCGTCCCGCGTCACCGGACGGGAGGGTCCGCGGGAGGATGTCGGCGGCGCTGGATGCGAGCCACGGCAGGTGGCGGCGGGGTTGCCCGGGAGGGTGACGGCGAAAGGGGATCGGGGCGGGTCGGTCTGTAGCTAAGTTTTCCTTTTTTCTGGATCTCGGAAACATCCGTGGGCTCCTATATAGGCACGTCGTGATCCAAATAACCATTCTAACCCTGGTATTAAAATAGTGCTACTATATATATATATCGTGGGCTCCTATATGTATTTACAAGAAAAAAATAACCCCCTCCTAAGTTAAATTAACCACTCTTGTTGTCAGGCAAAAAGTAGTGATGGACCAAGCGGGCCCACAAATGGAAAGCATCGATATCGCTGATAACCGCTTAAGTGGGTGCAAGAGGACAACCACCATAGCTTTGCAAGTAGGCCAAACATATGTTGAATATAATACCTAAAATGCACAACTTTGATGTGCCACACATGCCTCAAAAACCGTGAACCATGCACCCACACAGAGCGAGGTTCATGAAGCGTACTACATATGATGGTCCCTTTCCCCCTCTTCGACGCATACTATATGCTCCTACCGTAATACAACCCCAAAAGAAGGTGAAATTAATTAACCTCTCTCGATGTAGGTCAAAGTGATGCACATGCATCGACGATGGCCTCGTGGGCCCATAGATGGAAGCGTCACAAGTGAGTGTCCTAACTAGGATAACCACCGCCTGCATGCATGTGGCACAAAGAAGTGTTGTGTGATGTTTGAATAGCTATTTTCACAATTTTGATGTGGCACGTGCCTAGGAAACCGGAAAGTCCCGACACTGAATGAGGTGTACTTGTTCACGGACGTATATATATGCAGGCCCTGTTTGGATACTCTAACTCAGTTAGAGGTTAGAGTTAGATTCTAGCCCTGAACTAACCCTGAACTAACTCTAGCCGATGAGGTGTTTGGATGCGAGGTTAGATGGAGCACGGATCTGGCGGCGCTTTTACAGGCGGTGCGAGAGGAGGAGGAGAGGACGAGAAGCTTTGAGGAAGTGGGGAAGGATCTGCTGCAGAAAAAATGAGAGAAAAAAATGTTTTTTAGTGGTTCCGAGAAGAACTAACCCAAATAAACACCTCTTGGGTGGGTTAGATTTTTTGAATGGGTTAGATGCATCTAACCCAAACTAACCCACATGTTTGGATATTTTTGGGTTAGTTGGGTCCAAACTAACCCAAACTAACTCTAACCCTACGATCCAAACAGGGCCACAGACGGTCTATTCTGCTAATATTAGCAAAATAATTATTCTGCACACCACTTCCGCACTGCACATTGACCGCAAGTGCACTGCATCTTCTTGACGACGAGCACTGCAATATAGACTAGTGAACTTCGTGTCCAAAAAAACTGCATGCGTTTTTTTTTCGGTACTGTTTTCGCTCTAATTTTTTAACCGTTTATCGGAATGAGGCGTGTAATATACCGTTAAAAAGCTATGAATTAGGCGCAACTTCGACATGTTGAACACTTTTCGAGATTCCACACGGTTTAAGAGCAGTTTTGAAAATTGTGCGGCGGATGACGAGTGGCAGCGAGCGTTTTTTTGGGTTTATTTCTAAACCGCTTGTGGAATGAAGCAAATGATACGCCGTTGGATAGATATCGTCGAGGCGCATCTTTTTCATATATAAATGTTTCTCTAATTCGTTACGGTTTAAAAGCAGTTTCAAATTTACTAAATCGCGGAACTCTATTTTTCAAAAATTTTGAAATTTTCAGTACTGTTTTTGCTCCAGTTTTCTAACTGTTTGTCGAAACGAGACATATGATACGCCGTTGGAAAGCTACGGACAAGGCGCAACTTTTATATGTTGAAATGGTTTTGAGATTCCTTACAATTTTTAGTTAATTTTGAAAAACGTCGGTGACTTGAGAGGCAGCAGCTGTTTTCAGCAATTTTACTGAACGGCTGTCGGAATAATTCAAATCATACGCCGTTGGAAAGATATCGATGAGACGCAACTTTTTCATGTAGAATACTCCCTCTAATTTCTTATGGTTTAAGAGCAGTTTTAAAATTACCGAAATGCGGACACTCTGTTTTTCGCGACACCCAATTATTCATGTGTACTTCATCAGACAGAAGAACGCACTGCTTCGGATTGAAAACTACACTGCATCAAACGGGAAAGAGAACTGCATTTTTTTTAAAATACATTTTTTGTTTTAAATGGAGTGTATTGAAAGTTCTTTGTAGTGGACTTCTTGTAAGACCAAAGTGCACTGAATTTTCATGTTTTTTTAAATGCATTCTGTTTTAAATGAATTGTACTGGAAGTTCTTTTGTAGTGGACTTATTGTAAGGCCAAAGTGCACTGAATTTGCATTTTTCTTCTTAAATGTATCTTGCTCTAAATTGACTGTAGTAAAGAGTCCTTCGCAATGGACTTTTTTTAGACCAAAGTGCACCACATTTGCTTTTTTTTAAATGTAGTTTGTTCTAAATGGAGTGTAGTGAAGTGTCCTTCGTAGTGCACCACAATGGCATGTTTTTTAAATTTTATTTTATTCTAAATGGAGTACCGAAAAGTCCTTCTTAGTGGACTTTTATGCAGACAAAAGTGCCTTTGCATTTGCATGTCGGCGTCATTTTTGTAGCCGCACGCTTTGAAATGCAACAAACTATACATCAAATTCGAAAATGGAAAAAAGGAAGCTTTGGATCGCTTGAGGAGGCTAGTTGATGGCCTTGCGGATCACACATCGTTGCATTTTTGGCTGAAACGGGCGTGCACTACAAGGAAGCAAACCCAACACCAAACATCACAACACACACACACAACCAAACTGCACATGCATCCAAAGTGGACCACATACATACAGAATTAGCTCTAGGCATAACCAAAGTGGACCGCATACATACAGAATTAGCTCTGAGCATACATCCATCCATACATACATCAGAATTAGCTCTCGAGCACCTCTAGCAACTAACTGAACCACCTAGCGCCTTTGCAGCGCCGCCTAAGCGCCTTTGTCGCTGTGTCAAAGTGCAATTTTCTTTTTCACTGTGTTTGCCTCTTTGGCTTATATCCTGCAAAACAAATGGTACCGAAAAATAGCCACACCTTCGTCGAGAACCAAGCAAAGCAAGAGTATCGGAAACAACCACACCCCCCTTCTCTACTGCATTCACCTAAATGATCCATTAATTTTTTTTGTTATATATGCATTTTTTGTTGACTGAACCTCGACAAGCTCCAATTAGCATTGCGGGCATGGCCAGAGGGGACCACACCGACAAGATGCAGTTGAGGCAAGACGAAGGAGAGAGGCAGCGGGAGGCCTTGGCGGAGGTGGTTTCAGCGGTGGGCGCCCGCGGAGGTGGCTGTGGAACCATGACAAGCGGCCGGCAATGGCAACGGTGTGTGGATCCGACAGTTGCAATGCAGCAGGAGGTCGACGGGGCAGCTGTGTGGATCCGGCCGTCGCGGACACAGCATGAGGTCGCCGGGGCAGGGGAGGGTGGATTCGGCCGTCGCGGACCTGTGAGGAGGTTCTTGGGGCGGGGAGGTGGATCTGTCGTCGCGGCACAAAAGAAGGTCGCCGAGGGCGGGGAGAGGTAGGAGTAGGGGGGAGGGGTGAACTGCACGCGTGGTCGAGCCGCACCGCCGGTGGAGCTGCCGGACTGGTGGCCGGACCGCCCGCCCACGAGGACCGAGCTGCAGGTCCACGACACCAGGTGGTGCCAGATGCGAGCTCGGTGTGGAGCAGGTCGCCGGCGTGGTGGTCGACCCGGACGGCGCCGGCTGGAGGTGGCAGCAGGTCGTCGCGGGAGGCCGCCGCCCAGCTCGGCGGTGGGAGTCTGGGGGCCGTCGCGGCTGGATCCGTCACCCGTTCGTGGGAGGTGGTCGGTGCCGCCGTGGGGTGGGGCTGAGGCGCCGCCCATGGGTGGGGTGGTTTGCGCCGCCACGAGATGGGGGTGGTTGGGGTGGGGCGCCCGGCCGCCGCCGTGGGGTGGGAGGTGGTCGGCGCCGCCGTGGGGTGGGGCTGAGGCGCCGCCCATGGGTGGGGTGGTTGGCGCTGCCACGAGATGGGGGTGGTCGGGGGGTGGGGGCACCACCGCAGGGTAGGAGGTGGTCGGGGATGAGAGGAGGCGCGACGGCCTTGGCTAGCCGGCGCTGCGGGCCTCTGTGGTGCTTGGGCGTTAGCGTGGGAAAGCGAGAGAAGTTGGGTGGATTTGTGGGAGGAAGAAAGTGGGTTAGGTGGGGTGGGGCTGTGGTGGATTTTTAGTTGCTGATTCGGTGGAGTTGACGCGGGGCTGGTTGGGTGTTATCAGAATAAGCTTTTTTGGTGTGCAGAATAAGGTCTTAAGGGGTGTTATCATAATAGACCCACCCTATATATATATATATATGCTAGTCCCCTCCCATCTCTTCGATGCGTACTATATACCACCATAACACAAACAAAAAAGATGCTACCTTGCTGGTCAAATTAACCTCACTACCGGCTGTTCGTCAAAGTGATGGACGACGACCTCGCGGGCCCACAGAAAGTGTCATACGCGAGTATGGAGTGTCGTGTAGGACAACCATCAACTGCATGTGGCCAAAGCATGTATGTATGAAAGGGTTGTGTAATGTTTTAAATTACGAATTCACGACTCTGATGTGGCACCGGCCTGCCTAACAAAACGGCAAACCCACACGGTGGCTCACAGCTCGTAGTGTACTGCGAGCCACTCGCCAACCCCCAGATGCACACACCCACACACACACCGCGAATCCACTGCAACTACGATGCATGTTAAATTAATTATCCCGCGATGAACATATATATGTTACCAAAGGAGGGACGTTTTAATTTCGAAAAAAATCAGAGATCATTAAGACGTTTTAGTACACTAATTGATTGATTTTCTACGGGTATAATGTGCAAAAATCAAATTCGAGCTACATGCACACGTGACAGTGCACCTAAATGGATTGCAAAAACACATGTGTCTCACTGGCTGCATGTTTACTCCCCGTGCAACAAATTTTAAACAATGAGAATCTTGATTTTTAAATTCTAGTACATCCAAAACTTATTCGAAGTTCATGAAACTTATCGTGTTGTCGTATGGACACCAATACAAAGTTGCATTGTACTTTTTTTTGTCAAATTTGAGACCAGTTTTGATGTAATCTTTATCTAATTACAAATGGGAAGTTATTAATAATTGGGAACCAATATCCAAAATGGACTATTTATTCAAACCGTGAGCGTTAGACTTACAATGGATATGTGCCATGCTTCGGTTAAGCAAAAAATAAAGTGGCGTCATTAATCATCCAAATAGAATAACAATATACGTGCCGCCACGCGACCCGTGTACCGTGTTGATACGTCTCCAGCATATCTATAATTTTTTATTATTCCATGTTGTTTTATTATCAATATTGGATGTTTTATAATTATTTTATAGTCATTTTATATCATTTTTTGGTACTAACCTATTGACATAGTGCCAAGTGCGATTCTTTATTTTACGCATGTTTTTACATCGCGGGAAATCAATATCAGATGGAGTCCAAATGCCATGCCAATTTATGATTATTTTTTATGGACCATAAGGAAGAAAATGGGCCCTGGTTGCACCTGGGGGGAGTCCCGAGGAGGGGACAACCCACCAGGGCGCGCCAGGAGGCCCAGGCGCGCCCTGGTGGGTTGTGCCCACCTCGGGTGCCCCTTGGACCGACTATTTGCTCTATAAATACCCCAATATTCCAGAAACCCTAGAGGAGTCGACGAAATATTCATCCAGCCGTCGCAGAGTCCAGAACCACCAGATCCAATCTAGACACCATCACGGAGGGGTTCACCACTTCCATTGGTGCCTCTCCGATGATGCGTGAGTAGTTCTTTGTAGACCTTCGGGTCCGTAGTTAGTAGCTAGATGGCTTCCTCTCTCTCTCTCTCTCTCTCTCTCTCTCTCTCTCTCTCTTTCTCTCTCTTGATTATCAATACAATGGTCTCTTGGAGATCCATATGATATAAGTCTTTTGGCGGTGTGTTTGTTGGGATCTGATGAACTTCGAGTTTATGATCAGTTACATCTTTTAATATCCATGAAAGTTATTTGAGTTATTTGATCTCTTATATGTGTGATCTCTTATAGCCTCATATCCGATATTTGGGTTTTGTTTGGCCAACTTGATCTATTTATCTTGCAACGGGAAGAGGTGCCCGGTAGTGGGTTCGATCTTACGGTGCTTGATCCCAGTGAGAGAAAGGGAACCGACACGTATGTATTGTTGCTACTAAGGATAAAAAGATGAGATCTTAATCTGCCGCAATAGATAAACGGATCTCGTCTACATCATGTCATCGTTCTTAATGCATTACTCTGATTTTCCATGAAGTTAATACACTAGATGCCTGCTGGATAGCGGTCGATGTGTGGAGTAATAGTAGTAGATGCAGGCAGGAGTCGGTCTACTAATCTTGGACGTGATGCCTATATAATGATCATTGCCTGGATATCGTCATGATTATTTGAACTTCAATCAATTGTCCAACAGTAATTTGTTTACCCACCGTTTGCTATCTTTCTCGAGAGAAGCCACTAGTGAAGGCTACAACCCCTGGGTCTTCTTTCTCATATATTTGCCTTGCGATCTACTTTTTCCTTGCGTTTATTTTCAGATCTATTAAACAAAAAAAATACAAAAATACCTTGCGGCAATTTATTCTTATTTATTTTATTTGGCATTCGATCTATCAATCTACTACAAGTTTACCTCACATCCTTTGCCTATCTTGAGGCGCCGTACCTCGAAAGGGATTGACAACCCCTTTAACATGTCGGGTTGTGAGGTGTTGTTCTTTGTGTGCAGGGGCTGTTTACGTTGTGTTGCTTGGTTCTCCTACTGGTTCGATAACCTTGGTTTCATATCCCTTCCTCTTTGGGGAAATACTGATGTAGCTTCAAGCGACATCACGTGTGAGCAGGAGTGAGTTGACGGGACACATGCGAGCAGTCCGCCGTGCAGGTGTGCGAATTGATGGAGGCGTGCTCGCTGCGCAGTGTCATCGGGAGGCGTGCGAGTAGCTATGTGAAATGACGGTAGGCATGCCAGCAGTCCGGTGCGCAGGCTCGCCGGGAGGCGAGCCAGCGGTTTGACTGCCGCCCGCCTCTCTCCCACTACTCCATATTAATGGTGCGCCCGAGCGGCCGCACCCCCCATCCTCGCCACACACACAATCCCCTCTCTCCGCTTGCATCCTGGACGCTGCTCTCAGTCATCAAAGTCATCAGTGTATGAGGATGCCGCTGATACGTCCATTTTGCATCATGCTTTTATATCGATATTTATTGCATTATGGGTTGTTATTACACGTTATGTCACAATACTTATGCCTATTCTCTCTTATTTTACAAGGTTTACATGAAGAGGGAGAATGCCGGTAGCTGGGATTCTGGGCTGAAAAAGGAGAAAATATTAGAGACCTATTCTGCACAACTCCAAAAGTCCTGAAACTCCACGAAAGTTATTTTTGGAATTAATAAAACATACTAGGCAAAGAAAGTACCAGAGGGGGCCCACACCCTGGCCACGAGGGTGGGGGGCGCGCCCTACCCCCTGGGCGCGCCCCCCTACCTCGTGGGCCCCCTGGCAGTCCTCCGGTGGCCGTCTTATGCTATATGAAGTCTTTTACCCTAAAAAAATCATAAGCAAGCTTTCGGGACGAAACACCGCCGCCACGAGGCAGAACCTTGGCGGAACCAATCTAGGGCTCCGGCGGAGCTGTTCTGCCGGGGAAACATCCCTCCGGGAGGGGGAAATCATCACCATCGTCATCACCAATGATCCTATCATCGGGAGGGGGTCAATCTCCATCAACATCTTCACCGGCACCATCTCCTATCAAACCCTAGTTCATCTCTTGTATCCAATCTTTGTCTCAAAACCTCAGATTGGTACCTGTGGGTCACTAGTAGTGTTGATTACTCCTTGTAGTTGATGCTAGTTGGTTTATTCAATGGAAGATCATATGTTCAGATCCTATATGCATATTAATACCGCTCTGATTATGAACATGAATATGATTTGTGAGTAGTTATATTTGTTCCTGAGGACATGGGAGAAATCTTGCTATAAGTAGTCATGTGAATTTGGTATTCATTCGATATTTTGATGAGATGTATGTTGTCTCTCCTTTAGTGGTGTTATGTGAACGTCGACTACATGACACTTCACCATTTTTTGGGCCTAGAGGAAGGCATTAGGAAGTAATAAGTAGATGATGGGTTGCTAGAGTGACAGAAGCTTAAACCCTAGTTTATGCGTTGCTTCGTAAGGGGCTGATTTGGATCCATATGTTTCAAGCTATGGTTAGGTTTACCTTAATACTTATTTTCTAGTTGTGGATGCTTGCAATAGGGGTTAATCATAAGTGGGATGCTTGTCCAAGAAAGGGCAGTACCCAAGCACCGGTCCACCCACATATCAAGTTATCAAAGTAATGAATGCGAATCATATGGGCGTGATGAAAACTAGCTTGACGATAATTCCCATGTGTCCTCGGGAGCGTTTTTCTCTATATAAGAACTTGTCGGGCTTGTCCTTTGCTACAAAAGGATTGGGACACCTTGCTGCACTTTATTTACTTTTGTTACTTGTTACCCGTTACGAATTACCTTATCACAAAACTATCTGTTACCGATAATTTCAGTGCTTGCAGAGAATACCTTACTGAAAACTACTTGTCATTTCCTTCTGCTCCTTGTTGGGTCGACACTCTTACTTATCGAAAGGACTGCGATAGATCCCCTACACGTGTGGGTCATCAGCAGCCGAAGCGCCCCCACCGGAGGGAGTGGCGACGCCGGGGCTGCTAAAGCACTGGAGCACGGCGTGGAGATAGAGACAGAGGTTGCCGTCACCGTCGGCGAGTTATCGCTGCAACCTGACATCGTCGATGGCGTCGAACTTCCACAGCCAAAGGCGGAGTTCCACACCGACTCTGGTGACGACTCGGGCGACGACTCCGACGACGACGGACAACTGGTTAGTCATCTATACCCATTTATGTGTCAAATAAATCCCAGGGTTTCTCTGGTTACTCCTGCCTCTCCCTTTTTGGAATAGAAATCCTATGGTTATGTTCTCCCAATCCATGAAATCTGAGTAAGTTTCGTTTGATCCATGTAGTGTATTGATTGTTAGAATGGTACAAGTGATAGGTGATTAGTTGTTTCATCTGTGGAAATGATTTCTGCCAGTAATCCGACTAGGGTTAGTGTTCGTGCTAATAATTCCTAGCCAGGACTTGACAATTGATTTTGACTGACCTACATATGTTTGTGCCATTATTTTCTTCAAGATTGGTCTGTACATAGACGAATGTGCTTAAAAATCAAGCCATAATCTCTGGATATGTATAAATAAATAGCCATAAATTCTAATCCTACTTCAGGGCATGTAATCGTTGATTTGATGCCAATTTTTGGCAACTGCCAAATGTTCGCTAGAGATTAGTTTGTAACCATTAATTTCATGCCACATTTTTTTACTATTTGTATAGGTGTTGTCTGACGATGGGGACAACGAGGATGAAGATGTCCAGAGGAGGTACAACAGGCAAATCTTGAGGGAGCTTTACGCGGGAATGCATAACTGGCATATTAGGAACTGGAACGGCGGCTAACGATGCCCATTCTGCAACCACAAGCTTCATGACGCGTATCAAAGTGTTCTGGCACATGCAAGAGGACGGGCCGTTGGATCCTGGAAGCAGAATTATGCTCGTAGGGTGGAGCACGGCGCGTACACTGAGTACCCAGAGAAGCTTCGGGATCGTGCCTGTGAGATGAGATGTGGGACCAAACTATGTACGCTTGAGCATGCTTAATGACGGTTGGACTATGCTTGTGTACGTGTACGCTTATTATTTATGTTTGAGTATGTTTAATCTATGTTTACTTATGTCTAACTGTGGGATATGGATGCAATCAGTTTGGTTGATGGAATGTACCTCCGTCCTCGTTTATTGGTCCCCTTTGTAATTTGTGTTAAATGTTGACCAAAGATTTAACTGACAAAATGTTAGTGCAGGTCAGCAAAAATTATATCGTTGGATGCGTATTTGAACATATTGTTCAATGATAGAATTTTTGGTGACATGCATAAACATTTCTTAGTCAAATATTTGGTACAAATTACAGAGGGGACCAATAAACCAGGACGGAGGTAGTACGTCAATCGCACACGGTTCCCAAAATTGGAACTGTGTGCAATGACTTTCATTTTGCCTGTTGCTTCAATCACACACGGTTCCCAAAATTGGAACCGTGTGCAATGGCTTTCGTTTTGCTTCTTGTGTCAATCACACACGGTTGGCTCTAGCAAACCGTTGCCTCCGAAATTCTTTGTGGGACAGAAAACCCTCACCACCCAATTCAAAAAAGAAAAAAGAAAACCCTTGCCATCCCCACGTCACAAAAACCCTCACCCCCGCCCGCCACCCCATGCCTCCGGTCCCCATTCACACCTGCACAAGCTCCTCCGCGTCTATGCATGGCACCACCTATCGCGGCGGTAACCACTTAGCTCAACGCCTGCCCCTGCCGCTAGGCTGCCGGCAAACCCCACCGCATTTTGCCACTTCCGCTTGCCGCTGCATATCGCCATCGACTTTCTCGACGCTGCTCGTGGTCGACCCAGCTCCGGTCAGTTGGAAAATCTGCCATACTGAGGGGTTTTTTCTCATGGATGATATTATCTCATCTCTCATCCTAGTTCATCTACCTCCTTTAATCACCCGGCGGAAATCACCGTGAATTCATTTTTATTCGTGTTGATTTGAGGGTTTTCTTTCTTTCATAGAGTGTATAGTGCGCCGACACATCATGACCTTGCGACCTCCGCCAGAGATTCCATCTCACCGTACCAGATGACTTGAGCATGTGCGCGGTATGTTCAATCTCACCCTAAATCGGTTGGCATGGCCTACTTTCCTGAAGATATTCTAAATATTGCTACATTTGGATAAAAGGTGCCACATGCACCATATACATCAAAGGGGATTTTACCCCTCTTCTTTCTATATTAGGCAATTTAATGATGTATTGTTCTTTCGATTACTCTCATATTTCCATGACATCATGTTTACCCTATCTGTTTAATTATAGATTTTAGTCCTTCGATTTCAACTGTTGTACAGTTCTTTCAATTTGGGCCCATATTTGCATGTTACCATATTTTCTTTAACAATCCTACCATTTCCTACAGCGCTTCCCTCGCTATGCAACAGATTATGTAGTGCACAATTTTTTCCTTTACATAGATCAAGGCTGCACGGATGTCATACTACACACAAACCATGGATTTACGATCGTTGCTACTGTATTACTTGATGAACATGGTGACTCCTATTTTGGCGCTAGCTTTTGGAAAGAAATTTCTAAGTTTTATGTACTGAAAGCTGGCACTAAAATTGGACTGCACATAAAAGGGCCTGGTCATGAGATATATGCTAACTTCCCGACAAAATCACCCGTCCTGAGTTTGTTCGAAGTAAGTTTTCTTTTCAACTATCTGCATGTTGACTTACCCAGCAATATTAAATGAATTGTGTAGTATTTAAGCAACCAATTGTTATTCCCTTTTCTTACTATATTCCTACCTAATAACTTCTAGTTACCAATACACTTTTCTATTGCCCTGTTTTAACTAAATATTCCATGTACTCTCATTTCTATTAGAAAAGCGCCGCTGACAAGGAGACTCCGGAGGTGGAGAACGAGCCTGCCAACAAGTGGAGGCGGGGAGAGCTAGAACCGCAAGCGACTCCAGCAGGCATAGACTTCATCAGCAGCCTCCCCGATGATATGTTGACAGTCATCATCTCCCTCCTCCCAATTAAATGTGGGGCGCGGACAACGTCCTTTACCGGCGGTGGCGCCCCCTATGGAACTTCATCCCTCTCGACCTCATCGACATCCACGAGCTCTGCCATGGCTATCGCAAAAGCTTCGATGTGTTCTCCAAGATCCTCGCCAGTCACCCTGGCCCAACCAGAGGCCTTAGAATGGGCAAGTTCCGTTCCAACGGCAGGGACCGAGCCAAGCTTGATGACTGGTTCGGATCCCCGCCCTAGATCAGCTCGAGGAGCTCACTTTTGATGATGGGCATATGCGCTCACTGCCAACGTCCGCACTCCGCCTCGCGCCCACGCTGCGTGTCGCCAAGTTCAGGAACTGCAGTCCCCCCCCCTTAATGACACGCCCACTCTTATTCTACCACGACTGAAGCACCTCGAGCACATCGTCGTCTACCTCTCAAACGGTGACATGGGCGCTTTGCTCCATGGCTGTCTTACCTCAGTACCTTCGTCTTGAGCGATCAATGGGTTGAGTACATTCCACATCACCTCCATGACTCTCCAGACTATTTATGTATGTTGCTGGTTCAACAGGAAGACATCACAAGATGTGTACCACGGTATGGTCATTGAGGACACACCTGCACTTGAGAGATTACTTGTACTTGATCAAGTAGGTCCAATAAGAATCAATGTCATTTCTGCGCCGAAATTGACGGTGCTGGGCTACTCGTCTGACAAATGCTCCGAACTTGTTATTGGATCCACACTCGTTCAGGTACAACATCCGCCTTGTACCTCTCCTTCTACAAATTAACATTATTTCTAATTTTGAAGATGTTTTTTCGTCTGTCATTCAAAAAATGATTCCGACAAGCCTGACCACGAAACTGCGCATAGTGAAGGTCTTGGCACTAGAATCTATCGGCCCCAACCCGGAGCAAGTCGTCACTTTCTTGAGATGCTTTCCTTGCCTGGAGAAGCTATATATCGAGGTGATGTTCCTTTCCTGTTAAATGTTAACCATAAGGGAGTTCAATTTGTGACATCTTTTTCCAAGTTTACAATGACAAGGTACTACAATTTCTGAAGGATTCTTTTGGAGGATTTTAGTCTCCTTTTCCAAGTTTACAATGACAATGCTTGATCCATATGGTTACAAGCCATATGAATTTCTCCTTTGGATTCATCTATACTAGTTTTCTTAGGGAACTTTTCTTCCAATCCAACATCTTGTGAAGATGGAAGATGGCATGTTAATGCCCATGTTAATCATGCCAGATCGAAGATGGCATGTTAGTGCATTTTACAAATCCTGCAAACCAAATAGGCCTATAGTAGTGTTCAAAACTGGATCTAGGCACTAACACACTTTCTTCTTTTGCAGATAAGATTAGGCCTAGTGGTGGATAATGTGATACAATATAACAATCACGTCAAATGCCTAGATGTGCATCTCTCAGAAAATACTTTGAACTCCTATCGAGGGACCTTACCGGAGATTATATTTGCCAGGTTCTTTGTTGTCAGAGAAAGGGTGCTGAAGGTAATGAGGTTTGCCCTACATTTATTTCAGAAAAATCAATGGTTTGTTGATCAGCGCCGGCGCCAGCGGCAGAATGGAATAGGCTCCAAAAATGCTGAATTTCATTTTGGAACTTCAGATGACAGAGTAATCAGAACTCATCGTGTCAACCCCATACATGACTTCTCAGTGGCTGACCCCTTCGCAAAGTTGTGAGGTTTCGAAACCAGACTTAGAAGTAGTAATATTAGTTTGAACCTCTCTGATATCCATGTTTAGTGGATCAGCACGAGCGTTTGCAGCTGATGAGCTGAATTTCATTTCTAATATCACTATGAACCTTGTAATCTTCGAATTTGAGCCATATAACTCTAGAATTTGAACCTTGTAATATTTCGAGCCTTTGTGGTACAGTCGTTGAAATGGCATCGTATGAGACTCGTATATTGGCAGCACTATTTTGAACTTAATATGCAATGGTCTTAGATTTTAATTTTATTAACCATTCTCGAATCTGTTTACCTTGTCGATCTCACAGCACACGAGCTGTATAGCTAACTTGACTGTGATCTTGGACATTATTGCACACAGTTGGTTTCTTCCACCGTGTGCCTTGTAGAGCGCAAAATTAATTATCGCCCTCAAGTGTCCATCATCTCCCTTCTGTGTAACTTTGACCTCATCACCCATGGGTAAACTTACGACCGAAGTCATTCCACACACTTTGTTTTTACAAAGCTTTTTACCAATAAACGCCCATGATTTTTCCCTCTTCTAGCTGACGCGTGGCAAACCAAGCCGGGTGGGAAGCTCAGACGATAAATCTTGCGATAGCGCAGAACGAACTCACCGACGATACATTTTGCGCCTCTTCGAGCCCACACGTGGTCAAACTGCGGTGCAGTGTTGTCAAGTGTGCACTGGAATCCTCACCGCGGTGTGGTGTTATCAAGCGTGCACTGGAATCCTCCGCCCTGAACATTGTGACAAGACGTGACGATTACAGGCCGGCTGGCCACCATTTGTTACAGCAGCTATTTAACCCTTGTGTCTCTTCAACCTTTCAATCGCGCCCCACCATTGCAAGAAGCACACCCACCACGACAAATTCTTAGAGAGTATCTTGCGCGGCTCCAATGGCGCTCCGAGCGGCTGCCGCCGACGAGAAGCAGTTCACCATCCATGCCGTGGTGGACACCCACCAAAGGTTCGAGGAGCTCTTGGTAGTGTACACAAACCACCCGGTCTGGGTCGAGCACTCCATGCGCATCATGGAGCTGTTGCTTGCCGACGAGAGGTACAAGGTGGTCGGGTTCGACATCGAGCACACCCGCGCTCGTACCGGGTCTCGTCCCAAGGTCGCCGTTGCCCAGATGTGCATGGTCCACCACGTCCTCGTCTACCACTACTGCCTGGCCACAAGGCCTTGCGAGCGTTTCGCCAGGTTTGTCAACAACCCCTACTACATGTTCGCTATGGTCGACATCACCAACGATGTCAAGGTGCTCAAGAATTCGGGCATCGCCTGCCAGAATCTTGTCGACATCCAGGGCCAATACAAGATCTGGGGCAGCAAGGAGCATGAGAAGGACTCACTGGTTCACCTCACCGAGGCCATCATCGACCACTACTACAAAGATATGAAGGATTCCTATAACAACGACAAGCGTGCCTGGCACTCGGCCTGGATGGAGAAACTCAACAAAGATCACGTCGTGTACGTGGCCAAGGAGGTTTACATGTGCTATGACATGTACAGGCGGATCGTTGAGATGAGGAAGTGCCTCCTTCCCCAAAACGGCCAGGGATCCAGCCAGAAGCATAGCAATGGCACGCGTCGTCGCAACAAGAAGTAGATGATTAGATCCTTGTTTCTCCTAGTTTAGCATGCATGTAATTGCTTACTTTGGTGTGTGAAAATGTTATCTGTGTAGTCACTTGTCTAATTGTATGCTTAATTGGTTATGCAATGTTGTCCTTTTAAGTATATATGTTGATGCTCTGTAGACAGAGCAAATCACATGGCACACGGACTAAACAAGGGAACCCGTCGGTGATGATTCCATCAATCACTGACAATTGTATACCAGCAATCGTTTGCTCACAACACACATGGCTTGTTAACAGGAATCGTCCGTGTTGTTATCGGTCTTCCCACACATTTCTGATTACAGACCTGTTTGCCGCGTATCACACACATCTTGTTATATTGAACTGTTTCTGTTCTCTTGTCTCAACACAAACAGTTCATCCAAGTGAACGGCATGCTGTATATCGCACACACCTTGATCTGGCTGACCGTTTATTTTGTGTTGCCTAATTACAAATAGTTCATCCGAGTGAATTGTATGCTGTGTATCGCACACGCCTTCATCTGGCTGCCCGTTTCTTTTGTTCCTCCTCATCGCAAACACTTAATTGAACTAAACCGTATGCCCTGCATCGCACACGCAACAAAAATCCGAACCATGTTTGATGCATCCGTCATCGCAAACGTTATGCACATTTTAGACGGTTCCCTGACACCACCGTTTGCGATTATTGCATCGCACACAGTTTCTCGAAGGGTCTCTGATCGTAGTGTCGCGTTAGCAGCATCCTGCAGTAGTGAAACCCTTAGCCCCGAGGATGGACTACTCACGCATCACCATGGAGGCAACAAGGTTGATTAAGAGGCCTCCCATGGTGGCTTCCCCCCTCCGGCAGGGCACCAAAAAAAGGGCTCTAGATGAGATTGCCTTGGAAAAGAGGCTTGTGGCGGCGATAAAATTGTTTTGGGTCTCGCTCAGAGGGTTTTGGAATATTACAAAATTTATAGGCTTGGGATTAGGTCAAAAGGAGCCTCGAGGGCCCCACAAGCCTAGGGGGCGCAGTCTAGGGGGGCGCCCCTCGGGTCTGTGGGCCCCTCATGCCTCTTCTGGCTGTCTCCCTGAAAGTGCAACCATCCCTAGGTGGTTTTGGTAATTCCTAACAACATATAGCTCATTGAGCTAATGTTATTTCAAGATAAATATTTCAGGAAAGCTTAATGATTGGCATGGCATGGGTGAGAAAAGTGGGCCCCTCAAAATACTAAGGACAAAAGGATTGGCTCAAGCTCAGAGCTCAAGACTCTACATTTTCTATTTTAGTGATCCAAGATCACATTGAGTCTATAGGAAAAGCCAATACTATCAAGGAGGGATGAGGTGTTGCTTAATGAGGCTCTTGCTCAAAATGCTTAGTGATATACTCCAAAGCCCTCAACTACTTTCTCACATCCACAAATGACCTAAACCAAAAGTCAAACTCGACCCCACCGATTCTTTCTATCCGTCACCACCGAGTTCAGATGTCATAGCCACTGTCACAAACCCTAGGCAAATCGGTCTCACCGATAGGGATCTCGGTCTCACCGAGATGGGATTGTAATCTCTCTGTTTCCCTTCATAACGTTTCGGTCCCACCGAGATGAGCGATCGGTCCCACCAAGATTGCAAAGTAAAATCCATGTTTCCCTTTTGTAACATTTTGGTCCAACCGAAATGAGTGAATCGGTCCCACCGAGTTTACCTGACCAACTCTCTGGTTGGCTTATTACCAAAATCAGTCTCACCGAGTTTGTGTAATCGGTCTCACCGAGATTACATTATGCCCTAACCCTAACCATATCGGTCCTACCGAGTTGCATGTCGGTCCCACCGAAAATCCTAACGGTCACTAGATTTGCTGAATCGGTCCGACCGAGTTTATCAATTCGGTCCCACCGAGATTGGCAAGTTGTGTGTAACAGTTAGATTTTGTGTGGAGGCTATGTATACCTCTCCACCCACTCTTCATTCGTGGAGAGAGCCATCAGAACGTGCCTACACTTCCAGCATACATTTTTTGAGAGAGAACCACCTACACTTGTGTTGAGGCCAAGATATTCCATTCCTACCATATGAATCTTGATCTCTAGCCTTCCCCAAGTTGCTTTCCACTCAAATCTTCTTTCCACCAAATCCAAATCCTGTGAGAGAGAGTTGAGTGTTGAGGAGACTATCATTTGAAGCACAAGAGCAAGGAGTTCATCTTCAACACACCATTTGTTACTTCTTGGAGAGTGGTGTCTCCTAGATTGGCTAGGTGTCACTTGGGAGCCTCCGACAAGATTGTGGAGTTGAACCAAGGAGTTTGTAAGGGCAAGGAGATCGCCTACTTCGTGAAGATCTACCGCTAGTGAGGCAAGTCCTTCGTGGGCGACGGCCATGGTGGGATGGACAAGGTTGCTTCTTCATGGACCCTTTATGGGTGGAGCCCTCCTTGGACTCGCGCAACCGTTACCCTTCGTGGGTTGAAGTCTCCATCAACGTGGATGTACGATAGCACCACCTATTGGAACCACGACAAAAACATCCGTGTCTCCTATTGCATTTGCACTCTCCAAACACTTCCCTTTACATTCTGGCAAGTTGCATGCTTTACTTTCCGCTGCTCATATACTCTTTGCATGATTGCTTGAATTGTGTTAAGATTGCTTGAACCGTGCTAAGTTTCTAAAATCCGCCAAGAACTAAAATTGGGAAAAGGATAGACTTTTATTTGGTCAAGTAGTCTAATCACCCCCCCCCCTCTAGACATACTTTCGATCCTACAAGTGGCATCAGAGCTTTGGTCTCCATTTGATTTGATTTCCATAGCTTTTGGTAGACATAGCCTTGGTTTCACAGCCTAGGAGAGTATGGCGTCTAGCGAGGGAAATTACCACCGTAGAGGTCCTTAATGTTGCTAGTTGGAAGCATAAGATGAAAATGCATATTCTTGGACATAACCCCGCCGTTTGGGCTATTGTGTGTATTGGCTTGCAAGGTGAATTCTTTGATGGGAGAGAACCGAACCGTGAAGCTACTACAGAAGCTGCAATACAACACTCAAGCTTGTGATATCCTCTTCAACGGATTGTGCCCCGAAGAATTCAACAAAATCAGCCGTCTTGAGTATGCAAAGGAAATTTGGGATACTTTGATTGATATGCATGAAGGTACCAACTCCATCAAGGAATCCAAGTTGGATGTGCTTCAAAGTCAGCTTGACAAGTTCAAAATGAAGGATGGTGAAGGTGTCGCTGAAATGTACTCTAGGCTTGCTCTTATCACAAATGAGATTGCCGGCTTAGGAAGTGAAGAGATGACCGACAAATTCATCATCAAGAAGATCCTAAGGGCTTTGGACGGAAAATATGATACCGAGTGCACATTGATCCAAATGATGCCCAATTACAAAGATCTTAAGCCAACGGAAGTCATTGGAAGAATTGTTGTTCATGAGATGTCACTCAAGGATAAGGAGGAGCTCCACAACAAGTCAAGTGGTTCTTACAAATCCTCATGTGAAGCTCCCACATCATCAAGTGAGAAACAAACCTTCAATGAAGAAATGAGCCTAATGGTGAAGAACTTCAACAAGTTCTACAAGAGTAGAAGCAAAGAGAGAAGTTCCAAGTCAAGGTCCTATAATGACAAAAGATCTTCTAGTTGAGAGCGTAATTGCTACAATTGTGGAAGACCCGGACACTACTCCAATGAGTGTACGACACCCTACAAAAGAAGAGAAGACTCTCCAAAAAGAAGAAGTAGAAGAGAAGAATCACCACCAAGAGAAAGAAGGAGTAGAGATGATCGTTATGAACGAAGAACATCCCGGAGAAGCAAGGATTTGGAAAGGAAGGACAAGTCATCAAGGAGCTATACAAAACGAAGACATCAAGCTCATGTTGGTGAATGGGTATTCGGCTCCGACTCCGACAATCACTCCGAGAGAAGCTATCACTCCGACTCCGAATATACTCAAGATGAAGGTGTTGCCGGTCTAGCACTTGTGACAACCAACTACTATGACATATTTGATTCACCAAATGAAGGACTTGGAAGATGCTTCATGGCTAAAGGCCCAAAGGTATCACACCCCGAGTATGTTGATTTCAATAGTGATGAGGATGACTTGTTAGGTGATGATGATTTACTTGTTGACAACTCTAGTGATGAATACTATGATGAAACGTAAATTAATCATGCTAATCAAGATAAAACGAATGACAATGATAAGGATAAGATTGAGCTTCTAACTAAAGAACTAAACACTCTTAAGTTAGCTCATGAAACTATCTTAGAAGATCATTGAGAACTTTTAAGGACTCATGAGAAGTTACGCTTTGAAAAGCTCAACCTTGGCAAGAGCATGAGTTCTTAAAGGCAATCAATGATGATTTTCGCAAGAAAAGTTCCTCTTACATTGCCAAGCGTTTACTCTTATCTACTTACATGCCTCAAGTCAAGTCTAGTAACAAGAACAAGAAAGATTCTTCCTCTAGTAGTAACAATAATCATGCTAAATCCAATGTTGTTGCTTCTAGTAGTTCTCTTGATTCCACTAATGATTCTCTTAACCAAGTTACACTTGAGCAAGAAAATAGCTTATTGAAGGAATTATAGAGAAGGTGTTTACAAGATTCTTGCGGGAGTAAGCAATTGAGGAAATTATGCATAAGCAAGGAAGGCACCGGAAGAACCAAGGTGTTGGTTTTGAGCGAAAGTTCAATGCCAATGGAGTTGAGTGGGAAGAAGATCAATACCCCAAGATGAAGTTTGTTCCTCAACAAGAGAAGTATGATCCTACTTCTTTCAAAGGGACTTAAGCTCAAGATGATCTTCCACCACAAGACCACAAGCAAAAAGGCAAGGATAAGCTTCAAGAGGAGATTGATGCATTTGAAGAAGCTCCTAAGGCCTTGGTTAAGTGGGTTCCCAAGACTACATCAAGTTCTACTTCATCAAGTATGACTACAACTCCGAGGATTCCCATCAAGATGATGTGAATCCCGAAGAAGAAGAACTAGAGAGTTCTTGAGGGTGGCTCCGCCAACATACTTCACTCTTATCATTTTGGCAAGAACAAGTGCAATCAACTTCCACATCTTGCACTAGTTCATGGAGTCACAAACCCTCTTGTTGGTAAGACAAGGGACAAGGTGTGACGCCCGGGTAATCAAGCTACAGTAACCCTCTGCTAATCATGCCACGTCACCTCAATTACTGTTGCTAATCTCGCGTTAGTTTGAAACCGATTCGAATCCAAATTAAAAATCAGGCAAACAACAAAAGTTTTCAAACAATGAAACTAAAATGTTTGGGTCATGCCAGATAATGCATAGGTGATTATGGTAGTGAAACCAAACTTTTATGAAATGCTTAACCGCCTAAAATGGTTTAAGTAGTATAAAACCTAACTATTTAAATGCCTTTACTAATTAATAAAATATCAAACTAAATTATTTGGGGACTAGACTTTTTGTGACAGTGGCCTAAATTGAAATACTAAATTAGAAGCCAAGTATATATTTTACAAAGACTAAAACAATAGGAAACAAAGAGAAAAGCAGAAAATAGTAAATCTGAAAAGGAAAAGAACAAAAAAAAGGCAAGCCCCTCTCCTTAGGCCGAGTGGCCCAAGCTGGCCGACAGGCGCCAGGCCGCCCACCCCGATTCGCCTTATCCCCCACCCGACCAAACCCTAACCACCCACAACCGCACATCCCCACTCCTCCCCACGTCTCTCTTCCCTCCCGATCCAGATCGGGATCGAGAAGGAATCCTGGCCTTCGACCCTTGATGCCGCCGCGCCAGCTCCGTCGTCGCCGCCTCGTCTCGCCACCACCTCATGAGACGCGACCTTCCCCATGGACCGCCTCGTCACCTCCCGACCGGGCTGCCGCTCGCCGCCCGAACACCGACGCGCCGCCGATGCCGCCTCGCCCTCGCCCGCCGACAGCGTCGCCGGAGCAACCTCGCCGGTCTGCCTCCTCCCGCGCGTGTCGTCTCCATGCTCCTCCTCAACCCCCACTGCCTAGACCCTCGCCCGCGATGAGCCCCGACCTCTCCTCTCTTGCTCTGCGCCGACCGTAGCCTCACCGCCGCTCACGCACACGCGCAGCAGCATCTCGCCCGCCGCCCGCCGCAGCTCCGCCCGCGCGCCGCTTCGGCAGCGCCGCGCCCCGGTCTTTGCTTCCCCCGCCTCCCTGCCGCCCGGTGGCGCGCCCTCCGCTGCCTCCTCTGCTGCGCTTCGCGGCGCCGTTCCGCCCCACCACCACCACCACTGCGGCGCCCGTCGCGGTGGCCTTGCCCTCGGCGTCGCCTCGGTCACCGCTTTGCCCCCTGCTGGTCGGTCGAACACCGTCGCCGCCGTGACCCCTTCGGCCCTCGCGTCGTCTCTCTCCAGCGTTACGCCCGTGCGCCCGCTCCCTCTGCTTTGCTCTCTCGGCCACGACCTCACATAGTGCTGCTGCCTGTCAGGTTCTTGGCCTCGCCGCCCGCCACCATGAGCCCCCCTGTCTTGGCGTCCGTTCGGGCGACGCTGCTTCGGGGTTCGCCCGTATGTGCCCTCCTCGTCCGCTAGCCCAGTACCCGTTAAGGCCCCCGAAATAGCGACAAGTGGGGCCTCCGACCCGAACGAAAATAAAAAAGGTTTTAAAAAGATTTAATAATAATAATAATAATTAAAATAATTAAAATATTAATTAGTTAATTAATTAACTTAATTAATCGATTAGATTAACCTAATCACCTAGTTTAGTTAATTAATCTATAAGGTTAGTTAATAGTCAATGACATGCGGGACCCACACGTCAGTTGACCCGATCAACACCTCTGCTGATCTGCCGGCGTCATCTTGATGTCATCTTGACATCGGCGTGCACTATTACGGATAATGTTAGAATTAAATAGTTAAATAAATTCTAAAATGATTAAAACTTTAGAAAATCATATAAAATAAACCGTAGCTCGGATGGAAAAACTTTGTACATGAAAGTTGCTCGAGCAGCGAGGCGAATCCGGATCGCAACCCGTTCGTCGCCGCACATCCCTAGCATAGTGAACCTGCAACATTTCACCTCCGGTTCATCGTCCGAAACACGGAACAGGGATACTTTCCCGGATGTTTCCCCCCTTCACCGGTATCCCCTCTTACCGCGTTAGAACACGTCTAGCTCCGCGTATTGCCATGTTATGCTTTATGTTGCTTTGATTGCTCTATTATTTATTTGTGTTCCCCCTTCGTTACTTCTTTCCGGTAGACCCCGAGACCGCTGCCAGTACCCCTGTGATCGACTACATCGACAACGAACCCTTCTTGCCAGAGCAACCAGGCAAGCCCCCCCTTTGATCACCAGATATCGCCTATTCTTCTCTATACTGCTTGCATTAGAGTAGTGTAGCATATTCTTGTTTGATTACTCCTATTACATTGCATAGCTTTGTCATTGTTGCTACAATCATTGATACCTTACCCATGATCCTAAATGCTTAGTATAGGATGCTAGTTTATCATCATTGGCCCTACACTCTTGTCGATGCGCCTTGCTATACTATCGGGCGTGATCACTTGGGAGGTGATCACGGGTATATACTATACATACATACATACTATCTGAGATGGTGACTAAAGTCGGGTTGACTCATTGAGTACCATAAGTGATTACGATGAGGGGGCCGAAAGGACGGTGGCTCCATCCGGTAGAGAGGTGGGCACAGGTTCCCGCGGCCCCATTACTTTTATGGCGGAGCGGCAGGCGAGTTGAGACCACCTAGGAGGCAGGTGGGCTGGCCTGTTCGGCGTTCATGGATTGTTGGGGATATTACCACTAGGTGTAAACCGGCCAAGTTTGGGCGGGTTAGCTCGCTAGTGGTGTAGTCATGGAAAGGCCCAAGGCACGTAGTCGGTTTAGAACTTGTAGCCGTAAACCGGCTGATGTATGACTTGTATTATGCGTTAGGAATAGGGAGATACCAACCGGGATCACAGTATGAACGGTTGGGACTCTGCAAACCGACAGGCGTCACTCGTGTATATAAGGGGCGACCGGCGGCGGTTCAAACAGAACAACCACGGCTCGAGCCTAAGCGAAGCTTATTTGCTCCCTAGCCATCGAGACTACATCAATTCCATCACAACTAGGCGTAGGCTTTTACCTTCATCGAAGGGGCGAACTAGTATAAACCCCTCGTGTCTTTGTGTCGCTTTAACCCCTGCAAGTAAACCCGCTGCGATGGCTCCACGACTAAGTCCTTATGCTAGGACATCTGCGTGACAAATCCACGACGGTTGGCGCCCACCGTGGGGCTATCGCCGCGATGGTTTGGCGATCTTGGAGGGCAAGCTCAAAGGACTCGAAGGCTACGTCGTGGGCGGATGACCAAGAGTCGTCGCGGCGGATCTGCATCGGCGATCTTTGGATGGGGTCCCAAGGCCGATTCAATCGAGTACGGATACGGGTCCCCTTGGCGCCTACACGTTTTCATCGGCAAGATCGGAGGGCGGACTGGCCGGACATCTGCACCGACCTCGTCGAAACGGCTCGTAGCGTGCGACCAGCCGGGCTAAACCGGCCGTGAAGCATGTCTTCGTTAGAGTCACCCATGGAGAATCGATGCGGTTGAACACGATAAGCGAGACCGTCGTTTATTCGGCGATGAATCTTGGCGGGAGAGACCGAGTCATTGTGCGGTTGCGGGATGATATGATCGGGGGCTGTTCCGACGGTGACGATATTCGGACCCCCAAACCAGCTAAACCGGGTTGGAGTGTTCATGGCGATGCGCAAGCAAACCTCTCTTCAACTGCGGCAGCAATGCTTGCTTGGTTCAGGCGGCGGCGGGGATAGGAGGCGGTCGACCACGGTTCAAGATTCTGTCGAGATCTGTTTGATGCACTAGCGGCGCTCATGGTGGAGGACAATCCAGCGGTCGAGAAGCTCATAGCGAAATTGCAAAGGTGAAAGAGCGAGATCACGCAAGCCAAAGCGGATCTAGCGGGAGAGAAGGAGCGTATGGCTGCGGGCGGGCGCTTTAGATGCACAAGCTTACAAACTCATGCTCGACGGGCGCGCGCGAGAGGTGTTAAAGCGGAAATACGGTCGCGCTGCCATCGAGACTTGACCCTAGAAACCTCTTCGAGACCCGGGCGGACCCGATAACCCGCCCGGCCACGAGGAGGTAAGCCGGATTGAGGCACGAGGCGGGGCGGCGATCAACGCGCTGATGGAGCCCCGTGGCGAACACGGTGATTCCTCCGCGGTCTGAACACCCCCGCCATTACTCCAACCCTATGGACAACCTTGTTGCGGCTGCGGCACGATTGGAAGCGATCGGTCGAAGGAGATTCCCCACAAGTAGTTGAGACACGCCGGGTTAAGGAGCTTCTCGGACTGCACCGATCCGGCGAAGCGTATTCATCTGGCCGTGATCAGATTCACTCTCGCCCGTCAAGCGAACTCTGGCGGCGCATGGATGAACCGGCCCTATCAAATAACAGCGGGAGCGTGAAGCGGCCCGAGGCAATCACCCGATAAGGCGGCGTTCATGATGCTCGGAGGTGGTGGATCGGGCGCACGCGAGAGAGGCTGAGTTAGCGGCGCGAGGATGATCGCGGATCAGCACACACCGGTTCGCCCTACCACCTTCGCCGGACCAGAGTCACATCCGCTTTGGGAGTGCCTGTTTAATCCCGCTTTGCGCAATGTGCGTCTGCCTAAGGATTTTAAAGGCCAGCGCAAGGTGCGAATTACTGCAGATCTATCCCACAGGCGTGGGTTGAGAGTTATGAGATGGCCATGGAGATGCTAGATGTTGATGAAGCTGCGTGTGCAAAGTACTTCACCATGATGATGGAGGCACAGTAGCGCTTTTGGTTGAAAAGCTTGCCGCCTAATTCTATCAGCTCATGGGGTCGATTCTGAGCCGGTTTATCGAAATTTCAAGGATACATGTAAGCGGCCGAAGTCCATAGTAGACTGGCGGCTGTGTTCGTGAAGAAGAAGTCGACAACCCGTTGGATGCGCCGTGTGTCGAGATTTTGCACTCTTGGACGGATCAATGCTGATTCGGCGATAATAACATTGGAAATAACGCGGTTTGAGCCTTTGAAACTTAAGTGGGGCGTATGAAGCGGTTACTGCGATATGGGAACCCTCATGGCGCTTTGGTAAAGTATGCCGATTCGAGACAGCACCAAGGATCCGGAAGCGAGATGATGGTGAAGCGAGGAAAGGAAAGAAGAACGGCAACTCAAGTAGCGACATTTCAAACCGGCGGGTTATGGAAGCGGGGGCAAGCGCAAAGTGATGGTAATCCGGTTCGTAGCCAACACTAATCTCAGGAGGAGGCCAGGCCTTGAGGCAAAGCGAATCGGGGTCCAAATGCTAGTGCAAGCCGTTTAAATTACTTGTTGAATCAGCCTTGCCCCAAGCATGGAGCGAAGGAATCCCGTCGACTCATCTTTGGAAAGATTGTTATATTATCGGGAGTTCAAAAATTCGATGCTTTCGATATGACCGAAGTCGGTGGCGGTTCGAGATCCGGTTTCCATGGGCCAAGTCGGGGCGGAGCTTCGGTTCGAGGGCATAACGAGGCAATCTCAATAATCGAGTAATCAAGGTGGCCCGACAACAAAGGCAGCGATCGAGCTATCGAGCCAACCGGCGGTTGAGTGGCGAGGCGGTATCACGTTTTCACAACCAGTTTGGACAAGCGGGATCGGAAGCTTCACAAACGGGCGGTAAACTCTGTTGAACCGGCTTTGTCGCGGTTTTTGCGCTGGTCAGAACAGCCTATCGTATGGAGCAGAGAGGACCATCCCTCCCGGGTTGATAATCCGGGTCAGCTGGCTTTGGTGGTAGATCCCCAGGTTGGGGGCTATAAGTTTACTAAGGTACTTATGGATGGAGGAAGCAGCATCAATATATTGTATTATGACACTTTCCGTCGCATGGGTCTCACGAGATAAAGATCTCGAGACCGTCAATACGGTGTTCCATGGTGTAGTGCAGCAAATCTGCTTATCCTATTGGTAAGATAGCCACGGATGTGGCCTTTGGAGATGAGCATGATTCGATGCGAAAAGCTAACTTTTGAAGTGGTGAAAATCCGAGTCCATATCATGCCTTGTTTGGGCGGCCAGCTTATGCTAAGTTCATGGCGCGACCTTGTTATATCTACTTGCAGCTCAAAATGCGGGTTACAAAGGAACAATAACGGTGCATGGAAGCCGCCGAGTCGCTTTGGAATGTGAGGAAGGAGATGCAGCTTATCGAGGCGATGCGTGCCCGCGGAGGAGTTGAAATTTTATAAGGACAATGTTGATCCGTGAGATATGACCCTTTGAAGAAGCCCACTGAGCATGAATCGGATCTGAAATTTAAATCGGCAATGAAACCAAGCTTGTTGACTTTGTGCGGGCGATTCGTCCAAGCGATTCACTATCGGTGCCAACTGGATCCCAAATAGGAAGGCGCGCTCATCGAGTTCATCCGTGAGAACCGGACATCTTTGCATGGAAGCCATCGACATGCGGTGTCTGGGGAACTCGTGAGCACACACTTAATGTGGATCCTAAGTATAAACCGGTGAAACAGTTCCTCGCGGTTTAATGAAGAAAGACGCAAGGCCATTGGGGAAGAAGTAGCGAGGCTTACGGCGGTGGCTTTATCATCGAGTGTTTCATCGAGTGGCTTGCTAATCCGATCTTGGTCCTTAAGAAAAAGCGGCACTGGCGTATGTGTGTGGACTACGAGATCTTAACAAGGCTTGTCCAGCGAGATCCTTTGCTCTCCCCGCATTGATCAGATTATTGATGCCACGGCGAGGTGTGGCGGTTAAGCTTTTGGGCGCATACTGCGGATATCATCGGATCAAGATAGCGATTAAGGACCGGGAAAAGCGGCGTTTATAACTCCCTTTGGAGCCTTACGCTATGTGTCTATGCCTTTTGGGCTCAAGCGCCCAAGCTACTTATCGGCGGTGTGTGCTGAATTGCTTGCATACACAGATCGGCGCAATGTGCATGCTTATGTCGATGACATTGTGGTGAAATCAAGACGAAGGAGACGCTGGTGGAAGATTTGAAGGAGACCTTCGACAACTGCGCATTTATAAGATGATGCTTAATCCGGCCAAGTGTGTTTTGGTGTTCGGTGGCAAGTTATTGGGGTTCTGGTGTCTAACGAGAGGAATCGAGGCTAATCCGGAGAAAATTAAAGCCATCACCTCCTTGGCTAAACGAAGTGTATCAACGATGTTCAACGCTTGGCGGGCGGATTGCGGCATTGAGCGGTTTATCGGCCGCCTCGGAGAAAGGCTATTCCTTTATACCGAATCTTTGAGAAGACAGATCATTTAAATGCAGAGTCCAGTGGCAGCAAAGCTTTCGAGGACCTAAAGCGGCAATTGGCCAATCCGCTTTGTCCTTGCGGCTCGGTCGACAAGAACCGCTGTTATTATATGTGGCAGCCAATGCACGGCGGTGGCGTAGCCATTGTGGTAAGCGCAAGGAGGCGGAAAGGAATATCCGGTTCAGCGGCGGTTTATTACATCGATGAGGTACTTATTGAGTCCAGCGAGTATCCGCATTGGCGAAACTAGTCTATGGTGTTTTTATGGCTGGCGGAAGCTGAAACAATATTTCCAAGGGCACCCTATTACGATGGTTAGTTCAGCTCCTTTGGGTGATATCATACAAAACCGGGAGGCGACTGGCCGGATTGCAAAATGGGCCATCGAGCTTGGGCCACATGGGCTCAAGTATACACCACGCACAGCAGTGAAATCACAAGCACTTGTTGATTTCATTAATGACTGGACGGAGTTACAAGCACCGGAGGAGAAGCCGGATCATACGTCTTGGACTATCCACTTTGATGGATCGAGCGGTTGGAAGGCTCGAAATTTGGAGTCGTGTTAACTTCCCCGCGGGTGATAAGTTTTATTCGTTCTCCGCTTAATGTTCCCTTGTACTAATAATGCAGCTGAGTCTGAAGCCTTGCTCCATGGTCTCCGGTGGCTAAGGAGATGAATTTAAGCGGGTTAAGTGCTTGGTGACTTCGGACACGGTGGCTCGGCAAGTATCGGCACTTGGGATTCTAAGGACCCCTCATGGCTGCATATCGGCGAGAGGTGGATAACATTGCGAGGTTGCTTCAAGGGCTATCAAGTGGATCATGTGGATCGCCGGAAGAACGAAGCGGCGAGCGCTTTAAGCCGTTTGGGTTCTCGGCGTAAACGGTGCCACCTAATGTCTTCACGGGCGTCTTGCACAACCCGTCGGTCAGCTCCACGTGAAGCGGTTTGGCGATTCTGATCCGGAGGCTCGGTTGGTGGCGGCATTACATGCTATTCCGGATTGGGCGGTTCCTTACCTTGCATATATGACTAGAGGAGAGTTGCGAGACGATGAGGTTACGGCGAACGGATAATCCGGCGCTCCAAGTCTATAGCGATTCTTAATGGCGAGTTGCATCATTGCGGTGTTTGAGCGTTTCAGCGCTGTGTTTCCCCGAGGAAGGTTGTGAAATTTTACGAGAAATCCATGAAGGGATTGTGGGCATCATGCGGTTCAAAGTCCACAGTGGCGAAGGCATTCCGTCATGGATTTTACCGTTAGCTGCTCATCTTGATCACGGAGGACTTGGTCAAACGGTGCGATGGGTGTCAGAAATTCTCCAGGCGTGCCCATGTACCGACACAAGAGTTGAGGATGATCCCAATAACGTGGCCGTTTGCGACATGGGGGCTGGATATGGTCGAGCCTTTTAAGTGATCTAAAGATAAGAAGACCCACCTGTTAGTGGCAGTGGACAAGTTCACCAAGTGGGTTGAAGCGGAACCTGTCAGTAAGTGTGATGCGGCAACAATGATGCAGTTCATCAAAAGGTGATTTTCGGTTTGGCTTTCCACACGGTATCATTCTTGACAATGGCACTAATCTGTCCAAGGGAGCTATGAAGGAATTACGTGAGCGTGAGCATATCCGACTTGATGTATCATCGATGGCGCACCCGATCCAGCAGGCGGCGAGCGTGCTAATCGAAATCTTGCGAGGCATCAAACCCGACTTCGGTTCCATTGCGAGAGAACACCGGTCTTGGGTTGAAGAGCTCCCATCGGTACTATGGAGTATCAATACTCGCCAAACCGGTCTCGCTACTACGCCTTTCTTCATGGTTTATGGGCGAAGCGTTCTCCCGGTGATATCCGGCACGATTCGCCCGATGTAGCGGCTTATGTTGAAGCGGACAATGAAGCGGCACGACGGGGCGCTTTGGACCCTCTTGGATGAGGGCGTGATATGGCAGCCGCTTCGATCGGCGATTTACCAACAAGATCTTCGTCGTTATCACGATCGCGGGTTAAAACGAGCCTTTCGGAAGGAGATTTGGTGCCGTCTCATCCAAGACCGCATGATATGCACAAGCTATCCCCACCTTGGGAAGGACCCTTTGTGGTCGACAAGAATCACTGCGGTTCCTACTATCGGTTGATATTCGAGAGCATAAAGACTCACGTACATCGAGGAGGAGACCAATAGGCCGTGGAATATAGCTCATCTTGACCTTACTACACATGAGTCATCGGCTCGGTTTATGTACATAGCATAACAATGTATATATTATCTTGATATAATAAAAATCAGGGCCTCGGCCAAAGCGGGGTCTCTGTCTTTCTTCTCATGCGTGGTTACATGGAGTGTTTACATTTTTAAGCGGCCTCGGTTTACCCTTGACATTATATTTATCACTTGGGGGCTTGGTGGTGTCGAACCAACGCAACACCTCTTGATAAGCGAAAGCCACCAGATCATTGGGGACACGGTCACGTCTGAACAGTCACGCCTCTTGGTCGGCCAATAGGGCCAGCGCCACTTGGGGCTTGGTGAACCCGAACCAATGTCACGCCACTTGGCGGCGTACTCGCCAAGAGTCTTTTGGGGACTGGCCGACTAGCACCATCGCTCGCCTTGGGGCTTGGTTGCGTCTGACCACGGTAATGCCATCTGACCAGCTCCATGAAGCTTTATTTTTGCAAAGAGTTATTGCCTTTGTTGCCATATTTGGTGTTCGATTCTTGTTGCGTTTTTAAACCCGACGAATATTTTTATCCGGTTTAGTATCAAGAACAAAGCGACGGACACGGTTTGGTATTACACGAAGTTTTTCTCTTTCGGTTTACCTTTTTCCGGTTCATCCTTATGGAGAAACATGGAGGCTTGTGCTGATTCAACCGCGCTATGTGGGGGTTATTGTTTCCCAGACGGTTATGGTTCTTTAACAAAAAGCCTCCGCTTCAAGATTAGCTCATGACTTCATGCCGGATATGGCGGTATTAGTATCACATACTAATTGATTTTCAATACATAAAATATATTGGATGCCATAAGCGGGCTGGCGGTATCACCGCCGCCGAGTTCAATCTTTTGGTTGCGGAGTATGACTTAAACAAAAGTTTCCTCGATCTTGCCAAGGCATACCCGAGCAGCAAAGTTTTGACTAAAGGCTATTACAAGGCAACCACGATTGCCCAAATGAGATCGGTGTTTCTTAAACGGCTACGGTTCATGGTATTCTTCATCCTCCGCCGCTTGACATCTTCCTCTCTACCCATTGGCCGGAAATCCACGAGGTCGATCGATGCCCATAAGCGCTTGGAAAACAGCCTCTTCGTGAATCGAGACGAGCGGTTCAATGTCGGGAGCATAAGTGTGCTTACGGATTGGAGGGATTAAGTTTTCGGTTCAAATGTTGGAAGCGGACACGCTTGTTCGATCATTGTATTGGGCTTGGTAGTGTTCCAAATCGGCTTCTTCCGCCAATTGACAGCCGGTAGGCGTACCGCCGGTTTATTGCACGCAAGTCCTCTTCATTAAAGTCCGAGCCGTCTTCCTTCACCTTTGGGATAGCCCCGAGCTGCTTCCACGGGATCAAAATCGGCACCTGGCTTTGGCGGATCAAGGCATTGATGGCTCCGGTTCGTGCAGTGATTTCTTCACCTCTTCAATCCAGGAAGGAAGGATGGAAAGCCGGTTCAAGGTATCTTGGATCAGGGACGGTGCTGGGTTATTATGTGACATTGTGGTAATAACACGCTGGGCTCCGGTATATAGCTGCTCCACTAAAGTGTAGACAACTTTCAGTTTCTTCCGCACGTCATTACCCAAATGCCCAACGCGTGTGCCTGCATATGATGACAGGATATTTTTAAACCGGAATAGTGGGGCAACAGGAAAAGCATATTACACTTATTAACAGGGAGCTTACTGAAGATGGCTGCCGTCATAGAATGCACTTGCCGCTTCACGGCTGTCGGATCATCCACCACGGTTTAAGGGCAGCTTGACATTCTCGGCCCGTTTAAGCAAATTAGCCTTTTCGGTGGCCCGCACCGCTGTTCCTTCTTCATGTTCTCCTTCATTTGTTCCGCAGCGGTCAAAGCCTTTGGTTAGCTCCTTCTTGCCTTTATGCATCTCGACTGCTTTGGTTTTCAATGCACTTTGTAAATCGGCAATCCGATCATCCTTGATTTTCACCTCGGCTGCGCATTGACGGTATGATCGATCAGCGATTCTGAGCTCAAGTCTCAACCACACAACATAGTTATATGCTTGACACTTGGGGGCTAATGTACCTTCATTTTTCTCTGGCGATACAAGGCAAAGTCCCAAGTTCAATCGAGTATTCAACTCGGCACTTGGGGGCTAATGGCTATTTGATTCTATTAAAGGAAGTTTTTGGAGTGCGGTTTACGTATGCATATTTCAACCGCCCCGGTGGTTATGAGGGAAGATTGCAAGTCTATCAACGAAAGTTGTCAAGTACCAGTTTGATCAAAGATTGCAAACCGGCCCTTGGGGGCTACAAGGATTACTATATTGGTGATAAGGAAAGGAGCGTTACCTCAAACTTATCTCTCATCGGTTTCACCAAGCCGACTTCATAATCACGGCTCTTTGTAAAGCGGTTTAGATATCCGGAATGAAGGTCTTGGGCGCTCATAGCGGCATATGTTTCCAGCTCTACATTCCACTTTCCTTTGTTAAAAGTGGAAGAGTCCTCTTTCATAGTATGCCGGGTTAGAGTTGCGGCATTCCCGGTTGAGTGGCCCGTTCGGTGATTACAACGTCATCATCCTTCGATTGACGGATCGTGTGGGCACACTGTTTCAGATTGGATCTGTGAGGATTTTCAAACCGACGATGCGGGCGGCTGGATCAGCAGACATTGAAACGATCGCAGCCTCTCCTCGAGAATCACATCTTCTTGAACTGGGGATCACTCGGAATGTCTTCAAAGGCAACATTTTCGACATCCGGCGCTGCTCATGATCTGAAGTGGCAGCCTCTTGACTGTTTTCTCCAAGCGAGCTTTCTTCTTTGGGTTTCGGTTTGGTTACGAAGAAACAAAAGATTGAAATAAGGCACATACATTCTGAAGAAATTGACAAACATATGGTCATGTTGACTTACCCGACAGCTATCTTCGCGGTGGTAGTGAGTGGTGACGATTCGCCAGATGATGAATGAGAGGTGACACGATAATCGGTCGGACGGATTAAGAGGTTGTGGAATAAACCCGCTTTGGAATTCAAGGTAATAAAATGGTTGGAAACCTCGGTGCGGCGCTTTCGAGCGGGCTGTTTGGTAAACCGGCAGAGGTAACTACATCATTGTCTTGGGGTTGTCTGGCGGGCTTCATCTTCTTGTGTCTTCATAAGAAGTTTGGGATCCAAGTAAGCAAGGGGTGAGAAAAGTTAACTTTTCGGTTTGCCGCGAAATTTTAGTGAAGGCAAGTTTGTTGAATCGGAAGAGAATGGTTACCTCGGCAAATCCTGCGTTCTTTGGCTTCAAATCATCCCCGACAAGCATCGTCATCAATAAGGCGTGTAAAAAACAAGCCAAGAGAATCAAGTTCGGATTACCCACATCATCATCGATGGCGGATCGAGGGAGCGATGGTTTTCCTCTTGTGGGCGGACTTTTTAACAACTTTTGTTTTGGGCGGTTTTGCCGCCCACCTTATCCGCTTTATCTTGAGAGAGTTTCTTGCTCCAAAGCGGATTATCACCTGGATCGGAAATAATTGAGAGTTGGAAGTATGAAAGTAATGGCAATATTTAATGATGGCATAGTCGAGAATTACTGCGGGAGGTGCGTTGAAGGTGCAATAAGGAGCCAAGCGGTTTGGGCACAAAGGTGCTCGGTTCATTCAAAGATCTTCCTCCTTGAATCCGTGACTTCATCTTGAGCGATTCGAGTTTGGTGTGTCGGAGTGGGTCATCGGCGCTGCGGTATCTTGGCACATCAAACCGAACGCCGGCTCGAGGTAATATGCCCCAAGATAACCAGCGGTGTGCGGATCGATCCCATCAAACCGTTGGCCATGAAGGCCCGGCTTGGATAGTTGTGGAGCATATTTGCTTCTCTCTTTGGCGATCAATCGTTGCGGAAAGGATGGGTGTTCTGAGCCGCTCGACGGGCGAAAACCGGGCAAAGGATTTTCACCTTGAGGAAGTGTCTTTCTTGATAGAACCAAGTCGCGTTCCACTCTTTGGGATGAGTGTGGAGTTTGGCGTGGGGATAAGTGATCTCTTTCCTCTTCGGATAGCCATACCGCCCAATTCAGTATTGGGGCCATCGGTGAATTCGGTGCGGCGGTTTAGGTGGAAAAGATCCCTGAACAGTTCGACAGAGGGTTCCTCTTGCACATATGCTTCGGATAGCACTTGAAAATGGCACAGATTGGTAACAGAGTTGGGGCCGATATCTTGAGGACGGAGTTGAAAATTGGCCATCACGTCCCGGTAAAATTTTGACCCGGGCGGTTTAAAACCCCTAACAAGTGATCTGCGAAAACACGACTTCTCCTTCACGAGGGTAGGAGGACATTCCTCTCGAGAACCCTCCAATGGATTGTATTTTGATCATCTAAAGCGCCGATTGATACAGTTCTTTCAAGCGTGTCTCGAGACACGGAAGGAACCCGTTGCATTCGTACACTGTTTGGCCATCATAAGATCTACAAGGAGAAGGATCCGGTTTAAGAAAGTATTCACTACAGAGTGATTGATTTAAAGTTATGATAAACCGGAGGCGGATCCTATAAATCAGCGTGTTGTCGGATGATGTCGGATATATCTTGGCGGTTCAACAAGGGGACTAATGGTGCATCGGTGCCGGTTTAGAAGCTTTTATACCATGGTGGGTTAAACCGCCTAATCTTGGCTTTGAAGGTAACTGAAGTCGTGGACAGAAACAGGTTTCACAAATGTTCATGATTACTACGGATCAAACGCGGGTTTTCAGAAAACAGGAAAAGCGTCGCGAAAGTAAAGAAGAAACAGGAATGTACCATAAGATATATATATATATGCAGAAGATCTATGGGATTCAGATAAGAAAGTGCAGCGGATACGCAGGAGTCTTCGTTTGGTACAGAACAGGATTCATAGCATGGCTCAAAGGCTAGAAAGGTGAAAGCATACGAAGAGCGTGGGATGAAGCTTGAACCTAGAAACAGATCTAAGTTGATGAACAGACTAAAGAAGGGTAAGAGATTTACGGAAGCGGAGGAATGCGAGAAAAAGGCCGCAGATTCGGTCGAACGAGTTGATCGTGCGCCAGGACGGCAGCGAGCGTTGATGACGACAACGAAGCTCCAAAGGCGGCGCGCAAGGAAGAAGAAGAAGAGGAAGCGAAGGAAGAAAGAATGACCCTTCGGTCCTATTTATAAGGCAGTAAAGCTAGGTCAAGCGCGTGAATCCAGGGACGGTCATTAAAGAAGGCGTTATAGAGGATAAACTTCAAGATGATGTCATGCCGGTTTACAGTGACCAGAAGCAATGATGTCATGCCGGTTTACAATGATCAGAAGCAATGACGACGTGACAGTTTATTACACAAAGAAGATGTCCAAGATACAGGTTTTATGAAGGATTGACATGAACCAGTTCAAATCAATCTGGGGCCTAATGTTGGGGATATTACCACTAGGTGTAAACCGGCCAAGTTTGGGCCGGGTTAGCTCCGCTAGTGGTGTAGTCATGGAAAGGCCCAAGGCCTGTAGTCGGTTTAGAACTTGTAGCCGTAAACCGGCCTGATGTATGACTTGTATTGTACGTTAGGAATAGGGAGATACCAACCGGGATACGAGTATGAACGGTTGGGACTCTACAAACCGACAGGCGTCACTGTCGTGTATATAAGGGGCGACCAGTGGCGGTTCAAACAGAACAACCACAGCTCGAGCCTAGGCGAAGCTTATTTGCTCCCTAGCCATCGAGACTACATCAATTCCATCACAACTAGACGTAGGCTTTTACCTTCATTGAAGGGGCCGAACTAGTATAAACCCCTCGTGTCTTTGTGTCCGCTTTAACCCCTGCAAGTAAACCCGCTGCGATGGCTCCACGACTAAGTCCTTATGCTAGGACATCTGCCGTGACAAATCCACGACACGGATACTTAACACGCTTAACGAGATCTTGGTATTTGATCTGAGTCTGGCCATTTGGTCTATACGCACTAACCATCTACGTGGGAGTAGTTATGGGTATCCCGACGTCGTGGTATCGGCGAAGCCTTCTTGGCGTCGGCTGACGAGCGGCGCTAGCGCGGATTGGACTGCGTTAACGCAACTTCCTTTGTAATGGAGGTTGCTAGGTGCATTTCGGCCGCCCTACAAGCGTCGAGTGTGCTCGAGGCGATGGGCCTGCACCCTGCGCGCTTAGGTTTAGACCGGCGTGTTTGACCTCTCTGTTGTGCCTAGGTGGGGCTGCGGCGTGTTGATCTTCCGAGGCGGGCATGACCCAGAAAGTGTGTCCGGCCAAATGGGATCAAGCGTGTTGGGTTATGTGGTGCACCCTGCAGGAAGTTAATCTATTCGAATAGCCGTGATCTTCGGTAACAGGACGACTTGGAGTTGTACCTTGACCTTATGACAACTAGAACCGGATACTTAATAAAACACACCCTTCCAAGTGCCAGATACAACCCGGTGATTGCTCTCTAACAGGGCCACGAGGAGAGGATCGCCGGGTAGGATTATGCTATGCGATGCTACTGGAGGTGCTACTTGAAGATGCTACTTGGAGATGCTACTTGGCGATGCTACTTGGAGGACTTTAGTCTACTCTCTTCTACATCTTTGCAAGACGGAGGCTGCGAGCGTAGTCTTGACGTGATTAGCTATCCCCTCTTATTACGGCCTTCTGCGATTCAAATTAATCGATATGGCCTCCTTACATATACCCATGAATATGTAGTGTAGTTCCTTGCTTGCAGTACTTTGGATGAGTACTCACGGTTGCTTTCTCCCCTTTTTCCCCTTTCCTTCTTTCTAGTTATCGCAACCAGATGTTTGGAGCCAGTCGAGCGACGCCACCGTTGGCGCGACTACTACTACACTGGAGGTGCCTACTACTACGTGCGTGCGGCGGCGACCACCGAAGTAGTTTAGGAGGATCCTGGCAGAGGCTGCGCCTCTTCGATCTGTATCGGTTTGTGCTAGCCTTCTTAAGGCAAACTTGTTTAACTTATGTCGTACTCAGATATTGTTGCTTCCGCTGACTTCGTCTATGATCGAGCACTTGTATTCGAGCCCTCGAGGCCCCGGCTTGTATTATGATGCTTGTATGACTTAATTATGTTTTAGAGTTGTGTTGTGATATCTTCCGTGAGTCCTTGATCTTGATCGCATACGCTTTGCGTGCATGATTAGTGTCTGATTGAATCGGGGCGTCTGAAGTTGGTATCGAGCCGATTGCTGTAGAATCCCCTTCCCAACTCCTTGGCCAAAGTTGAGTCTAGACATTGCAAAACTTTTTACTAACATGGTCATCGGCCCATGGGCCCACGTCGCCATTGGGTGGTATTAGGATCTTTTACTCCTCGATCTTTACTCTGGGACTCTGAGCTCTCTTTTATTCGGGTTAAATGATTTTGCTAAAAACAAAACTAACTTTAGGTTCTCGCAAGTACTTTCTCCGGAGAGCCCCTTGTTACCGATGACCTTTCTTTGCACGAAAGATTCGAAGATACTCTCGATGTGCTCTCGAGACTATGTGCCATCGCTTTTGCAATTCACTTCCATCAATAAATCCCTCTGGATAACTACTTACACCTATCGTTCTTATTGTCATCCCCAGTTGCTCTTGTTATTACAAGATGTCCTAAAGTACTCTTCGATATTCCGAGAATTCTTTATGCTTCTTGCCTGCAGTTCCTTCTGCATGAATACCCCTATGGATGATTACTCGCGCTTGCCGAGTTTCCGTTTAATACAAAGTTGTTCATGTGTTTCACAAAATACATTCAAATACTACCCGATCTTGAAAATCTGAGCAGCCTATTGCTCTTGGAATTCTTGCTTACTTGCATTATGGTTAATCCCATAAGTCTCGTAATCTTAATGACATCCCTTGTCATTATCATTTTGAGTCTGTTGACTCAATATGTGTCTTGAATGCACACAATCATCTATCAACCCTTCTAAATTATCTTTCCGGCTCGAGGCGTCATTTTGAACATGAGCTGGTTCTCGACCAAACTATTTGTCGTTAATTGTGCCTCTGGTCTATCCAACTTATCCATCTTTAATCAGAGCATTACTTCTGATCCTTCGATTTGGATTCATAATTCCTTTGCATTTATGCTTGAATTAGTCGATGATTCTATAACCCGATGCCTTTGCATTCTTCCTTTTACGGTTGAGTAGCGATACTCACATCGATTCTTTGTGGACCGTCAAGTCCTTTGTTGGATTATTATCCGATGGTTGTCCTTCATATTCAAATAACCTTGTGAGCCTTTCCACGGATATATAAAGCCTTTGGTAATTTGTATCCTCTGTTTTCTCAACCATGCTCGTTCTCGAGCTGGTGGTATTTACCATGGAAGCTTGTGGTATATGTTTCCACGATACCCTAACGGGTTGAACCTATGCATTCCTTAATATGTGTGAACTCGAAAGTTTTCACGAGTCATACTCTTACGGTATTTTGCTAGATAAAATTTCAACACTACAACTTCTTCTAAGTGAGAGGTGAATGGAAGGTTATACATTGAAGAAGTGGGAGTCGACCTTGAACTTTGTGTTCATGCCCATGGACACGATGTAGATCCTATCATGGAAGCTTCTTGTAATAATAACTATTTCCTTGTTATAATATCATTTGGAATCTATGAATTGGTCCTTTGCAATCATGGATCCGACCATATTTTCTACTTGATTCCATTTCTGGACAAGTTAAACCTCTTGTCCTCTCATGATCAATACACCCATCCAACCTCTATCTTGATCTACCTTCGAGTACTAACCCCCTAGTATCTCGAGGATATCAACCGATTGCACTACATCTTATGCATTTCTGATGAAGTAGTGCCTTTCCCCGTCATAGTCACTCCACGGGTTCTGGGTTGTCGTCAACCGAGAACACCGATTAGCGACTCGAATCGCCCCTGTGATTCAGCACTCCTAGTACATTGTGATGAGAAGTTTAATACTCCATCAGGTCATTCCTAGCCTGATTGGCTATATCATTGTGCTAATTTTAACTATGCTACCGGGTCCTTCTCGGAGCACAAATTTCGACGGTGAGCTAATCTTACAATCGATCTTCCTCGTCTTATCGTTTGTCCTTGAGCAGCAAGCTTGATTTCGAGTTTGTGTCGTACCCATGGTCCCAATGACTTTTGGCTTCATCATTTCCGTTGACTTGATGTCATCACCGATCAGTTACATCTTCTCGAAACCTCTCAACAAATGTGTCATGATCATCATCAACATTCTGAGGTCTTCCAGAATATCAATCAAATTCATGATGAGAATTACCATCCTTGCCCCTCGATGATTGTGTTATCATCGACAACATTCTTGCCTTCCCACAACACAAACTTGTTCATGTTATAATTGCAACTTGCTATCCAGCTTGTATGATGTTCCACCTTGAAGTATTATTGTCCCTTTATGACAAGGATGTTGTGAGGATTGCTCCACCTCTTAAAAATTCTTGGTATATTGATGCTTCTCACTATCACCATTTTTCTTGGTCCTCGTGTTGATTCCAACGGTGTACCAAAGAAGTGAACGGTCTGTTTGGATTCGCCCTTCTAGCAACCCTATTACCTTGAAGTTAATGGTCACCGTTCATTCTTAGACTATTGATTATTGAATCACCATTCGACATTGGTCGTGCAACCCTACCCATATTTCGGTACACCTTTCAACCAATGTTTAATTGTGTATGTTTTCCTCGAACATACATCATTACACCGCCTAATCGACAAATGTTATCTCCTTGTTCACATAATTGTGGAAATCCATCTTTGTTAATCTCGATGAATTGCACGATTCCATCACCACCTCCTCATCCTCTCATTGGTTTACTAATGAACTCATGTTTTAGAACTCGCTTCCATAGTTCATTTCCCGAGGATCTTATGATGTCTTCTTGTCAATTTGTGTTGCACCTTTCCTTCTCAGGCATCCCGAGTCTGAGGTATCATGACCCCAACCAGATCTGAAACTCGATCAGATATGATGGTTCGGATATTTTCCAAGTGTCATAACATTGGTCCTTATATAAACCGATAAGGTGATGAGCCTAGCACACCTGGCCGGAGGACCGAGTGTTATAGTTTCCTTTTTAACAAGGTTATCCATTCTTCCACGAGGAAACAGTAAGACTTATTCTATAAGTTGTTTTTGATGGATCCTTTGTACCCAAAGCCTGACCTTTGCTTGAAGACCATGTCAATCTTGTCTCAAGCTTTGTCTATGGCACTGATTTTCAACAGAACATTTGAAGCCCAATGCTAAATGTTTCTTGCTCAATTATTCAAACACCGCTGTATGGATAATGTCATGAAAATTTCTCTCCCCTCACCTAGAGGCTTTTCTACCTTATATCCTGTCAAGGATATCATGCTCTGCTTGTCCTTGGGAAGGATATACCCTTGAAATATGTGTTTAAACACATTTTTCCTTTCCATTGTTTGTTTAAACTGATAATCATATTTTCCTTCCATTGGTTGGTTTAACGTTTCTTGTGACCTATATGATCTAAGCAGTAATATTCTCCTTCTTATGTAAACACCTCGGTGTACAACTCTGTCAGCAAGACCCTGTTACCATTGTTGATGACATTTCGGTAACCACCGATGGACGAGAACTTTGCCTATTGGTCCGCATCGTTCAACGAGCAGGAAAATGGTTCTATTCGTCCCTCGCCCTTGGTATCGACGTTGTTGCCGACATAATCGACAGGCTACCCTCTGACATGCCTTTCTTGCATGACCATGTAAGATGTCAACGTCCTTCCTACCTTTAACCCACATGGTGGGCCCATAACCCGCAGTTCCACAGGATCGAAACTTGACTCTCCTGCACCCCCTGTTCCCAAGGTTCTTCCTCGCGTGTGGCCTCGTATGTAATTCACGAGCCACCTTCCTAGTGCTCTATTCTGGTATCGGACGTTATACTTACTCTCGCTGCTCTGAACCCCTTTCTCACTCTGGTTCAGACTTCGAGCAACTATCTATCTGCTTGGAACCTCTTATTGTACCTTCGAACCTCACTCTCGATGTGTTTTATTTGTTCAACTCGAGAGGTACACATATACTCATTCATGGGTTAATCCCAGATTATTACCCTTATAGCATTCTGTCATTGCCGATCTGCCCTGTTACCTATTCGTAAGTACGATGGAACCCCCAAAGAAAGGATACCGACTTTATCTTGATGACTTGAAGCAGAGAAATGAAGACACGGCCTCTTCGAGAAGAGCAACCAACATCGAGAAGACCCGTTAGAATTTCGTAACCAAATCCCTTCCCCCCCTACACCACCGCTTAAATCTCGGGACGAGATTTCTTGTAGTGGAGGAGAATTGTGACGCCCGGGTAATCAAGCTACAGTAACCCTCTGCTAATCATGCCACGTCACCTCAATTACTGTTGCTAATCTCGCGTTAGTTTGAAACCGATTCGAATCCAAATTAAAAATCAGGCAAACAACAAAAGTTTTCAAACAATGAAACTAAAATGTTTGGGTCATGCCAGATAATGCATAGGTGATTATGGTAGTGAAACCAAACTTTTATGAAATGCTTAACCGCACTAAAATGGTTTAAGTAGTATAAAACCTAATTATTTAAATGCCTTTACTAATTAATAAAATATCAAACTAAATTATTTGGGGACTAGACTTTTGTGACAAAGGCCTAAATTGAAATACTAAATTAGAAGCCAAGTATATATTTTACAAAGACTAAAACAATAGGAAACAAAGAGAAAAGAAAATAGTAAATACGAAAAGGAAAAGAACAAAAAAAAAGGGGCAAAGCCCCCCTCTCCTTGGGCCGAGTGGCCCAACTGGCCGACAGGCGCCAGCCGCCCACCCCGTTCGCCTTATCCCCCACCCGACCAAACCCTAACCACCCACAACCGCACACCCCCCACTCCTCCCCCACGTCTCTCTTCCCTTCCCCGATCCAGATCGGGATCGAGGGAAGGAATCCCCACGGCGCCCGACCCTTGATGTCGCCGCGCCAGCTTTCTGTCATCGCCGCCTCGTCTCGCCACCACCTCAGACGCGACCTTCCCCGCTGACCGCCTCGTCACCTCCCGACCGGGCTGCGCTCGCCGCCCGACCGACGCCGCCCGATGCCTCCCCTCGCCGCCGACGACGTCGCCGGAGCAACCTCGCCGGCTCTGCCTCCTCCACGCCGTGTCGTCTCCATGCTCCTCCTCAACCCCCCCCGCCTAGACCCTCGCCCGCAGTGAGCCCGACCTCTCTCTCGCTCCTGCGACGACGTGGCCTCACCACGCTCACGCACACACGCCAGCCGCTCGCCGCCCGCCCGCGGCTCCGCCCGCAAGATGCCGCTTCGGCCAGCGCCGCCTTCCCGTCTTGCTTCCCCCTCCTCCCTGCCGCCCGCGATGGCGCGCCCTCACGCTGCCTCCTCTGCTGCGCTGGCCGCCCGCTCACCCCACCACCACCACTGCAGCGCCCGTCGCGGTGGCCTTGCCCCTGGCGTCGCCTCGGTCGCCTCCGGCCACCCTGCGCTGGTCGGCCAACACTGTCGCCGCCGTGACCCCTTCGACCCCTCGCGTCGTCTCTCTCCTGCGTTACGCCCGTCTTGCGCCCGCCCCTCTTCTTGCTTCTCTCCGCCACACCTCACATAGTGCTCACGCCTGCGTGTTGCGTGCTTGGCCTCGCCTGCCACCGCGAGCCTCAGGCGTCCGTTCGGGCGACGCCACTGGTTCGCCAGATGTGCCCTCCCTCGTCCGCTAGCCCAGTCGCGTTAAGGCCCCCTGACATCGACAAGTGGGGCCTCCAAATTTTAACGAAAATAAAAAGGTTTTAAAAAGATTTAATAATAATAATAATAATATAAATAATTAAAATAATTAAAATATTAATTAGTTAATTAATTAACTTAATTAATCTGATTAGATTAACCTAATCACCTAGTTTAGTTAATTAATCTATAAGGTTAGTTAATAGTCAATGACATGCGGGACCCACACGCCGATTGACCCGACCAACACCTCTGCTGACTGCCGACGTCATCTTGATGTCATGTTGACATCAGCGTGCACTATTCTCGATAATGTTAGAATTAAATAGTTAAATAAATTCTAAAATGATTAAAACTTTAGAAAATCATATAAAATAAACCGTAGCTCGATGGAAAAACTTTGTACATGAAAGTTGCTCGAACGACGAGACGAATCCGGATCGCAACCTGCTCATCCGCCGCACATCCCTAGCATAGTGAACCTGCAACATTTCACCTCCGGTTCATCGTAGAAAACACGGAACACCGGGATACTTTCCTGATGTTTCCCCTTCACCAGTATCCCCTCTTACTGTTAGAACACGTCTAGCTCAGCGTATTGCCATGTTATGCTTTATGTTGCTTTGATTGCTCTATTATTTATTTGTGTTCCCCTTCACATTACTTCTTTCCTAGAGACCCCGAGACCGCCGCCAAGACCCTGTGATCGACTACATCGACAACGAACCCTTCTTGCCGAGCAACCAGGCAAGCCCCCCCTTTGATCACCAGATATCGCCTAATCTTCTCTATAGTGCTTGCATTAGAGTAGTGTAGCATGTTCTTGTTTGATTACTCCTATTACATTGCATAGCTTTGTCATTGTTGCTACAATCATTGATACCTTACCCAGATCCTAAATGCTTAGTATAGGATGCTAGTTTATCATCATTGGCCCTACACTCTTGTCGATCGCCTTGCTATACTATCGGGCCGTGATCACTTGGGAGGTGATCACGGGTATATACTATACATACATACATACTATACAGATGGTGACTAAAGTCGGGTCACTCATTGAGTACCCGCAAGTGATTCTCGATCGGGGCTGAAAGGACAGTGGCTCCATCCGGTAGAGGTGGGCCCAGGGTTCCCGACGCCCCGATCACATTACTTTGTGGCGGAGCGGCAGGCAGGTTGAGACCACCTAGGAGACAGTGGGCTGGCCTGTTCGGCGCTCATGGATACTTAACACGCTTAACGAGATCTTGGTATTTGATCCGAGTCCGCCATTTGGTCTATACACACTAACCATCTACGTGGGAGTAGTTATGGGTATCCCGACGTCGTGGTATCGGCCGGCCTTCTTGACGTCGGCGACGGGCGGCGCGCCGGATTGGACTGCGTTAACGCAACTTCCTTTGTAATGGAGGTTGCTAGGTGCATTCCGGCCGCCCTACGCAGCGTCTTGGTGTGCTTAGGCGATGGGCCTGCACCCTGCGGCGCTTAGGTTTAGACCGGCGTGTTTGACCTCTCTGTTGTGCCTAGGTGGGGCTGCGGCGTGTTGATCTTCCGAGGCGGGCATGACCCAGAAAGTGTGTCCGCCAAATGGGATCAAGCGTGTTGGGTTATGTGGTGCACCCTGCAGGAAGTTAATCTATTCGAATAGCCGTGATCTTGATAATGTGGCGACTTGGAGTTGTACCTTGACCTTATGACAACTAGAACCGGATACTTAATAAAACACACCCTTCCAAGTGCCAGATACAACCCGGTGATTGCTCTCTAACAGGGCCACGAGGAGAGGATCGCCGGGTAGGATTATGCTATGCGATGCTACTGGAGGTGCTACTTGAAGATGCTACTTGGAGATGCTACTTGGCGATGCTACTTGGAGGACTTTAGTCTACTCTCTTCTACATGCTGCAAGACGGAGGCTGCCAGAAGCGTAGTCTTCGACAGGATTAGCTATCCCCTCTTATTCTCGCCTTCGCAGCTCACCACCGATATGGCCTCCTTACACATATACCCATGCATATGTAGTGTAGTTCCTTGCTTGCAGTACTTTGGATGAGTACTCACGGTTGCTTTCTCCCCTTTTTCCCCTTTCCTTCTTTTTACGGTTGTCGCAACCAGATCTTTGGAGCCCAGAGTCGACGCCACCGCTGACGGCGACTACTACTGGAGGTGCCTACTACTACGTGCGGGCGGCACGGCGACGAAAGTAGTTTAGGAGGATCCCAGCAGAGGCCTGCGCCTCTTTCGATCTGTATCCCGTTTGTGCTAGCCTTCTTAAGGCAAACTTGTTTAACTTATGTCTGTACTCAGATATTGTTGCTTCCGCTGACTCGTCTATGATCGAGCACTTGTATTCGAGCCCTCGAGGCCCCTGGCTTGTATTATGATGTTTGTATGACTTAATTATGTTTTAGAGTTGTGTTGTGATATCTTCCCGTGAGTCCTTGATCTTGATCGTACACGTTTGCGTGCATGATTAGTGTACGATTGAATCGGGGGCGTCACACAAGGTAACCTAATGCTTTCATAGACATCATCTTGTGTGTGCATCACTCTATGTCTATGGATATCCTTGTTTGTTCCCTGTGGGACTAACCCGTGTAGGTATTGAAAGTGCAACTCACTCCAAAGGATTGCTCCAAATGATCTACATCAACATTGAGCATCCACATCTTCAACACCTACATGAAGTCATCATGGACAAAACCCAAGGTTAGTTCATCCCTCTTAGGGGGGATCTCACATCTAGGGGGAGCTTTACTCTATGAATTGAGTCAAAGCAACTCTAATGGTGTGAACACAACAATGCTTTATGTAAAAGTGGTAACCCCACTTGTGCTTAAACGATGAGTATGACCTATGATCAAATGTTCTCATTTGACTCCTAAGTCAATATACTCATATATAGACGACCTAGTCATCGACAATTGCTTGATAGATGCTAGATTGGTTGTGCATGCTTTGCCACATATTTCATTTGCCATTTTATTGTGTGAGCATGTTGGTTGCATATTTTACTCATTCGAGGACATCCACTTGTAGATTTGATTGTTGGTTTGTTTTGTTTTGCCAAGTGGATGGACAAGAATGCCTAAGAAACTTCTCTAGCTATCTATGCTTTTCTTGTCTCAAACTCTATTCATGCTACATCACAAAGTTTGATCAAGTCAGATTCAAACCACTCTGTGTGAGGAGCACTCGGAGTCCCCGATTCGTCATAGACTTAAACTTCCAAAACTTCTTTGTGCGTTTCGGTCTGACCAATTCTTCCATTTCGGTCATACCGAGATCACTAAGTCGATCTAGGTTTTCAATCTCGGTGCAACCGATTTGAACTTTTCGGTCACACCGAGTTGCAGTAACTGCTTGCAGTTATGCATCTCGGTGCCACCGAGTTGTTCCACTCAGTCACACCGATAGGGTCAGGCTATATATATCCCTAGGCCAAAATTTGGAAATTTCTCCGAACCCTTTCGCCCGCGCTCAGCCAGCTCTGCCTCCCTGGGTCTCCGGATCGTCCTCCTCGTTGCCAGCTGCCTCCCGTCGCTGGTCTCCGCCGCCGTCAACGGGAATCGTCTCCGCCATTGCTGCCGTAGCAGGTCCATTGCCGCACTAGGGTATGGATTTGATCCTTGTTCTAATCTCACTCCGATTCCTAGCACATTGTTTTGCCATGTATCTTGCCACGATTGAGATCACCCTATCCAGCGAAATCACTCCATAGTTTAGTTGTGGATTAAAAATTTAGGGTTAGATTTCCGCCCAAATCATCTCGGACCAACCGAGTTGTAGAACTCGGTGCCACCGATTTGGCTAAGGCCATTGCACATGTGATTCTCGGTTTGACCGAGAATTGCAAATCGATGTGACCGAGTTTAGGACTTTGTGAAACCCTAGCAGTCTCGGTGCCACCGAACTGTGACTCGGTCTAACCGAGTTCACTAGTTTATGTTCCAAAAGCTGCTTCGGTATCACCGAGTTTTCAAATCGGTAGATCCGAAATGCTTTCCATGGAAAACTAAAACTAAGTTTTTAACTCATTCTTTTGCAAAAACCTCTATACTTTGTGATGCTCATCCTATTTATCTCATCTATATCCATTCACAGGGTCTGCTGCCAGTGTTTGCATCATGTCAGATCAGAGTGACAGTTAGAACAAAGTCTCAGGAACAGGTTCAGATGAGTGAAGGCACTAGTCCCTCTAGCAGCTATGATGATGGTAGCAGGAGCACACCCAGCAACTTGCCAAAGGCAGCCACCAGGGCCAGAAAGAAGGGAACCTCAGATTCTGAGGATGAAGACTATGTGGCTGTTGAGGATGAGGCCACCTCAAAGAAGAAAGTACTAAAGAAGGAATATGGCACAGCTGCTGCCACCAAGCCAGGAATGCAGAAGAAGGCACCTGCAAGAAGGATTCCCACTTCCAAACCAAGGAAGGTTGCCACTGGTGAAACCATGAAGTTCACCATTGAGTCTGAAGATGAAGCTGCTGGCCAAGACAAGAAGAAGAAAAGAGTCAGAACCACTACTGCCAAGGTTCTTGGCAAGCCCTCTATGAGGAGAGACTCTGAAGAAGAAGAGGAAGAGGTTGCTGCACCAGCACCTAAAGCTCAGAAGCTTATGGGAGATGCCATAAGGTCAGGGGCTGCTCCATCAAAGCCCAAATAAGCTCCCAAAGCTGCTGCTCCAAAGCCCAAGTCTGCACCTAAGAGGAACACAAGAAATATTCCTGTTGGAGAGAAGAACAAGGCCCCAGTGCCTGAAGCTGCTGTAGAAGAAGAAGAAGATGATGAGTCACATGTTTTGAGGAAGTTGAAGCCCAAAATTCCATATCACAATGATGTTCATCCAGTAGCTGAGGACATGAAGCTCAGGAAGGATGCAGGACTCGGACAATGGAGATTGACTGATCCCTATGCAGTCAGGAGGAGAACTATTGTGGACTATAGGTTCCATACAAAGGAACAGCAGGATTTCTATGAGACAGTGTTGCTTGACAAGAAGCCAATAGTCTGTGATATGAGATGGGTGGACTAGAAGTACATCAGGGAAAATGAAGAGCACTATCCTGGAGTCTATGATAGTTTCAAGTCTTGTGGAGTAGAGGACTTTGTTGGGCAGAAGCTCACAACGTGGAATGATGAGCTTATTATGCAGTTCTACTCCACAGCTCACTTCTACCCAGATGGAAGGATTGTCTGGATGTCTGAAGGTACTAGGTACCAATCAACAGTTGAAGAATGGGCCAAATTGATCAATGCTCCTAAGGAGAATGAGGATGACTTGGATGTCTATGCCAAGAAGAAGAAGGATCACAAATCCATGGCACATATGTACAGAGAGATCCCAGATGCTGCTGTTGGGACACACAAATTTGGATTAGTACATTACCTTCTGTCAGGTTTGCCAACAATCAACTGGATCCTCGGGCATACTCTGTTGCCAAAGTCAGGTGATCACAAGATGATCAGAGGCCATGCAATTAACCTGCTTCACATATTTGATGTGCCTCAAAAGTTCAAAGTCATGAGCCTAATTGTGGAAACTATCAAGAGGACAACTGCAAATCAGAAGAGAAGTTGTGGATATGCCCCACAAATCCAGGAGCTAATCAACTCCAAGATGGGCACTGGCACATACCTCTCGGACAAGGATCACATGCCCATCTATCCAGACTTTGAGGACAACACTGTGGTGATGGATGAGAATGAACCATCCTCTGTGCAAGCTCAAGAAAATAAGGAGAAGGCAAGGACTGAAAAGGCCGCAAAGATGCCAACCATTGACGAGGCATCTCAGTATTTCCTGAAGAGCAAGCAAGATCAGCTTGGCTACTTGATTGCCTCCACTCTGAGGATTGAGAAGGGATTGGCCACCCTAACTCAAAACCAGGAGAGCCTGGAGAGGATCATGGATCAGAAGTTCTATGATTTGGATGTGAAGGTCACTGAGATACAGTCAGTTGTTGAGAAACTTCAGGATGAAGTGCAGGAGAAGAAGGGCAAGTCTACCACTGATGCTTTTGCTAGAGTGCCTAGGAGTCAGAGATCAGCTGCAGTGCCTGTTCCAGACACCAGAGCCACATCATTTGCACCAGCTACAACTTCTGTGCATCTAGCTCCAGCACCCACTCCACCAGCTCCATCTACATCTACTGATGCCTTCGTCCTTGGAGTTCTATCTACACCACCACCTAAAGACCAAGCCTGAGAGTCGATCTAGCACTATGCATTTTTTATGAACTTTTTGGTAACTTGTTGCCAAAGGGGGAGACAATGTATAGATCATAGGCTTCGAGAGAGAGTGTTGCTTTTGTTCTCTCTTGTTTTGATTTTTGGTGGTTGAACTTTGTTATTTGCTTGTTTGAGATACTCTATGCTTGTGTGTGATACTTGGATGATCATTTGTTTGATCATATGCTACCTTAATGCTTGTTGGATGACATTATCCTTTTATATCTCTATATGATCATTCACTTTGCTTGGTGATGAGTGCATGTATTTAATTATTATCATTTTGAGCGCTCCACCAAGATGTATGTGACATGGAAGAGTAACCCATGATCCTAACTCTTTGTGCATTTGCAGTCCAAAGCAAATCTTAAACTATGCACAAATTTAGGGGGAGCTCTTGCTTTTCACATACTTCTCAAAGTGACAATGTTTTTCACTCTTATTATCATTTGTCGAAGCTTTGATCTATATGTTGTCATCAATTACCAAAAAGGGGGAGATTGAAAGTGCAACTTTCCCTAGGTGGTTTTGGTAATTCCTAACAACATATAGCTCATTGAGCTAATGCTATTTCAAGATAAATATTTCAGGAAAGCTCAATGATTGGCATGTCATGGGTGAGAAAAGTGGACCCCTCAACATACTAAGGACAAAAGGATTGGCTCAAGCTCAGAGCTCAAGACTCTACACTTTCTATTTTAGTGATCCAAGATCACATTGAGTCTATAGGAAAAGCCAATACTATCAAGGAGGGATGAGGTGTTGCTTAATGAGGCTCTTGCTCAAAATGCTTAGTGATATGCTCCAAAGCCCTCAACTACTTTCTCACATCCACAAATGACCTAAACCAAAAGTCAAACTCGGCCCCACCGATTCTTTCTATCCGGCACCACCGAGTTCAGATGTCATAGCCACTGCCACAAACCCTAGGCAAATCGGTCTCACCAATAGGGATCTCGGTCTCACCGAGATGGGATTGTAATCTCTCTGTTTCTCTTCGTAACGTTTCGGTCCCACCGAGATGAGCGATCGGTCCCACCGAGATTGCAATGTAAGCTCTCTGTTTCCCTTTTGTAACATTTCGGTCCAACCGAAATGAGCGAATCGGTCCCACCGAGTTTACCTGACCAACTCTCTGGTTAGCTTATTACCAAAATCGGTCTCACTGAGTTTGTGTAATCGGTCTCACTGAGATTACGTTATGTCCTAACCCTAACCATATCGGTCCTACCGAGTTGCATGTCGGTCCCACCGAAAATCCTAACGGTCACTAGATTTGCTGAATCGGTCCGACCGAGTTTATCAATTCGGTCCCACCGAGATTGGCAAGTTGTGTGTAACGGTTAGATTTTGTGTGGGGGCTATATATACCCCTCCACCCACTCTTCATTCGTGGAGGAGCCATCAGAACGTGCCTACACTTCATACATTTTCTGAGAGAGAACCACCTACACTTGTGTTGAGGCCAAGATATTCCATTCCTACCATATGAATCTTGATCTCTAGCCTTCCCCAAGTTGCTTTCCACTCAAATCTTCTTTCCACCAAATCCAAATCCTGTGATAGAGAGTTGAGTGTTGGGGAGACTATCATTTGAAGCACAAGAGCAAGGAGTTCATCATCAACACACCATTTGTTACTTCTTGGAGAGTGGTGTCTTCTAGATTGGCTAGGTGTCACTTGGGAGCCTCCGACAAGATTGTGGAGTTGAACCAAGGAGTTTGTAAGGGCAAGGAGATCGCCTACTTCGTGAAGATCTACCGCTAGTGAGGCAAGTCCTTCGTGGGCGACGACCATGGTGGGATAGACAAGGTTGCTTCTTCGTGGACCCTTCGTGGGTGGAGCCCTCTGTGGACTCGCGCAACCGTTACCCTTCGTGGGTTGAAGTCTCCATCAACGTGGATGTACGATAGCACCACCTATCGGAACCACGACAAAAACATCCGTGTCTCCTATTGCGTTTGCACTCTCCAAACCCTTCCCTTTACATTCTTGCAAGTTGCATGCTTTACTTTCCGCTGCTCATATACTCTTTGCATGCTTGCTTGAATTGTGTTAAGATTGCTTGAACCGTGCTAAGTTGCTAAAATTTGCCAAGAACTAAAATTGGGAAAATGATAGACTTTTATTTGGTCAAGTAGTCTAATCACCCCCCCTCTAGACATACTTTCGATCCTACACTCCCGAAGCTTCCGATGTTTCTTATTTTCCACAAAAAATCTCCGTATCGTGTTTGGACTTCCCTAGATATGGATTTTCTGCGAAACCAAAAACATGGAGAAAAACAAGAATTGTCACTGGGCACTAGATTAATAAGTTAGTCCATGGAAAAAATATAAAAGCACACTAAAACCATATAATTTATGTAAATATAGCATGAATACTTTATAAATTATAAATATGTTGGAGACTCATCCGGGGGTCGAGAGCGACAAAAACTTCTTACTACCATAGAAATTGATACATATTAGATTGAAGGGGGCCAATTTATCTTAATGTTATTATGGTTGAGTTTCACCTTAATAAACTTGTTAGTAGTTGCGGATGCTTGCTAATAGTTCCAACCATAAGTGCATAGAATTCAAGTAAGGGATGTCATGCTAGCAGAGGCCAAAAACCAGTGAGGAGAACCTCTCCCCATTTAGGGAGAGGCCATGGAGGATCAAGCCGGAGGGAAGTCTCTCTCCCCTTCTCTCTCGGTGGCATCAGAGTGCCACTGGGGGAACCATGAAAGACAAAAGAGTGATAGGAAGGATGTGGAGCATGGTCTTTTTGTGTGCTCCAATCTCGCTGGGCTATTGTTCGGCACCCTGCTAGCGCATGGAGTGTGGACACTATATGGGATGTGATGACTGCTTGTGTGATCATGCACAACATGAACATCGATAATGAGTGTGATGACAACATCTATGACCAAGGGTGGAATTATCAGGGTGATTTGATTGAGCCTGAGGGTGAAGCGACAACGTTTGCACAATTCATCCAATTTCATCATGAAATGCGTAATCAGACAACTCGCATTCAACTTCAAAATGATTTAGTTAAGCATACATAGACTCACGTAGGAAAAACCAATAGTTCTATCTTCTCATTTTCTTTTTCATTTATGTGCTACAATTTAGAATTTATTTGGTTGTAAACTACATGATTTTTTTATTTATTTGAATGTAAAGCATGTGACTTTTTTGTTTATTCTAATCAAGATTGTATGAAAAAATAATAAATTGATCACACAAACGGTCAGAGCGGACCAAATGAATCACCCCGTGTATCATGGACTATGAAATGACGAACATGAAACGGACGTCCATTTAATCACCCAGCCAGATAAAAGACGAACACATTTCACGTTCGTTTGGGTCGGTCAGTTGATGATGATCTACTGGATTCGGTATGGGGATGGATGCTATTTCTGGTTGCTCGTACTCATTGCAAAGCTTTTTCAAGTATCTCGCCGACCATGTCCCCTCTCCTCGATGTCTGAATGAAGCGGACCGGAAAGAAGATGGATTTTGGAATAGAAAGAATTCCTCTTCTAGGTTAGCATGGCGCGACGACAGAGACCCAGTTGACAAGAGCGGGTGTATAGGATCCCACATAAATGCACGGTGTGTGCTCCCTGATGGATGTTGACCAGTTCAACCTTGCGGGCTCGTGGATCCAACGGCCCAGATGAAAGCCAACGACGTGCCCGTGCGGCTTTGACGCCATCACCACCAGGGGGGCCACTACGACTTTCTACGAGCGAGCGTCGTCCTCGTCCTCGTCCCATCCCTTCCTCCTGTCGTCGCCGCGCGCCGCAGCCGCATCTGCATCTGCATCTCAGCCTCCTTCCCGGAACCTTCCCCGACCTTCCGCCGCACGCCGGAGCTCTCCTCGTCCTCGCGGTGCTTGATTTGCTTGGACCCCAAGCTCAAACCACTCCCTCATTCCATTTTATAGCCCAGCTCATCCTCCATCCATGCCCCCCACCACAAAACATCACTAGTCACTGTTGCTATCGCGCCTCCGTCCATATACGCCAAACGCCTGGGCCTGGGCCTGGGCCATGGCCGCCACGCCGGACGAGTTCCTGCGGGCGGGGGACTTCCTCGCCGACGCGGAGCCCTTCTCCCCGTCGCTCTTCCTCGACCTGCCGCCAACGCCGTCGCCCCCGCGCGCCCCCTTCGCCCCCGCCTCCGACGACCTCGACCTCGACTTCATCTCGCGCATGCTCATGGAGGAGGACATGGACGACAAGTTCTTCTACCAGTATCCTGACCACCCCGCCATCCTCTCCGCGCAGCACCGCTTCGCCCAGATCATCTCCGACTCCAACACCACCCCATCCACCGACGACTCCGCCAACACCACCGTCGCCAGCTCCACCTTCTCCTCCGACTCTGCCACCGCCAGATCGACCTCCTCCTGCTCCGACTCTGCCACAAACACCGCCAAATCGACCTCCTCCTCCCACTCCGCCGCCAACACCGCCAACTCCACCTCCTGTTCCTCCTCACCCGGCGGCTTCGGCCCCGCCAATCCCACCTGGCCTTACGAGCGAATCGATCTCTCCCAGCCCCTCCAGTCCCGGCCATACATCGGCTTGGGCTTCCCCGTCGACGATGCCAACAACCTCCTCTTTTCCGGCGTCTGCACGCCCACCGCGGGATATTTCGGGCACGCTCCGGTGCTCTCTAAGGGCAACAACGACCATTTCGTCGCCCCCGCTGGCCAGAACGGCCGCGGCACGGGCATTCAGAGCTTTGCGGCTTTCTCGAATAGTAGCGCCGCCAAGACCTTGTCGAACAATGGCACGGAGAAGGCGGCCAAGCCGGCTACTCCGCCCGTTTGCCGAGGTGGCCCAGGCACCCCGGCCTCGGCCTTCTTCAGTGGCCAGACTGACGGTGACATGGACATGCTCAACATGGCGTTTCGCAAGGGCATGGAGGAGGCCAACAAGTTCTTGCCCACCAACAACACCCTCGACGCCATTTCCAACAGGCCGGCACTGCGCGACTTCACCGGTGACCAATTGAAGAAGGAGGAGGTGGATAGACTCAGAATGTTGATGTTCAGTAATGGCCGGGGGCGCAAGAACAGGCATGGCGTGGAAGACTTGGAGGCGGAGGCTGGCAGGAGAAGCAAGCTGATGATGCCGGAACAGGAGGAATCTGGGGTAGGCGAGATGGTGGAGGAAATAATGCTTCACGGCCACGACATCATCATGAAGGGGATAGAGGATCTGCACATAGCAATGGGCACCGAGGCCGAGAAGAACCACAGGAAGGGCACCGGCAAGGCAGCGCGGGGGAGGCGGGGTGCAAGCGAGGTCGACCTCCGCACCATGCTCATCCACTGTGCGCAGGCGGTGGCCACGGGCGATCACCGGGGGTCGAACGAGCTACTCAGGCAGATTAAGCAACACTCATCGCCTAAGGGGGATGCCACACAGAGGCTGGCGTATTGTTTCGCCGAGGGACTGGAAGCGCGCCTTGCAGGCACGGGCAGCCATGTGTATCGGTCGCTCGTGGCGAAGAGCACCTCGGTCGGAGAGTTCCTCAGGGCCTACAAGCTCTACATGGCAGCCAGCAGTTTCAGGAAGGTGAATTTTCTTTTTGTTGGCAAGATCATCATGGATGCCATGGTCGGGAAGAGCCGCTTGCACATCGTGGATTACAATGTGGAATATGGATTCCAGTGGCCAGGTTTGCTACAGATGCTAGCGGAAAGGGAAGGCGGGCCGCCGGAGGTGAGGATCACTGGCATTGACGTCCCTCAGCCTGGGTTCCGCCCAGCCTTCCAGATTGATGAGACAGGCCGACGGCTCAGCAAATGTGCCCAAGAGTTTGGCGTGCCATTCAAGTACCATGGTATACCCGCAAAGTTGGAAACAGTCCATGCGGAGGACCTAAATATCGACCCAGATGAGGTGCTCATCGTCACCAGCCAGTGTGGTTTCAGCAACTTGATGGACGAAAGTGTTATCATGGACAGGCAGGACATCCCGAGCCCCAGAGACATGGTCCTTAGCAACATTCGCAACATGCGGCCTGATGTGTTCATTGACTGCGTTGTGAATGGAACCTATAGCGCGCCTTTCTTCGTGACACGATTCCGGGAGGCACTCTTCACCTATTCGGCGCAATTCGACATGCTGGATGCGACCATCCCCCGTGACAATGACGACCGGCTGCTCATCGAGCGGGATATCTTCGGCCCGTGTGCCCTGAATGTCATTGCCTGCGAGGGTGCAGATCGGGTGGATCGGCCTGAGACTTATAAGCAATGGCAGGTCCGTGGCCACCGGGCTGGGCTGAGGCAGGTGCCATTGAGCTCGGCTGTTGTTAAGCTTGTGAAGGATAAGGTTAAGAGCCTCTACCACAAGGACTTTCTCATCGACGTGGATAACCGTTGGTTGCTGCAGGGGTGGAAAGGGCGGGTTCTCTATGCCATGTCGACATGGGTAGCTGGTGACCATGATAACTCCAAATTTTAGCTGCTTTTCTTCACTTCATTTCAGAGTGCAGACAAAGAAGGTAATGGTGTTTAACACGCGGCCATGCTATTACGAAACCAACAGAAATCTTGCCCCGGCAGATTTGGTTCATTACAGGATGGCTTGGACAGGGGGCGGAACTTTTATGGTAGAAATATGTAGGGACGCAGAGTAGTGTCTTGTAATGTTTAGATGCTTAGAGATGCACAGGATTTAGGTGTAGTTGCGGACATGCTGTGTAGCTACGATAATGCACAACGAAATGGGAACCCTGATCTTCCTTTCCTAGTCTATTGCTGTATGCTCTTTCCCTTGTAGGTGACAATCAATTTAACAGATCACAGCAGTTGATTTTATGCTTTGTGTCTTATGAACTTCAGTTTCTGTTGTATCGTCGAATTTCTTTGTGGAAGGTAAAACAGATGCTTGATTCAGCAATAAAGTTGCATTGGTTGCTTACATTGTTAGATGTGTGCATCTTTTACGTTTGTGACTTGTGTACATGCATGATTGAAGATGTTTCCCACAGGTTTCTGTTTGTGCTAGATAATTTTCTTCAGCGTCACGATTTGTATATTTAAAGCTAAAAATATATATTTGTTGAAGATGTGTGCCTTCACTTTCTGTTTGTACTATCATCAAATTGCTTGAGAGGCTTTCCTTGTGCCTGGAAAGAGTAAACATGTGTTGGTTGAGCACTCCATGTGTGCATTTTTTTACGTGTGTGTCTCATTTGTGTGCATGCATGGTTAAAGATGTTCCTCTCAGGTTTCAGCTTTTGGCTGTAGGTTTTCCTATTGCATATTCTTATTATTTTTAATAAAAAGAACGAGCTGTACATAGAGGAAGCAGAAGGAAGCTTAGTTTTTCTCTTGACTCTTTAGAGATTTGGTTGGAGGCATTCGAAGATTTTTCTCGAATACGCACGAGCGTGCGTATCATTCATTAAAGAGAGGGGGGAGAGAGACTCCCCAAACATCCACACGGGCTACAATATTTACATAAAACACCCCCGACTCCACCGTGCACTAAATCATACTACTCACTGTCTGTCCGCTCACTACCTAGCTCTTCAAACCCTCTAATGTCATCTTTAAACAAGCCAGCTTTTGCCCAGAGCTTCCCTTCTTCTAGTAGCCGCTCTTTGACTCGTGGCAGAGAAACCGGTGCCCCGTTGAACACGACGTCGTTTTGATGCTTCCAAATTGTCCACAAGGCGAGGATGCATTTTGCCCGTGTTGATTTCCTGCATGTCGAAGATGAAGTTTTTCCTTGTGTTCCAAACGGCCCATGTAGCTAGAATTGGTATGATTTCTATGGAGAATGGCCAATTTAGCTTCTTCTTACCCCTAAAAGAAATAAAAAAAAATAAACAGCTTCTTGAAAACTGACAGCCGGTTCCTCCCATGTTTCACTTTTTCTAGTTAGTTTCTTCCAGCTATAGGTTAGTTTACAGCTAGAATTATGTATTTCAACCATTTATATGGTTAGCTAAAAGAGGTCAGAAGATGCTGGTACTACATCATATGAAGTTGACATCGATGATGTCTTGTGAAGAAATCCGTGATCATACAACTTCATCCAAGTTGGCAGTGATAGATAAATATAGTCATCGACGATGACAGCTGACTGAGTACAAGTCCATGGGTTAAACGAGAAGCTGAGAAGAAGTCCATGGGTTAAAATCCGTTAACTATATTGTTCGTTAATAGTTGGTCAATTTCTAGTTCCGAAAGCAAGCCCGCAGGGTTAGTCTGCGGGGTAATTAAATGGTGATATGGTTCAGAGGTTAGATAGATGCTCATTGCTTTTGTGTGGGTTATTTATGTGCTTTTGCAGGTTTGAGTTGCCACTTATTTTAAGTCGATGCGCGTAGCGGTGGAAACACGCCGGGCTAAGCATGGATAGCTTTGTTACAAGGCTAACCCACGATCGGTTGGAGTAGGTAGAGCAGTTTGGTCCATCTCTTGCTATGACTTTTGAAGCATCATCATGTTAACATGTACAGTGCTCTGCAGGGTTCCCTCATTCGGAAGCAGAGGTATGCAACCAAGTCAGAAACGTGCTAGCACCAAGAGACCAACGTTTGGTTATGTGTTTCAGATAAGAATATAAGATAAACCAAAAAAGGAAAAGGTAAAAAGAGTTGCTCGGTGTTCGGTGTGTGCATCTTTTTTGTGCGTCTGATTTGTGTGCATGCATGATTTAGTATGTTGCTCTCAGGTTTCTGTTTTTATTGTCTTTTTGAGGAAGGCAATAGGTTCCTCTATTGCATATTTTCATTAGTACAAGAGATCAAATGAAGGGCTCCACTTATATCTGTGAATAAGCAAGCCACTCCATTTCCACTTTGAACCTCCTTGTACTCCCTCTGTTCGTAATAGAAGTCTTTGCGGAGATTCCACTATGGACTATATGCGGAGCAAAATGAGTGAATTTACACTCTGAAATGTATCTATATACATCCGTATGTGGCTCACAGTGAAATCTCTACAAAGATTTATATTTAGGAACGGGGGAGTACATGGGCAGAGATTTGGTTGGAGGCCTTCGAACCTGAAGTCATTCCTGTGTTCCAAATAGACATATAGCTAGAATTATGATTATTCCCTCAAAAAGAGAAAAGCGAAAATTATGATTTCCATGGCTTCTGCTTTAAAACTGACAGTAGGCTCCTCTCATGTTTCGGTTCCTGTGAAATAACTTTCTTCTAGCTATAGGTTAGTTTACAGCTAAAAGAGGTCAGAGGATGCTCCTACATCATATGAAGCTGACACAGATGGTGTCTTCTGAAGAAATCCGTGACCATATAATCTTTTATCCAAGTTGGCAGTGATACATAAACAGTTATTGACGAACTGAGAAGAGGTCCAAAGATTGAAATCTGATATATATTGGTTAATCGTTGGTCAATTTGTGAAGGCGTCAGAGGTTAGCTAGCAGTGTAGTGAGTAATTAAAGTTAAACTTGTGGTCAGAGGTTTGATAGATGCTCATCTCTGATATTTTAAGCCCATGCGCGTAGAGGGGGAAACACGCCGCACTAAGCATCGATAACTAACTTTGTTACAAAGCTAACTGTCCGATGTTCTCTAAGTAGGTAGAGCAGTTTAGTCTATCTCCATCTCTGGCTATGACTTTTGAAGCATCAGTTTACATGTATGTACGGCCTGATCCATGGTTAATGAACGTCTTTGATAAAAGTTGATGGTAGACTGTAATTAACGACGTCGGATGGATCCCTCGAGCTATGGCGACGCGCTGGGCGACCCGGCGGCTCCGCTGCTGGCTCAGCTCCCCTCCCCTTCCTCGGCCTCCAACCGCCTCACGGCGCCTCTCTCTCCGCCGACTCGACCTGCCGCCTCGTCGCGTGGTGCAGGCCGACCTCGTGGAAGCCGATGACCTGCCATGGGCGCTGGTCGTCTGCCGCGACCGCGTCCCCCCCAAGGCTCCGGCTCGGCCGCCTCGGGCTGTTCCTGCCGGTGGCTCGACTCCTGGTGGGAGTCCGGCCGCCATGGGATGCCGGCGCGGCGCCGACCTTGGGCTCCGTCTCGGTCGGCCAGTCAAAGTGCGGCCTTGGGCTTTGGCTCGCCCTCGCCTCGGGTCGCCGCTCACAGTGGGTGGGGCGTCGCCGGCTGGGCCGTCCGTGGCCTCGCGCGCGCCTCCTGGAGATCATCAGTTTCGACTCCGTCCTCCCTTGCTCTCTCCCCTGCTCCGGCCGGCGCCCCGGCGCCGCCCTCGATGGCACTCTCGTCGGTGGTCTACAGGCGGTCCCCTTTTCGCCCATTCATCTCGGCCTTCGACACCGCCGTGCCTCCGCGTCCCGGCGTCTTGCGGCGCCCGGCTGCCCCGCCGCCCCGCCATGCCACTGCGGCGACCTCATGACGCAACCAGGTGAAACCTCGCCTCACTTGGTTTCCCTGGCTGGTCCTACTGGCAAGCGCTTCGTGGTGGGCACTTGCCCAGCGCTTCCCCTCGGCCGGCTCTGGGCGGCCATGGTATCGCAGCCGTTGACTCACTGCCGGGATCTCGGGCCTCTCCCCCTCGCGGCCAGCCCGCCCGGGTGGGCCTCGGCCCGATTAGGCGGTCCATTTGGCTGCCTCTAGGGTTCCCTCGCGAGCCAATCTCTCCGCGCCGCCCCGCTCCCCTCGCTGCGCCTCGCCTGCCGCCACCCCGGCTCGTCGGCCTGCCGGCTCCCGCCCGCCTCCTCCTACTCGCCGTCCATGACCCGTGAGTGGGATGACGGGCGGCCCCTAGCGCCGTCGCGGACGACCATCGGCTCCTCCTCGTCTGTCGCGGATGTTTCCAGAGGAGGCCGACCTCCGTCGAGCTGGACTCCCGCCAGCTCGCCGCTCTCGCCCGTGGCGCTGCTGCTTCCCCACGCGCCGCCGGGTCCCTGGCCGGACGACCGCCGCTCCGGTCCCCGGCTCGCTGCCGCCTCGGGCTGACTTCATGAGCGCTGCCGCTCTCGGTTGGGGTCCCAGATTCCTCCCGGCGGTGGTCTCCCTCCCCGTCTCGCCGCCGGGACCGGTCTCCATCTCCCCGGCAGCAGCCCCTCTCCGCCGTCACCGCTGCCCCGGCCACCAGCCGCTACCAACCCCCCCGCTCCCAAGCTTCGTTCCCGCCGCCCAATGGGGGAAACGGGAATCAGGGGTGCCAGGGCGCCAAGAAGAAGAAGAAGGGACCTCCCCGTCCCCCGGCTGCCATATCCTCTGCCGGCGCGGCCGCTCCACCTCCGGGCTCCACTCCCGCCTCGGACGGTCAGCCGTGTTTCAACCGCGGCCTGTCCGGGTGTTGGGGAACGTAGTAATTTCAAAAAATTTCCTACGCACACGCAAGATCATGGTGATGATATAGCAACGAGAGGGGAGAGTGTTCGTCCACGTACCCTCGTAGACCGTAAGCGGAAGCGTTAGCACAACGCGGTTGATGTAGTCGTACGTCTTCACGATCCGACCGATCCAAGCACCGAACGTCACGGGCCTCCGAGTTCAGCACACGCTCAGCTCGATGACGATCTCCGGCCTCCGATCCAGCCGAGCCGGAGATGAGTTCCACAAGACGACGGCGTGGTAGCGATGATGATGTTCTACGGCGCAGGCTTCGCCTAAACTCTGCGACAATATGACCGAGGTGGAATATGGTGGAAGGGGGCACCGCACACGGCTAAGGAACGATCCGTAGATCAACTTGTGTGTCTATGGGGTGCCCCGCCCCCGTATATAAAGGAGCCAGGGGGAGGAGGCCGCCGGCCAAGGAGGGTGCGCCAAGGGGGGAGTCCTACTCCCACCGGGAGTAGGACTCCCTCTTTCCAAGTAGGAGTAGGAGAAGGGGGGAAAGAGGAGGAAGAGGAGAAGGAAAGGGGGGGCGCCGCCCCCCTTCCCTTGTCCTATTCGGACTAGGAAGGGGAGGGGCGCGCGGCCCCCTCCTGCCTCCTTCCCTCTTCTCCCTCGAGGCCCATGTAGGCCCAATAAACCCCCGGGGGGTTCCGGTAACCTCCGGTACTCGGAAATGCCGATTTCACCCGAAACCATTCCGATGTCCAAACATAGTTTTCCAATATATCAATCTTTATGTCTCGACCATTTCAAGACTCCTCGTCATGTCCGTGATCACATCCGGGACTCCGAACAAACTTCGGTACATCAAAACTTATAAACTCATAATAAAACTATCATCGAAACGTTAAGCGTGCGGACCCTACGGGTTCGAGAACTATGCAGACATGACCTAGAACCATTCTCGGTCAATAACCAATAGCGGGACCTGGATGCCCATATTGGTTCCTACATATTCTACGAAGATCTTTATCGGTCAAACCGCATAACAACATACGTTGTTCCCTTTGTCATCGGTATGTTACTTGCCCGAGATTTGATCGTCGGTGTCCAATACCTAGTTCAATCTCGTTACCGGAAAGTCTCTTTACTCGTTACGTAATGCATCATCCCGCAACCAACTCATTGGTCACATTGCTTGCAAGGCTTATAGTGATGTGCATTACCGAGAGGGCCCAGAGATACCTCTCCGACAATCGGAGTGACAAAACCTAATCTCGAAATATGCCAACTCAACATGTACCTTCGGAGACACCTATAGTACTCCTTTATAATCACCCAGTTAGGTTGTGACGTTTGGTAGTACCCAAAGTGTTCCTCCGGTAAACGGGAGTTGCATAATTCTCATAGTTACAGGAACATGTATAAGTCATAAAGAAAGTAATAGTAGTATACTAAACGATCAAGTGCTAGGCTAACGGAATGGGTCATGTCAATCACATCATTCTTCTAATGATGTGATCCCACTAATCAAATGACAACACATGTCTATGGTTAGGAAACAAAACCATTTTTGATTAATGAGCTAGTCAAGTAGAGGCATACTAGTGACACTATGTTTGTCTATGTATTCACACATGTATTATGTCTCCGGTTAATACAATTCTAGCATGAATGATAAACATTTATCATGAAATAAGAAATAAATAATAACTTTATTATTGCCTCTAGGGCATATTTCCTTCAGTCTCCCACTTGCACTAGAGTCAATAATCTAGTTCACATCGCCATGTGATTTAACACCAATATTCATATCTGTATATGATTAACACCCATAGTTCACATCGTCATGTGACCAACACCCAAAGTGTTTACTAGAGTCTAGTTCACATCGCTATGTGATTAACACCCAAAGAGTACTAAGGTGTGATCATGTTTTGCTTGTGAGAGAAGCTTAGTCAATGGGTCTGTCACATTCAGAGCCGTATGTATTTTGTAAATATTCTATGTCCACAATGCTCTGCACGGAGCTACTCTAGCTAATTGCTCCCACTTTCAATATGTATCCAGATTGAGACTTAGAGTCATCTGGGTTGGTGTAAAAGCTTGCATCGTTGTAACTTTTTATGACGGGCTCTTTTATCACCTCCATAATCGAGAAACATGTCCTCAGTCCTCACTAAGGATATTCTTGACCGCTGTCCAGTGATCTACTCTTAGATCAAAATTGTATTCCTTTGTCAAACTTAGAGCAAGGTATACAATAGGTCTGGTTCACAGCATAGCATACTTTATAGAACCTATGACTGAGGCATAGGGAATGACTTTTCATTCTCTTTCTATTTTCTCGCCATGGTCGGGTCTTGAGTCTTACTCAACTTCACACCTTTGCATCACAGCAAGAACTCCTTCTTTGATCGCTCCATTTTGAACTATTTCAAAATTTATCAAGGTATGTACTCATTTGAAAAAATCTTATCAAGCGCCTTGATCTATCTATATAGATCTTGATGCTCAATGTGTAAGCAGCTTCACCGAGGTCTTGCTTTGAAAAACTCTTTTCAAAACACTCCTTTAAGCTTTGCAGAATAATTCTACATTATTTCTGATCAACAATATGTCATTCACATATACTTATCAGAAATGTTGTAGTGCTCCCACTCACTTTCTTGTAAATACAGGCTTCTCCAAAAGTGTGTATAAAATCATATGCTTTGATTAACTCATCAAAGCGTATATTCCAACTCCGAGATGCTTGCACCAGTCCATAGATGGATCGCTGGAGCTTGCACACTTTGTTAACATCTTTAGGATTGACAAAACCTTCTGGTTGCATCATATACAACTCTTCTTTAATAAATTCATTAAGGAATGCAGTTTTGACATCCATTTGCCAGATTTCATAAAATGTGGCAATTGCTAACATGATTCGGACAGACTTAAGCATCGATACGAGTGAGAAAATCTTATCGTATTCAACCCCTTGAACTTGTTGAAAACCTTTTGCAACAAGTCGAGCTTAGTGGATAGTAACACTACTATCGTTGTCCGTCTTCCTCTTGAAGATCCATTTATTTAACATGGCTTGCGATCATCGAGCAAGTCAATCAAAGTCCATACTTTGTTCTCATACATGGATCATATCTCGATTTTATGGCCTCAAGCCATTTCGCGAATCTGGGCTCATCATCGCTTCCTCATAGTTCGTAGGTTCATCATGGTCTAGTAACATGACTTCCGTAATGTATTACCGCACTACTCAGTGCGGACTGTACTTTGGAAGACCTACGAGGTTTTGTAGTAACTTCGATCTGAAGTTTCATGATCATCATCATTAGCTTCCTCACTAATTGGTGTAGGAATCATCGGACTGATTTCGTGGTGAACTACTTTCCAATTTGGGAAAAGGTACAAATTACCTTATCAAGCTCTACTTTCCTCCCACTCACTTCTTTCGAGAGAAACTCCTTCTCTAGAAAGGATCCATTTTAGCAACGAATATCTTGCCTTCGGATCTGTGATAGAAGGTGTACCCAACAATTTCCTTTGGGTATTCTATGAAGACGCACTTCTCCGATTTGGGTTCAAGCTTATCAGGATGAAACTTTTTCACATAAGCATCGCAACCCCAAACTTTAAGAAACGACAACTTGGGTTTCTTGCTAAACCACGCTCATATGTTTGTCGTCTCAACGGATTTAGATGGTGCCCTTTAACGTGAATGCAGCTGTCTCTAATGCATAACCCCAAAACAATATTGGTAAATCAAGAAGAGACATCATAGATCGCACCATATCCAATAAAGTGCGGTTTCTGACGTTCGGACACACTATAACGCTGTGGTGTTCCGGTGGCGTGAGCTGTGAAACTATTTCACATTGTTTTAATTGAAGACCAAACTCGTAACTCAAATATTCGTCTCCGCGATCAGGTCGCAGAAACTTTATTTTCTTGTTACGATGATTTTTCCACTTCACTCTGAAATTCTTTGAACCTTTCAACTATTTCAGACTTATGTTTCATCAAGTAGATATACCCATATCTGCTCAAATCATCTTGTGAAGGTCAGAAAATAACGACACTTGCCACGAGCATCAATACTCATAGGATCGCATACATCTGTATGTATTATTTCCAACAAGTTAGTAGCTCGTTCCATTGTTCCGGAGAACGGAGTTTTAGTCATCTTGCCCAAAAGGCACGGTTCGCAAGCATCAAATGATTCATAACCAAGTGATTCCAAAATCCATCTTTATGGAGTTTCTTCATGCGCTTTACAATCGATATGACCCAAACGGCAATGCCACAAATAAGTTGCACTATCATTATTAACTTTGCATCTTTTGGCATCAATATTATGAATATGTGTATCATCACGATCGAGATCCAACAAACTATTTTCATTGGGTGTATGACCATTGAAGGTTTTATTCATGTAAATGTAACAACAATTATTCTCTCGATTTTAAATTAATAACCTATTGCAATAAACATGATCAAATCATATTCATGCTCAACGAAGCGCCAAATAACATTTATTTAGGTTTAACACTAATCCCGAAAGTATAGGAGTGTGCGATGATGATCATATTAATCTTGGAACTACTTCCAACACTCATCGTCACTTCCCTTCAACTAGTCTTTATTTATTCTCGTAACTCCTGTTTGAGTTACTAATCTTAGCAACCTAACAAGTATCAAATACTCAGGGCTACTATAAACACTAGCAAGGCACACATTAATAACTCAGTATATCAAATATACCCTTGTTCACTTTGCCATCCTTCTTATCTACCAAATATTCGTGGCATTTCGCTTCGGTGACTATTTCCTTTGCGATGTAAGCACTTAGTTTCGTGCTATGGTCCAGCTTTGGGCTTCTTCACGGGAGTGACAACTTGCTTGTCTTTCCACTTGAAGTTCCTTTCTTTCCTTTGCCCTTTTCTTGAAACTAGTGGTCTTGTCAATCATCAACACTTGATGCTCTTTCTTGATTTCTACCTTCGTCGATTTCAACATCACGAAGAGCTCGGGAATCATTTTCGTCATCCCTTGCATACTATAGTTCATCACGAAGTTCTACTAACTTGGTGATGGTGACTAGAGAATTCATCAATCACTATCTTATCCGGAAGATTAACTCCCACTTAATTCAAGCGATTGAAGTACCTGCACAATCTGAGCACATGCTCACTAGTTGAGCGATTCTCCTCCATCTTTTAGCTATAGAACTTGTTGGAGACTTCATATCTCTCAACTCGGTATTTGCTTGAAATATCAACTTCAATTCTGGAACATCTCATATGGCCCATGACGCTCAAAACGTCCTTGAAGTCCCGATTCTAAGCCGTTAAGCATGGTGCACTAAACTATCAAGTAGTCATCATATTGAGCTAGCCAAACGTTCATAACGCCTCAGATCCGCTCCTGCAATATGTCCGCTACCTAGCGGTGCATCAAGGACATAATTCTTCTGCAGCAAAGAATGAGGATAAACCTCGGATCACGGATCCAATCCGCATCATTGCTACTAACATCTTTTAACACAGTTTTCTCTAGGAACATATCAAAATAACATATGAAATCAACAACGCGAGCTATTGATCTACAACATAATTTGCAAAATACTACTAGGACTAAGTTCATGATAAATTTAAGTTCAATTAATCATATTACTTAAGAACTCCCACTTAGACAGACATCTCTCTAGTCATCTAAGTGATCACGTGATCCAAATCAACTAAACCATGTCCGATCATCACGTGAGATGGAGTAGTTTTCAATGGTGAACATCACTATGTTGATCATATCTACTATATGATTCACGCTCGACCTTTCGGTCTCCGTGTTCCGAGGCCATATCTTTATATGCTAGGCTCGTCAAGTTTAACCTGGGTATTCCGCGTGTGCAACTGTTTTGCACCCGTTGTATTTGAACGTAGAGCCTATCACACCCGATCATCACGTGGTGTCTCAGCACGAAGAACTTTCGCAATGGTGCATACTCAGGGAGAACACTTCTTGATAATTAGTGAGAGATCATCTTAAAATGCTACCGTCAATCAAAGCAAGATAAGATGCATAAAGGATAAACATCACATGCAATCAATATAAGTGATATGATATGGCCATCATCATCTTGTGCTTGTGATCTCCATCTTCAAGCACCGTCATGATCACCATCGCCACCGGCGCGACACCTTGATCTCCATCGTAGCATCGTTGTCGTTCGCCATCTATTGCTTCTACGACTATCGCTACCGCTTAGTGATAAAGTAAAGCAATTACAGGGCGTTTGCATTTCATACAATAAAGCGACAACCATATGGCTCCTACCAATTGCCGATAACTTCGGTTACAAAACATGATCATCTCATACAATAAAATATAGCATCACGTCTTGACCATATCACATCACAACATGCCCTGCAAAAACAAGTTAGACGTCCTCTACTTTGTTGTTGCAAATTTTACGTGGCTGCTACGGGCTTAGCAAGAACCGTTCTTACCTACGCATCAAAAACGACAATGATAGTTCGTCAAGTTAGTGCTGTTTTAACCTTCGCAAGGACCGGGCGTAGCCACACTCGATTCAGCTAAAGTGAGAGAGACAGACACCCGCCAGCCATGTCGGTCCGGGCCGCTTCATCTCACAATACCGCCGAACCAAAGTATGACATGCTGGTAAGCAGTATGACTTGTATCGCCCACAACTCACTTGTGTTCTACTCGTGCATATAACATCAACGCATAAAACCTGCTCGATACCATCGTTGGGGAACGTAGTAATTTCAAAAAAAATCCTACGCACACGCAAGATCATGGTGATGATATAGCAACGAGAGGAGAGTGTTCATCCACGTACCCTCGTGAGACCGTAAGCGAAGCGTTAACTGCAACGCGGTTGATGTAGTCGTCGCCTTCACGATCCGACCGATCCAAGCACCGAACGTCACGGGCCTCCGAGTTCAAGACACGTTCAGCTCGATGGCGATCTCCGCCTTCGATCCAGCCGAGCTCGGGGATGAGTTCCACGGACTGCGACATGGTGACGATGATGATGTTCTACCGGCGCAGGGCTTCGCCTAAACTCCGCGACGATATGACCGAGGTGGAATATGGTGGAAGGGGGCACCGCACACGACTAAGGAACGATCCGTAGATCAACTTGTGTGTCTATGGGGTGCCCCCCGCCCCCGTATATAAAGGAGCCAGGGGAGGAGGCCGCCAAGGAGGGAGGCGCCAGGGGGAGTCCTACTCCCACCGGGAGCAGGACTCCCTCTTTCCAAGTAGGAGTAGGAGAAGGGGAAGAGGAGGAAGAGGAGAAGGAAAGGGGCGCCGCCTCTTCCCTTGTCCTATTCGGACTAGGAAGGGAGGCGCGCGCCCCCTCCTGCCTCCTTCCTCTTCTCCCCTCGAGGCCCATGTAGGCCCAATAAAACCCGGGGTTCCGGTAACCTCCGGTACTCGGTAAATGCCGATTTCACCTGAACCATTCCGATGTCCAAACATAGGCTTCCAATATATCAATCTTTATGTCTCGACCATTTCGAGACTCCTCGTCATGTCCGTGATCACATCCGGACTCGAACAAACTTCAAGACATCAAAACTTATAAACTCATAATAAAACTATCATCGAAACATTAAGCGTGCATGGACCCTACGGGTTCGAGAACTATGCGACATGACCTAGAACCATTCTCGGTCAATAACCAATAGCGGACCTGGATGCCCATATTGGTTCCTACATATTCTACTGAAGATCTTTATCGGTCAAACCGCATAACAACATACGTTGTTCCCTTTGTCATCGGTATGTTACTTGCCCGAGATTTGGTCGTTTGTATCCAATACCTAGTTCAATCTCGTTACCGGAAAGTCTCTTTACTCGTTACGTAATGCATCATCCCGTAACCAACTCATTGGTCACATTGCTTGCAAGGCTTATAGTGATGTGCATTACCGAGAGGGCCCAGAGATACCTCTCCGACAATCGGAGTGACAAAACCTAATCTCGAAATACGCCAACTCAACATGTACCTTCGGAGACACCTGTAGTACTCCTTTATAATCACTCGCTTATGTTGTGACGTTTGGTAGTACCCAAAGTGTTCCTCCGTAAACGGAGTTGCATAATTCTCATAGTTACGGGAACATGTATAAGTCATGAAGAAAGCAATAGCAGTATACTAAACGATCAAGTGCTAGGCTAACGGAATGGGTCATGTCAATCACATCATTCTTCTAATGATGTGATCCCACTAATCAAATGACAACACATGTCTATGGTTAGGAAACAAAACCATTTTTGATTAATGAGCTAGTCAAGTAGAGGCATACTAGTGACACTATGTTTGTCTATGTATTCACACATGTATTATGTCTCCGGTTAATACAATTCTAGCATGAATGATAAACATTTATCATGAAATAAGGAAATAAATAATAACTTTATTATTGCCTCTAGGGCATATTTCCTTCACCGGGCACTTCCAAGTGGCCTGCCCCAACCCTCCGATGTGCTACCTCTGCAAGGACGCCGGTCACCCCGCGATTCTCTGCCTGGACCACCCGGTGACGGAGGAGATCATGATGTATGGGCATGGCATCGAGGACATGGGCTTCTTCCACATCAAGGTCCCGGAGCTTGCCCCTCCCCCCTCGCTCCTGGCTCTCGTGACTATCGTTGGCGAGGCCGTCGCCACCCCAGAGCTGATTGAGGCCGAGCTCAACCACTTGTGCAGATGCAAGTGGGATTGGCAGGTGACCTCCACTGCGGCCAACTCCTTCGCGGTGATCTTCCCCGATGCTCTGAGCATGGGCTTCTGTACCCGTAGCGACAACATCACCTTGGCCCTCAACGGGATTGTGGTGAACATCTCAGAGCCGAAGTGGGATCCCGAGGCCGTGGCAGTCCTCGACACGGCTTGTCTCCTCATCGCCGGCCTGCCGGACGTGGCCCGGTCTGAGCGAGTCATTTGCAACATGTCCAAGATCCTGGGCAAGGTCGTGGTGGTCGATGAGCTCTCTCTTCGCAAGGAGGAGGAGGTCCGGGTCAAGGTGAAGTGCCTGGACTCCTCCAAGCTCCACGCCACGATTCGGGTCTTCTTCAACGACGACGGCTATGACCTCAAGATCTTCCCCGAGCCTCCGAACCACATCGGCCGCCCCCGCCTCACCGACGACAGCCACCTGGGGGGCGGACCAGCTGACGCCGACGACTCCCGCGGCCGCCGGTCCCGCCACTCACGCCTCGAGGACCCTGAGGATGACGACGACTTGTCTGAGCACTCCCGCTCCCCATCCCACGAGCCCGCCAACCCACCTTCGGGTCGTGGCGGCTCCGGGGCGGGACGCACCCGCGCGTCGGCCACTGACCTCACGGTGGCGCTCCACCTGGCCTCCACGCCGGTCGCGCCCCCTTCGCCTCCGCCCTCTTCCCCAGCTTCAGAGTCGGCCAGTGACATTTCGAGCGTTGGTCTGCTCGTCCTGCCTCCCTTATCGCCCCGCTCCCCGTCCGCCGTCTCCGCTCTCCGCCGGGCCCAGACCCACCGTCCCCCCCGGCCTGACCTCCTCGGTCCCCGCGGGCGTTGACGGTGGTGCCCCTCGGCGAGGCCTCTCTGGTGCTCCCACCCGCGGGGGTTGCGTCTGGCGAAACCCTGGAGCTCGTCGCCCCGCTCCCCCCGTTGGTGACCCTCGACGCCCACCCCACCTTCCCTGCTTCGCCGGCCTCGGCGGTGGCCGTGGTCGTCACCATTCCGGTCTCTGCACTTCCTTCCCAGACGGTGGCGTACACCAGGCGGCCCCGATCCTCCTCGGCGCCGGTGACTGCGTATCGCCGCAGCGCCCGCGTCGATGCGGACCGCCCGACCGATGCCTCGGTCCCGTCCATTGCCGAGCGTATGGAGATCCGGGCGGCTTCCCGGAACCTCGAGTCAGGTGTGGATTCCGCCCTCCCCAGTTCTTCCAGTTGTTCCTTTTCCGCGCTTGAGGCCATCCCTCTCGGCCACCTCGCCAAGGTGGCTACTGACTCGGCCATCATTTTCAGGGGGGAAGTGGGTCCCCCCTTAGAGCAGATTGCGGCCATTAGGGCACGCGAGATCCTTGATGGTAAACTGGCTGAAACGCGGGCTCGCCTGCATCGGTCCCCTGAGGAGATGACCGCCACTACCACGGTCCAGGCTCCTCCGGTGGTCGACGGGGTGATCCGTGGGCGCACTCGGTCCCGCACTGCCGCTCTCCGCACTCAAAGCGCTTCTCGTGTCCTGGGGTCAAGCAGCCCCCCGATGGGGGCTTAGATGCGAGCCCTTTTTTGGAACATCCGCGGCTTCGGCCATGATGGCCGACGCCGCCAGCTCGTCGAGTACGTGCGCGATGAACACATTGACATCATTGCAATTCAGGAAACCATGCGTACCGAGTTCTCCCTCCATGAGCTTGACAGCCTTAGCTCCCACCTCTTCGCTTGGCATTGGCTCCCTTCTAGTGGGACCACGGGCCACTCTGGCGGCATCCTTTTAGGGGTAAATGATGCCACCTTCAAGGTGGGCGGCATGGACGGGGGTGAATTCTTCGTTAGTATGGAGATCTTTGAGCGAGCTCTGAACTTCAAATGGGAGGTTGTGATTGTCTATGGACCGGCGGATCACCGCCGTTCCCCGGCCTTCCTTGCAGAGCTTCACCAAAAGATCTCCTCCTCCCTCCTCCCAGTAGTTGTGGGCGGAGATTTCAACCTCATCCGTTCTCCGGATGAGAATAATAATGATCGGATTAACCTTCCCCGGATGCAGTTGTTTAACGACTGGATCACGGAGCTTGGTCTCCGAGAGATCGAGCGGTCGGGTGCCAGGTTCACCTGGACTAACCGCCAGGCCGACTCGACGCGATCCGTTTTGGATCGCGTCCTAGATTCCCCGGAATGGGCCATTATGCTGCCCCCTGGCCTCTCTTCGTGCGATTACCCAGATTGGGTCGGACCACGTCCCTCTCCTCCTCTCCTTCGCGGATGAGCGCCCCCCACCCCGTCGTGATTTCAGTTTGATACCTTCTGGCTTAACCAGGCCGGTTTCCGGGAGGCGGTCTCCGCCCGTTGGACTCTGGCTCGCGCTCTCCCCCATCGCTCCATGTCCGCCGTCGACCCGTGGCACTTCTGCGCCAAGCTTTCCCACCAATTCATGAAGGGGTGGGGCGCTAACCTTAGCCGTGACCTCCGCGAGCGCAAGCGGTCTCTCCTGCTGGCTATTCAAGCCCTGGACGCCCGAGTCGATTCCTCCGGAATCTCCCCGGATGAGTGGATGCTGAGATATGATCTTGAGGATCAACTCTCAACCATCTACGCATATGAGGAGGCCTACTGGAGGCTGCGCGGTACCCAAAGATGGGTGCTATGGGGCGATGCAAACACGGCTTATTTCCAGGCGGTTGCGAACGACCGTCGTAGGAGAAATTCCGTCCACTGCCTGTTGGAGGGAGACTCCCCACTTGTCCGCCCCGCGGCCATCGGGGCTCATGTCGATGGCTTTTACAAAGCCCTCTTTACCCCCACCCCTCGGGGTGGGGCTAGTCTCGCTCCCGACACTTGGTCGGGGGTGCAGTTTGTCTCCGCTGAGGCCAATGCGGCTCTAGTTGCCCCCTTCCCGAGGATGAGGTCCTCGCGGCTATCAAGGGCATGAACCCCGCCTCGGCCCCGGGTTCGGATGGCTTGCCCGTTACGTTCTTCAAAATGTTCTGGCAGACCATCAAGCCAGAGGTCATGGCCCTGTTCGAGGAGTTTTATTCGGGCTCTATGGATCTCGGACGCCTGAACTACGGGATCATTACCCTCATCCCCAAGGTTCCGGGCGCTTCTGACATCCGCCAGTTCCGTCCCATCACAGTGATTAATGTGATATTCCGGATCTTGGCCAAAGGGTACGCCAATAGGGTGACCCTGCTAGCTGACTCGATCACTCACCCAAACCAATCAGCCTTCATTCGTGGTCGGTTCATCTTAGACGGGGTGTTGGTCTTCCATGAAGTCCTTCACGAAGTCCGGGTGAAGCGCCATCGAGCAGTCTTCTTGAAGCTTGACTTCCATAAAATGTATGATACTGTCCACTGGCCCTTCTTGCGTGAAGTGTTGCTCCGTAAGGGCTTTGACGACCGGTGGGTGACTCGCGTGATGCAATTAGTCTCCTGCGGTCGGACCGCGGTGAACATCAACGGCGAGATTGGGCCATACTTCCCCACCCTCTATGGGGTTCGTCAGGGTGACCCGTTCTCGCCGTTCTTGTTCAACATGGTGGTTGATGCCCTGGCCGCTATCCTTGACAAAGCGAAGGATGCCGGCCATATTCACGGCATTGTTCCCCACCTTGTCGGAGGGGGAGGGGTCTCCCTCCTACAATATGCGGATGATACCATTATCATGTTTGAGGGTTCTACTCAGGACGTAGCTAACCTGAAGTTCCTCCTCCTGTGCTTCCAACAGATGTTGGGCCTAACGATCAACTTCGACAAGAGCGAAGTGATGGTTCTTGGGTACCCTTCGGTGGAAGCTCAGGCTATCGCGGACCGACTTAACTGTCGGTTTGGCTCTTTCCCCATGACCTACCTGGGGATTCCCATTAGTGATTCGCGCCTCACCGTGGCGGATCTTCGCCCCACGGCGACCCGTATGCAGCATCGCGTCGAGCCCTGGAAAGGGCGCTGGCTGTCGAAGGTTGTGCATGTGATCCTCATCAACTCCTCACTCGCCAGCCTTCTTTGGTTCCTCATGAGCTTCTATAGCCTTCACGAGACGCTGCACAAGGAAATTGCCAAATACTAGTCTAGATTCTTCTAGCTAGCGAGGATGACAAGCAGAAGTACCATATGGTGAGCTGGCCGGATATCTGCAAACCCAAGGACCAGGGTGGTCTGGGGATCTTGTCCTCCTGGCGCATGAACATTGCCCTCCTGACCCGCTGGTTATGGCGCATTGCTAATGGCGATGGAGGCCTTTGGCTCACCATCATCTGGAACAAGTACCTCCATGGACAACCTCTTGCATTCTGTCAGCGCACGGGCGGCTCCCAGTTTTGGCAGGGCGTCATCCAGCTGCTCCCTGTGCTGCGCATTTGCACTTCCATCTCGGTTGGTACTGGGTCTGCGACCTTGTTCTGGTTTGACCGGTGGATTGGCGACATCCCTCTAGCCGCTCATTTTCCCGAGCTATTCGCCATTGCTGTCGACCCTTGGGTCTCTGTCGAGTCGGCCCTTATTGACTTAGGGCGCCTCGCTTTTCGTCGTCCCTTTGGCCCGCCCGAAGTGGCCGCCTGGGATGCCGTCCTCCAGGACATCGCCCTTCTTCCGATGAGCGTCAACGACACACCAGACACCGTCTCTTGGCGTTTAGAATCCTCCGGCTGCTTCTCCACCAAACCCCTGTACGCGGCCATCGCCTCGTCGCTAGCTCCCGAGCCGTTTAGTCTGATCTGGGACATCCGCTTGCCCCTGAAAATCAGGATCTTCCTGTGGCAATGGATCCGTGGCCGCCTCCCTTCCGGAGTCGAGGTCCTCAAGCGTAATGGACCCGGAGATGGGCTGTGCCCACTGTGCGACTCGGTGGAGGATGCTAACCACATCTTCTTCTCGTGTTCCACGGCCCAGTTTCTTTGGTCCAGCTTTCGCGAGACGGTTGGCGGACAGTGGTGCAATTCCAACTTCCCTGACCTTCTCGCGGAGATCAATGCCTCCCCCTCGCTACCGTCATATCAGATGGCTCTGCGTTGGGATCCTTGCTTGGACACTTTGGACGGCCCGCAATAAGCTTGCCATCCAGAAGGTGCCTCTCAGACGCGCTACTGACGCCATTTTTAAAATGTGTGGGTACTTGCAGCTTTGGCGGCCGCTTAGCCGCCCTCAGGATCGGGACGTCATCAACACTCTCCTCGCCGACCTTCGCTCGCTTGCCTTCCGCCTGGCTCCCCCGCTACCTCGGCCCCCACCGGAGCCCGACTAGATGGTGCTTTGTACCCCATGTGTGTGTTGTGGTTTGTTTTCAGGGCTTGTTGAGCTATGCCCTCAGCATTAACCCTTTTGGATCATGTGTGGGTTTGAACTGTGTGTGTGTTTGTGGGTGAACCTCTGTGGTATGTTGGCTTGGATTTGTGCTTTATCTATAAAGTGGGGCGAAAGCCTTTTTCGGTACATGTATGTACAGCAGGCCCACCCCAAGTAATCATGCCAACTCCAACGCACGACCCCAAATCGTCTGCCCACGTCCGTTTGGGGGTAAACGGACACAAACCACATCCCAACGCGCGAGAGCAAACTGACAAATGTCTGTTTTTGGTCCGCTTTCGACCCATTCCCGGCCCAAGTTTGGGCCGTGTTTGCGGTCAAACGGACAGCGCGTGGACGGGCGCCCTTGTCCTCCCCTGGCCCACCCGTCAGAGACATAGCCCCATTTCTTCCACCCCCTTTCGTCGCTCCGCCCTCGGCCCCTCGCCATCGCCGCCGCCACGCCCGTCACCACCTTGCTTTGCCCGTCGGTGGAGCAGCCCCTTTTCTTCCTCCCCAGTCGGCGCTCCGCCCTCTGCTCGCGGTCGTCCACCTTGTTGCGAACCAACGGCCTCGACGTGCCCTTTCCGGCCGCGTCTCCACCACGCCCCCAAGCTGTTCGACGCTTTGCTTGCAAGGTACCATGGATAGCAGAGATGAATACTTCTTTCACAACTTCATTTGTTCATCGGATGATTCATCCTTGGACGACGAGGACATAATGGTGGCAGCATTGGTCGTCCATGACCACATCAGTAGGATGCGGCCTCGGTTCAGGGGATCAATCCCCGGGCATGCCCCGGCCTTGAATCGCAATATAGAGAAATGACGCGACCTCCTCTATTCCGATTACTTTGAGAGCACCGCACTCTACAAACCGCATCAATTTCGTCGCTGCTTCCGAATGAGGAGGCATGTGTTCAATCGTATTCGGAAAGGAGTGGTTGCATATAACCCATATTTTGAATGCAAAGAGGACGCCCTTGGCAAGCTTGGTTTTTCCTCTTATCAGAAATGTACTGCGGCTATTCGCATGCTTGCATATGGAAGTCGATGATCTTGTGGATGAGTATGTGCGTATGAGTGAGTCCACATGCCTCCTCTCAATGTATAGTTTCTGCAAGGCCGTGGTGGCAGTGTTCGGTCCTAAATACCCGAGGGAACCAAATGCTGCTGATACAGAGTGGTTGTTGATGATTAATGCCGAGAGAGGATTTACGGGCATGCTTGGTAGTATCGATTGTATGCATTGGAAGTGGAAGAACTGTCCATTTGCTTGGCAGGGGCAATACAAGGGACATGTGAAAGGTGCCACTGTCATACTTGAAGCTGTGGCTTCACAAGATCTATGGATATGGCATTCTTTCTTCGGCATGGCTGGTTCTCACAATGATATTAGTGTTCTTCAACATTCTCCAGTGTTTGCAAGGCTTGCAGAAGGCCATTGCCTTGAGGTCAACTTTGAGATCAATGACCACAATTACAACAAGGGATATTATCTAGCTGAGGTATATCCCCAATGGTCCACTCGTGTGAAGACCATACCCAATCCGCAAGGAGCGGGAGAGTGCTAGGAAAGATGTGGAGCGTGCATTTGGCGTGCTTCAGTCTCAATGGGGTATTGTTCGAAACCCTGCATTGACATGAAGCACTCAGAAGCTTTGGGAGGTGATGACTGCTTGTGTGATCATGCACAACATGATCGTTGAGGATGAGATAGGAGTATCTACGACCAAGGGTTTGATTTCCAGGGATGAGAATGTTGAGCCTGGGCACCCACCTCCTGCAACCTTTGAACAGTTTGTCCAATTTCATCGTGAGTTGCGTGCTCGGAACACTCATACGTAGCTGCAAGATGACTTGGTTGAGCACATGTGGGATCACATTGGCAATCAATAGATCTCTCGGTTTAATCTCTTTCCGTGCGCACAAACTTTGAGTAGTTTTGTAAGACTATTTGATATCTCTAAAACTTTAATTGAATTGTAATAAAAGACTATTTTAAACATATGTTTGATTTAAACTCTTTTTGCTATGCTTCATTTTGTTGTACTTGGCCTCCGGCAAACGAGACGAGGCCGAAGATGCGGTCACGCGTTGGGCGCCCGGCCAACGAATGCAAATTGGAGTTGGCCTCATGGTGGGAAGCATATGCAACCGAGTCAAACTTGTAGTGCTACCTCCCAACAGAATTGTGTTTCTTGAGAGTATGCATTTGAGTCTGGATGCAAAGATAGATAGATATGATCCCGGGGAACGCGGGGACGGTCAATGCCCATCACATACGTACTCTGCTTTGCTTGCTTGCTAGGGTTGGGTTGGTGTACCTGCGCTGCACTGCACGGGCCAGCTTCATTCATTTTGTTGTCCTCCTCCATTTCTCATCTCACCTCACCGGCTCCTTCCTGGAACCTTCCCTCCTCCATGGTCATGCTTCCATTCCATCCTTTCCTTTTAAACAAGAGAAAAGCAGCGGGGTGATGTCCTTCCATGTGCAACGCAGCCTAGATAGCTACTCCAGTGTCAAGCACCAACCAGAAGCGCAATGGCCGCCACGCCGGAGGAGTTCCTGGGGCAGCAGGGCTTCCTTGCGCGCCTCGAGCCGCCCTCCCCGTCCCTCTTCCTCGACCTGCCGCCGACGCCCCGCGGCGGCCACGACGACGACGGCCACTCCTCCTTCGACGACATGGTGCTCCCCTACATCTCGCGCCTGCTCATGGAGGAGGGCACGGAGGACCACCTCTTCTACCTCTACCCCAACCACCCCGCCGTCCTGCGCGCGCAGCAGCCCTTCGCGCAGATCCTCGTCGACGTCGCCGACAGCGCCAGCGCTTCCACGCCCTCGCCCTCGCCCTCCTCCTCTTCCGACGCAACTGCTTCGGCATCGGCATCGGCATCGCCCGACGACGCACAAGTACAGATCTCACGCCCGTCCTACACGGATGTCAACGGCCATGCCTCCGCCTCCCCGGACAATCAAAGCTCGGGGCTCCTCAACGGCGACGAGATGGCCAAACACCCGAGCTCTGACTTGTTCAATCACTTGTTGCCCGGCGACCAGGACATGCTCAACCTGGCCTTCCTCAAAGGCATGGAGGAGGCTAGGAAGTTCTTGCCGCCCGACATCAGCCTCCCGCCCATCAAGGAGGGGACAGTGGTGGGAGGCGGGAATGCTGCCAGCCTCAAGAAAAAGAGGGCCGCACCGGCACTGGAGCCGGACGTGGGCAGGCCCAGCAAATTGATGATGCCGGAGCAGGAGGAACGCAAGATGTTTGACGAAATGATGTTCCAGGAACACGAGATATGCATGAAGGGGACTCTTCAGAACCTGAACGGTGAGCCAGAGAAGAGCAGCCGGAAGAAGGGCCGGTCGAGAAAGACCACCGTGGATGACAGTGAGATGGTGGACCTGCACACGCTGCTGCTCAACTGCGCTCAGGCTCTGTCCACGGACAACCGCCAGAGCACCATTGAGCTGCTGAAGCGGATCAGGGAGCATTCGTCCCCGAAGGGGGACGCAGGGCAAAGGCTGGCGCATTATTTCGCCAATGGGCTGGAGGCACGGCTGGCGGGTAGGGGGAGCGAGCTGTACCAGTCACTCCTACTAAGTCGCATCTCGGTGGCCGACTTCCTCAAGGCCAACCAGCTTTACATGGCGGCTTGCTGCTGCAAGAAGGTGGCCTACATCTTCGCCGACAAGACCATCTGCAATGCTGTGGCAGGTAAGAGACGGTTGCACATTGTGGACTATGGTCTGAATCAAGGACTCCAGTGGCCGGGTTTGCTACGCATGCTCGCGGCTAGAGAAGGTGGGCCACCGGAGGTGAGGATCACCGGCATTGACCTCCCTCAACCTGGGTTCCACGGGGCCTACCACATTGAGGAGACAGGGCGCAGGCTCAGCAACTTCGCCCGCGTGTTCGGCGTGCCGTTCAAGTTCCGTGGTATCCCAGCAAAGCGGGAGACTGTCCGACCGGAGGACCTGAACATCGACCGGGACGAGGTGCTTGTGGTGATCAGTCTTTGCCAATTCAGGCACCTGATGGACGAAAGCCTCGGCTTTGATGGTCCAAGCCCTAGGGATCAGGTCCTCAACAACATCAGGAAAATGCGTCCTGATGTGTTCATCCATGGCATTATGAATGGCTCATACGGCGCTACATCCTTCCTGACACGGTTCCGGGAGGCACTGTTCCATTACTCGGCCCAGTTCGACCTGCTGGACACAACCGTCCCCCGGGACAACGAAGGGCGTCTGCTGCTCGAGCGCGACATCTTTGGGCGGTCTTGCCTGAATGTGCTCGCATGTGAAGGCGCCGACCGGGTGGAGCGCCCTGAGACGTACAAGCAGTGGCAGCTCCGGAACCACCGGGCTGGGCTGAGACAGCTGCCGTTGAATCCAGAGGTTGTTAAGCTTGTCCTGGACAAGGTCAAGGACAACTACCACAGGAACTTTGTTGTTGATGCGGATCAGCGGTGGTTGCTACACAGGTGGAAGGGGCGCGTGCTCTACGCCTGGTCATCATGGGTTGCAGCTGATGCCACCTAGCTTGTTTTCTCAATCTAATGTTGATTGTAGACATAGATAGATATATCCACGCTTATATAGTAGTAGTAGCACTTATCTCTTGTACGTACTCCCTCCGTTCGGAATTACTTGTCGTGAAAATGGATGTATCTAGACGTATTTTAGTTCTAAATACATCTATTTCCGAGACAAGTAATTCCGAACGGAGGGAGTACCTGACAAGCAATTTCACATATTACTCCCTCCATTCGGAATTACTTGTCTCGGAAATGGATGTATCTAGAACTAAAATACATCTAGATACATCCATTTCTACGACAAGTAATTCCGAACGGAGGGAGTACATGCGTTAAATTGTTTATTTGTTGGTGAAGATGTGCGTGTCTTCTAAACTTCAGTTGCTGCTGCACCATCAAATTGTTAGATAAGCTTTCCTTGTGCGTCGGAAGAGTAGTACAGATGCTAGTTGAGCAATAAAGTTGGACTGATGACTTACATCGTTTGATTCATGCATCTTTTGCTGTCTATGATTTGTGTGTGTAGACGATTTAAGATGTTTCCCACAAGTTTCAGTTTCTTGTAGATATAATTTTCTTCAGTGTCATCATTTATATGTTTCTAACTAGAAGAGGTCAGAAGATGCTACTAGTACGTCATATGAAGCTGACACTGATGATGTCTATTGAAGAAATCCATGATCATATAATTTCATGCAACTTCAAACACATAAATAAATAAATAGTTTTTTTTTTTGCGGGGGATAAATAAATAAATAGTTACCGACGATGACAAGTGGAAAGAAGTCTATGAGTTCAAAAGAGAGAGAGAAAATAAACTGGGAGGAAGTCCAAAAAATTCAGATCTGTTATATGTTGTTAACCGTTAGTCAATTGCTGAATGTATAGCATGAAGTTCAGTTTCGAAAGCCAGCATTGTACAGAGAATTAAAGAGGTCAGATAGATGCTTATTGCCTGGCTGAGTTATTTATGTGCTTGCAAGTTTGATTCGCCACTTATCTAAGTCCATGTTTTGTACTCCCTCCGTTCCCAAATAGTTGTCTTTCTAGGCATTTTAAATGGACACAACATACGGATGTATGTAGACATATTTTAGAGTGTAGATTCACTCGTTTTGCTCTGTATGTAGTCACTTGTTGAAATCTCTAGAAAGACAAATATTTGGAAACGGAGGGAGTATATTTCGAACGGGAAAAAGCGCCATGTTTTTTCTTTTTTTTGAATGCATTGCTCAAAGAAGGCAAAGCCCAAGTGTACATAGAGGAGCGAGAGGCGAGGTAGTGCCCCATGTCAAAGCATTACTCCTGCGAGCTGATTTGACACAGCTGAAGATATGAAATACTGTACTTGGGCACGTAGACCTTGAGAGGCACCCAGCTAATTTTGTCCGAAGCTATGGGCGTGTTTGGTTGCCAGGGTAAGGCCCAACCAGGCCCGCGCGGGAAGGGAACGGTATGTTTAGTTGCTTGCTTTTACTATTGGGCCTGCATCACACGCTTCTTAAAGCATCTTTGGGCCTGACTCGCTGCGAACGCAGGAATCGGCAGTTTCTCTCGAGCCAGGCCGAGCGGAAGCGTAGCGAGCGGGCCCTGCACGAGGAGAAACATGAGGGATGCGAGGTGTTTACATGGTGTGTTCTTCAACCTCCAGTAAGCTCCTCCCTAATCTCCTCTCTTCCATGCCCCTCTGATTTACACAACGGTGCTTCGGTTCGAGGTAAGCTCTACACGAAAAAGATGCACCTCGATGCTCTGATTCCATTCAGCGATCGGTTCAGTAGTTTAAATCGGTAGTAAGTTCTTAATCTTGTGTTCCGTTTGAAGTCTGTTCTTGGCGAATTTTGTCGATTAAATCACGCCACGATCGATCGTTTGAGTTTTCCTTTGACCAAAGAAATTAATCTCGCGATTCCTCACAATATTCGTGTTGTAAGTTTTTGGTTTCGACGATCGTAACTTCATCTCTCTTTGAGCAGCGATCTCTGCATCGATCTGACATGCTTGTCTTGCTTCTTGCTGCGGCTGGTGGTCTTCTTGCAGCGGCGCTGCCGCGCGACGAGGAGCGCCACAAGAAGCGGCGACGACGACAGCGAGCCGCGTGGGCGTGGACAACTGGTCCCCGCCCCATTTCTCTCTCACGTGGCAGTGCTCTGTCTCGGATGGCAAGCGGCCGGCGACCCCTCCCTCGACCTCCCTTCTTGACCGCCTCAGTCACCAATAGCGAATCAAGATGGCGCAGCCAGTAGCGGTGCTGGAGCAAGCTGGAGGGAGCAGCGACCAATTGAGAGAGGTCGGCCCTGGTTTGCTTGCTCAGCTCGTAGCCAAGTCGGTGCTACTTGCTATTGCTAGTCGACGGTGTCGCTCGCCGTGCCGCTGACGGGGTCGCTCGTCGATGACTCAATGGTCGTCATGTCGGACACGGCGCCACAACCACTATCCACCGCAGTCGCCATGGTCCGACGCACACTGCATTTCTTCTCCTCATGTAACGCCCCGGATTCGATGCGCCAGGTGTCCGCCAGTTATTTGCCGTCTTTGCCGTGTCATCATTTGCATTTTATCATGTCATCATGTGCATTTCATTTGGCATACGTGTTCGTCTCATGCATCCGAGCCTTTTCCCCGTTTTCCGTTTTGCAATCCGGCACTCCTATGTCCTCCGCCGTCCCCTTCTTCTCTCCTGTTGTGAGCGGGTGCTAAACTTTCTCGGAATGGCCCGAGGTTTGCCAAGCGGCCTTGGTATAGCACCGGTAGACCGCCTGTCAAGTTTCGTGCCATTTGGAGTTCGTTTGGTACTCCAACGGTTAACCGGGTAACCGCAAAGCCCTCTTTTGTTGCAGCCCAACACCCCTTCCAAAGTGGCCCAAAACCCAGCAAACCTCCCTTCATGCTATCGGTCGTTCGATCACGATCGTGTGGGCGAAAAGCGCTCCTCATTTGGACTCTCCTAGCTCCCTCTACCTATAAAACTAGACCTCCCCCCGAATTTTCGCGCAGATCAAACCCTAGCCTCTTCCCCTGCGCGCCGCCGGACACGTCCGGTCCGCGCCCGGACATGTCCGCCGTCACCCGTCCAATAGGAACGCGCCCGCGTCACCGCTTCCGCCGCCCTCCATCGGCGTCCGCCACGTGGCTCCACCACCACGCAAGGCGCCTGCCGCCTCATGCCTGTCGCCCGCTTGTTGTCGCGCCCGCTGCCGAAGCGTCCGTCCCGCCGCTTCGCTTCTGCCCGCCGCCCGCCGCCGGATCTCGCGCCGCCGCCGCCGGATCCCGCTCCCGTCGCCCGCAGCCGCCAGCCAGCAGGCCGCCCGCCGCCCGTTCGTCGGCTCCTCCGCCGCGCCGCGCCGCCATAAAGCGCCGCCTCGGTAAGCTTCGCCGGGCTCGAGCTCTGCGCCCACGCCGCCCAAGACGCCGCCCGAACCACGCCGCGCCGGATCCGGCGATCGCCGCCGGGATCCGGTCCCTACCGCCGTCGCCGTCGTGCCTCGCCGCGCCGCCATCGGTCCTCGTCGGCCCTTCCTTCCCAATCCGGGAGGGATCGGGAGGAGAGCGAGGCACCGCCAGGGCCCCTAAGCCGGCCCACTCCCGCTTAGCAACACGCCCCCCGGCCGGCCTGCCACCTCCTCCACTGGCCTCGGCCATGGTGAGGCCACCCCAGCGCCCTCCTTTTATTTCTCTGTTGGGCGAGTCTGCGCTTTGGCCCGATAGCTTTTTTTTTCGGATCTGCGATTTTAGCATTATCCGGTGATTTTCGCTTTCTGATTGGACCCTAAACTTCATGCATTTAATAACTCATCAACCGTGCATCACATGTAAAAACTTAATATATGAAAGTTGCTTAGAATTTTGTGTAGATTAATAATATGCTGCTTTCATCCATGTTTAACATGTTTAAACTGCTGTTTGCATTTGTTTTGCATAATAACATGTTAAAATGCTTTAATTCATAACTAAATAACCGTAACTCGGAATTTAATAAACTTTATATGTAAATGGGGTGGAAAAATGCCTAGATTAACATGGTCCACTTTATTTTCCTGTTTAACAACTTTAAAATATGGTTTAGGGCAGAACAGTAGCAAATTCATAAATTGCATATGATGTTCTTCCGGAATTGTTGTTTGTTCTTCCGGCCTCATTTAAACTTGCCTAGTTAGGTAGTTTTGTTATGCTTCACCCCTTGCCATGTTAATCAACATTTAATATTGTTGGGTAGCTTAAACAAGAGAGAACTAAATAATTGATGTGGTGTTCCGTCAATATGCAACTCGTTGCATATGGAGCTCCACTTAAATTGTAGTGTTGTTTGTTGCACTTTGCCATGCCATGCCTCATTATACCGGACATGCATCATACTTGTTTGTGCATCATGCCTTGTTCATGTGTGGTGTGTTTACCTATGTTGTGTGCTTCTTCTTGTTAGTTCCTGTTTCGTTGCGATCGTGAGGATTCGTTCGACTACGTCCGTTTGTCTTCTTCATGGACTCGTTCTTCTTCCTTGCGGGATTTCAGGCAAGATGACCGCTACCCTGGATCTCACTACTATCATTGCTATGCTAGTTGCCTCGTTCTATCGCTATGCTGCGCTACCTATTACCTGTTTGTCAAGCCATCCCATATTGCCATGAACCTCTAACCTTTGACACCTTTCCTATGCAAACCGTTGTTTGGCTATGTCACCGCTTTCGCTCGGCCCCTCTTATAGCGTTGCTAGCTGCAGGTGAAGTTGAAGATTTCTCCATGGTGGACAGGATTTTGGTTGGGATATCACAATATCTCTTATATTATTAATGCATCTATATACTTGGTAAAGGGTGGAAGGCTCGGCCTTATGCCCGGTGTTTTGTTCCTCTTGCCGCCTAGTTTCCGTCATACGGTGTTATGTTCCCGGATTTTGCGTTTCTTCTGCTGTCGGTGATTTATGGGACCCCCGACAGGTTAAGCTTTGAATAAAACTTGTCCAGAAGGCCCAACATTGACTTTTACCATTTGCCTCACCACCACCTATCTTTTTCCCTTGGGAGTCGCTCTCTCGAGGGTCATCTTTATTTTAGCCCCCGGGCGTTGCTTGTCTAAGTGCTGGTTCGAACCGAGTAGATGCGGGGGCCCCTCGGGCAACTCGAGTCTGGTTTTACTCGTAGGATGTCTCATCCGGTGTGCCGAGAACGAGATATGTGCAGCTCCTATCGGGATTTGTCGGCCAGTGAGGCTTTCTTGGTCTTGTTTTACCATTGTCGAAATGTCTTGATGTACCGGATTCCGAGACCGATCGGGTCTTCTGGGTGAAGGTCTATTCCTTCGATGATCGCGAGAGCTTGTCATGGGCTAAGTTGGGACACCCACAGAGGGTATAAACTTTTGAGAGCCGTGCCCGCGGTTATGTGGCGAGATGGGAATTTGTTGATGTCGGTTGTAGATAACTTGACACCAGATCCGAATTAAAACGCATCAAGCGTGTGTGTAGCCGTGACGGTCTCTTCTCGCGGAGTCCGGAAGTGAACACGGTTTACGTGTTATGTTTGGCGTAAGTAGGTGTTCGTGATCACCTCTTGATCATTGCTAGCTTCACGACCGTTCCGCTTGTTCTCTTCTCGCTCTTATTTGCGTTGGTTAGCCACCATATCATGCTTAGTCGCTGCAACCTCACCACCTTACCCCTTCCTTTCCCATTAAGCTTTGCTAGTCTTGATACCCATGGTAATGGGATTGCCGAGTCCTCGTGACTCACTAGATACTTCAAAACCAGTTTGCGGTGCCTATGTTACCGAAAGGTGGCCGCAGCCGAGCTCAAGGAGGAGCTTGATGAAGATCTTGCCCCTTGTGTTGTTTCGTTCTAGTTGGTCAGTAGTGGAGCCCAGTTGGGGTCGATCGGGGACCTTTTGTCGCATTTGGGGTTCTTCTTTTATTTTGGTTCCGTAGTCGGACCTTGATTGTATCTGTATAATGTAATGCTTTATTAATGTAATTGTGTGAAGTGGCGATTGTAAGCCAACTATGTATCTTTTTCCCTTATGTAATACATGGGTTGTGTGAAGATTACCTCACTTGCGACATTGCTTTCAATGCGGTTATACCTCTAAGTCGTTAGCTTCGACACGTGGGAGATATAGCCGCATCGAGGGCGCTAAGTTGGTAATCGAGCCATCCCGACCTTAGGAGCCCCACCGCTTGATCGTTTTTAGTGGCGAGTTGTGTCTAGAAAAATGTTTTGAGTCATTTAGGATTATATATATCGGAGAGTTAGAATTCTTTTTACTCCTCGGTCCTTAAATGCGCTCTGGTGAGGTCTCTGACGTAGAGTTTTGACTCTTCTCTTCTCAAATTTCACCAAAGAGTGTTAGGCATCATCAAGTCTTTACATGCGTGTGACTGAAGACTTATTACACTTGAGGACTGTGAATCCTCCAAATGGTTAGGCGTCGCGTTACGAGCATCCAAGAGTCATTGTGGATTGCGGTGAGCGAAGTCTGAAGGTTTGGAAGTCTCCTTGAAGACATACGAGAGTGATTGAGCGAGGATGGGTGTCCTTAGCTCAAGGGAATAAGGTGAAGACACGGTCTCTTGAGTTAAATCTCAGCCTCCCTAACTGTGACGTCATAGTTGTCACAAAGAATGGAACCGGGTCCAACAAATCTGTGTCTTCAACAAGCAACCGGTTCTATCCCTTCCAACCTTACTTAAGTTTGTCTTCGTGAAGTCATTGCCTATCTGTGTATCTGTTTGACTTCATTGCTTGACTACTATTATTGATTGGCTTCATACTATCTTCCATCCTGATCCTACTACCTAGCTGCCATTAGTCCTGTACTTTACATCATTGCATATCTGTCTATGGCTTGCTTAGGGTAGTTTATCTTCATTGCATATCAATTAGGTCATTTCATTGTTTGTCTTTGAAACTTCCAAGTTTTGAAGACTTTCATAAAAATCGCCTATTCACCCCCTCTAGTCGACAATAGCACTTTCAATTGGTATCGAGCAAGGTACTCCTTGTTACGTGTGATTCGGTTTAACCACCGGAGTTTCAGCTATGTCATTGCAGGATTGAGGAACATATCATGTCCCACCTTTGACGGTCATGAGTATCCCTGATGGAAGGCCATGATGAAGAAGCTACTCATGTCCATGGATAGCGAACTATGGACCGTCACTGAGATTGGACTCACTGATCTATGCAAGATGGCAGAGGCTGATGAAATTCGCAAGTATACTCTATTGAACCTTACAGCGAAAGACGTCATCTGCTGTCATTTGTCCCGAAATCAGTTCAGGAATGTTATGCACCTCAATCACGCGAAGCTAATCTGGGACCGGATTTCTGAGGTATATGAAGGTCATCGCACTCGTCATGATCCATGGTTTGAGGAATACAAGGACTCTCTCAAGGAGATGACCTGTGCACCTGAATCATCATCATCCTCATCGTGCCACATGGCAAGGGGTGATAAGGTAACTGAATGCTATCTCTCTGAATCTAGCGATGATGAATCAGGTGATGAATTTGGCCCCAGTTATGACAAGCTTGCTTCCCTTGCCACTAAAGAACAAAGAATCTTGGAAAAGGTTCAAGGCATGCGTAGTAAGAGCGATGATATGTTGGGTGAAGAAATGGATTAGTCAAAAGCTTTGGCTAATAGTCTTCAGAGACTTCATGCTAAGTTTGACGCCCTTCAAGATCAACATAATGCTCTCTTATCTGATCATGAGAAGCTGTCTTCTGAATGTCTTCAAAGAAAGCCAGACCTTGAAAAGATAAGAGTGGATTATGAAGATCTTCAGAAGGAGCGAGATTCACTTCGCGCTCAGCGGATCGGTTACGCTCGGGACGGATTTGAACCACCATGTCTAAAATGCATTGGCGTGATAACGCTACATCTATTGTGAATGTTCCATCGCTTTGCTCTTGTTTCATTGTCTTCACCTACTGATGTGGTCACTAACCCTCTGCGGAGGATACCACTTATTGTTGCTAATGAAAATGCTATGTTGAAGACATTGCTTGAAACAGGATGTACAAAAGTTTGAAGGGACATCGACTCTCTGCGATGTCCTCAAAGAAGATTACGAACCGAAACCCTAGGAAAGAGGGTGTTGGGTTGAAAGGAAAATGAATGTTGATGGCTCGTCTTGGACTGAGCGGTACCCCAAAACCACATGGGTTCTTGCAAAGGAGCCTTGAAGAGATCCATCCTCCTTATCCGGCTTTACATGCTAATCCTATTATCATTGATGAATCCTTTGATGCAAACTATAAGCTGTTCAAAAACGAGAATGGTGAAGTGTTTGCAGTACATTGGTACTAATCTGCAGGAATGGACCACCTATGAAGAAGATCTGGGTACCTAAGCGGACATTGAGAATCTTCCCGTGAATGTCGTCATGACACCACCAAGGAAGAAGACAAACCCTGCACCAATAGCTTCATGTGGCCCAAAGGCTTCATCTGATCTGAGACTCACATGAGTCACCCTAACGCCAATGTTTTGCGGGAAATCATGCTCGGACTTATGAATATGGCGTGTATCGAACCGCTATGTTCATAGGACTAAGAACTTTTACGCTTATTCATATGAGTATCATTCATCTCCTGCAAGGCTATTTGCTAGGGCTTCAAAGCCAAAATTCTCGAATGCTGCACTAAGACTCATTGCTTCTAAGCTACCATCAAGATGTGGGTGGCAAAGAAGAACTAACTCTCTTTGCATAAAACGGTCTCCACCAAAGAATCAATGGCGTCCGATACTATTAGTGGGGACCTAAAACTCATTGAGGACGCACGATAAAATGTCATTCTATATGCTTCACATCTGAATTTCTTATCAGTCATACTATGTCCTAACTTTGTTATAAGTTGTGATCGTCCCTATATGTGTCAAATGCATATGCTTCACAACACTTTTGTGAAGCCCATCCTCCTAAGCGCACTATAGGGTACATCACCAAAAGCTTGAGAATGGATTATGGACGGTGGATGCACAAATCATATATTGGTGATCGAAGTCTTCTCATGGACTCAACCTTCGTCCATCCGACAAGAGTCACATTACATTTGCTGACACTGGTAAAAGCAAGGTATTGGGTCTAGGTAGAGTTTCAATCTCAAAGGATCAACACATGGATAAAGTGATGCTTGTTGGATCCCTTGGTTTCAACTTAATGTCTGCCTCAATGCTTTGTGACTTTAACATGATTGTGATATTTGGCAAATATCGTTGCCTTGTGCTAATGGAATCTGACAAATCTCTAGTCTTTGAAGGGTATCGAAAAGATGATCTATACATGGTAGATTTCTCGGCAGGTCCACACTTGCCGTATGTCTTCTCACAAAAGCTTGAATCTTTGGCTCTGGCATCGAAGGCTGGGACATCTTGGCATGAGAAACTTACACTCACTTGTCAAGAAGAAGCATGTCATTGGCATCGAGGATGTCAAGTTCAAGAAGGATCATCTGTGTGGTGCTGTGAAGTGGAAAGATGACAAGGGCAAAGCACCCTCGAAGACAATCATGACAACATCTCAACCCTTGAGCTATTACACATGGACTTATTTGGACCTACTCACTACTCCACCCTCACAACAACTGCCTGTCTCTATGGCTTCGTCATTGTTGATGACTACTCAAGATACACATGGGTTCATATAATTCTTTACAAGACTGAAGTGCAAGATGTCTTCAGGCGCTTTGCAACTCGAGAAATGAACAATTATGGCGTGAAGATCAAGCACATCAGAAGTGACAATGGCACTGAATTCAAGAACACTAGACTTGATCTGTATCTGGATACAATGGGAATCACTCATGAGTTCTCTACTCCGTACACACCTCAAAAAATGGCATTGTTGAGCGCAAAATGAACCCTCATTGAGATGGCTCGAACAATGCTAGATGAGTACAAGACACCAAGAAAGTTACGGCTGAAGCTATTGATACAAACATGTCACATCATCAACCGTGTGTACATCCATAAGCTTCAACAAAACATCGTATGAGCTCCTTCTTGGCAAGAAGCCAAACGTCGCCACTTGAGTATTTGGAGCTAGATCTTTGGATAAAGGATCCCCATCACAAGTCAAAATTTGCACCTAAGGCTCACGAAGGCTTCATGCTTGGCTATGGAAAGGATTCACACTCCTCTGAGTCTTCAACCTTTATCTATACAAAATCGTTGAAACTGTGGATGTGAAATTTGATGAAACCAATGGTTCTCGAGAGAGATTCGCCAAGTACACTTGGATGAAGCTCCTTCAAACGAGGCAATCAAGCTGATGGGAACTGGTGAAATCATGCCCTCTGAAGCACAGCACAAGAGGAACTTATCATCTCGCACCAAATCAACTTTGAAGACGATTACTCGGACCGAAGACAATCCGTCCAATGATGACAATGATCAGGCAGAGCAAAATCTTCGTCCTGTTCATCCTCGTGTTGCAAATGAAGTTCAAATAGAGAAGATAATTGATAGCATCAATGCACCTGGTCCGCTCACTCGATCAAGAGCAACACATCTAGCAAACTTCTATGGGCACTTTTCATTTGTGTCTATATCAGAACCCAAGAAAGTTGCTGAAGCTTTTATGGAACCAGAATGGATTCAAGCCATGCAAGAAGAACTTCAACAGTTCAAGCTGAATAATGTTTGGGAACTTGTCAAGCGACCTGACCCTCGCAAGCATAACATTATTGGAACAAAGTGGATATATCGAAACAAGCAAGATGAGCATGGTCAAGTCGTCACAAACAAAGCACGTCTTGTGGCTCAAGGATATACTCAAGTTGAAGGAATTGACTTCGATGAAACATTCGTTGTTGCTAGGCTTGAAGCTATCCGCATACTGCTAGCCTACGCTAATCATCACAACATCTTGCTATATCAAATGGATGTAAAGAGTGCATTTCTCAATGGCAAGATTGAAGAAGAAGTATATGTCGCACAACCACGGCTTTGAAGATCCAAAACATCCCGATATGGTGTACAAGCTAAACAAAGCAATCAGATGGCCTCAAACAAGCTCCTCGTGCACGGTATGATACAATCAAAGACTTCACGAAGAGCAAAGGCTTCAAACACGGATCCTCGATCCCACACTCTTCACGAAGACATATGATGGTGAACTCTTTGTATGCCAAATATATGTGGATGACATAATCTTCTACCGTGCACCAACCGTAAGTACAGTGATGAGTTTGGGTACATGATGCAAGAACAATATCAAATGTCCATGATGGGTGAGTGAAGTTCTTCCTTGGTCTTCAAATTCATCGAGAAAGAAATGGCATCTTCATATCTCAAGAAAAATACCTCAAAGATTGTGCGAAGAAGTTTGGAACGGAAGGCGCAAAGGCTACACGACGCCAATGCCAGCCAAACACCATCTTGGTCCCAACGACAATGGTAAAGAGTTCGATCAAAAGGTATACCGCTCCATGATTGGTTCTTTGCTTTATTTATGTGCATCTAGGCCAGATATTATGCTTAGTGTTTGCATGTGTGCTCGATTCCAAGCGGCACCAAAGGAATCGCATCACTTAGGCGTGAAGCGAATTCTTGATATTTGGCTTACACCCAACACTCGGATTATGGTATCCCAAAGGCTCAAAATTTGATTTGTTTGGATTCTCGGATCTGATTATCTGGTGACAAGGTGGATCGCAAGTCTACATCGGGCACATGTCATTTTCTTGGTCGATCACTTGTCATTGGTCTTCAAAGAAGTAGAACTGTATCACTCTCAAGCTGCTGAATCTGAATACATTCTTCTTTGGATCTGTTGTGCTCGGCTTCTATGGATGAAGCAAACTCTCAAGGACTATGGCATCAACTTTGAAACAAGTACCTCTCTTCTCGACAACGAAAGTGCCATCAAAATAGCCAATAATCCAGTCCAACACTCGAAGACAAAGCACATTGAAATTCGTCATCACTTTCTCGAGAGATCATGTTATGAAGAAAGATATCGATATCATTCACGTCAACACCAAGAGAAACCGCGATATCTTCACAAAGCCCCTGGATGAGAAAAGGTTTTGCAAGTTACGACGTGAGCTAAATATCTTGGAATCCTCTAATGTCCTGTGATCAGGCACACATCCTAACACTTATGCATGTTGATGACTTAGATGTGCAACACACAAAGTAATGTAGATCTTCAATCAATGAAGATTTACACTCTGAGTGTGAATACATTAACATGGAATTTGACTTCGGAGCGCCACGATGATTGTGCGCCGTGTCTGGGTCTAATACTTCCTATACGGTGGGTAATGCCACCACTAACTTTCTTTGTTTGAAGTGTTTCACTCATGGCGTTATATTGCAATGACTTCGCATTTGGTTTGTCTTCAGTTTCAATTTGTCTTCATGACTTTCCGCACTATGATGATTTGAATTCTTTCGATATATATATATATATATATATATATATATATATACTAGTGTTCTATCCTCTACAGCATTCACTTATAGCTATGTCTTCAAGATTGGATCTTTTGAACTAAGTGAATGTGATCGGACCCCAACCTCTCTATGCTTCCTATCTCAAACTCTATCTGTCCAAATCATATGTATTCTATTGAAACTGTTGAATGTCTTCTCTGCATCCTAGTCAGCAGAAGGCAAAGAGACAAACATTAAATCTGTTTTAAATGGCTTATCTTTATTGTTGACATCCAGAGAAGCCGGAACAACTCTCCGACATGCCTGGCGGGCGTGGGAACGTGGGACAACCCTGAGTATGTTGCATGCTTGCCACGTGCCCCTCAGATGTGAACCGCCAGGGGCACCAGCGTAATTGCACTGTGTCTCTCACCTACTTATAAATACTTGTCCCCTGCGGTAAAGAAATCCTTCTTCCACCTCTCCACCTCCGTCAAAACCCTAGCGCCACCGCTAGCTCGTGACGACGCCGGCGACGAAGCGCTTAGCTGCCGCGACTTCTCCGACGCCGTCCTCATGCCGGCCGCGGACATCGTCCTCTCCGCCGTCGCCGTAGGTGTCCTCCATCGCCAAGTTAGGGCACGGTGGGCTGAACTGCTCGGTCTCCTATTCTTCCCATCGAGCAGTTCTTCATGCGGTAATTATAACTCTATTTTTACCACCTTTTTGATCTTCAAGATTCATCCTGTTTACCAAAAGTAGTTTTTGCCTATTCAATGTTAGATCTATTCTGTCTGCATCTCATACTGCCTAGTCGATTCACTTAGATCTCCTATCTAGTTTGATTCCTCACTTGTACTTATTCACGGATTGGTACAAATCTGGAACCAACTCACCTATATAAGTGAATGTCTTCGCATCATGAGGTCAATGTCTTCAAACTGATTTATCTTCAAAATCTTACGAGAATGCATATGACCTCTTCCCTTCCCTCGCATCTCTAATCTTTGTCACGGTACATGTCCGTGGGAGAATCCTTGGTTCTCATAGTGCGCATTCGTTTGCGAATACTTACAACATCATATCAATTCTCCTGAAGCGGTTCCGCTTGACCAGCAAGCATAAGTCTCTGAAGCCTTTGAGCGTGTTGAAGCCATTCAGTTTGATGTTCATGGCTGCGAAAAATCAACAAGGAAGGGTGGCGAGCGGCCACGAGAGAAGGAACATCCAAAGATCTGCCTGATGATTTAGCATAACTATACAAGACAGATCCTGAAGAGAACTATCATCAAAGAAAGACGCGAATCCAACGGATTCGACGCTATTGGGCTGAGGAGTGGTTCAAGTACAAGTTTGTGACGAAGGAATATGCAGAGAAGAATGCCATCAAGAGACCTTGGGGTGATATCCTCTATCGGGCCTTCAACCCAAGACCAGAGCTGAAGCCATTGACCAAGGCTTCTATCCTTGCATGGTCCGTGGACCACAGCCTGTGAATGCAGATCCCACCTCACTACTATGGTGTCGTGACGACTCACTCTTCAAGCGCAACTACTAGTTTGTTGTGGCTTCGGCCAAGAAGAACAAGAAGTCCTTGGGCTTGGACTTCAACCTAGGTCCCTCTGCTCCTCGTGCAGACGGCTCCCGAGATGCTAATCCCAATGTCATCGGCCCCTTCTCCAACCTTGACGGCCTCATCACCTACATTGTGGTCCAAGGTGCCAGAGTAGATCATTTTGACAATGATGCTGACTCCGATGAAGCCCCTGCTCCTCCTCCAAAGCCACAGAAGCAAAAGAAGACAAAGGCTTCAACCTCAGCTGCACCTCCAAAGACTTCTCGTGCGAAGCCACTGGCCACTGCACCTCCTGAAGCCAGTGTACAGTCTGAAGATCAATCTCGTATCTCCAAGAGAACGGAGAAGAAAAAGCAACTTGTCAGACCATCTGATCAAAGAGCCTTGACTCCTGCTGCCATTCTGCGTGAAGAACCCATTGATCTGTCAAGTGATGAAGATCTTGCTGATGATGCCCTTGAGCAGCTGATCAAGAGCAAGGAAGAAGCATAAATCTTCAGCAACTTGCCTCTCTTTGATGTGGCCATCATCCACAATTTCATTGATGGGTGGTTCGACACCCCCAATGTCAACTTTGAAGATTTACAGCTCCCCATCGGTCTCAGTGTCTCCTTTAATGGAGTCATTGCTTCTGAGCTAGCTCTCGCTCAGCGCATTGTTGAGCTCAAGAACAAGATTGATTATGAGAAGGCTCAATTCAAGAAGCATGTGGCCAAGCTAAGTGTTCAAGACGTCCGCAACTTCAAAGTCATGCTCCATGAGCTTAAAGAAGCTTTTCTGAAGAAGCGTGAAGGAGCTCAGGGCTCTCAAGAGTGCATGAAGATTTTGGCTGATAAGTGTGTGCTTGCCTACAATGAGGCTGAGAAGCGCAAGTCACTTGGCCGGCCTGGCATTGACCCTGGATGGCTGCAAAGAAGAAGAAGAAGCACCTGCTTGAACAGCTGAACCTTCAAGCCAAGAAGCCCTCGCATTATCTTCCCAAGCAGCATGGTGGCTCGAAGCCAAAGGTCACCAAAACCGCTTGAGCAATGAAGAATACGAGGGCTGCCGAGGCTGAAGCCAGAAAGAGAAAGAACACTGAAGCCTCCGATGCCGCTCCCTCCAAGAAGAAGCGCAAGACCAAGAAGACTAGGGCTGCTTCCATAGAGCCCTTAGTCGTTGAACCCATTTCCGTGGTTCGCCCAGCGTCAGAACATCAAGAACGAAGGATGATAGTTCATGAGCCTGCTCCCACAGAGGCTCATGAAGCTGAAGATATTCCAGCAGCTGAACCCACCGCTGCTGAAGACATTGGTCATGATGACAATGTAGCTGATGATGAAGTTCTTCCTCGGATCGAACATGACATGGTATCATCGCCTGTTCATACGAACAGCGAACTCATCAGCATTGGTCGCCCACTGACGCCAATTGCTCAGGATGCATCGTGGGCTGATCACCCACAACTACAAGACTCCCCCAGTACTCCCCTACAACAACAACAAGCTACACCCCCAGTGCAAGAAGAGGATGAAGACTATGAGGCCCAGCCAACTCCATCTCCTAAGGAGAAGCCAACATTTCGCAGGCTTCACAAATGACAAAGGCCTCAAGTCCCTCCGTCGAGCGTTCCAGAAGGAGAAGTGCAACGTTCACCCCTTGCACGTCAAGTATTTTCTGAACCTGCTCCAATTGTGAATGTCTCCGAGTCTGAAGCACATGCTGCTGAAGACATTCCGCTACATCGGCCAAGAAAATCAAGAAGAAGTACGTGTACCTACTCCCCCAAGAATTGAAGAAGAAGCGGTTCTGATGTGAGCGTGCATGCCCGACCCTCCCTTTCGTCAAGAGGAGGTTGACAATGTTGAGGCTGCCACCACCAACGCCAATGAAGCCAGCGACGTAGTCATGGCTGATGCTAATGTGGAGCCTGCACCAACCAGTGTGCCTAAAACCAATGAGGCCACTGTGCCTGAAGCTTATGAGGCCCCTGCACCTGAAACCAATGCGGATGCTGCACCTGAAGCCAATATGACAACTGCTCCCGAAGCACCTGTTATGCAGCCTGACGCCTCAGCTATTGCCCCTGCTCCTGTTCCGCCACCAAGGCCTCACACAATTGCGCAAGCATACATTCATGGTCAGGTTACCCTTTGTCCGATGGCCCATTCTCGTGCCTCCGCCCTCGCCTCGGGACCTCAATTTGACTATCATGTTGAGCATAGGCCTCGAGTCCGAAGCCAAAGCCAAGGTTGCCAAGGTTTCAGTCTTCGCCAACTCACGGGGTCCTTCAATGCTAATGGCTTCAAAAGCCACAATACCTTCTTTGACAGCGCAAGAACCCCTACTCCAAGCCAAGGATATCATCGATCGGTTCAGAGCTATCGGCAGAGAAGCTATTACTCCTGCGTTCTATATGATCAAGGGCATTTTCCTCATATCGCCTTTGATATCTGAAGCCATTGCTGGACTGCCTTGCTTAGAAGAAGCACTTGATTGCTTTCATGATGCTGGTCTGCTTCACTTTGTGACAGACAAAGAATCTTGGAATGAAGAGCTATTGCTTCAATTCTATGCTACTCTGCACATTCGCGGCTACTACAGAGACATCAAGACATGGGTTCTCGAGTGGATGACTGGAAATGTTCATCATGAATCCAAAGCTATGGATATCATCGAGCTTACAGGGCTAGCCACTCCTGGAGAACTGTATGAGCCTGACTATCAGCTACATCGGAATGCTGTAGAGAGTATCTTCCATAAGCCAGAACCCAATATGAGCCAGATGTTGAGTATGATGAAGCCCTTGCCATCTGACGCTGAATATCCAACAAATTTCTTTGTTGAAGAACTTGAGTATCTGCCTCGCACCATATATCATATCGTCAGGTGAACTCTATGGCCTGTCAAAGGACATTCATCAGCGGCCAAGCTTGAAGGAGCTATGAAGACTTTGGTCTTCTATATTCTCAATGGCATCAGCTTCAACACTCAGGAGTTCTTCATCAGGCAACTTGCTGCTTCCGGCTCTGACCTATTTGGTCTGAAGTTTTATGCTCCATGGGTCATGCGCCTCATCAAGCGACACTCATCTGTCAATTATCAACCCTCTGCTCGAAATCATATAATCTTTCTGCCAGAGGTTGATATGTCACTTGATGCTATATACTCTGACCCTGCCAAGACGCCTCTTTGTCTTCAGAATGTCGAGCACCAAAGTTTCATTCAGCCTATTGAAGGTGTTCAAGCAGCAACACGAATCTATCCACTAGCTGGAAACACTCGTCTGCCTCATCGAGCACCCACTGAAGCCACTGAAAGCACCATTGCACAAAGGCCTCGGAAGCGTTCTCGCGTTCTCAATGACCGAGAACTTCTTGTGGCCCTTCATCAGAAACAGGATAAGCATCATTTCTGTCTCAAGAGACAGATGCAAAGCCTCTTGGTGGATGTCAATCGCATTCGCAACCTTGCCACCAAGAATGCCTTTGTTGCTCATGAAACTTGCCGGCGATCATGGAAGAGTTTGACCCTGCTCAGTGGTGAAGCTGATCTTCAAGACGATGGCTTCAATGGAAGATTCTAGTTTGACTCCACTCCTCCACGGACTGCTGTCTTACGTCGCACTCCATCTCTTGAAGACTCTGAATATTCTTCCTCCGCGGCAACGGTAAATGCCAGAGTGATCGATAATGAAGATGATGCTACTTCACCACCTCCTACTACTGCGGCGCAAGACGACCTTTGCACCAAGTTCATCTGCACCGCCAACCAACGGCATTTAAACCTCGCTGCTTCATCTACTCATGATGACGAGTAGATGCTCTATGTCTTCAAACCTTTTTGGTCCTTACTAACAAAAGGGGGAGAAGCGTATGAGTTGATAGTCTTCAAGCGGGTTCATATGGGCGGTTGCATTATATTTTGCTGCGTGCTTACAACTCTTGCGTTTTGAAACGTTTGGTTGTTTGAGTTGTAACACCTAAATTTGATGGTCGTCTGCTACTTCTGCTACTTATTTGCTTTACTATGATGCGATGATAAATTCCGCATGTGCGATGATAACTTCCGCACTTAGATCATTCTGCAGACGTCCATTTTTCATTATGCATGTCATTCTACTTGCTATATCATTTCATGCATGATGAATTATCTTCATAAGTTGAAGTGGATCTCCACAAGTACAACCTGCCATGTGCATTTGCATTCCAAAAGCAAATTACTTATATGCACATCTTCAGGGGGAGCCCTTGCAACTTATGAAGACAATTCCCTATCCTTACAATTTCACATATTTATCCCCGTTGAAAACTTCAACCAGTTTGTCATCAATCACCAAAAAGGGGGAGATTGTAAGTGCATCTAGTGCCACCCCTAGTTGGTTTTGGAGTATTGACGACAAAGTTGGTTGAGGGACTAATGCGTTTGTGAGAATTGCAGGATAACGCAGGTAGTGTCCCTCATTGATTCGGTTTACCTACCGGAGATGACCCCTAAAATGTATGAAGACATTGAAGACAATGGTGGTATGAGAAGATATTCATATTGAAGACTATGACATGAGAAGACATTGTGTGAAGACTTTGGAGCGCGAAGACTGTGTGGTTTCGTTGTTTCCTTTTCTTCTTTGTTGAGTCATAGGAACCACCGTCTTCGTTAAGTGGGGTCCAAGTGAACTAAGTCGAGTGATCAAGTGATGCTCAACTCAAATCCTATGTCTTGAGCGAAGGCAATGAGAGCAAATCTTATCCAGAGTGGATGAGTCAGCTTTACTTGTAGCCCAAGTAAAGTTGCGCGTGTGTTTGAAATCGACCGTTGGAACACGTGTCGGTTCCTTAGTGACCCAGGTCATTTTGGACAAATCAGGTCGGGTTGCCTAGTGGCTATAAATAGCCCACCCCTACACCTTAAATTGGTGGCTGCTCAGAGTTTGTGCACGGCTTTTGTCGTTTGAGAGCAACCCACCTCGAAGCATTTGAGAGAGAGAAATCCTTGCGAGGACAAAGCCCAAACACCCAGAGCCAAAGAGTGATAGGCATCACTGAAGTCTTTCTGTCTATGTGACCTGAAGACTTATTACACTTGAGGACTGTGAATCCTCCAGCCGGTTAGGCGTCGCGTTCTGAGCATCCAAGAGTCATTGTGGATTGCCGGTGAACGAAGTCTGTGAAGGTTTGGACGTCTCCCTTGAAGACTTACCAGAGTGATTGAGCGAGGACTAGGTGTCCTTAGCTCAAGGGAATAAGGTGAAGACACGGTCTTCGAGTTAAATCTCAGCCTCCCTAACCAGACGCACAATTGTCACAAAGAATCGAACTGGTCCAACAAATCCTGTGTCTTCAACAAGCGACTGGTTCTATCTCTTCCAACCTTACTTAAGTTTGTCTTCATGAAGTCATTGCCTATCTGTGTACCTGTTTGACTTCATTTCTTGACTACTATTATTGATTGGCTTCATACTATCTTCCATCCTGATCCTACTACCTAGCTGCCATTAGTCCTGTACTTTACATCATTGCATATCTGTCTATGGCTTGCTTAGGGTAGTTTATCTTCCGCTGCATATCAATTAGGTAATTTCTGTTGTTTGTCTTCGAAACTTCCAAGTTTTGAAGACTTTCATAAAAATCGCCTATTCACCCCCCCTCTAGTCGACAGTAGCACTTTCAATGATGATTATATTGATGAAAGTGGGTTTGGAAGAGTGTCAACTTTAGGAAGTAGTGATCCTACTATTTTGGAGGATGTTGAATCTTATTGTGATGAACATGAAAGTGAATTTGGAAGAGTGTCAACTTTATTTAGTGATTCCACTATCTTGGGAGAGGTTTCAATCGATTATGATGAGAACAAAGTTGCTACTTATGATGATTATTGTGATGAAACTTATGCTATAAAAAGTAGTGATGATTATATTTACAAATCTTGTCATGATTATGATTACCCTTTTTCTGAACATTACTCTTTTAATGTTGAAACAATTTTTAGTGTTCAAATCTCTTATGATACTCCCACTATTCCGAATGAGAAGAATTTTACTTATGTGGAGAGTAGTAAATTTTCTATGCTTGTAGATCATGAAGAGAATGCTTTAGGTGCTGGTTATATTGTTGAATTCATTCATGATGCTACTCAAATTATTATGAGGGAGGAATATATGCTTGTAGGAATTGCAATAATGTCAAGTTTCCTCTCTATATGCTTCAAGTTTTGAACTTATGCTTGTTTTACCTTCCTATGCTAGTTGATTATTGTTCCCAAAAGTTGTTTGATCACAAAATCCCTATGCATAGGAAGTGGGTTATACTTAAATGTGCTAGTCATATGCTTCATGATGCTCCCGTTATGTTTCAATTCTTATCTTTTATGTGAGCATCATTGTCATCATCATGCCTAGCTAGAAAGGCATTAAAGAAAAGCGCTTGTTGGGAGACAACCCAATATTTACCGTTACTGTTTTTGTGTGTCCACATGATTATTCTACTGTAGTAATCATGTTTTATAGCTTTTGTTTCAATAAAGTGCCAAGTAAGACCTTTAGGATAGCTTAAGGTGATAATTGTGTTGATCCTGCTGAAAATCAGAAACTTTTGCACCCAGTAAATTAGTTTTGTTAATTCACCAAAATGTGATTATGATCTGATTCTTTTTGCTATGGATTGGTATACGAATTTCTTAGGATTTCCTAATTTGGTAGTATTTTGGTAGTTCCAGAAGTATACGTTTGATACAGATTACTACAGACTATTCTGTTTTTGACAGATTCTGTTTTCTATGTGTTGTTTGCTTATTTTGATGAATCTATGAGTAGTATCGGAGGGTATGAACCATAGATAACTTGGAGTAAAGTAGATATTACACCAATATGAATTTAGAATGAGTTCATTACAGTACCTAAGTGGTGGTTTTATTTTCTTATACTAACGGAGCTTACGAGTTTTCTGTTGAGTTTTGTGTTGTGGAGTTTTCAAGTTTTGGGTAAAGATTCGATGGACTATGAAATAAGGAGTGGCAAGAGCCCAAGCTTGGGGATGCCCAAGGCACCCCAAGGTAATATTCAAGGATAACCAAGAGCCTAAGCTTGGGGATGCCCCGGAAGGCATCCCTCTTTCGTCTTCGTTCATCGGTAACTTTACTTGGAGCTATATTTTTATTCACCGCATGATATGTGTTTTCCCTGGAGCGTCATCTTATCTTGTTAGTTTTTGCTTTATGTTATTTAGATTAATGTTTTGCATCTTTAGTTTCAATAAAAAAGTCAAGGATAGCCTTTGCCATGCTTATTTTGCTATCATGCATGTTGCTGTTTGAAAACAGAAAGTTTACTGCTGTTGCAAAAATTCCCTAGAAAAGTCAGAGAATGGTATAATGTTGAAACTTTTTCCATATTGAGCTCTGATAAATTTACTACATTGGGAATTTTATTTCATAATTTTTGGAGTTAGGGAAGTATGATGAATCTTGCATTCTTTACAGACTGTACTGTTTTAACAGATTGCTGTTATGTTTGCATTGTTTGCATATGTTTGCTTGTTTAATGATTCTATTTGAGGATAGGAGTATTAAATATGCAGAGGCATTTCGTATGCAATGTTGAATAATAATTTTAGTGATTTGTTACAGTAGAATATGATAAGGTTTTGCATTGGTTTATACTAACCTATTTCACGAGTTCTTGTTGAGTTTGTTGTGGAAGAAGCTTTTGATGAAAAGAGAAACCATGATATGAGAGGAATTAATGAGACACAAAAGTTCAAGCTTGGGGATGCCCAAGGCACCCCAAGATAATATTTCAAGAAGTCTCAAGCATCTAAGCTTGGGGATGCCCCGGTAGGCATCCCACCTTTCTTCTCCAACACCTATCGGTTAGTATCGGTTGAGCCTAAGTTTGTGCTTCTTCACATGAGTTGTGCTATCCTTGCAATGTCATTTTATTTTGTTTTGATTGCTGTTTGATTAGAGTACCAAGATCTGAAATTCTTAAATGAGAGAGAGTCTTCACATAGTTGCATAATTATTTAGCTACTCATTGATCTTCACTTATATCTTTTTGGAGTAGTTTGTCATTTACTCGTGTGCTTCACTTATATCCTATGAGTAAATGGTTGAATGAGTTGAACGTCATAAATCTGAAATTATATATTTCTCATTCGCTTATTCCATGGGGAGTAATGACTTCACATCTAAGAAGTAGAGGTTGTAGATTTATTGAAGTCTAGCAAGCATTGTATTGGTCATTTGAACAATTCATGAAAGAATATTGAAGGAAGAGAGATTTCACATATAAATACACTATCCTAGACATCTCTTATAATTGGGAGCACTCATTAAGTATGGCATGCTAAAGAGTTGATGTTGGACAAGGAAGACAACGTAACGGGTTATGTTTTCCGACATCTCAGTTAAACTATATTGTCTTGGATCATTCAAACATGTTGAGCTTGCCTTTCCCCCTCATGCTAGCCAAAATTCCTTGCACCAAGTAGAGATACTACTTGTGCTTCCCAATATCCTTAAACCCAGTTTTGCCATGAGAGTCCATCATACCTACCTATGGATTGAGGAAGATCCTTCAAGTAAGTTGTCATTGGTGCAAGCAATAAAAATTGCTCTCTAAATATGCATGACTTATTAGTGCGGAGAAAATAAGCTTTGTACGATCTTGTTATGGAAGCAATAAAAGCGACGGACTGCATAATAAAGGTCCATATACAAGGGGCAATATAAAGTGACGTTCTTTCGCATTAAGATTTTGTGTATCCAACCCTAAAAGCGCATGACAACCTCTGCTTCCCTCTGCGAAGGGCCTATCTTTTACTTTATGTCTTTTACTTTTATGCAAGAGCCAAGGTGATCTCCACCTTTACCTTTTTCATTTTATCCTTTGGCAAGCACTTTGTGTTGGGGTGATCCTGATATATATATCCAATTGGATGTAAGTTAGCATGAACTATTATTGTTGACATCACCCAAAGGTGAATACGTTGGGAGGCAACACTATAAGCCCCTATCTTTCTCAGTGTTCGATTGAAACTCCATAACCATTAGTATTGCGTGAGTGTTAGAAATTGTAGAAGACTATATGATAGTTGAGTATGTGGAGTTTGTTATTCCTGAAAATAAGATGAATTGCAATTGTTTGATGACTGAGAATGAAGTTTGCTAGTTTTCAAGAAAGTTTATGGTCTATGCTTTGACATGTGAATTGCTTGTTACTTTATTATGACATATTATAATGCTAGAAAAGGTGATTGAAATTACCATTGATCAAACTTGTGCACCTTCTAGCATTCAAACTTCATAAATTCTTTCTTTATCATTTACCTACTCGAGGACGAGTAGGAATTAAGCTTGGGGATGCTGATACGTCTCCAACGTATCTATAATTTATGAAGCATTCATGCTATTTTATTATCTGTTTTGAATGATTATGGGCTTTATTATACACTTTTATATTACTTTTGGGACTAACCTATTAACCAGAGGCCCAGCCCATATTGCTGTTTTATTGCCTGTTTCAGTATTTTGAAGAAAAGGAATATCAAACGGAGTCCAAACGGAATGAAACCTTCGGCATCATGATTTTTTGGAAGAATATCATCCTGGAGGCTTGGAGATGAAGTCATAAGACCCTCGAGGAGCCCAGGAGATAGCCCCCCACAGGGCGTGGCCCCCTATCTCGTGGACCCCTCGAGCACCTCCTGATCGACTTCTTTCGCCTATATAAGCCTAGGTACCCTAAAACCATCGAATATAAAGATAGATTAGGAGTTCCGCCGCCGCAAGCCTCTCTAGCCACCAAAAATCTCTCGGGAGCCCGTTCCGGCACCCTGCCGGAGGGGGAACCCATCACCAGTGACCATCTTCATCATCCCGGCGCTCTCCATGACGAGGAGGGAGTAGTTCACCCTCGGGGCTGAGGGTATGTACCAGTAGCTATGTGTTTGAACTCTCTCTCTCTCTCTCTCTCTCTCTCTCTCTCTCTCTCTCTCTCTCTCTCTCTCTCTCTCTCGTGTTCTCTCTCGTGTTCCCTCTATGGCACGATCTTGATGTATCCCGAGCTTTGATATTGTAGTTGGATCTTATGATGTTTCTCCCCCTCTACTCTCTTGTGATGAATTGAGTTTCCCCTTTGAAGCTATCTTATCGGATTGAGTCTTTTATGAGAACACTTGATGTATGTCTTGCCGTGCTTATATGTGGTGACAATGGGATATCATGTGCCACATGATGTATGTTTTGGTGACCAACTTGCGGGTTCCGCCCATGAACCTATGCATAGGGGTTGGCACACGTTCTTGACTCTCCGGTAGAAACTTTGGGGCACTCTTTGAAGTACTTTGTGTTGTTTGGATGAATCTGAGATTGTGTGATGCATATCGTATAATCATGCCCATGGATACTTGAGGTGACAGTGGAGTATCTAGGTGACATTAGGGCTTTGGTTGATTTGTGTCTTAAGGTGTTATTCTAGTACGAACTCTTGAATAGATCGATCCGAAAGAATAACTTTGAGGTGGTTTCATACCCTACCATAATCTCTACGTTTGTTCTCCGCTATTAGTGGCTTTGGAGTGACTCTTTGTTGCATGTTGAGGGCTTGTTATATGATCTATCTATGTTATTATTGTTGAGAGAACTTGCACTAGTGAAAGTATGAACCCTAGGCCTTGTTTCCTATCATTGCAATACCGTTTACGCTCACTTTTATCATTAGTTACCTTGCTGTTTTTATATTTTCAGATTACAAATACCTTTATCTACCATCCATATCGCACTTGTATCACCATCTCTTCGCCGAACTAGTGCACCTATACAATTTGCCATTGTATTGGGTGTGTTGGGGACACAAGAGACTCTTTGTTATTTGGTTGCAGGGTTGCTTGAGAGAGACCATCTTCATCCTACGCCTCCCACGGATTGATAAACCTTAGGTCATCCACTTGAGGGAAATTTGCTACTGTCCTACAAACCTGTGCACTTGCAGGCCCAACAACATCTACAAGAAGAAGGTTGTGTAGTAGACGTCACCATCCAATCAAACTTTACCAAATAAGCAGCTTGTTCCTCAACCTAGAAGGCAAATGATATTTGAACAGTCCAAACCACTGGTTCCTAATGCAACACCTAATAGAAATGTGGTCATCCAGCAAGCTAAGCAGAATCAAGTGTGTTATAAATGTAGAGAACCACGGGTGCCTGGTCATAGGCAGGAGTGTAAGATGAGCCAAAGAGCACAAATCCAAGCCCTGCAAGCTCAAGAGGATGACACTCCTGAAACTATTTTTGTGGCAGATTATGATGATAATGAAGTGGATACTACCAAGTAGTTAACTGTTGAGACGGTGTTGAAAGTATCAATGCATGCTGCAATGGGAATTGGTGCAACTAAAAATACTGTCATATTGACAGTAAAACTGGGTAGTACTTGAAGGAAATATGCCCTAGAGGCAACAATAAAGTTATTATTTATTTCCTTAATTCATGATAAATGCTTATTATTCATGCTAGAATTGTATTAACCGGAAACTTAGTACATGTGTGAATACATAGACAAAACATATAGTCCCTAGTATGCCTCTACTTGACTAGCTCGTTAATCAAAGATGGTTATGTTTCCTCACCATAGACATGTGTTGTCATTTGATGAACAAGATCACATCATGAGAATGATGTGATGGACATGACCCATCCGTTAGCTTAGCATTATGATCGTGTCAGTTTCATTGCTACTGCTTTCTTCATGACTTATACAAGTTCCTCAGACTATGAGATTATGCAACTCCTGAATACCGGAGGAACACTTTGTGTGCTACCAAACGCCACAACGTAAATGGGTGATTATAAAGGTGCTCTGCAGGTGTCGCTGAAGGTGTTTGTTGGGTTGGCAGAGATCAAGATTAGGATTTGTTACTCCGTTTTTCGAGAGGTATCTCTGGGCCCTCTCGATAATACTCATCACTATAAGCCTTACAAGCATTGTGACTAATGAGTTAGTTGCGGGATGAAGTATTACGGAACGAGTAAAGAGACTTGCCGGTAACGATATTGAACTAGGTATTCAGATACCGACGATCAAATATCGGGCAAGTAACATACCGATGACAAAGAGAACAACGCATGTTGTTATGCGGTTTGACCGATAAAGATCTTCGTAGAATATGTAAGAACCAATATGAGCATCCAGGTTCCACTGTTGGTTATTGACCGGAGACGTGTCTCGGTCATGTCTACATAGTTCTCGAACCCGTAGGGTCCGCACGCTTAACGTTCGATGATGATTGGCATTATGAGTTTATGTGATATGATGTAGGATGTGATCAAGGACATGACGAGGAGTCTCGAAATGGTCGAGACATAAAGATTCATATATTGGACGACTATATTCTGACACCGGAAGTGTTCCGGAGAAGTTTTGGATAAAAACGAAGTGCCGGAGGGTTATCAGAATCCCTAGGGAACTAATGGGCCTCGATGGGCCTTAGTGGAGAGAGAGAGAGGGGCGGCCAGGGCAGGCTGCGCGCCCCCTCCCCCTTGAGTCCGAATAGGACAAGGAAGGGGGGGGGGTGGCGCCCCCCTTTCCTTCCCCCTCTCCCTCTCCTTCCTTTCCCCTCTCTCCCTTTAGGTGGAAACCTACTAGGACTTGGAGTCCTAGTAGGATTCCCCTATTGGGGGCGCGCCCTAGGAGGGTCAGCCGGCCTCCCCTTGCTCCTTTATATACGGGGGCAGGGGGCACCCTAGAACACACAAGTCGGTTGTTTAGCCATGTGCAGTGCCCCCCTCCACAGATTTCCACCTCGGTCATATCGTCGTAGTTCTTAGGCGAAGCCCTGTGCCGGTAACTTCATCATCACCATCACCACGCCGTCGTGCTGGCGAAACTCTCCCTCGACCTCAGCTGGATCTAGAGTTCGTGGGACGTCACCGAGCTGAACATGTGCGGATCACGGAGGTGCCGTACCTTCGGTGCTAGGATCGGTCGGATCATGAAGACGTACGACTACATCAACCGCATTGTCATAACGCTTCCTCTTTCGGTCTACGAGGGTACGTAGACAACACTCTCCCCTCTCGTTGCTATGCATCACCTAGAGATAGATCTTGCGTGTTCATAGGAATTTTTTTGAAATTATTGTGTTCCCCAACAGTGGCATCCGAGCCAGGTCTATGCGTAGATGTTATATGCATGAGTATTACACAAAGAGTTGTGGGCGGTAGTAGTCATACTGCTTACCAGCATGTCATACTTTGATTCGGCGGTATTGTTGGATGAAGCGGCTCAGACAAACATTACGCATACGCTTACGCAAGACTGGTTCTACTAACGTGCTTCACACACAGGTGGCTGGTGAGTGTCTGTTTCTCCAGCTTCAGTTGAATCGAGTGTGGCTACGCCCGGTCCTTGTTGAAGGTTAAAACAACACACTTGATGAAAAATCATTGTGGTTTTGATGTGTAGGTAAGAACGGTTCTTGCTAGAAGCCCGTAGCAGCCACGTCAAACTTGCAACAACAAAGTAGATGACGTCTAACTTGTTTTTGCAGGGCTTGCTGTGATGTGATATGGTCAAGGCATGATGTGATATAAATTTTTGTATGAGATGGTCATGTTTTGTAACAAAGTTATCGGCAACTGGCAGGAGCCATATGGTTGTTGCTTTATTGTATGCAATGCAATTGCCTTGTAATTGTTTTACTTTATCACTAAGCGGTAGCGATAGTCGTAGTAACAATAGTTGGCGAGACGACAACGATGCTACAATGGAGATCAAGGTGTCGCACCGGTGACGATGGAGATCATGACGATGCTTCAGTGATGGAGATCATGAGCACAAGATTATGATGGCCATATCATGTCACATATTTTGATTGCATGTGATGTTTATCTTTTATGCATCTTATTTTGCTTAGAACGTCGGTAGCATTATAAGATGATCCATTACTAAATTTCAAGGTACAAGTGTTCTCCCTGAGTATGCACTGTTGCTACAGTTCGTCGTGTCGAGACACCACGTGATGATCGGGTGTGATAAGCTCTACGTTCACATACAACGGGTGCAAGCAAGTTTTGCACACGCAGAATACTCGAGTTAAACTTGACGAGCCTAGCATGTGCAGATATGTCCTCGGAACACTGAGACCGAAAGGTCGAGCGTGAATCATATAGTAGATATGATCAACATAGTGATGTTCACCATTGAAAACTACTCCATCTCACGTGATGATCGGACATGGTTTAGTTGATTTGGATCATGTGATCACTTAATTAGATGGATGTCTATCTAAGTGGGAGTTCTTAAGTAATATGATTAATTGAACTTTAATTTATCATGAACTTAGTACCTGATAGTATTTTGCATGTCTATGTTGTTGTAGATCAATGGCCCGTGCTACCGTTCCTTTGAATTTTAATGCGTTCCTAGAGAGCTAAGTTGAAAGATGATGGCAGCAACCACACGGACTGGGTCCGTAACTTGAGGATTATCCTCATTGCTGCATAGAAGAATTACGCCCGGAAGCACCGCTGGGTGCCGAGCTCGCCGCAGATGCTACCGATGACGTTAAGAACGCCTAGCAAAGGCAAAGCGATGACTACTCGATAGTTCAGTGTGCCATGCTTTACAGCTTAGAACCGGGACTTCAACGATGTTTTGAACATCATGGAGCATATGAGATGTTCCAGAGTTGAAGTTAATATTTCAAGCAAATGCCCGGATTGAGAGATATGAAGTCTCCAATAAGTTCTACAACCTGTAAATGGAGGAGAATAGTTACACAAGGAACATATACTCGTAATGTCCGGGTACCACAACCACTTGACTCAACTGGGAGTTAATCTTCCTGATGATAGTGTTATTGGCAGAGTTCTTCAATCACTGCCACCAAGCTACAAAAGCTTCGTGATGAACTATAATATGCAAGGGATGAACAAGACTGTTCCTGAGCTCTTCGCAATGCTAAAGGCTGCGGAGGTAGAAATCAAAAAGGAGCATCAAGTGTTGATGGTCAACAAGACCACTAGTTTCAAGAAAAAGGGCAAAGGGAAGAAGGGGAACTTCAAGAAGAACGGCAAAAAGGTTGCTGCTCAAGAGAAGAAACCCAAGTCTGGACCTAAGCCTGAAACTGAGTGCTTCTACTGCTGTCGGGGCGCTTTCCTCTGCGGCCTCGAGCACCTATGGCGCACTGGGGGCCCCTTCGTTCGGCAAGGAGCGGGGTCGCGCAGAGCAGATCGAGGTCGGGCGCACGCGAGACGGGCATCTTTACCCAGCTTCGGGCTCTCCGAGAGATAACACCCTCTTGCTGCTTTGTGTTGTTATTGGATCTAGCTCGAGCGTGCGAGCATATGGTGGTGCTGTGGGTGTCGATGGATCAACCCTTCTACGCGCGCATGGGCCTCCTTTTCTAGTCCGAAGGGGTACCCACAGTGGCAGCGTGAGGAAGAGGGGTAGAAACGTAAAGCGCAGGTTGGTACAACGATTACAACAAAGGCCCTACCTAATTCGACGGAAGGGACAAGGGCATTAATGCCCGTCCGGCCGCCCCAACAATGCGGTGAGGGGTGACTGCTAAGTGAGCCACCGTTGCCACGATGGCGCCTGTCGACTCCGTTACGCCACCTCGCCCGCATGGCTATGTAGCGCCTAACAACGCGCCTTGATGGCCTTTGCGACGACACGTCGCCGGGTGCGCTGGAGTCTGGTGGCAGCCTTGCCACGGCAAGTGCCTTGCCGCGCCCTGTTCTTCTGCCGTGTCTTAAGCAAGTTTGTCGACCGCCAGCCTTGCCGGGCGCTGGGCGCGCGCGCAAGTCTTCCGATGTTGCTCTGGTTGGCCTTCCCGCAAGCTCCTCTTGCCGGGCCTTCGTGTTCTTGGCTAGTACTTTGTTCTTGAATGGCAGAATGAGTGGGGAGAGCCTTGCGGACGTCCGGCAAGCCTTGCCACGGGGTGCTGTGGATCGCCTGCAGACAAGTTCGGGTACTAAGGTACCCCTACTTTAGTACGACAGAGCCCCTGCCCGGGCCATACACGGTGCCGAAGTTGTTGGGCGAGCCCAAAGCAAAGGCACGGCACGCGTGGCTGGGTCCGCGACAAAGAACGGGCTCGCGCCCCAAGCTCCCCCTTGCGAACAAGCGTCGATTGCAGTGTTGTGGGGACGGGGTAGTGTTTGCGATCTTCAAGGCATCCACCCGTGATCATGGTGCGGCGAGGTCGCTTCACCCGCCGCCCGGCCGCTTTTTACACGCTGCCCACATGCGTGGGGATCGTGGGCGGCGAGGTGGGAGACCGAGCCGTCCACGGGGAGATGGCGCGTCGGCCCCGCTCTCTGCCCCTCGCTCTCGATTGGCTGATCAGGGTTGAGCCCCCACCTCGCCCTTTAAAAGGGGCGTAAGGGGAGCACAATAGTCTTGCACTTCCTCTTCTCCCTTCGTCTTCGATTTCCACTACTCTTCTCCCCATCCGCCATGGAGGGAGGGAATCCTGGTTCTTCAACAGTGGCAGCGAGGGTCGCCTCCAGGCAGCGCGCCTCCCTATCCTCAAGACTGTGGCCGAACCGGCCACGAGGGGGAGAGGGAGGGGGCGAGGCCGCGGACGAGGTCGAGGACGTGGCTGAGGCGCCCGGGGGAGAGGTGGTCGGGGCGATGCGCCTCCCCGCCTCCGCCAGCCATCTCTTTCTCGAGGCGGTCCACACCGAGATGATCCCCGGAGTTCTTCATCAAGCTGCGGCGGGCACCGCCGTCGTCTCCGGCTGCCGCCCCGCTCATGAGCGCAATGGAGCCGGATCCGCCCGAGATGTTGGAGTTAGCGATGAGGGGCTGCGGGATCAGCGGCACTCGAGTGAGTGTCGATCCCCAGCCCCCGGCGTGATGTACTTCGACCGAGGGTGGAAGACGCTCGCCCGCATCCACAGCTTGACGGCGGGTTTACCTCCATTTTAAGTTAATGGAGGGCGACCTTCTCGCCGTCAAGGTCTTGGGACTCCGCACCGGGCGAGATGTGTGTGGACAGCTCCTCCGACAATGAAGGTCCCTCCTCGAGCGAGAGGACGAGGAGGGAGCGACAGCGACGACGACGAGGATGGCGGGTCCGACTAGGCGCCGAACGCTGCCTTGCGCGCCACCGGCGACCCCATCATCCGGTCGCCGCCTTCAACTCCCCGGGCCGCCTCCTGGGCGGCTAGCGAGGGGAGGCTGCGGAAGAGGAAGAGGGTGGCGGCAAGGCCGTCAAGTCGAGTACGAGGCGGCGCCCTCGCTCGTCTTGACGCTCTACCACCCCGCCTCGAGCTCTGCCTCCGGCGCCTCCGCCTCCGCCAAGCTCCCGGCCGCCCCCGAAGTTCTCTTGGTGTCTTCGCGCCCGTAGCCTCCTAGGCGCCCTTCGCCTCCCCCGCAAGCTTCTCTTGCCGGGACTCTTGACCTACCTCCTGAACAGAGAAATAGGAGGGGGATTACGGGCACCTTATCTTTTAACTTGTAAGCCTTCGGGCCTTAGTTGCATTTAAAATATGTAATCCTCTCTATCATGTTTTTCATCCTCGTATGGACTTGTACTAAACCGGGATGTTTTTAATGAAAAAGAGGGGAACAATTGTCGGGCTAAGTCCTTTACTTGACTTTGTGCTTTGTACATTCCCACCCTACGCTTCTAGGGGTCTTGTCGGAGCGAACTCACTCGCTGAGTACGGGACGTCAGCGGCCCGCTGGCGGTGTTGCTTCCGGCAAGAAAACCTTGCCGGGCCAGTTGCAGCGCGCTTGTGTTGTTGAGCGGGCTCGGAAACAACCCAAGGGCGCAACTTAGCCGCGACTCGGCCCCTCCGCGCACGGGTTTCTTTTTACAAAGCACACTGCTCAAGGACGCGCCCCGCCTTCCCCGTCCACAAGAGGATGCATGACGAGGATGAGAAACTTATCGACCAGAGCTTCCTCGGCGACCTTGGTTTGCCGAGAGGATCCTTGGCACTGCAGCCCCAAATGGCTGGCCATTCAGTACTCAGTCGCCGCGCACCTTCCGCTTCTCCTTGCCACTTTAATCATAGTCATGAAAATAACTGAGACAGCGCTGAAACAAGCTATTCTTTCATGATGCGATCCTACCATGCGATGCCATGCTTTGCCCTTCGTATGTTTGCACTCTACGCTTCTGGGGAACCTGCCGGGGCGAACACACTTGCTGAGCGCGGAACATCAGCAGCCCGCTGGCGGTGTTGTTCCCGGCAAGAAACCTTCTCGGGCGCTTGCAACAAGACTTGTATTGTTGAGCGGACTCGGAAACAAAGCAAGGGCGCAACTTAGCCGCGAGTAGGTTCCTCCGCGCACAAGTTTCTCATACGAAGGCTGCCCCATGGCAAGGCTTGCTATGTTACGCCCTCCGTTTCGTTATATCCCTTGTACGTTTTTAACCCTACGCTTCTAGGGAACTTGCCGGGGCTAACACACTTGCTGAGTCTTGGGACGCCGGCCTTCTTTGGCGGTGTTGTATCCGGCAAGAAACCTTCTCGGGCCAGTTGCAGCATTCTTGCATTGTTGAGCGGACTCGGAAACAAAGCAAGAACGCAACTTAATCCCGAGTCGGCTCCTCCGCGCACAGGTTTTTTTTACAAGGGATAAACGCTCGAGGGGTATAACACAGGGCTATAGGACTGAAAAGTGCTCTTGCACAAAAGCTCGGGTGACTTAGCTTTTCCGTCTTCGGCGGCCCGACGGGGTCGTACTTCTTCCTTGGTTTCCACCACCCCCTTGTATGTTTTTTTACGCTTTCGGGGAACCCTTCGGTGCAAACACACTTGCTGAGTGCAGTGGCACCAAAGAGCCACCGGCGGTGTTGCCTCGGTGGGAAGAACTCGGCGGGCTGGTTGCGCGCGCTCTACCGCCGAGTGGATTCAAGCGGATTGACGGCGCAACCTAACCACGACTCGACCTCTCTCGCTACCGGGTTCTTCATACAAGGTGTGGACTTCTAGGAAACACGATCTCAAAAGTTCGCATTTTGGTAGCTTTCTTTGCTTCCTCGGCCGGCAGAGCTCGATGGCGCATCCTCGACGGCAGCGCAGCGCTCCGGGGAGGTGCGCATGCCGGAGTCGGCACCAGAGCTATTCTCGCCGGACTTGGCCTTCTTCTTCCCCCGAGGGGGGGGGGGGGCTTCAGCGGCGAGTGGCTCGCGCTCTACTGCAGCTGCTGCTTCCCGGTAGATCTTGTCGGCGCAGATGAGCGCATCCCTCTTGCCGCCTTGGACAGAGATAACACTCATCGGACCGGCATCTTGAGCACATTGTATGCATAGTGAGAGGCCGCCATGAACTTGGCGAAAAGGGTCGGCCGAGTAACCCGTTATAGGGCAAGGATATCAGCCACATCGAACGTGACCCTATCACGGTCCGAAGTTCGTTCGCCGAACGCCATTGGCAATGTGATCTTCCCTTAGGCTTGCTCCTTCTCGGATTTATTCCTTGAAAGGCACCGCTTTCTTGAGCTCGCCGTCGGGATCCGGAGCTTCTTGAGCACTACGGAGGAAATCAAGTTCAGGCCGCCCCGCCGCCTACCAAAGATCTTCGTGACCTTGAGGTTGCGGATTGTTGGTGAAACCAGCATCGGCAAGCACCCGACCGCAGTGACACGATCAGGGTGGTCCTCAACGTCGAAGACGATGGGCGTGCCGGACCACTTCAGAGGCCTGCGTGCCTCGACGGACGGCTCCGCTGCATTCACTTCTCGCACCCATTGTTTGAGTTGGCGGTGCGAGGTGTGCAGGGAGGCGCCGCCGTCGATGCACAACACTTCTGTCGCCTTCTAAAACTCCTGATCATCGGTCTCATCTTCCTCCATCTCTTCTTCTTCATCTTCACCTTCGTCCTTGTCGCGGCCGCGGGGAGGCCTGTCTCCTTGCCGCGGCTTAGCCTTGCCGCGAAGTCCCCGGGCGGAAGCTTCTTGCCGATCCTCCGCCACCTCCACTGGCTCTCTCCTTATCGCATCGCTCATACTCGCTTTTGCAGCTCCGCCATCTGCTCTACTTTTTGCAGGTTTGGAGGTCATGGCCTTTGGTGCGGTGGATCTTGCAATAACGCTTGCCGGAGCTGCCCCGCTTGTCGGCGATCGCTACTGACCTCACCGAATCGCCGGTCTTGGCCTTGTCGGAGCCGCCTCCGCTGCGGAATGCTCAACAGCTAGCACATCCTTAGCTTTCTCTTCCTATTATTCCGCCCGGTTCTTCCTTGCCGGGCGGCATCCTCGCTGCCGATCCTTCGCCCGCAATCTCTCCGGATTTTCCTCCTCCTCACTCGTGCACACTTGTCGGCCAGAGCGTAAAGCTCGCCGACATCTTCGATCTTGCACATCGCCATCTCCTCCCTCATCCGGCGATTACGCGACGCTCGATGAAACGCGCTAATAACCGCAGCAGGTGGACGTCTGGATGTTGCGCTGCACCGGCTGAATCTTTGTATATACTTGCGCAGGGCTCCTCCTTCCGGGCGAGCAAGTGGAGGTCACTTTCTGGCCATGAGGCTTGTGGCCACCCGTGAAGGCACCGACAAACCGATGGCACAGTCCGCCCATGAGGAGATGGAGCCGTCCGGCAAGTGCATGAGCCAAGATCTCGACGTTGGGCTTGAGTACCAGCCGGAAGTAGTTGGCGAGATCTTCTCGTCGCGCCCTCCGTAGCTCGCACCGCGATGGTGTAGATGCCGAGGAACTCCGACGGTGTATCCTGCCGCCATACTTCTCGCACGCCCGCTTGAAATTCTTGGTCTTGGGCCATCGACTTGCCGCAACTCGCGGGTGAACGCAGGGCAACCTGCCGCGTCGGCAAGTCGCTGGTTCTCCGCTGCGTGTGCGCCGACAACGGGCCTAGCACGCTGGTCGATTGACGCCACGCTTCTCTCCGGCGCCGGCGCGGTACGAAGCGTCTTCGTGTTGCCATTCTTGGAGGACGGGCGCTGATCGCGCGAAGTTCGCGGGTCCGGCGACGCGTGGAGTCGGCGTCAAGGTTGGTCCGCGAGCCGGGCGATCTCGCCTTTGGGGTTGGGAGTGCACGGCGGCACCCCAGCCGTCTGTCGGCGCCGCCTGCGCCGGGCGTTTTGCCGGGCCCTCGACGCGATTGGTCGCCGGGCTTGTCGCCGTTGGCGGCCGGCGAGGCTGTGTATGGCCATCCTCCGCCGCCGATCTTGTGCGGCGCCGAGGGAAGTCTAGAAGCAGCCGGGCCCGCCAGCGCTTCCTCTCTGTCTTAGGTGGCGGTGGTGATGAACGGCGCGAAGAGCGGAGGTGCTTGACTCCCAATCGATTGGGAGGCACCACACCCGCCTGGGCGATCAGATTCGCCGCGCCAAAGATGCGGGCGCAGCATGCGACCTCGGGTGTCCCCGACCCACCATGTTGGCCTTGTTCCAAGTCTAGTACGGTGCTAGGAGCACCGGGCGTTGTTGACCTTGCACCTCCGGGAGGGGTGCGGCGTCTGCTCCGATCGCCGACGCTATGGGCCTTGTTTTTGGATCTAGTGACGACACGAGACCCATCGGCGGCGCCGCCGTCCGCCGGTGTCCGTCCCGCCGCCCGCTTGCTCGGGGTGGTGGCGTAACCGACGACGGCGGCGCGGCACCTCCGAAGGCTTCTTCTTCGTGGCATGTTGACGATGACGTTGATGCAGCGCGCGTGGAGACCGGATCGATGCTCACGACCTCGACGCGCTTCTACCGGGCGCGCCAAAGATGTCGGGCGCTTTCCTCTGGACCTCGAGCACCTATGGGGCACCGGGGCCCTTCGTTCGGCAAGGAGCAGGGTCGCGCAGAGAGCAGATCGAGGTCGGGCGACGCGGGAGACGGCAATCTTTACCCAGCCGGGGCTCTCCGGAGAGATAACACCCCATCGCTGCTTTGTGTTGTTATTGATCTAGCTCGAGCATGCGAGCATATGGTGGTGCTGTGGGTGTCGATGGATCGAACCCCTTCTACGTGCGCATGGGCCTCCCTTTTATAGTCCAAGGGGTACCCACAGTGGCAGCGAGGAAGAGGGGTAGAAACGTAAAAGCGCAGGTTGGTACAACGATGACAACAGGTGCCCTACCTAATTCGACGGCAGGGACAAGGGCATTAAATGCCCGTCCGGTCGCCCCAACAAAGGCAGGAGGGTGACGGTTAAGTGAGCCACCGTTGCCACGATGGCGCCTCTGTCGCCTCCGTTCGCCACCTCGCTCCGCATGGCTGTGTAGCGCCTCGCCACGTGCCCTTGGGATGGCCTTGCGACGACACGTCGCTGGGTGCGCTGGAGTCTGGGTGGCAGCCTTGCCGCGGCAAGTGCCTTGCCGTGGCCCTGTTCTTCCTGTGCCGGCAAGTTTGCCGACCGCCAGGCCTTGCCGGGGCGCGCGGGGCGCCGCGGCAAGTCTTCCGATGTTGCCCTGGCTGGCCTTCCCGACAAGCTCCTCTTGCCGGGGCCTTTGTGTTCTTGGCTAGTACTTTGTTCTTGGATGGCAGTAATGAGTGGTGGAGAGCCTTGCCGGACGTCCGGCAAGCCTTGCCACGGGGGTGCTGTGACTGCCCGTGCACAAGTTCGGGGTACTAAGGTACCCCCTACTTTAGTACACCGACAACTGCAAAGGGACTGATCACTGGAAGCGGAACCACCCCAAGTATTTGGTGGATAAGAAGGATGGCAAAGTGAAAGGTATATTTGATATACATGTTATTGATCTGTACTTAACTAATGCTCGAAGTAGCGCCTGGGTATTTGATATTGGTTCTGTTGCTCATATTTGTAACTCGAAACAGGGGCTATAGATTAAGCGAAGATTGGATAAGGACAAGGTGATGATGCGCGTGGGAAATGGTTCCAAAGTCGATGTGATCGCGGTCGGCACACTACCTCTACATCTACCGTCGGGATTAGTTTTAGACCTGAATAATTGTTATTTGGTGCCAGCATTGAGCATGAACATTATATCTACATCTTGTTTGATGCGAGACGGTTATTCATTTAAATCAGAGAATAATGGTTGTTCTATTTATATGAGTAATATCTTTTATGGTCATGCACCCCTGATGAGTGGTCTATTTTTATTGAATCTCGATAGTAGTGATACACATATTCATAGTATTGAAGCCAAAAGATATAAGTTCAATAATGATAGTGCAACTCATTTGTGACACTACCGTTTGGGTCATATCGGTGTAAAGCGCATGAAGAAACTCCATACCGATGGACTTTTGGAATCACTTGATTATGAATCACTTGGTGCTTGCGAACCGTGCCTCATGGGCACGATGACTAAAACTCCGTTCTCCGGAACAATGGAACGAGCTACTGACTTGCTGGAAATAATACATACCGATATATGTGGTCCAATGAGTATTGAGGCTCGTGGTGGGTATTGTTATTTTCTTACCTTCACAGATGATTTGAGCAGATATGGTTATATCTACTTAATTAAGCATAAGTTTGAAACATTTGAAAAGTTCAAAGAATTTCAGAGTGAAGTGGAAAATCATGGTAACAAGAAAATAAAGTTTCTACGATCTGATCGTGGAGGAGAATTTTTGAGTTACGAGTATGGTCTTCATTTGAAACAACATGGGACAGTTTCACAACAAATGCCACCTAGAACACCACAACGAAATGGTGTGTCCGAACGTCGTAACCGTACTTTATTGGATATGGTGCGATCTATGATGTCTCTTACTAATTTACCGCTATCATTTTGGGGTTATGCTTTAGAGACGGCTGCATTCACTTTAAATAGGGCACCATCAAAATCCGTTGAGACGATGCCTTATGAACTGTGGTTTGGAAAGAAACCAAAGTTGTCGTTTCTTAAATTTGGGGCTGTGATGCTTATGTGAAAAAGCTTCAACCTGATAAGCTCGAACCCAAATCGGAGAAGTGCATCTTCATAGGATACCCAAAGGAAACTGTTGGGTACACCTTCTATCACAGATCCGAAGGCAAAATCTTTGTTGCTAAGAATGGTTCCTTTCTAGAGAAGGAGTTTCTCTCGAAAGAAGTGAGTGGGAGGAAAGTAGAACTTGATGAGGTAGTTGTACCTTCTCCCTTATTGGAAAGTAGTTCATCACAGAAATCAGTTCCCGTGATCCCTACACCAATTAGTGAGGAAGCTAATGATGATGATTATGAAGCTTCAGATCAAGTTACTACTGAACCTTGTAGGTCTTCCAGAGTAAGATCCGCACCAGAGTGGTACGGTAATCCTGTTCTGGAAGTCATGTTACTGGACCATGATGAACCTATGAACTATGAGGAAGCGATGATGAGCCCAGATTCCACGAAATGGCTTGAGGCCATGAAATCTGAGATGGGATCCATGTATGAGAATAAAGTGTGGACTTTGGTGGACTTGCCCGTTGATCGGCACGCCACAGAAAATAAATGGATCTTCAAGAAGAAGACCGATGTTGACGGTAATGTTACTGTCTACAAAGCTTGACTTGTTGCGAAAGGTTTTTGACAAGTTCAAGGAGTTGACTATGATGAGACTTTCTCACCCGTAGCGATGCTTAAGTCTATCTGAATCATGTTAGCAATTACTGCATTTTATGATTATGAAATTTGGCAAATGGATGTCAAAACTGCATTCCTGTATGGATTTCTGCAAGAAGAGTTGTATATGATGCAACCAGAAGGTTTTGTCGATCCAAAGGGTGCTAACAAAGTGTGCAAGCTCCAGCAATCCATTTATGGACTGGTGCAAGCCTCTCGGAGTTGGAATAAATGCTTTGATAGTGTAATCAAAGCATATGGTTTTATACAGACTTTTGGAGAAGCCTGTATTTACAAGAACGTGAGTGGGAGCTCTGTAGCAATTCTGATATTATATGTGGATGAAATATTGTTGATTGGAAATGATATAGAATTTCTGGATAGCATAAAAGGATACTTGAATAAGAGTTTTTCATTGAAATACCTCGGTGAAGATGCTTACATATTTTGCATCAAGATCTATAGAGATAGATCAAGACACTTAATTGGACTTTCACAAAGCACATACCTTGATAAAGTTTTGAAGAAGTTAAAAATGGATCAGTCAAAGAAAGGGTTCTTGCTTGTGTTACAAGGTGTGAAGTTGAGTCAGACTCAATGCCCAAGCACTGCAGAAGATAGAGAGAAAATCAAAGTCATTCCCTATGCTTCAGCCATAGATTATATCATGTATGCAATGCTGTGTACCAGACCTAATGTATGTCCTGCTATAAGCATAGCAGGGAGGTACCAAATTAATCTTGGAGTGGAGCACTGGACAACAGTCAAGAACATCCTGAAATACCAGAAAAGGACTAAGGATATGTTTCTCGTTTATGGAGGTGAAAAGAGCTCGTCGTAAACGGTTGCGTTGATGCAAGCTTTGACACTGATCCGGATGACTCTAAGTCACAAACCAGATACATATTTTTATTGAATGGAGGAGCTATCAGTTGGTGCAGTTACAAGCAGAGCATCGTGGCGGGATCTACATGTGAAGCGGAGTACATTGCTTCTTCAGAAGCATTGAATGAAGGAGTTTGGATGAAGGAGTTCATATCCGATCTAGGTGTCATACCTCGTGCATCGGGTCTAATGAAAATCTTTTGTGACAATACTGGTGCAATTGCCTTGGCAAAGGAGTCCAGATTTCACAAGAGAACCAAACACATCAAGAGATGCTTCAATTCCATCCATCATCAAGTGTCGGAGGGGGACATAGAGATTTTCAAGATACACACGGATCTTAATGTTGCAGACCCGTTGACTAAGCCTCTTCCACGAGCAAAACATGATCAGCACCAAAGCTCCATGGGTGTTATAATCATTACTATGTAATCTAGATTATTGACTCTAGTGCGAGTGGGAGACTGAAGGAAATATGCCCTAGAGTCAGTAATAAAGTTATTGTTTATTTCCTTAATTCATTATAAATGTTTATAATTCATGCTAGAATTGTATTAACCGAAACTTAGTACATGCGTGAATAAATAGACAAAAACATATAGTCCCTAGTATGCCTCTACTTGACTAGCTCGTTAATAAAAGATGGTTATGTTTCCTAACCATAGACATGTGTTGTCATTTGATGAACGAGATCATATCATTAGGAGAATGATGTGATGGACATGACCCATCTGTTGGCTTAGCTTTATGATCGTGTCATTTTCATTGCTACTACTTTCTTCATGACTTATACAAGTTCCTCAGACTATGAGATTATGCAACTCCCGAATACCGGAGGAACACTTTGTGTGCTACCAAACATCACAACATAAATGGGTGATTATAAAGGTGCTCTACAGGTGTCTCCGAAGGTGTTTGTTGGGTTGGGATAGATCAAGATTAGGATTTGTCACTCCATGTTTCGGAGAGGTATCTCTAGGCCCTCTCGGTAATACTCATCACTATAAGCCTTGCAAGCATTGTGACTAATGAGTTAGTTGTGGGATGAAGTATTACAGAACGAGTAAAGAGACTTGCCGGTAATGAGATTGAACTAGGTATTGAGATACCGGCGATCGAATCTTGGGCAAGTAACATACCGATGACAAAGGGAACAACGTATGTTGTTATGTGGTTTGACCGATAAAGATCTTCATAGAATATGTAGGAACCAATATGATCATCCAGGTTCCGCTGTTGGTTATTGACCGGAGACGTATCTCAGTCATGTCTACATAGTTCTCGAACCCATAGGGTCCGCACGCTTAACGTTCAATGACGATTGGTATTATGAGTTTATGTGATATGATGTACCAAAGATTGTTCGGAGTCCCGGATGTGATCAAGGACATGACGAGGAGTCTCAAAATGGTCGAGACATAAAGATTGATATATTGGACGACTATATTCAGACACCGAAAGTGTTCCGGAGAAGTTTCGGATAAAGCCGGAGTGCCGGAGGATTATCGGAACCCCCGGGGAACTAATGAGCCTCGGTGGGCCTTAGTGGAGAGAGAGAGGGGCGGCCAGGGCAGGCTGCACGCCCCTCCCCCTTGAGTCCGAATAGGACAAAGAAGGGGGGGGGGGCGGGCAGCGCGCCCCTTTCCTTCCCCCTCTCCCTCTCTTTCCTTTCCCCTCCCTCCCTTTAGGTAGAAACCTACTAGGACTTGGAGTCCTAGTAGGATTCCCCTATTGCGGGCATGCCCTAGGAGGGCCGGCCGGCCTCCCCCTTGATCCTTTATATACGGGGGGGGGGCAGGAGGGCACCCTAGAACACACAAGTTGATTGTTTAGCCGTGTGCGGTGCCCCCCTCCACAGATTTCCACCTCGGTCATATCGTCATAGTGCTTAGGCGAAGCCTTGCACCGGTAACTTCATCATCACCGTCACCACGCCATCGTGCTGGCGAAACTCTCCCTCGACCCCAGCTGGATCTAGAGTTCATGGGACGTCACCGAGCTAAACGTGTGTATATCACGGAGGTGCCATAACTTCGGTGCTAGGATTAGTCAAATCATGAAGACATACGACTACATCAACCGCGTTGTTATAACGCTTCCGCTTTTGGTCTATGAGGGTATGTAGACAACACTCTCCCCTATCGTTGCTATGCATCACCTAGAGATAGATTTTGCGTGTTCGTAGGATTTTTTTGAAATTACTGCGTTCCCCAACAGTACTACGGCTACAACACTTGTAGATAGTGGTAGTACTACTACTTTCATCTCTCCTGAGATGGCTAGCAAGTTGGCTGTTACTCCCAGTCTTACACCAAAAACTAAAGTGGTTTTTGCAAGTGGAGGCATTCTCTGGAGTGAATTTCAAGCAAGAAATTGTCAATATGAAATACAAGGCCATGCCTTTACTGACAGTTTCAGAGTGTTGAAGTTAAAGGGCTATGACATAATCTTAGGTGTGGATTGGTTGAGGAAATACAACCCCATCCAGATGGATTTTGTTAAAATGGAAATGAAGATATCTGCTACTTCTGGGCAGTTTATTACATTTATAGATGAAACTGTACCTCTCACTCCTGTGACTAAAGCTGCTGACAACACTGAAAAATTAGTAGAGTAAGCTATTTGTGGATTTTTTTTCTTATTCATTACTTGTGGCCCTGAAATGGTAGCAGCTGCCCAAGAAATCCCTACTGAACTACAACCGCTCCTGAACCAATATGAAAAGTTATATGAGGAACCACTGAGCTTCCACCAAACAGGCCCCGTGATCACATAATTCCTTTAGTGGATGGAGCCAAGGTAGTGAACCAAAGACCCTACAGAATTCCTCAACACCAAAAAGAATTTCTGGAGAAAATCATCTTGGAGCTGCTCAAAAATGGAATTATCAGGCCCAACACTAGTCCTTTCTCCTCTCCTGTACTCTTGGTCAAGAAGAAAGATGGGTCATGGAGGCTGTGTACTGACTACAGAAAGCTGAATGCTATTACCATTAAAACAAATATCCTATACCTGTCATGGAAGATTTATTGGACCAGCTTAAAGGAGCAAAGATATTTTCAAAAATTAACCTTAGAAATGGCTATCACCAGATAAGAATGGTTGAGGAGGATATCCCTAAAACTGCATTTGCTACTCACATGGGATTGTTTGAATTCCTGGTAATGTCCTTTGGACTTACTAATGGACCTCCTACATTCCAAGCTTTGATGAATTTTCTCTTTGGTCTCCTTAAGTTTGTGGTGGTCTTCTTTGATGACATTTTAGTCTTTAGTTTTTCCGTGGAGGAGCATCTGGATCATTTCAAACAGGTGTTTGATATTCCGCAAGCAAATAAACTGTATGCCAAGCTGGAAAAATGTTCTTTTGGCCAGAAGGAAATTGAATATTTGGGTCATTTCATTAATTCTGAGGGAGTTTCTACTGACCCTTCCAAGATTGAAGCTATTAAAGCATGGCCTGCTCCCACTACTGTCACAGAGTTGAGAAGCTTTCTTGGACTTAGTGGATATTACAGAAGTTTCTTACAAGGGTATGGAGTAATTTGTAGGCCTCTCTTTGTCTGTTTAAAGAAAGATGCTTTTGCTTGGACATAGGACCAACAACAAGCATTTGAAACATTAAAGCAAAAGCTCACTCATACCCCTGTGTTGGCCCTGCCTGATTTCAATAAACCCTTCATTTTGGAAGCTGATGCTTGTGGCTATGGTTTGGGAGCGGTGTTAATGCAAGAGGGCAAACCACTTTCTTATTTCAGCAAGAGTATTGGCCCTAAGGTGGCTGCAGTGAGCACATATGACAAGGAGGCCCTAGCTATCATTGAAGCTATGAAAAAGTGGAGACATTACCTCTCTGCCACTTCTTTGATTATCAGAATAGATCAAGAAAGTTTAAAGTACATTCAAGAGCAGAAGATCACTGAGGGCATACAACACAAGTTGTTGTTAAAATTGCTGGGCTACAGCTTTACAATTGAGTACAAAAAGGGCAAGGAAAAGTGGGTTGCTGATGCATTGTCCAGAGTGAAACATGCAGTACTGGCACTTACTACAACTGCTGCTTCTCCTACTTGGGTCAAAGAGGTGATCAACAGTTATCATCAAGATGAAAAAGTCAAGGAACTGATTGCTGAATGTTCTGTGGATAAGACCAGCAACAATGCTTACTCCTTAAAAAATGGCATATTGAGATTTCACAACAAGATTGTAGTGGGAAAAAGTACTAATCTAAGACAAGAAATCCTTTCAACATTTCATAATTCTGAGCTGGGAGGGCACTCTGGAGAAAGAGCCACTTATCACAGAGTGAAGTTAGTATTCCATTGTCAAGGCATGAAACAAGATGTGATCTCATTTATGAAAAATTGTCCAGTGTGCCAACTGAACAAAGCTGAACATACACCTTATCCTGGTCTGTTAGAGCCACTTTATGTGCCTGATTTTGCATGGGCTCATATCAGCATGGATTTTGTGGAAGGATTGCCTACTTCAGAAAACAAGAACTTGATCCTGGTAGTAGTTGACAGATTCACTAAATACTCTCACTTCATTGCCATGAAACATCCCATAACAGTGCAATCTATAGCAAGAGCCTTCTCTGATAATGTGTTCAAATTGCATGGAATGCCACTAGTAATTGTCACTGACAGAGATAGAATTTTCACCAACAATCTCTAGCAAAAGTTGTTCAAAACACTGAAAATCAAACTGCACATGAGCACTAGTTACCATCCACAGTCAGATGGTCAAACTGAAAGAGTAAATAAGTGTTTGGAAAATTATTTGAGATGCATGTGCTTTCAGCAACCAAGAAAATGGCATGGATGGCTAGATCTAGCTGAGTGGTGGTATAACACCTCATTCCATACATCACTGCAAATGACTCCTTGCCAAGATCTTTATGGATTTCCTCCTCCTATGATAGCTGAATCAGCTCTGCGAGACACTATCTGTGAAGATAATGAAGATTTGTTGCAAAATAGGGAGTTAGCAATGGAAGTGATAAAGCAAAACCTCTTAAAAGCACAAGCTCGAATGAAATTCTTTGCTGACAGAAATAGGAAGGAAAGATAATTTGTGGTGGGAGACATGGTTTATCTGAAAATACAGCCTCACAGGCATACATCTCTCAACTTACACAGGCACATAAAACTTCACTCCAAGTTTTATGGACCATTCAGAGTTATGGATAAGATTGGAAATTATGCCTACAAATTGCTTCTGCATGAAAAAACTGCCAGTTACATGACACCTTCCATGTCAGCCAGCTCAAGAAGCATATTGGCCCAAAGGTGGTGCCCTCCTCAACACTTCCTTTGGTAGGAACTAATGGCACAATCAGAATGGAGCCTGAGGCAATTTTGGAAGGAAAGCTCATTCCGAGGAAGCAAGGTAATATCAGTATTCCAATGGTCAGATGGTTGGTGAAATGGGTTAATCTGCCTCAAGAAGAAGCAACATGGGAAGATTCAACTTTCATTCAGAAAGTTTTTCCTACATTTAGAGCTTGGGGACAAGCTCCAGCTCAATTGGGGGGTGTTGTCAAGCCCAAGTCTGAACCTCCCCTGTTCCTGCGTGCCTGGTGATCCTACAACCGCCCATCTCGAATCGTGTGGTCATCAGTACAAGATAACGGTTCACTGATGATCGGTTGCTCTTGTCCCTTGATGGATCATCCAATGGCTCTAGTGGCGCCTGAGGAGCTATGCATTGTTTGACAAGACCATGTGCTCTACTTTTCTTCTTTTCACTTTCTAGCTGCTGTAATGGATATATAAGCCAGCCCTCTCTCTCATTTTGGGCATGTAAAAGATTATTGGGTGTAAACCCTAGCCGCCGGTGGCGTGCTAAACTACCTTTCCCCTTTCGTGCAAGAGAAACCCTAGTTCACTTCCTTCAAATTTGTCTGAATTCGACTCTGTTCTTGCTTAAAACCAGTTGATTGGGACTCTGGTGAACACGCTCCACCCTGCGGGTGCTGCGCGTCAATCACGGCGGCTGGCTCTACAACGGTGAATGATGGTTCTCTCTGTACGGCCTTCACATTCACTGCCTCCGCTTTAGCTGCCATCGCCGACCTTGTCGCCCTCACTCTTAACTCCGGCAAAGTGGATGAATGCCAGCGTGACACACAAATAAGAAGGGGGAGGGGCAGCGGGGGAAAAATTAAACCAAAAGCAAAATGTCCATGAAAACAGGTCTGACTCATACAAAATTACATGTCATCGGATATATCTGGCTCCTTGCACCCTTTGGCAGTTTGGCTCATTTGCGATCATTGGCTGGTCACTTTGGCGGTGGCACAAGGCAAAACAAGATGTTTCCTATGCAGATGCAGTAGCTGGCGCGGTGAACGGGAAAACAAAATTGGGAATTTGGAGGATGATCTATAATAGGAAAAAGAACCGATCTAGAGTAAAGCTTCGTATATGGGGAGCTACAAGTACACATATCAGCCAAGCTGCTTTTTTGTTTAAAAAATCAATCAAGCTATTTTTTAACACGGTACACATGCAAACCTTTATATATATATGCGCATACACTGATTCATATGAACGCACACGCACACCCTATCCCTATGAGCACCTCCGAGAGACTGAACCGACATATCAACTTCAATCTGCTTTGGGTAGCTAGCTCTAAACTCAAATACTTCATTGATGGAATGTACCAAAATGCTTAATATACGTAGTCAAAAATTATTTGCACTTTTGGAAGGAGGGCCACGACCCCCTTTGGTCTCCAAGAGGCTCCGCCAATGCACGAGAGGAAGATTGAGATTTTGCATAGTGTAAATGTGTTTCTGCCTTTTTTTTGTTTCTTTCTTTATATTTTTATTCTAAAGGAAACACAAACGTGTCATGATGCTTGCTCCATCTATTGGATCGTGCCATCCCACGACAGAGAGCACGCTGCACGGCGAGCCTACAATTGCGCCATGGATTGCACAAACCGCGTCCTATGACGAGCTCCAATAAGAAACCTGGGAAAACTCTACCAGGCAGACACGCTGCCATGGCGGCGGATTTGGGCCTAAAACTGTTGCCATGGCACGAAAACAGGAATTGCACCTAATGTGCTTTTTAGTTACTTGTCATGGCTAGATTATTCCAACAAACTCACCCTAAGTTTGTTGTGACCATTTATTTGACTTCAACCATACTGATGCGCGATGGATGCCCTTGCGGCTTTTAGTGCGAAGGTGGTCGACGAACCCCAAGCCATATGGCTGGGGGGGAATTCCTACCTTCATTCGAGACTTGGTTACTGGAGATCTTGTTCGACACGTGGAGTTAAATGAAAAGTATGTTCCATATAAAAAACATACCGATGTGTACACGTAGCTCCTAGAACCTCGTGTGCCCGTGGGATTTGGTGATGATGTTCGCAATCGCCGGTGTAGATGTATGCTACGTCTTGAGCTTGCGTTGGTTTTCCTTGAAGTGGAAAGGGTGATGCAACAATAGTAGCGTAAGTATTTTCCTTAGTTTTTGAGAACCAAGATATCAATCTAGTAGGAGGCTCCTCAAAAGTCCCACGCACCTACACAAACAAACAAAGAACTCGCAACCAACGCAATAAAGGGGTTGTCAATCCCTTCATTGCCACTTGCGAAAATGAGATCTGATAGAGATAGTATGATATGATAAATATATTTTTGGTATTTTATAATATAGATGCAAAAAGTAAAGATGCAAAAAGTAGATTGAAAGCTTATATGATAAAAGATAGACCCGGTGGCCATAGGTTTCACTAGTGGCTTCTCTCAAGATAGCATAAGTATTACGGTGTGTGAACAAATTACTGTCGAGCAATTGATAGAAAAGCGAAAAATTATGAGATTATCTAGGCATGATCATGAGAGTTGTTTGTGGTATGGGCTACTCTCAGTGGAATGGAGATCATACAGTACCAGCAATATAGGCATCACGTCCGTGAAAAGTAGACCGACTCCTGCCTGCGTCTACTACTATTACTCCACACATCGACCGCTATCCAACATGCATCTAGAGTATTAAGTTCATAAGAACAGAGTAACGCATTAAGAAAGATGACATGATGTAGAGGGATAAACTCAAGCAATATGATATAAACCCCATCTTTTTATCCTCGATGGCAACAATACAATATGTGCCTTGCAACCCTTTCTATCACTGGGCAAGGACACCACAAGATTGAACCCAAAGCTAAGCACTTCTCCCATGGCAAGAAAGATCAATCTAGTAGGCCAAACCAAACTGATAATTCGAACAGACTTGCAAATATAACTCAATCATACATAAAAGAATTCAGAGAAGATTCAAATATTTCTCATAGATAAACTTGATCATAAACCCACAATTCATTGGATCTCAACAAACACAATGCAAAAAGAGTTTACATCGAATAGATCTCCACAAGAGAGGGGGAGAACATTGTATTGAGATCCAAAAAGAAAGAAGAAGCCATCTAGCTAATAACTATGGACCCGAAGGTCTGTGGTAAACTACTCACAACCCATTGGAGGGGCTATGGTGTTGATGTAGAAGCCCTCCATGGTCGATTCCCCCTCCGGTGGAGCGTCGGCGAAGGCTCTAAGATGGTATCTCGCGGATACAGAACGTTACTGTCGGTGTCAAAACCGGCGGATCTCGGGTAGGGGGTCCCGAATTGTGCGTCTAGGCGGATGGTAACAGGAGACAAGGGACACGATGTTTTACCCAGGTTCGGGCCCTCTTGATGGAGGTAAAACCCACGCCCCGCTTGATTAATATTGATGATATGGGTAGTACAAGAGTGGATCTACCACGAGATCAAGGAGGCTAAACCCTAAAGCTAGCCTATGGTATGATTGTTGTGATGTATGTTGTGTCCTCACGGACTAAAGCCCTCCGGTTTATATAGACACCGGAGGAGGCTAGGGTTACACAGTAGTCGGTTACAATGGTAGGAGATCTACATATCCAGATTGCCAAGCTTGCCTTCCACGCCAAGGAAAGTCCCATCCGGACACGGGACGGAGTCTTCAATCTTGTATCTTTGTAGTCTTGGAGTCCGACGGACGATGATAGTTCGGCTGTCCGGACACCCCTAGTCCAGACTCCTCAAGAGTCTCTGAACCAGGCTTCAATGACGATAAGTCCGGCGCGCATAATGTTCGGCATTGAAAGGCGGGTTCCTCCCTTGAATAATCCAGAGAAGATCATGAACACCAGGATAGTGTCCGGCTCTGCAAAATAAATTCCACATTCCACCGTAGAGAGAATAATGCACATAAATCCAATCTGCTGAAGTATTTGGCGGCATGACATCACAACGCTACCAGGCCTTTACTTGAATCATTTTTTATTATACCACCTCAGCGCGTTTAGCGAAGCGGTTTCCTTGGCACGTCTTGTCGAAGCAGAGATCGTGCTCCCCTTATTCCGGGATTATCATCAACACGAGCGTGGGTAACCCAACCGTGCCCCTCGCCACGCCTCCTCTATCGAAGGTGAATCCCGAACGGTCACGAAGACGGCTCTTGGTATTTTCCCCCTTTATAAGGGGACCAAGGCTCATTTCTTTTTCTCAATCTTACATCGAATCCTCTCCTTGCTCCAAGTTCCAACACCCAGAGCCCCAGATTCGAGCGCTTCGGATCTTCAACAATGTCTGGCTCCGACCTTCAGGGCCGGTGGATGCCCTCCTCCGTCACGGAGGAGGACGTGTTAAAGCTGCGTGAGGCCAAGCACTGGCCCCACGAGATTTCGACAGGTTGCCCGCCCGAGGGCAGGCCGCACTCCACTCCCGAGCCCGTGAGTACGCTGCTTCAGATCCCACCTCCGCCGGGTTTAGGCTTCTCGACGGACCCTTCGTGAGAGGGCTCATGTTCTACTACGGGCTGGATTTTCATGACTTGGCTCCGGAGTCCATCCTCCATATTTCTGCATTCACTATTGTCTGTGAAGCCTTCCTCCGCATCACGCCCCACTTCGGCCTATGGCTGAAGACCTTCAATGTGGAGCCGAAGATGATCGGGGGGCGTCAAGCGGAGTGCGGCGGGGCGGCCATAAGCAGGAGGGACGATGCCCCATGGCCCGAGGGCTCCTTCCAAGAGGAGCTCGGCTTGTGGCAGCAGGAGTGGTTCTATGTCACCGCTCCGAAGGGCAGCAAGCAAAAGCCGCCGCCTTCATTCCGCCTGGGACCACCACGCCGATTGATGTCGTGGGTCAACCAAGGGCTCAATTGGGGGCCGTCCGAAGACGTGCCCTTATTACAGGGCCGGATTCGAGACCTCCAAGCGAGGGAGATCAATCTGGTTGTGGTGATGTAGGTCATGCTAATCAGGCGTCTTCTGCCCTGCAAACGCCGTCCTCCCCGGTTATGGGAGTTCAATCTGGAGGGGCCACGAACTCTCCAACACTTCATGGGTATGACGCCCGTGGAGATGTACAAGTTGTTCTTCGGACCGCAGTGGCGGTCCGGAATTGACCGAGGACGCAGCCTAAGCCGCAATCGCCTTGGATACACAGCTAAGTAGCTCGAGTCCGGACGCTCGCTTGTTTGCTTTTCCAAGTTCGCCTTCTAACCCATTATTCTTCATCGAGAGGGGTAGCGCGATCGGCCGATAAGGTGTCCGCCCCACTCCCATAGACCGCACTGAGCCCGTGCTGGTCGAATGTTGGAGGTCGCGCCAGAAGGGGCGATGGGGAAAATAGAAGAGCTATCACCTCGCCTAAGGGGCGCCAAGAGGGGGGATCGACAATCCCTCCTTCCAGGGGAGAGAGGACCGCCTCAAGACCCGGAGGCCAAAGCCCCTAAGCGGGGAAGAAATCTTTACTGGAGGGACTCAAGTCCGGGAAAGTCCGGACGTACAATCGTCTCTAAAGGATCAGCCCTCCAGCGAGCCGTGAGTAAAAAAAGGGGGGTTCATTAATGAGAAAATACCCCTATTTGTGCTTCTGTGGATGACCAAAATTTTTACCTTGCAGTTCGGATCTGCGGCCTTCTCAGATGAGCTCGTCTTCGGGGGATCTTCATCTGGAGATGATGGAGAGCGAAACGCCTCCGTCTGTTGCGCCGTCGGATAGGGCAGACTAGCCTGAAGTATCGTCACGGAGGGTATCCCTGAGTCCGGAGGGGCCGGAGAGTTCGGCGCCCACTAGTGTCCGGCCGGGGGAGCTGAAGAATCTGCTTGAGAGGGCATCCATCTCAGAAGATCACCATGCTTTGATGCGTATGGTGATTGGAAGGATTTCGTCCGCCGAAAGCGGATTGCATAATGCCGTTAGGAGTTTACTGACGGGATTTGAGGTACGCAAGAACGACGCACCTTTTTGACAGTTTGGCACATAGAAGTGCGCCCTGTATAGATAGTAGCCCCTGAGACTCGGTAGGTTGTCGAAAGGGACAGCGTGCCGAGGATCAAAATCTCAGGTAATGAATGTCGTTGTTCCTATGCAGGTGGCGGATAGTCCGGGGGCTAGCCGGACTAGTGGAGTTGTCGAGCTAATCGCGCAACTCGATGTGGCGATTATGACATCGCTTGTCAACCGGCGACTTGACGAGTCGCAAGGTAAATGAATTCTCCGCAGTCACTTGTTTAAGGGAGTCAAAGCCCGCTTCTGACAATATATATACTGTGATACAGATGGTGCTGCTGCTGTGGAGAGCCTTCGGGCCGAGCTTGCTCAAGGTAAGGAGCAAGCCCGAAGGAGTAATGCGGCTGCCTTGAGGGCGGCCGAGGAGTTGGAAGCCGAAAAGGCTGCACACGCCTAAGGGGAAAAGATGGCCGAATTGGCCGTAAAATTGAAGGATGCTGCCGACCGCAATGAGGTTTTGAAAAGGAGCTCCTATCGGAGCGGGAAGACCTGGGAAAGGCCACCGCCGAAGCCAAGGATGCCCGTTCTGCGATGCGGGCTATGAAGGAGGAGCTGCGCCAGTTAGAGATATTGTGGTCGGCAGGCCTTTTCTAAGGCGTCGCCGTTTATGGATCCAAAGTATGCCCAACTTGGCCAGTGTGGGTCCGGAGGATCCATATATGGACTTAGCGGCAAGTGCGGCTGATGCCGTTGTACACTTCCGGAGCCATAAGGATCACAAGACGGAAGAGCTATTTTGGTCTCAATTCCATAGTCCGGACCGTTCACTTCCGTTGACCGATCGGTTGGCCGAATGGGCTGAGCTAAACAGGTTGTCCGGACTTGCCATGACTGATATTGTGGCTCATGTCTGGCCAGAGAGGCCCAAGGCGACGAGCTATTTCGGCTTATTGCAGCAATTTCTTGGAGCGGTGCCGCATATCAAGGAGATGAAGCAGTCGGCCTGCATAGAAGGTGCGCGGATGGCCCTTGCCCGTGTGAAGACACATTGGACAGAGATGGATGCCACCGCTATTGCGGCCCAGGGTTCGGATGAAAGACGATTACCCGCCGAGCACTATTTTGGGGAAGTTATGCGTGGCGCTCGTGTAATAGAGTCGCAGTGCTCGAAAAATGTTACGTTCAAATGAACGTTTTTACCTTGTAAAACAATGATTATGCTGTAACCGCCTTTTATACTTGTGTGTTCCAAGTATTAAAATATCTCCTATGCGGTCGTTTATGTATACGTTTGTATAACTTGAAAGATTGCAGTCTTCAGCTTCAGCCCCCACGCACAAGGTGCGGGGGTGTTCGCAAAAAATAGCACGTTTTCACACTTAATCCGACGTCTCGGTCCTGTTAAGGAGGTGGTAGCGTAGCAAACGAGGCAATCCGGACTATGATGCTTTATCACTTTCACTTAGCCATTGGAGTTCGAGGGTGGGGCTACGACATAGCCCCTTGGGGCACCGCGCTTCTCGATTCGGGCGCGTGTGTGCTGACCGAAACGGTCCTTCATTAAAGCGGGAATTCTAAACATTCCGGTAGTCGATCGAGTGGTTGACCAGCCTCTCAGTATCATGATAGTCGCCGCTTTCATCGAGGTGCTCGCCCAACCGAATCGGGGCACAATCACGAGTTCTCCGGTGCCGCGTTAGCCGATGATACTAAACGTAAGACAGCAAAACATAGGAGCCGGCAAACCCAACATTTGACCAAAGACATGATTCGTGAGCTGATGCATATAAGGCCTAACTTCGAGACGCCAACACTCCCTAAGGTGTTCGGTCTTTATGGTAATGGGCGTAACAATGCCCTAAGCCCCTAGTGTCCAGTACGAGCATGGTCCTCGACGTGGCCGATGCCAAACGTCGAGCTCCTCTTTGGTTATAATAAGAAACCATGGGATTATAACAACAAGAGACAAAAAAGGTTTACGCAGGTCTTAATCAAAAGAATCCTCGCGACGGGTCCCTCTTGCACGTCTGCTACCGTGTCTCCGTTGTGCCGTTATCACGACGGTGTGCGTTGTTCATCTGTAAAAAGAGAGGAACTTAGTTTGAAAGGAATTCGTTCAAAAGGAATATATACGAAAGAAGAAATAAAAATAAAAATAAGTAAAGCGGAGTCTGTATGAGCTCGCTGTTCTTGTGCGTGCAGCCCCTTGTGAAGGGGTGCGTGGCTGGGGAGCCCCTAGCTTATTTACGCTGGACTCGTCTAACCGTGTCCGGGGTCTTTGAATGACCCTCGCACTAAAATGATGCCACGTGGACCGGGCATCTTAAGTGTGAGAGACACGTAATGTGGTATGGCGTTGAAGCGAACAAAAGCTTCTCGTCCCAGGAGTGCTTGATAGCTACTTTTGAATGGGACGATATGAAAGATTAGTTTTTCGCGTCGAAAGTTGTTCGGTGATCCGAACACAACTTCTAGTAATAGGGAGCCTGTGCACTTGGCGTAAGGGCCTGGCGTCACTCCTTTGAAGGAAGTGCGGCTGTGTCAAATTTTAGTAGGGTCTATCCCCAACTTGCGGATCGTGTTTGGATACAGCAGGTTTAGGTCACTGCCTCCGTCCATCAGGACTTGTGTAAATTGCAGTCCGTCGATTACAGGATCCAATATCAGGGCAGTCCATCCTGCGTTTCGAATGCTTCTGGAATAATCCAGGTGGTCGAAAGTGATTGGTTTTGATGTCCAATCTCTATGTTCCGCTGGGTTGGACCGTGCGAGACCCTTTTTAGAGGGTGCCGCACTATTTTTCCGTATTATCACATGAAGTGAGTTTACTGCTTTGACCTCTTGTGGGAAAGTCTTTTGTTTTCCGGTGCTCTGCTGGTGGGGTTTGTCATCATCTTCGCTTGATGTGTCAAGCCCCTTGTGTTCGGCGTTTAGCCGGCCGGACTGTTTGAAAACCCAACAATCTCGGTGGGTGTGGTTTGTAGGCCTTCCGGGGGTACTGTGGATTTGACATATCCGACCCAAAATCTTGTTTAAATTGGATAGCTCATCGCTGTTATCCTTAAGGGGCGGTGTTTTGTTATTTGGCCGCGAGCTTTTGAATCCGGCGTTGACTGCCGTGCCCTTCGGTCTTTTCTCTTTATTCCAGCGCTGCTCTTTTCTGCGCCGTGATTTTCTATTTCCATCTCTGATCTCGGATGTACTTGGGTCGCTGGTGCTGCATCTTGCTAGCCAGCTATCCTCTCCGGCACAAAAGCGGGTCATGAGGCTTGTTAGCGCGGACATTGTCCTCGGCTTTTCTTGGCCGAGGTGTCTGGCGAGCCATTCGTCTCGGACGTTGTGTTTAAAAGTTGCTAAGGCTTCGGCTTCCGGACAGTCGACTATTTGGTTCTTTTTGGTGAGGAAACTGTTCCAGAATTTGCGCGCCGACTCTCCGGGATGTTGAGTTATATGACTTAGATCATCTGCATCCGGAGGGCGGACATAAGTTCCTTGAAAATTTGCTCTAAACGCGTCCTCGAGCTCTTCCCAACTTCCAACAATGTTTTCCGGGAGGCTTTTGAGCCAATGACGGGCTGACCCTTTGAGCTTGAGGGTAGGTATTTTATGGCGTGAGATCATCTCCTCCGCCATGTGTATGTGTAGTATATAATCTTCTATCCGCACTCTGTGGTCTGTTGTTCCGTCGTAGGCCTCTATGTTTATGGGTTTAAACCCTGCTGGGAATTCGTGATCCAGCACCTCGTTGGTGAAACATAGTGGGTGTGCGGCGCCCCTGTATTTGGGTGCACCGATGTCTTCGGACACTTGGCGTGTTGTATTGCCTCCTGGGGCCCTCTTCTTTGGCCCGTAAATGGACCTGGCTGGGCCATCTGTCCTTCCAGGGTCGTTAGTCGGTTTATATGCGGCGCCGCTTTCAGATTTTGGCCTATCATCTGGCCGTCTATCCGGCCAGGCGGCCTCTTTGTTTTTTGACTGTGGGGGCTCTATGGCCTCCTCATCAAATTCTGGCAGTAGCTTGCGTTTTGGGTAGCTCTTCGATTGATGGCCATTGCCGTATTTGTCTGCGGTTTTGAGCACTTTGCTCCACCTCATTCTGAGTGTATCTTCCGCTGTTTTGAGCTTCCGTTTTTCCTTTTTCAAACTTCTTGCGGTGGCGACGAGTCTTTTCCGAAGGTTTTTATTCTCCGGCGGTGTGTCCGGCGTGAGGTCGTCTGGACTGTTGTTTTCGCCGGGCCCGGGCTGATTATCTGACTCGTCCTGTTTGGACGGTTGCTTGTCTGCATATTCGTCGTCCGCTTGTTTGCCCTGCTGTATTGCGGGGTCATGAGGAGCGCTTTTGTTGTCGAGGCGGGACTTAGGGCGGCGTTTGTGTCGCCGTTTTGGTTGTTTGTCGGCGGGGTTATCTTCTGCCGCGGCCCGTTGGTCCTCGTTATTGATTCCTTTTGGGGTATCCACCATATATACGTCGTATGACGAGGTGGTCTTCTAGTGCCCTGTAGGCGCTGGTTCCTGTTCGTCTCGGCATCGCTGCTCATAGCGCCGATGTCTTCGAATCGTAGTCTAGCATGTCGGTTAGATCGCCGACGATGGCTACAAAGTGGGTGGTGGGTGGGCTCAATTTCTTCGTCGTCCGTGTCGTCCCAACCATCTCGCCATAATCCGCCAGACTCTCCGGATAGCGAGATGCTTTAGCGAATTTAGGACGTCGCCAAAGGGTGAGTGTTGGAAGATGTCCGCGGCGGTGAATTCCATAACCGGCGCCCAATCAGATTCGATTGGTAGGGGCGTGGGAGGTCCGGAGTCCGGCAAGGAGTCCGGCACCTCGGAATCACGAGTTTCGCGAGGGACAAGGTTAGTGTTCGGCTCCATCGCCGTGGAAGTTGAAGCCCCCGAGGTGGTGTCCATCCACCGGTCCTCGATCTGGGCGATCGGCTCCGGACTAAGGGCCGAAGCGGATTCGTGTGCGGCCACCAAGGCACTGTTCGGCGGCAGAGCTAGATCATGCCCATCGCAACAGTGCGGCGCGCTTGGCTTTGGCTCGAGCCCGTCGAAGATCAAGTCCCCGCGGATGTCGGCTGTGAAGTTTAGGCTTCCGAATCTGACCTGATGGCCAGGGGCGTAGCTTTCGATCTGCTCCAGATGGCCAAGTGAATTAGCCCGCAGTGCGAAGCCGCCGAATACGAAGATCTGTCCGGGGAGAAAAGTCTCACCCTGGACGGCGTTGTTGATTGAAGATGCCGTCGAGCCTATCGGTGACGACATAGAGGAACTCTCAATGAAAGCACCAATGTCGGTGTCAAAACCGGCGGATCTCGGGTAGGGGGTCCCGAACTGTGCGTCTAGGCGGATGGTAATAGGAGACAAGGGACACGATGTTTTACCTAGGTTCGGGCCCTCTTGATGGAGGTAAAACCCTACGTCCTGCTTGATTAATATTGATGATATGGGTAGTACAAGAGTGGATCTACCACGAGATCAAGGAGGCTAAACCCTAAAGCTAGCCTATGGTATGATTGTTGTGATGTATGTTGTGTCCTACGGACTAAAGCCCTCCGGTTTATATAGACACCGGAGGAGGCTAGGGTTACACAGAGTCGGTTACAATGGTAGGAGATCTACATATTCGTATTGCCAAGCTTGCCTTCCACGCCAAGGAAAGTCCCATCCGGACACGGGACGGAGTCTTCAATCTTGTATCTTCGTAGTCTTGGAGTCCGGCGGACGATGATAGTTCGGCTGTCCGGACACCCCCTAGTCCAGAACTCCCTCAGTTACGACGGTGGAAATTGTTTTTCGTTGGCTCCCTGGATGTTTTCGGGGTACGTAGGTATATATAGGAGGAAGAAGTACGTCGGTGGCTGCTCGTGGGGCCTAGGAGATAGGGGGCGCGCCGAGAAGGGGTGGGCGCGTCCTCCTATCTCCTGGCCGCCTCGATTTCTTCTTGACTTGCACTCCAAGTCCTCTGGATCACGTTCGTTCCAAAAATCACGCTCCCGAAGGTTTCATTCCGTTTGGACTCCGTTTGATATTCCTTTTCTTCGAAATACTGAAATAGGCAAAAAAACAGCAATACGGGCTGGGCCTCCGGTTAGTAGGTTAGTCCCAAAAATGATATAAATGTGTAAAATAAAGCCCATAAACATCCAAATGGGGTAATATAATAGCATGGAACAATCAAAAATTATAGATACGTTGGAGACGGATCAAGCATCCCCAAGCTTAATTCCTGGTCGTCCTCGAGTAGGTAAATGATAGAAATAGAATTTTTGATGTGGAACGCTACCTAGCATAATTCTCAACGTAATTTTCTTTATTGTGGCATGATTGTTCAGATCCAAATGGTTCAAAATAAAAGTTCATACTGATAGAAGAAATAGTAACACTTCAAGCATACTAATCAAAGCAATCATGTCTTCTCAAAATAACATGGCTAAAGAAAGTTCATCCCTACAAAATCATATAGTTAGGCTATGCTTCATTTTCGTCACAAAAAAATGTTCCCAAATTCTACACCCCCGATGACAAGCCAAGCAATTGTTTCGTACTTAAATAATCTCAAACTTTTTCAACCTTCACGCAATACATGAGCATGAGCCATGGATATAACACTATGGGTGGAATAGAATATGATGATGGGGATTGTGTGGAGAAGACAAAAAAAGAGAAAGTCTCACATTGACAAGGATAATCAACGGGCTATGGAGATGCCCATAAATTGATGTCAACATGAGGAGTAGGGATTGCCATGCAACGGATGCACTAGAGCTATAAATGAATGCTCAACAAAAGAAAACTAGTGGGTGTGCATCCAACTTGCTTGCTCACGAAGACCTAGGGCATTTGAGGAAGCCCATTGTAGGAATATACAAGCCAAGTTCTATAATGAAAAATTCCCACTAGCATATGAAAGTGACAACATATGAGACTCACTATATGAAGAACATGGTGCTACTTTGAAGCACAATATATGAGACTCACTATATGAAGGACATGGTGCTACTTTGAAGCACAAGTGTGGAAAAAGAGATAGTAACATTGCCCCTTTTTATTTATTTTCTTTTTTTTCTTTTCTTTTTTCGGCCTTTCTTTTTTTTTCTTTGGGCACAATGTTCTAATAATGATGATCATCACACTTCTATTGATTACAACATATGAATTACAACTCGAAACTAGAACAAGATATGACTCTATATGAATGCCTCCGGTGGTGTACCAGGATGGTGCAATGAATCAAGAGTGACATGTATGAAAAATTATGCATGGTGGCTTTGCCACAAATACGATGTCAACTACATGATCATGCAATGGCAATATGACAAAAGTAACGTATGTCATGATGATGAACAGAACAGTGGAAAGTTGCATCGCAATATATCTCGGAATGGCTATGGAAATGCCATAATAGGTAGGTATGGTGGTTGTTTTGAGGAAGATATAAGGAGGTTTATGTGTGATAGAGCGTATCGTATCACGGGGTTTGGATGCACCGGTGAAGTTTGCACCAACTCTCAAGGTGAGAAAGGGCAATGCATGGTACCAAAGAGGCTAGCAATGATGGAAGCTAAAAGTGCGTATAATCCATGGACTCAACATTAGTCAACAGAACTCATATACTTATTGCAAAAATTTAGAAGTCATCAAAAACCAAGCACTACGCGCATGCTCCTAGAGGTATAGATTGGTAGGAAAAGACCATCGCTCGTCCCCGACCGCCACTCATAAGGATGCACAAGCCAGGTACACTTCATGTTTCAAATTTGTTACACAACTTTAACCATACGTGCATGCTACGGGACTTGCTAACTTCAACACAAGCATTCTTTAAATTCATAATCACCCAACTATCATGACTTCAATATTACTACCTCCATATCTCAAAACAATTATCAACTATCAACTTGATCATAGCATCCAATTCACTTCCTATGATAGTTTTTATTATACCCAACTTGGATGCCTACCATTCTAGGACCAATTTATAACCATAGCAAATACCATGCTGTTCTAAGAGACTCTCAAAATAATATAAGTGAAGCATGAGAGACTAGCAATTTCTACAAAATTAAGCCACCGCCGTGCTCTAAAAGATATAAGCGAAGCACTAGAGCTAAAACTATCAAGCTCAAAAGATATAAGTGAAGCACATAGCATATTCTAATAAATTCAATCAAGTAGGCTTCTCCCAAAAGGTGTGTAGAGCAAGGATGATTGTGATAAACTAAGCAAAGACTAATATAATACACGACGCTCCAAGCAAAACACATATCATGTGGCGAATAAAAATATAGCTCCAAGTAAAGTTATCAATGAACGAAGACGAAAGAGGGGATGCCTTCTCGGGGCACCCCCAAGCTTAGGCTTTTGGCTATTCTTGAATATATTCGGGTGCCATGGGCATCCCCAAGCTTAGGCTCTTGCCACTCCTTATTCCATAATCCATCAAATCTTTACCCAAAACTTGAAAACTTCACAACACAAAACTCAACAGGAAATCTCATAAGCCCCGTTAGTGAAAGAAAACAAAACCACCACATTAGGTACTGTAATGAACTCATTCTTTATTTATTTTGGTGTTAAACCTACTGTATTCCAAGTTCTCTATGGTTCATACCACTTAATACTAGCCATAGATGCATCAAAATAAGCAAACAACACACGAAAAGCAGAATCTGTCAAAAACAGAACAGTCTGTAGAAATCTGTAACTAATGCAACATTCTGGAAACCTAAAAATCCTACCAAAATAGGAAGTCCTAGAAAATTTGTCTATTGATCATAAGAAAAAAGAATCAACGCAAAAACACGTTTCTGTGATTTAACAAAACTAATTTCATGCGCGCAAAGTTTCTGTTTTTCAGCAGAATCAAATTAACTATCATCATAGGTTATCCTATAGGTTCTACTTGGCACAAACACTAATTAAAACATAGAAACACATCTAAACAGAAGGTAGATGCAAAATTTATTACTAAACAGAAACAAAAACAAAAAACACAAATAAAATTGGGTTGCCTCCCAACTAGCGCTATCGTTTAACGCCCCTAGCTAGGCATAAAAGCGAAGATAGATCTAAGTAGTGCCATCTTTGGCACTCAATTCATGAGTAGCTCGCATGATAGATTCATAAGGTAATTTGACTTTCTTTCTTGAAAAGTGCTCCATGCCTTTCTTTAATGGAAATTGGAATCTAATATTCCCTTCCTTCATATCAATAATCGCGCCAATCGTTCTAAGGAAAGGTGTACCAACAATAATATGGCAAGAAAGATTGCAATCTATATCAAGAACGATAAAATCTACTGGCAGCAAATTTCTATTTGCAACAATGAGAACATCATTGATCCTTCCCATTGGCTGGAATCCGCAAGGTGCTAATTTAAAGAGCAATCATGAAGATCATGGAAACCTAGAATATGACATAAAGTTTTCGGAATCGTGGAAACACTAGCACCCAAATCACACAAAGCAAAACACTCATGATCTTTAATTCTAATCTTTATAGTAGGTTCCCACTCATCATTAAGTTTTCTAGGTATAGAAACTTCCAAATTAAGTTTTTCATCATAAGATTACATCAAGGCATCAACGATATGTTTGGTAAAATCTTTATTTTGACTATAAACATGAGGAGAATTAACAACGGATTGCAACAAGGAAATACAACCTTCTAAAGAACAATTATCATAATTAAATTCCTTGAAATCTGAGATAGTGGGTTCAATAGTATTTAAAGTCATGACCTCTCCAATCCCACTTTTACCAAATTTAGCATCAAGATCTAAAAACTCTGAATTACTGGGACGCCTTCTGACTAAAGTTGACTCATCTCCACTCCCATTATTATCAAGATTCATATTGCAAAACAAAGATGTAATAGGGGACACATCAATAACTTTAAGATCTTCATCATTATTTTCACCTAATTTTTCTGGTTTGGCAGCCATCTTATTGACTAATGTAGCTTGTCTATTAGAAATTTTGGCTATAGAATTTTCAAGACGGGTAATTTGAGATTTCAAACCATAAAATTCTTTAGACATATCATCAAGCTCCTTATTCATAAACCCCCAAAAACCTTTTTGTTCTTTAAGCTCTTTTCTGAAGAAATTATTAATGCTCAAATTGCAAACTCATCAAGCTTCTAATATTTGATTCAATCTCTTCCATCCTTCTAAGAAGGTGGTCTGTATTCTTAGGCAAAGCCATAAGGACAAACAAGCACACAAAGAGACAAGCGAAAAAGAGAAGAGAAGATTGGGAAAGAGAGGGCGAATAAAACGACAAGGGTGAAGTGGGGGAGAGGAAAACGGGTGGCAAATGGCAAATAATGTAAATGCGAGGGAGATGAGTTTGTGATGGGTACTTGGTATGTCTTGACTTGAGCGAAGACCTCCCCGGCAACGGCGCCAGAAATCCTTCTTGCTACGTCTTGAGCTTGTGTTGGTTTTCCTTGAAGAGGAAAGGGTGATGCAGCAATAGTAGCGTAAGTATTTCCCTCAGTTTTTTAGAACCAAGGTATCAATCCAGTAGGAGGCTCCTCAAAAGTCCCACGCACCTACACAAACAAAAAAAAGAACACGCAACCAACGCAATAAAGGGGTTGTCAATCCCTTCACGGCCACTTGCAAAAGTGAGATCTGATAGAGATAGTATGATAAGATAAATATATTTTTGGTATTTCATAATATAGATGCAAAAAGTAAAGATGAAAAAAGTAGATTGAAAGCTTATATGATAAAAGATAGACCCGGGGGCCATAGGTTTCACTAGTGGCTTCTCTCAAGATAGCATAAGTATTATGGTGGGTGAACAAATTACTGTCGAGCAATTGATTGAAAAGCGAATAATTATGAGATTGTCTAGGCATGATCATGTATAAAGGAATCATGTCCGTGACAAGTAGACCGACTCCTGCCTGCATCTACTACTAATACTCCACACATCGACCGCTATCCAGCATGCATCTAGAGTATTAAGTTCATAAGAACAGAGTAACGCATTAAGAAAGATGACATGATGTAGAGGGATAAACTCAAGCAATATGATATAAACCCCATCTTTTTATCCTCGATGGCAACAATACAATACGTGCCTTGCAACCCTTTCTGTCACTGGGTAAGGACACCGCAAGATTGAACCCAAAGCTAAGCACTTCTCCCATGGCAAGAAAGCTGAATCTAGTAGGCCAAACCCAATTGATAATTCAAAGAGACTTGCAAAGATAACTCAATCATACATAAAAGAGTTAAGAGAAGATTCAAATATTTCTCATAGATAAACTTCATCATAAACCCACAATTCATCGGATCTCGACAAACACACCGCAACAAGAGTTTATATCGAATATATCTCCACAAGAGAGGGGGAGAACATTGTATTGAGATCCAAAAAGAGAGAAGAAGCCATCTAGCTAATAACTATGGACCCGAAGGTCTGTGGTAAACTACTCACAACTCATCGGAGGGGCTATGGTGTTGATGTAAAAGCCCTCTGAAAGTGCAACTATCCCTAGGTGGTTTTGGTAATTAATAACAACATATAGCTCATTGAGCTAATGCTATTCCAAGACTATTATTTCAGGAAAGCTCAATGAATGGCATGGCATGGATGATGAAAGTGGATCCCTCAAAATACTAAGAACAAAGGATTGGCTCAAGCTCAAAAGCTCAAGACTCTTCATTTTACATTTTAGTGATCCAAGATCACATTGAGTCTATAGGAAAAGCCAATACTATCAAGGAGGTATGAGGTGTTGCTTAATGAGCCTCTTGCATCATGTGCTTAGTGATATGCTCCAAAACCCTCAACTACTTTCCCACATCCACAAATGGCCTAAACCCAAAGCCAAAATCGGTCACACTGCAACTTCCTATCCGGCGCCACCGATTCCAAAAGTCATAGCCACTGCCACAAACCCTAAGCAAATCGGTCTTACCGATAGGGATCTCGGTCTCACCGAGATGGGGTTGCAATCTCTCTGTTTCCCTTTGTAATGTTTCGGTCTAACCGAAGTGAGCGATCGGTCCCACCGAGATTGCAATGTAAACTCTCTGTTTCCTTTTTCTAACATTTCGGTCTCACCGAAAAGAGCAAATCGGTCCCACCGAGTTTACCTAACCAACTCTCTGGAAAGCTTATTACCAAATCGGTCTCACCGAGTTTGTGTAATCGGTCTTACCGAGATTACTTTATGCCCTAACCCTAACCGAATTAGTCTCACCGAGATGCATGTCGGTCCCACCGAAAATCACTAACGGTCACTAGGTTTACTAAATCAGTTTGACCGAGTTTAACAATTCGGTCCCACCGAGTTTGGTAAATTGTGTGTAACGGTTAGATTTTGTGTGGAGGCTATATATACCCCTCCACCTCCTCTTCATTCGTGGAGAGAGCCATCAGAACAAACCTACACTTCCAACTTACCATTTCTGAGAGAGAACCACTTACTCATGTGTTGAGGCCAAGATATTCCATTCCTACCATATGAACCTTGATCTCTAGCCTTCCCCAAGTTGCTTTCCACTCAAATCTTCTTTCCACCAGATCCAAACCCATTGAGAGAGTTTTGAGTGTTGGGGAGACTATCATTTGAAGCACAAGAGCAAGGAGTTCATCATCAACGCACCATTTGTTACTTCTTGGAGAGTGGTGTCTCCTAGATTGGCTAGGTGTCACTTGGGAGCCTCCGACAAGATGGTGGAGTTGAACCAAGGAGTTTGTAAGGGCAAGGAGATCGCCTACTTCATGAAGATCTACCGCTAGTGAGGCAAGTCCTTCGTGGGCGACGACCATGGTGGGATAGACAAGGTTGCTTCTTCGTGGACCCTTCGTGGGTGGAGCCCTCCGTGGACTCATGGCAACTGCTACCCTTCGTGAGTTGAAGTCTCCATCAACGTGGATGTACGATAGCACCACCTATCGGAACCACACCAAAACATCCGTGTCTCCAATTGCGTTTGAATCCTCCAAACCCTTCCCTTTACTTTCTTGCAAGTTGCATGCTTTAATTTCCACTGCCTATATACTCTTTGCATGCTTGCTTGAATTGTGTGATGATTGCTTGACTTGTCCTAAAGTAGCTAAAATCTGCCAAACTCTAAAATTGGGAAAAGGTTAAGTTTTTATTGGTCAAGTAGTCTAATCACCCCCCTCTAGACATACTTCAAGGTCCTACAAGTGGTATCAGAGCTTTGGTCTCCATTTGCTTTGATTTCCATAGCTTTTGGTGGTCATAGCCTTGGTTTCACAACCTAGGAGAGTATGGCGTCTAGCGAGGGAAATTATCACCGTAGAGGTCCTTACTTTGATGGTACTAATTTTGCTAGTTGGAAGCATAAGATGAAAATGCATATTCTTGGACATAACCCCGCCGTTTGGGCAATTATTTGTATTGGCTTGCAAGGTGAATTTTTCGATGGGAGAGAATCGAACCGTGAAGCTAATGCGGAAGAATTGAAGATGCTGCAATGCAACGCTCAAGCTTGTGATATCATCTTCAACGGATTGTGCCCCGAAGAATTCAACAAAATCAGCCGTCTTGATAATGCAAAGGAAATTTGGGATACTTTGATTGATATGCATGAAGGTACCGAGTCCGTCAAGGAATCCAAGTTGGATGTGCTCCAAAGTCAGCTTGACAAGTTCAAAATGAAGGATGGTGAAGGTGTCGCTGAAATGTACTCTAGGCTTGCTCTTATCACAAATGAGATTGCCGGCTTAGGGAGTGAAGAGATGACCGACAAATTCATCATCAAGAAGATTCTAAGAGCATTGGATGGAAAGTATGATACCGTGTGCACATTGATTCGAATGATGCCAAACTACAAAGATCTCAAGCCAACGGAAGTCATTGGAAGGATTGTTGCTCATGAGATGTCACTCAAGGATAAGGAGGAACTTCACAACAAGTCAAGTGGTGCCTACAAAGCCTCAAGTGAAGCCACCACATCATCAAGTGAGAAACCAACCTTCAATGAAGAATTGAGATTAATGGTGAAGAACTTCAACAAATTCTACAAGAGTAGAAGCAAAGAAAGAAGCTCCAAATCAAGGTCTTACAATGACAAGAGATCTTCTAGTCCAGAGTGCAATTGCTACAATTGTGGGAGACCTGGACACTACTCCAATGAGTGTACGGCACCCTACAAAAGAAGAGAAGATTCTCCAAGAAGAAGGAGCAAAATAGAAGAATCACCACAAAAAGAGAGGAGGAGTAGAGATGATCGTTACGAACGAAGACCCTCACGGAGAAGCAAGGATTCGGAAAGGAAGGACAAGTCATCAAGGAGCTACACAAAACAAAGACATCAAGCTCATGTTGGTGAATGGGTATCCGGCTCCGACTCTGACAATCACTCTGAGAGAAGCGATCACTCCGACTCCGAATATACTCAAGATGAAGGTGTTGCCGGTCTAGCACTTGTGTCAACCAACTCCTACGACATATTTGATTCACCAAATGAAGGTGTTGGAAGATGCTTCATGGCCAAAGGTCCAAAGGTAACACATCCCGAGTATGTTGATTTCAATAGTGATGAAGATGACTTGCTTGTGGATGATGATTTACTTGTTAACAACTCTAGTGATGAATACTATGATGAAACGTCAATTAATCATGCTAAACAAGATAAAACGAATGACAATGATAAGGAGAAGATTGAGCTTCTAACTAAAGAATTAAACTCTCTTAAGTTAGCTCATGAAACTATCTACGAAGATAATCGAGAACTTTTAAGGGCCCATGAGAAGTTACGCTTTGAAAAGCTCAATCTTGAGCAAGAGCATGAGTTCTTAAAAGCAATCAATGATGATCTTCGCAAGAAAAGTTATTCTTACATTGCCAAGCGTTTACTCTTATCTACTTACATGCCTCAAGTCAAGTCTAGTAACAAGTACAAGAAAGATACTTCCTCTAGTAGTAACAATAATAATGTCAAATCCAATATTGTTGCTTCTAGTAGTTCTCTTGATTCCACTAATGATTCTCTTAGCCAAGTTACACTTGAGCAAGAAAATAGCTTATTTAAGGGAATTGTAGAGAAAGGTGTTTACAAGAGCCTTGCCGGGAGTAAGCAATTCGAGGAAATTGTACGCAAGCAAGGAAGGCATCGGAAGAATCAAGGTGTTGGTTTTGAACGAAAGTTCAATGCCAATGGAGTTGAGTGGGAAGAAGATCAATACCCCAAGACGAAGTTTGTTCCTCAACAAGAGAAGTATGATCCTACTTCCTTCAAGGGAACACAAGCTCAAGATGATCTTCCACCACAAGACCACAAGAACAAAGGCAAGGACAAGCTTCAAGAAGAGATTGATGCATTTGAAGAAGCACCTAAAGCCTCGCTCAAGTGGGTCCCCAAGACTACGCCAAGTTCTACTTCATCAAGTACAACTATAACTCCAAGGATTCCCATCAAGATGATGTGGATCCCAAGAAGAAGGACTAGAGAGTTCTTGAGGGTGACTCCGCCAACATTCTTCACTCATATCATTTTGGCAAGAACAAGTGCAATCAACTTCCACATCTTGCACTAGTTCAAGGAGTCACAAACCCTCATGTTGGTAAGACAAGGGACAAGGTAACCTAATGATTTCATGGACATCATCTTGTGTGTGCATCACTCTATGTCTATGGATATTCTTGTTTGTTCCTTGTGGGACTAACCCATGTAGGTAAGTTGAAAGTGCAACACACTCCAAAGGATTGCTCCAAATGATCTACATCAACATTGAGCATCTACATCTTCAACACCTACATGAAGTCATCATCGACAAAACCCAAGGTTAGTTCATCCCTCTAAGGGGGGATCTCACATCTAGGGGGAGCTTAACTCTAAGAATTGAGTCAAAGCAACTCTAATGGTGTGAACACATTAATGCATTATGTAAAAGTGGTAACCCCACTTGAGCTTAAACGATGAGTATGACCTATGATCAAATGTTCTCATTTGACTCCTAAGTCAATATACTCATATATAGATGACCTAGTCATCGCCAATTGCTTGATAGATGCTAGAATTGGTTGTGCATGCTTTGCCACATATTTCATTTGCTATCTTATTGTGTGAGCATGTTGGTGCATATTTTACTCATTCAAGGACATCCACTTGTTGTTTTGATTGTTTGGTTTCTTTTCTTTGGGCCAAGTGGATGGACAAGAATGCCTAAGAACCTTCTTTAGCTATCTATGCTTTTCTCATCTCAAACTCTATTCATGCTACATCACAAAATTTGATCAAGTCAGATTCGAACCACTCTGTGTGAGGAGCACTCGGAGTCCCCGATTCGTCATAGACTTAAACTTCCAAAACCTCTTTGTGATTCTCGGTCTGACCGATTCTTCCATTTCGGTCCTACCGAGATCACCAAGTTGATCTGAGTTTTCAATCTCGGTGCAACCGATTTGAACTTTTCGGTCTCACCGATTTGCTATAACTGAACACAGTTATGCATCTCGGTGTGTGACGCCCGGATAATCAAGCTACAGTAACCTCTGTTAATGATGCCACGTCACCACTCTTACTGTTGCTAACCTCGTAATGATTCAAAACCTTTTCAAATTCAAATTCAAATTAATGTCAAGTGACAAAGTTTTCAAAATATTAAACTAAAACGTTCGGAGTGTGTAGTTAATTGCCTAGGTGATTATAGTGCAACAAACACCCTTTTTGAAAATGTCTAAATATATTAAAATGAAATAAAACAGAAAAGTGAAATAAATAAAAGGAAAAGACAAATCTAACTAAAAATACAAAGAGGCACCCCATTTGGGCCATCTGTGGCCCACCGCCAACCTAATCAAGCAAAGGCCTAGCCGACCGCCCAAATTGCCGCCTCCATATCCCCACCAGGGAGGAAACCCTAACCCACGACCCACCTCACTTCCCCCCACCCGCGTCTCCCTCGCCCCCCGATCTAGATCGGGGGAAGCGGCGCCCCGACCCCATCACTTCCGTGCCCCGCCCCTGTCGATGCCGCCGACGCTCCTCATCGCCGCATCGTCCCACCTCCACCTTGCCGTCGTCGCCGGATACGCCCCGACCACTTTCCTCGAGCCCGATCCCTTGCCGTCGCCGGATCGCCTCGTCGCCACCGCCCGAGGAGAGCTCGCCGGAGGCCACGACGTCGGACCTCCCCACCAGCCTGCTTCCTCCTCCTCGCCGGCCTGCTTCCTCCCCCTCGCCGGCCTGCCTCCACTCCGTCTGCGCCGTCTCCGTCCTCCTCCTCACGCACGGCTGCCCGGACCCTACGAATGCCGGTGAGGCCACGGCCTTGTCCTCCCTCCTTCCCTGCCTCTGCTCGAGGCCGACCGTGCGCACGCGCACCACCACGTCGGCCACATCGTCGCCCCCTTGCCGTTCTTGGTCGTACTCCGCCACAAGGTGCACCAGCTGCTGCTGTGCTGCGGCGGTGCGGCCACCGCCACTGCAGCCCCCGCGCTCGCCCGCTCATGCGTGGCCTCGCCCGCTCGCGGAGCGCTCCCGCGCCCCTGTCTCCGTCGTTCCTCTCGCGCCCCCCAGCTCCTCCTTCGCGCCCTCCCCGTGTGGCCGCGGGCCCCACCGCGGCCTCGTCCCCTTGTCGCTATGCGCCGCTTCTCCTGCCCGCTTGCCACGATGGCGCGCTGGCTGCGCTCGGCGCTCCTGCTCCGCGGCCTCGTCCCGCCTCATGGGCGAGTGCTTCGCTTCGTGCGCGCACCCGCTAGTGACCCAACCCGTTATGGCCTCTCGACCATTGACATGTGGGGCCCAGCCCCTGAACGTTAAAAAAAGAGTTTTAAAAAATATTAAATAAAATATTAACTAATTAATTAACTAAAATTAATTAACTAATAATGAAAGTTGCTCAGAACGAGGAGACGAATCTGGATACGCAGCCCGTTCGTCCGCCACGCGACCCTAGCATAGTGAACCTGCAACTTTCCCCCTCCGGTTGACCTGTCCGAAAACGCGAAACACCGGGGATACTTTCCCGGATGTTTCCCCCTTTCGCCGGTATCACCTACTACCGCGTTAGGGCACACCTAACACCGCTCATTGTCATGTCGTGCATCGTCATGCTTATGTTTGCATTGTATTTACTGTTTCTTCCCCCTCTTCTCTCCGGTAGACTACGAGACTGACGCCGCTGCTGGTGCCCCGATCGGCTACGTTGTTGACGACCCCTACTTGCCAGAGCAACCAGGCAAGCCCCCCCCTTGATTACAAGATATCGCCTATTCTCCTCTATACTGCTTGCATTAGAGTAGTGTAGCATGCTACTGCTTTCCGTTAATCCTATTCTGATGCATAGCCTGACATTGTTGCTACATCTATTGATACCTTACCTGCAATCCTAAATACTTAGTATAGGATGCTAGTTTATCATCATTGGCCCTTCATTCTTGTTAGTCTGCCTTGCTATACTATTGGGTCGTGATCACTCGGGAGGTGATCACGGGTATATACTATACATACATACATACTATACAGATGGTGACTAAAGTCGGGTCAGCTCGTTGAGTACCCGCAAGTGATTCTGATGAGGGGGCTAAAAGGACAGGTGGCTCCATCCCGGTAGAGGTGGGCCTGGGTTCCCGACGGCCCCCGACTATTACTTTGTGGCGGAGCAACATGGCAGGTTGAGACCACCAAGGCGACAGGTGGGCCTGGCCCTGTTCGGCGTTCGCAGATACTTAACACGCTTAACGAGATCTTGGTATTTGATCTGAGTCTGGCTACTGGCCTATACGCACTAACCAACTACGCGGGAAAGATATGGGCACTCGACATCATGGTATCAGCCGAAGCCTTCTTGACGTCAGCGACGGAGCGGCGCGCGCCGGATTGGACCGCGTAACGTGACTTCCTTTGTAATGGAGGTTGCTCGGTCTGCTTCCGGCCGCCCTCGCAACATGCAGGTGTGCAATGGGCGATGGGCCCAGACCCCTGCGCGCATAGGATTTAGACCGGCGGGCTGACCTCTCTGTTGTGCCTAGGTGGGGCTGCGACATGTTGATCTTCCGAGGCCGGGCATGACCCAGGAAAGTGTGTCCGGCCAAATGGGATCAAGCGTGTTGGGTTATGTGGTGCACCCCTGCAGGGAAGTTAATCTATTCGAATAGCCATGATATTCGGTAACAGGACGACTTGGAGTTGTACCTTGACCTTATGACAACTAGAACCGGATACTTTTAATTAAACTCACCCTTCCAAGTGCCAGATACAACCCGGTGATCGCTCTCTAACAGGGCGACGCAGAGAGGATCGCCGGGTAGGATTATGCTATGCGATGCTACTTGGAGGACTTCAGTCTACTCTCTTCTTCATGCTGCAAGACGGAGGCTGCTGAGCGTAGTCTTCGACGGTGATTAGTTATCCCCTCTTATTACGGCATTCTGCAGTTCACCCACCGATATGGCCCTTTACACATATATCCATGCATATGTAGTGTAGCTCCTTGCTTGCAGTACTTTGGATGAGTACTCACGGTTGCTTTTCTTCCTCTTTTCCCCTTTCCTTCTACCGTTGTCGCAACCAGATGCGAGCCAGGAGCCGACGCCACCGCTGACGCATTTACTCCTACTATGTTGGAGGTGCCTACTACTACATGCAGCCAACGACGATTTACGACGAGGAGTAGTTAGGAGGATCCGGGCGGAGGCCTGCGCCTCTTCGATCTGTATCCCGGTTTGTGCTAGCCTTCTTAAGGCAAACTTGTTTAACTTATGTCCGTACTCAGATATTGTTGCTTCACGACTCATCTATGATCGAGCACTTGTATTCAAGCCCTCGAGGCCCCTGGCTTGTATTATGATGCTTGTATGACTTATTTATGTTTTAGAGTTGTGTTGTGATATCTTCCCGTGAGTCCCTGATCTTGATCGTACACATTTGCGTGCATGATTAGTGTACGATTGAATCGGGGGCGTCACAAGTTGGTATCAGAGCCGGCTGCCTGTAGGAATCCCCCTTTCCAACTCCTTGGCCGAAGTTGAGTCTAGTCGATGAAAACTGTTTTACTAACATGGTTGTGCAGCCCATGGGCCCACGTCGCCATTTGGGTGGTATTAGGATCTTTTACTCCTCGATCTTTGCTCTGGGACTCTGATTTCTTTCCTATTTCGGTTTAATGATTTTACTAAAATCTAACTTTAGGTTCTCGAAAATACTTTCTCCCGGAGATCCCCTTATTACAGATGATCGCCGCCTGCACCAGAAGATTTCGAAGATACTCTCTGATATTCTCTCTAGACTTTGTGCCTGTTGCTTTGGCAATTCCCTACCACCAAAATATCCCTATGGATAAATACATACACCTGTCGTTCTTACTTTTATTCCTAGTTGATCTTGTTCTTACAAGATTCCCTGAAATATTCCAATATCCCGAGAATTCATTATGCCTGTTGCCTTGCAGCTCCATCTCCGCTTTAATACATCTACGGATAATTCCTCACGCTCATTGAGGATTTGTTCATTCCTAGGTGATCATGTGATCCACAAGATACTTTGAAATACTATCCAGTCTTTCGATAATCCATTGTCAACTATTGCTCTGCAAATACTTGTCTGCTTGCATTATGGATGCTTCCCATATGTCTGGCAATATTCATTAGTCTCCTTTGACATCGTCATTTTGATCCTATTGATTCAGCATGAGTGCGAATGCACGCAATCATCAGTTGATCCTTCTAAATTATCTTTCTGGCTCAGACGCCATTTTAAACATGAGCTGGATCTCGACCGATCAAATTGCCATCGATTGTACCCCTAAGACTACTCAACTTATCCATCCCTATTCAGAGCATTTCTTCTGATCCCTTCTCTTGGAATTCATAATTCCTTTGCAATTGAGCTTTGAAGTAGTCAGTTAATTCTACAAATTGATCTCCTTGCATTTTCTCCTCTTTTGGTTGAGTACCGATGCTCACATCAGCTCCGTTATGGACCGTCGGGTCCTTTGATGAATTATCATCCGACAGTGTCCTTTGTATCCAAAAATCTCGAGAAGTTCTTTCCCTGATACATAATACCATTGATAAATCTTATTCTCTGTTTTGGCCAACCATGCTCTACTCTCGAGCTGGTGATGTTTACTATGAAGTTTGTGGTATATGTTCCTATGATGCCCCGATGGGTTGAACCAATGCTTTACCTAATCTATGTGAGCCCGAAAGATTTCACGGGCCATACTCTTCTGGTATTTTGCTAGATAAAATTTCAACATCACAAATTCTTCGAAAATGGGAAGTGAATGAAAGGTTATGCATTACGTAAGTGGAGTCGACCTTGAACTTTATGCTCATGCCCATGGACACGATGTAGATCCTATCATGGAAGCTTCTTGTAATAATAACTAATTCCTTGATATAATATCCTTTGGTATCGGTGAAGTTGATCCTTTGCAATTGTGGTTCTGACCATATGTTCTTCTTTGATCCCATTTCTCGGGCAAGTTGAGCACTTGTCTTCCGTGGATCAATACACCAGTCCAACTTTTACTTTGATCTTTTGTCGAGTATTACACCCTGGTATCTCGAGATTATCACGGAACTGCATAACTTCTTATGAGTTCTCCATCAAGTACTACATTCTCACTGATTCATATTTTTTCATGGGCTCTAAGTCATTAAACACTCAAGGGCACCGATAACTGAATCGAGTCCGCACTGTGATTCAACAACTCTTAGTAATCTTCATTGCTTACGAGTTTGTACTTGATCGTGTCATTCCCAGATGATTGACTACATCATCATCGTCAGGTTGACTGCTTGACTATTCTACCTATGTCCTTCATCCTCGGGACACAATCCCGACAGTGTTCTAAGCTTACATCGAACTTTCACCATCATATTGTTTGTCTTGAGAGACAACTCTAAATTCTGAGATGACATCTTATCTATGGTTATAATAGCCTTTTGCTTCACCATTCCCTTGGCTTGATGCCTTCGCCGAGCGATTGCATCTTCATGGAGCCTCTCGACAAAATTTGTCGTGATCATCATCAACATTTTAACTCCTTCTGGGATATCAATAAAATTCATGATGGGAAATACCATCCTTGCCCCTCGATGATTGTTTTATCATCGACCACATCATTGTCTTCCCTCAACACAAACGTGTTCATGTTTTGGATTGAATCTTGAGTTCCTTGCTATCCAACATTTGTTCTTCTTCACCTTAGAGTATTTCCATCTTTTATGTCAAGAAGGTTGTGAGAATTGCTCCGCCTCTTAAAATTTCTTGGTATAGTGATACTTCTCACCATCACCATTCTTTCTTGGTCCCAATGTTGATTCTAACCGGAAGACTAACAAATGAACGGTGCTGCTTGGGTTCTGTACTTCTAGCAACCCTATTGCTTTAAAGTCAACGATCGACAGTTCGTTCTTAGACTGTTGGTTATTGAATCATCACTCTAACATTGATCTTGCTGCCTAAGGTCATATTTCGGGCACACCTTTCAACTAGTGATTGATGGTGTATGTTTTCTTCGAGCATACAACATTATATCATTTGAATTGACAAGTGCCATCTTCTTGTTCACATTATTGTGGAAATCCATCTGTTTGGAATTCTTGATGAATTGTCGTTGAGCCCATCAGCCACCTCCTCCTCTCCTTGGCTTAATGATGAACTATTGTTTTAGGAACCCGCTCCCATAGTTCATTTCCCAAGAATCTTGCAATGCCATTTCATCGATTTGTGTTGCACATTTTTTTTCTCGGACATCCAGAGTCTGAGGTATTATGACACCAATCGGATCTGAATCTCGGTCAGATATGATGGTTGGGACAACTTTCCAGGAGTTATGTTGTTGGTCCCTTGATGACCCGGTAATATGATGTCATGCCTAGCACCCCTGGCTCGAGGACCTATCATTATAATATCTTTTGCAAGGATAACCATTCTTCCTGGAGGAAATTGAAAGACTTATTCTATATGTTGTTCTTGATGGGTCCTTTTTGTTTCCAAAGTCTGATCTTCACCTGTGGACCATGTCAATGCTATCTCGAAGCATGTCTATGGCACTTCGATTTTCAATAGGAACATTTGAAGCCCAATGCTAAATGTTTCCTGCTCAATTATCCAAACAACGCTGTATGGGTAATGTCATGAAAATTCTCCCCCCTACCTAAAGAGTTTTCTACATTATATCCTGACATGGATATCATGCTCTGCTTGTCCTTGGGAAGGATATAACGTTGAAACATGTGTTTTAACACATTTTCCTTTCCATTGTTCTGTTTAATATGATAATCATATTGTCCTTTCCATTGGTTGGTTTAATGTTGTTGTGATCTATATGATCTAAGCAGTAATATTCTCCTGCTTATGTAAACATCTTGGTGTACAATCCTGCCAGCAAGACCCTATTACTATTGTTGATGACATTCCGGTAGCCACCGATGGACGAGAACTTTGCCTAATGGTCCGCCTTGTTCAACGAGCAGGAAAATGGTTCTCTTCGTCCCTTGCCCTTGGTATCGACATTGTTGCCAACATAACTGATAGGCTACCCTCTGACATGTCCTGTTATCATGACCGTGCAAGATATCAACGCTTTTCCTACTTTTAACCACATAGTGGGCCCATAACCCACAGTTCCACAGGATCGAAACCCGACTCTCCTGTACACCCCCGGTTTCCAAAGTTATTCCTCGCTCTTGACTTCTTATGTAACTCACGGGTCACCTGCCAAGTGATCTATTCGGGTATCAGACGCAATACTTATTCGCGTTGCTCTGAACCCCTTTCACCTTCTAATTAGGCATCAAACGCTTGCCTATCCGTTTGAAATTTCTCATGGTACCTTCTTACTTGCTCTCGACATCTTCTTAAGTTTCAGTTCGAGAGATTCTTATGCTTCTTCCCCTGAGTTAACCGTCTGATGCTCGATCTTGTTAGAATCCGTCCTTATAGGGTTCTCCCTTCTCACCCTTTCGTAAGTACGGTGAAGATCCTGAAGGAAGGACGACAAACTTCATCATGATGACCTAAAGCAGAGAAATTAAGACCTCAATGTATTGGATCAACCTCTTCGAGAAGAGTAACGAAGACCGAGAACCCTCGCTAGAATTTCTTAACCAGAACTTTCCCCCTTACTCCCCTCTTAAATCTCGGGACGAGATTTCTTGTAGTGGAGGAGAATTGTGACGCCCGGATAATCAAGCTACAGTAACCTCTGTTAATGATGCCACGTCACCACTCTTACTGTTGCTAACCTCGCAATGATTCAAAACCTTTTCAAATTCAAATTGAAATTAATGTCAATTGACAAAGTTTCCAAAATATTAAACTAAAATGTTCGGAGTGTGCAGTTAAATGCCTAGGTGATTATAGTGCAACAAACACCCTTTTTGAAAATTTGTAAATATATAAAAATGAAATAAAACAGAAAAGTGAAATAAATAAAAGGAAAAGACAAATCTAACTAAAAATAAAAAGAGGCACCCCCCACTGGGCCAGCTATGGCCCAGCTGGCCAGCCCAACTGGGCAAAGGCCCAGCCGACTGGCCCAGCTGGCCGACCCCCCCTCCATATCCCCACCAGGGAGGAAACCCTAACCCACGACCCACCTCACTCCCCCCCACCCGCGTCTCCCTCAGCCCCCGATCTGGATCGGGGGAAGCGGCGCCCCGACCCCATCACTTCGGCGCCCCGCCCCTGTCGATGCCGCCGGCGCTCCTCGTCGCCGCATCGTCCCACCTCCACCTTGCCCTCGTCGCCGGATACGCCCCGACCACTTTCCCCAAGCCCGATCCCTTGCCGTCGCCGGATCGCCTCGTTGCCGCCGCCCGAGGAGAGCTCGCCGGAGGCCATGACGTCGGACCTCCCCGCCGGCCTGCTTCCTGCTCCTCGCCGGCCTGCTTCCTCCTCCTCGCCGGCCTACCACCACTCCGTCTGCGCCGTCTCCGTCCTCCTCCTCACACATGGCTGCCCGGACCCTACGAATCCCGGTGAGGCCACGACCTCGTCCTCCCTCCTTCCCTGCCTCTGCTCGAGGCCGACCGTGCGCATGCGCATCACCACGTCGGCCACATCGTCGCCCCCTTGCCGTTCTTGGCCGTACTCCGCCACGAGGTGCAGCAGTTCTTCTGCTGTCTTTGCGGCGATCTGGCCACCGCCATCGCAGCCCAGGCTTCGCCCGCTTCGTCGTGGCCTCGCCCTTCATGAGCACTCCCGCGCCTGTCTCCGCCGTTCCTCTCGCGCGCCCCGGCTCCTCCTTCGCGCCCTCCCCGTGTGGCCGCGCGCCCCGCCGCGGCCTCGTCCCCTTGTCCCTCGCGCCATTTCCTCCTGCCCCGTTTGCCCACAACGGCGCGCCGGGCTGCGCTCGGCGCTCCCTGCCCCGGCGGCCTCGTCCCGCCCTGCGGGCGAGTGCTCGCTCGGGTGCGCCCGCACCCGCTAGTGACCCAACCCGTTATGGCCTCTCGGCCATTGACATGTGGGCCCAGCCCCTAAACGTTAAAAAAAGAGTTTTAAAAAAATAATAAATAAAATATTAATTAATTAATTAACTAAAATTAATTAACTTAATTAATTAGGTTAATTATGTTTAGTTAACCTAAATAACTAGTTAACCCAATTAACTACCGTTAAGTAACTAATAGTCAATGACACGTGGGTCCCGCTGGACCCACAAGTCAGTTTTGACCCAGTCAACCACACTATTGACTGCTGACGTCACACCTATGTCATGCTGATGTCATCACATACTATTCTGGATAATGTTGATTTAAATTAATTAAATGAATTCCAGAAAATGATCTAAAACTTTAAAAATTAATAGAAAAAAAAACCATAGGTCGGATGAAAATGTTTTCTACATGCAAGTTGCTCAGAACGACGAGACGAATCCGGATACGCAGCCCGTTCGTCTGCCACGCGTCCCTATCATAGTGAACCTGCAACTTTCCCCCTCCGGTTGACCTGTCCGAAAACGCGAAACACCGGGGATACTTTCCCGGATGTCCCCCTTTCGCCGGTATCACCTACTACCACGTTAGGGCACACCTAACACCGCTCATTGTCATGTCGTGCATCGTCATGCTTATGTTTGCATTGTATTTACTGTTTCTTCCCCCTCTTCTGTCTGGTAGACTACGAGACTGACGCCGCTGCTGGTGCCCCGATCGACTACGTTGTTGACGACCCCTACTTGCCAGAGCAACTAGGCAAGCCCCCCCCCCTTGATCACCAGATATCACCTATTCTCCTCTATACTGCTTGCATTAGAGTAGTGTAGCATGTTACTGCTTTCCGTTAATCCTATTCTGATGCATAGCCTGACATTGTTGCTACATCTGTTGATACCTTACCTGCAATCCTAAATACTTAGTATAGGATGCTAGTTTATCATCATTGGCACTACATTCTTGTCGATCGCCTTGCTATACTATTGGGCGTGATCACTCGGGAGGTGATCACGGTATATACTATACATACATACATACTATACGGATGGTGACCAAAGTCGGGTCAGCTCGTTGAGTACCATAAGTGATTCTCGATGAGGGGCTGAAAGGACGGTGGCTCCATCCCGGTAGAGGTGGGCCTGGGTTCGATGGCCCCCGATCGTTACTTTTGTGGCGCAATGACATGGCAGCTTGAGACCACGTAGGAGGCAGTGGGCTGGCCTGTTCGGCGTTCGCGGATACTTAACATGCTTAACGAGATCTTGGTATTTGATCTGAGTCTGGCTACTGGCCTATACGCACTAACCAACTATGCGGGAAAGATATGGGCACTCGATGTCGTGGTATCAGCAGAAGCCTTCTTGATGTCGTGACGGAGGCGGCTACCGGATTGGACCGCATAACGTGACTTCCTTTGTAATGGAGGTTGCTAGGTCTGCTTCCGGCTGCCCTCGCAACATGCAGGTGTGCAATGGGCGATGGGCCCAGACCCATGCACGCATAAGATTTAGACCGGTGGGCTGACCTCTCTGTTGTGCCTAGGTGGGGCTGCGACGTGTTGATCTTCCGAGGCCGGGCATGACCCAAGAAAGTGTGTCCGACCAAATGGGATCGAGCGTGTTGGGTTATGTGGTGCACCCCTGCAGGGACATTAATCTATTCGAATAGTCGTGATATTTGGTAATAGGACGACTTGGAGTTGTACCTTGACCTTATGACAACTAGAACCGGATACTTAATAAAACACACCCTTCCAAGTGCTAGATACAACCCGGTGATCGCTCTCTAATAGGGCGACGAGGAGAGGATCGTCGGGTAGTATTATGCTATGCGATGCTACTTGGAGGACTTCAGTCTACTCCCCTCTTCATGCTGCAAGACGGAGGCTACCAGAAGCGTAGTCTTCGACATGATTAGTTATCCCCCTCTTATTCTGGCATTCTGCAGTTCAGTCCACCGATATGGCCCTTTACACATAAATCCATGCATATGTAGTGTAGCTCCTTGCTTGCGAGTACTTTGGATGAGTACTCACGGTTGCTTTTCTCCCTCTTTTCCCCCTTTCCCTTCTACCTAGTTGTCGCAACCAGATGCCGGAGCCCAGGAGCCAGACGCCACCGTCGACGACGACTCCTACTACACTAGAGGTGCCTACTACTACGTGCAGCCCGCTGATGACGAGCAGGAGTAGTTAGGAGGATCCCAGGCAGGAGGCCTGCGCCTCTTTCGATCTGTATCCCAGTTTGTGCTAGCCTTCTTAAGGCAAACTTGTTTAACTTATGTCTGTACTCAGATATTGTTGCTTCCACTGAATCATCTATGATCGAGCACTTGTATTCGAGCCCTCGAGGCCCCTGGCTTGTATTATGATGCTTGTATGACTTATTTATGTTTTAGAGTTGTGTTATGATATCTTCCCGTGAGTCCCTGATCTTGATCGTACACATTTGCGTGCATGATTAGTGTACGATTGAATCAGGGGCGTCACACGGTGCCACCGAGTTGTTCCACTCAGTCACACCGACAGGGTCGGGCTATATATAGCCACGGGCAAAAATTTGGAAATTTCTCTGAAACCCTTCGCCCGCGCAACAGCTCGCTCTGCCATCGTGGTCTCCGGATCGTCTCCTCGCCGCCAGCAGCCTCCTGTCGCTGGTCTTCGCCGCCGTCAATGGAATTCGTCCCCGCCGTTGCCGCCGTAGCAAGTCCACTGCCAAGTTAGGGTATGGACTTGATCTTTGTGCTATCCACGTCTGATTCCTAGCACATTGTTTTCATATTGATTCTTGCCACGATTGAGATTCTTCTATCCAGCCAAAATAGTCCATAGGTTAGATGCGATTCAAATTTTTAGGGTTAGGTTTCCGCCGAAACCATCTCGGACCCACCGAGTTGAAAAACTCGGTCTCACCGATTTGGCTTATGCCATTGCACTAGTGACTCTCGGTCCGACCGAGAATTACTAATCGGTGCGACCGATTTGAGGATTCTGTGAAACCCTAGCAGTCTCGGTGCCATCGAATGAAACTCGGTCCAACCGAGATCATCGATTTAGGCTCCAAAACTGCTTCGGTATCACCGAGTTTGAAAATCGGTTGATCCAAATGCTTTCGTGGAAAATTAAAACTGAACTTTTGAATCATTCTTTTGCAGAAATCTCTGCATTTTGTGATGCTCATCTTTTCTATCTCATCTATAACTCTTCACAGGGTCAGCAATCAGCTTTTGCAGTATGTCTGATCAGAGTGACAGCCAGAACTGATCTGAAGAGCAGATGGACTTGAGTGAGGGCACTAGCACCTCAACTTCAGATGATGGGAGCAGAAGTATTCCTAGCAACTTGCCTAAGGCTGCTACTAGGCAAAGGAGGAAGAGAACCTCAGACTCAGAGGATGAGGATTACAAAGCTGAGGAGGATGAGGCCACTTCCAAGAAAGTGGTGCTCAAGAAATAGTATGGCTCTGCTCAAAGCACAAAGCCAGGTTTGAGGAGGAAAGTTCCTGCCAAGAGAACTCCAATGCCAAAGGCCAGGAAGTCCACTCAAGTGCCAGCTCAAGCTCAACCCAAAGAGGCACCTACAAGGAAAGAAGCACCATCAAAACCTCAGAAAGTCCCCACTGGTGCAACCATGAAGTTCACAATTGAGTCAGAGGATGATGGTGATCAGGACAAGAAAAAGAAGAGAGCTAGAACCACAACTGCCAAGGTCCTTGGAAAGCCCTCAATGAGAAGGGATTTTGATGAAGAGGAAGAGGATGCTGCACCAGCTCCTAAGGCAGCTAAGCTTATGGGAGATGCAATCAGGTCAGGGGCTGCAACATCCAAGCCCAAAGATGCACCCAAAGTTGCCTCCAAGGCCAAGCAAGCTCCAAAGAGGAATACAAGGAGTATTCTAGCTGCTGAGAAGAACAAGGCCCCAGTGCCCAATGTTGCAGAAGATGAAGATGAAGAAGGTCAGGTCCTTAGAAAGCTCAAGCCCAGGTTACCAGACCACAATGATGCCCATCCTGTGGCTGGGGACATGAGAATCAGGAAGGATTCAGGGCTGAGGCTGTGGAGGATGGAAGACCCATATGCTTCAAGAAGAAGAACTGTTGTTGACTACAGGTTCCACACAAAGGAACAGCAGGACTTTTATGATACCATTCTGTTGGACAAGAAGCCCATTATGCTGTGACATGAGGTGGGTTATTTGGAAATTGTCGGGGAGAATGAGCAGCACTACCCTGGAGTGGAGGAGAGCTTTATTGCTTGTGGAGTAGCAGATTTTGTTGGACAGAAGTTCACCAACTGGAATGATGAGCTTATCATGCAGTTCTACTCCACAGCACATTTTTACCCAGATGGTAGAATTGTTTGGATGTCTGAAGGTACAAGGTACCAATCTACTGTTGAAGAATGGGCAAGTCTGATAAATGCCCCCAAGGAAGAAGAGGATGACTTGGACATATATGCAAAGAAGAAGTTGGGTCATAATTCAATGGCTCACATGTACAAGGAAATTCCTGACAAAGCAGTTGAGACTCACAAGTTTGGATCAGTTCACTATCTGTTGTCAGGGTTGGCAACCATAAATTGGATTCTGAGGCACACTTTGTTGCCCAAGTCAGGTGACCATAACATGATCAGAGGGCATGCCATCAACATGCTGCATGTGTTTGATGTGCCACAGAAGTTCAAAGTCATGAGCCTGATCATTGAAACAATCAAGAGGATCAGAGCGGATCGTAAGAGAAGCTGTGGATATGCACCTCAGATTCAAGAATTGATCAACTCCAAGATGGGCATAGGGAAATATCAGTTGGATAAGGAACATTTTCCAATTTATCTAGACTTTGAGGACAATGAGGTTGTCATGAATGAAGATGATCCACAATCAGTCCAAGCTTAGGAGAAGAAGGAGAAGGCAAAACAGGAGAAGGCTGCCAAGATGCCAACTCAAGAGGAGGCATCTGAGTATTTCTTGAAGACCAAACAAGAGCAGCTTGGTTACTTGATAGCATCAACTCTGAGGATTGAGAAAGAGTTGGCCACCCTAACTCAAAACCAGGAGAGCCTGGAGAGAATCATGGAACAAAAATTCTATGATCTAGATGTCAAGGTAATCGAGATTGATCACTGTAGAGCAGTGCAGGATGACATGCAGGAGAGGAAGGGCAAGACAACCACCAATGTGTTTGCCAGAGTGCCCAGAGCCCAGAGATCGATTGCAGTGCGATGGCAGACACTAGAGCAACAACTTCAAAGACCAGCCATCGCCCCAACAGTTCCAAAGTGCAACCAGCTCCAACATCCACTCCAGCACCCTCTACTTCAACTGAAGCCTTCGTCCAAGGAGCTATCAGGACACCACCACCAGAAGATCAAGCCTGAGAGTCGATCTAGCACTATGCATTTTCTATGAACTTTTTGGTAACTTGTTGCCAAGAGGGAGAAAAATGTATAGATCATAGGCTTCGAGAGAGAGTGTTGCTTTTATTCTCTCTTGCGTTATTTGGTGGTTTTTCAAACTTTGTTTGCTTTTGGTTGAGATACTATGCCTGTGAGACATTGATGATCATGTGTTTGATCATAAGCTACACTTATGCATGCTTGATATTATCCTATCTATCTTATGTGAACATTCACTATGCTTGGTGATGAGTGCATGTATTCATTGTTTATCATTTTGAGTGCTCCACCAAGATGTATGTGACATGGAAGAGTAACCCATGAGCCTAATTCATTGTGCAATTGCAGTCCAAAGCAAATCTTAACCTATGCACAAATTTAGGGGGAGCTCTTGCTTATCACATACTTCTCAAAGCGACGATGTTATTCAATCTTATTATCATTTGTCGAAGCTTTGACCTATATGTTGTCATCAATTACCAAAAAGGGGGAGATTGAAAGTGCAACTATCCCTAGGTGGTTTTGGTAATTAATAACAACATATAGCTCATTGAGCTAATGCTATTCCAAGACTATTATTCCAGGAAAGCTCAATGAATGGCATGGCATGGATGATAAAAGTGGATCCCACAAAATACTAAGGACAAAGGATTGGCTCAAGCTCAATAGCTCAAGACTCTTCATTTTACATTTTAGTGATCCAAGATCACATTGAATCTATAGGAAAAGCCAATACTATCAAGGAGGGATGAGGTGTTGCTTAATGAGCCTCTTGCTTCATGTGCTTAGTGATATGCTCCAAAACCCTCAACTACTTTCCCACATCCACAAATGACCTAAACACAAAGCCAAAATCGGTCACACCAAAACTTCCTATCCGGCGCCACCGATTCCAAAAGTCATAGCCACTGCCACAAACCCTAAGCAAATCGGTCTTACCGATAGGGATCTCAGTCTCACCGAGATGGGGTTGCAATCTCTCTGTTTCCCTTTGTAACGTTTCGGTCTAACTGAAGTGAGCGATCGGTCCCACCGAGATTGCAATGTAAACCCTCTGTTTCCTTTTTGTAACATTTCGGTCTCACCGAAAAGAGCAAATCGGTCCCAACGAGTTTACCTGACCAACTCTGTGGAAAGCTTATTACCAAATCGGTCTCACCGAGTTTGTGTAATCGGTCTTACCGAGATTACGTTATGCCCTAACCCTAACCGAATCGGTCTCACCGAGATGCATGTCGGTCCCACCGAAAATCACTAACAGTCACTAGGTTTACTAAATCGGTTCAACCGAGTTTAACAATTCGGTCCCACTGAGTTTGGTAAATTGTGTGTAACGGTTACATTTTGTGTGGAGGCTATATATACCCCTCCACCTCCTCTTCATTTGTGGAGAGAGCCATCAAAACGAACCTACACTTCCAACTTACCATTTCTGAGAGAGAACCACCTACTCATGTGTTGAGGCCAAGATATTCCATTCCTACCATATGAATCTTGATCTCTAGCCTTCCCCAAGTTGCTTTCCACTCAAATATTCTTTCCACCAGATCCAAACCCATTGAGAGAGAGTTGAGTGTTGGGGAGACTATCATTTGAAGCACAAGAGCAAGGAGTTCATCATCAACGCACCATTTGTTACTTCTTGGAGAGTGGTGTCTCCTAGATTGGCTAGGTGTCACTTGGGAGCCTCCGACAAGATTGTGGAGTTGAACCAAGGAGTTTGTAAGGGCAAGGAGACCGCCTACTTCGTGAAGATCTACCGCTAGTGAGGCAAGTCCTTCGTGGGCGATGGCCATGGTGGGATAGACAAGGTTGCTTCTTCGTGGACCATTCATGGGTGGAGCCCTCGTGGACTCGCGCAGCCATTACCCTTCGTGGGTTGAAGTCTCCATCAACGTGGATGTACGATAGCACCACCTATTGGAACCACGCCAAAACATCCGTGTCTCCAATTGCGTTTGAATCCTCCAAACCCTTCCCTTTACTTTCTTGCAAGTTGCATGCTTTAATTTCCGCTGCCTATATACTCTTTGCATGCTTGCTTGAATTGTGTGATGATTGCTTGACTTGTCCTAAAGTAGCTAAAATATGCCAAACTCTAAAATTGGGAAAAGGTTAAGTTTTTATTGGTCAAGTAGTCTAATCACCCCCCCTCTAGACATACTTCAAGGTCCTACACCCTCCGTGGTCGATTCCCCCTCCGTGAGTGAGTGCGTGAAGGCTCAAGATTGGATCTCGCGGATCTGAGAAGTTACTGGCGGTGGTAATTGTTTTCGTTGGCTCCCTGGATGTTTTCGGGGTACGTAGGTATATATAGGAGGAAGAAGTACGTCGGTGGCCGCTCGTGGGGCCCAGGAGACAGGGGGCACGCCCAGGAGGGGTGGGCGCGCCCTCCTATCTCCTGGCCGCCTCGATTGCTTCTTGACTTGCACTCCAAGTCCTCTGGATCACGTTCATTCCGAAAATCACGCTCCTGAAGGTTTCATTCCGTTTGGACTCCGTTTTATATTCCTTTTCTTTGAGATACTGAAATAGGCAAAAAAAACAACAATACGGGCTGGGCCTCTGGTTAGTAGGTTAGTCCCAAAAATTATTTAAATGTGTAAAATAAAGCCCATAAACATCCAAAAGGGGTAATATAATAGCATGGAACAATAAAAAATTATAGATACATTGGAGACGTATCAATGTAGCCGACATTGATCTTCCCACCTTTGATGCATTCCTGGATGAAGTGGAACCACACTTCAGTGTGATTGCTCTGATCATGAAACATCAAAATTTCGATGAGGATGGTGGCGGCGTTGGTGTCCTCCTCGAGCATGTTGCTGAGAAGTCTGCTCGGCCACAATGCCTGGCACGTCACTTTGGTCGCAGCTAAGTACTCGGCCTTGCAGGAGGAGAAAGCCATAATCTTCTGCTTCTAGTATTGCCAAGTGATCGGGAAACGTTGGGAAACATTGCATGAAAAAAATTCTACGCACACACAAGATCTGTCCATGGAGATGCATAACAATGAGAGGGGAGAGTGTGTCTACGTACCCTCGTAGACCGTAAGCGGAAGCTTTTAGTAATGCGGTTGATGTAGTCAAACTTCTTTGTGATCCAACAATCGAGTACCAAACATATGTCACCTCTGATTTCAGCACACGTTCAGCTTGATGACATCCTCGCCTTCTTGATCCAGCAAGACGGTGAAGTAGTGGATGAGTTCTGGCAGCACGACGGCATGGTGACGGTGGTGGTGATTCCTTCTCCACAGGGCTTCACTTAAGCACTATGAAAAATATGACCGAGGGACGAAACTATGGAGGGGGGCACCGCACACGGCTAAGCAATTGTCGTGGTTATGTGTGGCGCCCCCTTCCCACATATATATATGGGTGGGGGAGGGAGGAGGCAGCCTGGAGGCGCCCCAAGTGGGGCCGATACCCACTTGGGGTCCTGCCCCAAGCCGTGCCGCCCCTGCCATGTATAGATGCGGGAGGAAGGCAGGGGAGGGTAGCGCCCCCTTTCCTTTCTCACATGAGAAGGGAAAGGCAGTAGAGGCCACCCCTCCCCTTTCCTTCCCCTAGGGCCGGCCGACCAGGGAAGGAGCGCATCAGCCCCTTGTGGGCTGGTCTGTTCCCCCCTTTGGCCCATTAGGCCCATACACCTACCGGGGGTGTCTGGAACCCCTTCCGGTGACCCGATGACTACCCGGTGCACTCCGAACCCCTTCTGGCGTCCCGACCCGAAGACTACCTGGAGACCATTTCGGAGCTCCTCATCATGTCCGTGATATCATCCGGGACTCTGAACAACATTAGGTCACCAAATCATATAACTCATATAACACTATATCATCAACGAGCGTTAAGCATGCGGGCCCTACGGGTTCGAGAACTATGTAGACATGACCGATACACCTCTCCAATCAATAACCAATAGCGGAGCCTGGATGCCCATATTGACTCCTACATATTCTAGGAAGATCTTTATCGGTCGAACCTTATGACAACATACATAATTCCCTTTGTCCATCGGTGCGTTACTTGCCCGAGATTTGATCATCGGTATCTTCAGACCAAGTTCAATCTCATTACCGGCAAGTCTCTTTACTTATTCCGTAATACATCATCTTGCAACTAACTCGTTAGTCACTTTGCTTGCAAGGCTTCTTATGATGTGTATTACCAAGAGGGCCGAGAGATACCTCTCTGCTACATGGAGTGGCAAATCCTAATCTCGATCCATGCCAACTCAACAGACACCTTCAGAAATACCTGTAGAGCATCTTTATGATCACCCAGTTACTTGTGACATTCGATAGCACACAAGGTATTCCTCTGATATCCGGGAGTTGCATGATGTCATGGTCGAAGGAACATGTATTTGACATTCAAGAAGGCAGTAGCAATAAACTGAACAATCATATGCTAAGCTAACAGATGGGTCTTGTCCATCACATCATTCTCCTAATGATGTGATCCCGTTATCAGATGACAACACATTTCCATCGTTAGAAAACCTTAACCATCTTTGATCAACGAGCTAGTCTAGTAGAGGCTTACTAGGGACACAATATTTGTTTATGTATCCAAACATGTATTTAAGTTTCCGGTCAATACAATTCTAGCATGAATAATAAACCTTTATCCTGATTAAGGAAATATAATAATAACCATTTTATTATTGCCTCTAGGGCATATTTCCATCAATCTCCCACTTGCGCTAGAGTCAATAATCTAGTTCACATCGCCATGTGATTAATACCCATAGTTCACATCACCATGTGACTAATACCCAAAGAGTTCACTAGATTCAATAATCTAGTTCACATCACCATGTGATAAATACTCAAAGAGTACTAAGGTGTGATTATGTTTTGCTTGTGAGAGAGGTTTAGTCAACGCGTCTGTCACATTCAGATCCGTATGTATTTTGCAAATTTCTATGTCTACAATGATGTGCATGGAGCTACTCTAGCTAATTGCTCCCACGTTCAATACATATCCTGATTGAGACTCAGAGTCATCCGAATTGGTGTTAAAGCTTGACGTAACCCTTTACGACGAACTCTTTATCACCTCCATAATCAAGAAACATTTCCTTAGTCCTCTTTAGGTACCTAAGGATAATTTTGACTGCTGTCCATTAGTCTCCTGGATCACTATTGTACCCCCTTGCCAAACTCATGGCACACAACAGGTCTTGTACACAACGTGACATATGATGACCCACAAATATAGCGGATCTATCATAGTCCTTTCAATAAGTAAGAGTGTCGAACCCAACAAGGAGTAGAAGGAAATGGCAAGCGGTTTTCAGCAAGGTATTCTCTGCAAGCACTGAAATTATCGGTAACAGATAGTTGTGTGATAAGGTAATTCGTAAGGAGTAACAAAAGTAACTAAGGTGTAATGTTGCTTGAAGTTACGTCGGTATTTCCCCAAAGAGGAAGGGATGATGCAGCATAGAGGTGGTAGGTATTTCCCTCAGATATGAAACCAAGGTTATCGAACCAGTAGGAGAACCAAGCAACACAACGTAAACAACCCCTGCAGACAAAGAACAACACCTCGCAACCTGACGTGTTAAATGGGTTGTCAATCCCTTTCGGGGTACGACGCCTCAAGATAGGCAAAGGACGTGTGGTAAATTCGTAGATGGGATAAGTAGATCACGGAACAAATAAATTGCAGCAAGGTATTTTTGTATTTTTTGGTTTAATAGATATGAAAATAAAAGCAAGGAAAAAGTAGATCGCAAGGCCAATATATGAGAAAGAAGACCCGGGGCTGTAGGTTTCATAGTGGCTTCTCTCGAGAAAAATAGCAAACGGTGGGTGAACAAATTACTGTTGGGCAATTGATAGAACTTCAAATAATTATGACGATATCCAGGCAATGATCATTACATAGGCATCACGTCCAAGATTAGTAGATGAACTCCTGCCTGCATCTACTACTATTACTCCACACATCGACCGCTATCCAGCATGCATCTAGTTCATGGAAAAATGGAGTAATGCAATAAGAATGATGACATAATGTAGACAAGATCCGTTTATCTATTGCGGCAGATATGGATCTCATCTTTTTATCATTTGTAGTAACGATACATATGTGTTGGTTCCCTTTCTGTCACTGGAATCAAGCACCGTAAGATCGGACCCACTACCGGGCACCTCTTCCCATTGCAAGATAAATAGATCAAGTTGGCCAAACAAAACCCAAATATCGGAGAAGAAATACGAGGCTATTAGAGATCACGCATATAAGATATCAAAGAACTCAAATAACTTTCATGGATATAAAAAGATATAACTGATCATAAACTCGAAGTTCATCAGATCCCAACAAACACACCGCCAAAAGACTTACATCATATGGATCTCCAAGAGACCATTGTATTGATAATCAAGAGAGAGAGAGAGGAAGCCATCTAGCTACTAACTATGGACCTGAAGGTCTACAAAGAACTACTTACGCATCATCGGAGAGGCACCAATGGAAGTGGTGAACCCCTTTGTGATGGTGTCTAGATTGGATCTCATGGTTCTTGGACTCTGCAGCGGCTGGATGAAAATTTTGTCGATTCTCCTAGGGTTTTTGGAATATTGGGGTATTTATAGAGCAAAGAGTCAGTCCAGGGGGCACCCGAGGTGGGCACAACCCACCTGGGCACGCCTGGGCCTCCTAGCGTGCCCTGGTGGGTTGTCCCCTCCCCGGGACTCCACCCAGGTGCAACCAGGGCCCGTTGTGTTCCTTCTGGCCCATAAAAAATCATCGTAAATTGGCGTGGCATTTGGACTCCTTCTGTTATTGATTTCTTGCGATGTAAAAAACATGCAGAAAACAACAATTGGCACTTGGCACTATGTCAATAGGTTAGTACCAAAAAATGATATAAAATGACTATATAATGATTATAAAACATCCAAGATTGATAACAAAATAGCATGGAATAATAAACAATTATAGATACGTTGGAGATGTATCAAGGTGAAGCAAGATGGCCCAATCCTTTTTGTAGCAAAGGACAAGCCTGAACAAACTCTTATATAAAGCAAAGCGCTCACGAGGACACATGGGAATTACTGTCTAGTTTTCATCATACTCATATGATTCGCGTTCGTTACTTTGATAATTTGATATGTGGGTGGACCGGTGCTTGGGTGTTGTCCTTCCTTTGACAAGCCTCCACTTGTGATTAACCCCTCTCGCAAGCATCTGCAACTATGAAAGAAGAATTAAGATAAATCTAACCATAGCATGAAACATATGGATACAAATCATCCCCTTACGAAGCAACGGATAAACTAGGGTTTAAGTTTCTGTCACTCTAGCAACCCATCATCTACTTATTACTTCCCAATGCTTCCCCTAGGCCCAAATCATGGTGAAGTGTCATGTAGTCCGCGTTCACATAACACCACTAGAGGAAAGACAACATACATCTCTTCAAAATATCGGACGAATACCAAATTCACTTGATTACTTATAACAAGACTTCTCCCATGTCCTTAGGAACAAACGTAACTAATCACAAAGCATATTCATGTTCATAATCAGAGGAGTATTAATTATCATTAAGGACCTGAACATATGATCTTCCATCGAATAAACCAACTAACATCAACTACAAGGAGTAATCAACACTACTAGCAACCCACAGGTAGGTTTTGAGACAAAGATCGGATACAAGAGATGAACTAGGGTTTGAGAGGAGATGGTGCTGGTGAAGATGTTGATGGAGATTGACCCCCTCTCGATGAGAGGATCGTTTGTGATGATGATGGCTTCGATTTCCCCCTCCCGGAGGGAAGTTTCCCCGACAGAACAGCTCCGCTGAAGCCCTACATTGGTTTTGCCCAATTCCGCCTCGAGACAGTAGCGCTTCGTCCCGAAAGCTTCCTTTTGATTTTTTCTAGGTCAAAACACACCATATAGTAGAAGATGGGCATCGGGGGCCTGCCAGGTGGCCTACAAGGCAGGTGCGCCCCCAGGGGTCATCAGGAAAACTATCATCAATAGGCAGTGGGTCATCAAGAACATTTTCTAACCTAGACAAGTTGTCTGCAACGGGGTTCTCAGCTCCTTTTCTACCAATATAATATGCGAATCAAATTCTTGCAGCAAGAGAACCCATCTAATAAGTCTAGGTTTAGCATCTTTCTTTTCCATGAGATATTTAATAGCAGCATGATGAATGTGAACAGTTACTTTGGAATCAACAATATAAGATCTGAACTTGTCACAAACAAAAACAACTGCTAGAAATTCTTTTTCAGTAGTAGCATAATTTCTCTGGGCACTGTCTAGAGTTTTACTAGCATAATGAATAACATTCAATTTCTTATCAACTCTTTTCCCTAGAACAACACCAATAGCATAATCACTAGCAGCACACATAATTTCAAAGGGTAAATTCCAATAAGGTGGTTGAACAATAGGTGGAGAAATCAAGGCTTTCTTAAGTACTTCAAATGCTTCTACACAATCATCATCAAAAACAAAAGGAACATCTTTTTGCAAGAGATTAGTGAGATGCCTAGAAATTTTAGAGAAGTCTTTAATGAACCTCCTATAGAAACCAGCATGACCAAGGAAACTTCTTATACCTTTGATATCTTTAGGACACGACATCTTTTCAATAGCATCAACTTTAGCTTTATCAACTTCAATACCTCTTTCAGAATTTTTTGCCCCAAGACAATACCTTCATTAACCATAAAGTGGCACTTCTCCCAATTGAAGACAATATTAGTTTCTTCACATCTCTGTAAAACTCGATCAAGGTTGCTTAAGCCTCAACAATATTTTCAGAAAAGTTATTGAATATATCAGTCATACATCTTTGAAAGGTAGCAGGTGTATTGCATAAACCAAAAGGCATACGTCTATAAGCAAAAGTACCGAAAGGGCAAGTAAAAGTGGTCTTTTCTTGGTCCTCTTTTGATACAGGTATTTGTTAGAAACCAGAATAACCATCTAGAAAGCAAAAATGTGTATGTTTGGATAGTATTTCTAGCATTTGATCAATAAAAGGTAGAGGGTAATGATCTTTTCTAGTAGCTTTGTTCAATTTGCGAAAATCAATTACCATTCTATAACCTGTAACAATTCTTTGTGGAATGAATTCATTCTTATCATTAGGAACAACAGTAATACCTTCCTTCTAGGGACACAATGAATGGGACTTACCCATCTACTATCAGCAATAGGATAAATTATACCTACCTCCATAAGCTTTAGTATTTCATTTCTTACCACTTCTTTCATCTTAGGACTTAACCGTCGTTGATGTTCAACAACTGGATTAGCATCAGGCTCCAAATTAATTTTGTTCTGACATAGAGTGGAACTAATGCCCTTAAGATCATCAAGAGTATATCCAATAGCGGCACGGTGCTTCTTCAGAGTTTTCAATAATTTATTTTCTTCGTGCTCTAAAAGGTTAGCACTAATAATAACAGGATATATCTTCTTTTCATCAAGATAAGCATACTTCAAAGTATCAGGTAATTGTTTAAGCTCAAACATGGGATCACTCTTGGGTGGAGGAGGATCCCCAAGGATTTCAACACGCAAGTTCTGTTTCAAAATAGGCCCTTGATTAAAGAATATTTCATCTAATTCCTTCGTTTCATTCATAAACATATCATTCTCATGGTCTAGCAAATATTGCTCTAAAGGATCAGTAGGAGGCACATCAATAGAAGCAAGACCAATAATTTCATCCTTACTAGGCAATTCTTTACCACGGGGTTTTCTACGAAATTTAGAGAAATTAAAATCATGAGACATATCCCTAGAATTTACAGTAACAATTTCCTTCTCATAGTCTATCTTAGCATTAACAGTATTCAAGAAAGGTCTACCAAATATAATGGGACAAAAATCATCTTGTGGGGAAGCAAGAACAAGAAAATCAGCCGGGTATTTTATTTTCCCACATAAGACTCCAACATCTCTAACAATCCCAATTGGTGATATGGTATCTCTATTGGCAAGCTTAATAGTAACATTAATATCTTCTATCTCAGCAGGTGCAATATCATTCATAATTTCATGATGTAAATTAAAAGAAATTGCACTCACACTAGTACCCACATCACATAAGCCATGATAACAATGATCTCCTATTTTAGCAGAAACAGCAGCCATGCCAACAACAGGTCTATGTTTATCTTTGATACCGGGTTTAGCAATTCTAGCAGCTTCATCACAGAAATAAATATCAACCAAGAGATCTTTAATCTAAGCAATACTAGGTTCAACTTTAATTTGTTCAGGGGGTGTAGGTGTTCTAGTATAACTCTTACAAACCACAGTTGAAGCTTTAGCATGAGCCTTTATTCTAACAGGAAAAGGTGGTTTCTCAATATAAGCAGTAGGAACAATAGGATCAACATCATAAGTAATAGTTTCTTCTTCAACTTTAATAGGTTCTACTACTTTCACTTCAATGGGAGGATGATATTTAAACCACTTCTCCTTAGGTAGATCAACATGAGTTGCAAAAGATTCACAGAAAGAAGTTACTATCTTAGAGTCAAGTCCATATTTAGTGCTAAAATCATGAAAAGCATCAGTGTCCATGAAAGATTTAACACAATCAAACTTAAGATTTATACCTGAACCCTTACCTTCGTCGAGTTCCCTATCTTCAGAGTTACATTTAATTCTTTCCAATAAATCCCATTTGAATTCAATAGTCTTCTTCATAAAAGAACCAGTACAAGAAGTATCGAGAATGGATTGATCATTACGAGAAAGCCGAGCATAAAAATTCTGAATAATAATCTCTCTTGAGAGCTCATGATTGGGGCATGAATATAACATTGACTTAAGCTTTCTCCAATCTTGAGCGATACTTTCTCCTTCACGAGGCCAAAAAATTTATATATAATTCGGATCACGATGAACCAGATGCATAGGATAAAACTTCTGATCAAATTCCAGTTTCAATCAGTTGTAGTTCCATGATCCAATATCATCACATAGCCTAAACCATGTCAATGCCCCTTCAATGATAAAGGGAAGACCTTCTTCTTGACATCACCCTAGGGCAAACCTGCAAGCTTAAATAATCCACAAACTTCATCCACATAGATTAGATGCATATCAGGGTGTAATGTTCCATCTCCTGCATAAGGATTAGCTAGAAGTTTCTCTATCATACCCAAAGGAATTTCATAATAAATATTTTTAGTAGGTGCAGTAGGTTGAGGAGAAACTCTTTGCTCTACCGGTCGTGGTGAAGAAACCCCGAACAAGCCCCTCAAAGGATTATTTTCCATAGTGAAAAGTGACAGTAAATTTCAGCACATAATATAAATGTTTCGTTACCAAATTCCATTCACCAAAGGCACTTCACTCCCCGGCAACGGTGCCAGAAAAGAGTCTTGATGACCCACAAGTATAGGGTATCTATTGTAGTCCTTTTAATAAGTAAGAGTGTCAAACCCAATGAAGCAGAAGGAAATGACAAGCGGTTTTCAGCAAGGTATTCTCTGCAAGCACAGAAATTACCGGTAACAGATAGTTGTGTTACAAGGTAATTCGCAACGAATAAAAAAAGTAACTAAGGTGCAGCAAGATGGCCCAATCCTTTTTGTAGCAAAGGACAACCCTATACAAACTCTTATATAAGGCAAAGCGCTCCCAAGGACACATGGGAATTACTGTCAAGCTAGTTTTCATCATGCTCATATGAGTCGCGTTCGTTACTTTGATAATTTGATATGTGGGTGGACCAATGCTTGGGTGCTGTTCTTCCTTGGACAAGCCTCCCACTTATGAGTAACCCCTCTCGCAAGCATCCGCAACTACGAAAGAAGAATTAAGATAAACCTAACCATAGCATGAAACATATGGATCCAAATCAGCCCCTGACGAAGCAACACATAAACTAGGGTTTAAGCTTCTGTCACTCTAGCAACCCATCACCTACTTATTACTTCCTAGTGCCTTCCCCTAGGCCCAAATCACGGTGAAGTGTCATGTAGTTGGCATTCACATAACACCACTAGAGGAAAGACAACATACATCTCATCAAAATATCAAACGAATACCAAATTCACATGATTACTTATAACAAGATTCTCCCATGTCCTCAGGAACAAACGTAACTACTCGCAAAGCATATCCATGTTCATAATCATAGGAGTATTAATTATCATTAAGGACCTTAACATATGATCTTCCACCAAATAAACAAACTAGCATCAACTATAAGGAGTAATCAACACTACTAGCAACCCACAGGTACCAATATGAGGTTTTGAGACAAAGATCGGATACAAGAGATGAACTAGGGTATGAGAGGAGATGGTGCTGGTGAAGATGTTGATGGAGATTGACCCCCTCTCGATGAGAGGATTGTTGGTGATGATGATGGCTTGGATTTCCCCCTCCCGGAGGGAAGTTTCCCCGGCAGAACAGCTCTGCCAGAGCCCTACATAGGTTCTGCCCAAGTTCCGCCTCGAGACGGTGGCGCTTCGTCCCGAAAGCTTCCTTCTGATTTTTTTTTCCAGGTCAAAACACACCATACAGCAGAAGATGGGCATCGGGGGCCTATCAGGTGGCCCACAAGGCAGGGGGCGCACCCAGGGGGTTGGGCGCACCCCCCACCCGTGTGGATGGCTGGTGCCCCCCCCCCTTTGGTGCTTTCTTCGCCCTATATTTTTTATATTCCAAAATAATTCTCCGTGAAGTTTCAGGACTATTGGAGTTGTGCAGAATAGGTCTCTAATATTTGGTCCTTTTCTATTCCTGAATTCCAGCTGCCGGCATTCTCCCTCTTCATGTAAACCTTGTGAAATAAGAGAGAAAAGGCATATGTATTGTAATATAATGTGTAATAGCAGCCCATAATGCAAAAAATATTGATTTAAAAGCATGATGCAAAATGGACATATCATATCCAGATTGAGACTCAGAGTCATCCGGATTGGTGTTAAAGCTTGCATCAACGTAACCCTTTACAATGAACTCTTTGTCACATCCATAATCAAGAAACATTTCCTTAGTCCTCTTTAGGTACCTATGGATAATTTTGACTGCTATCCAGTGGTCCATTCCTAGATCACTATTGTACCCCCTTGCCAAACTCATGGAAAGGCACACAACAGGTCTGGTACACAACATGGCGTACTTTATAGGACCTATGGCTGAGGCATAGGGAATGAGTTTCATTCTCTCTCTATCTTCTACCGTGGTCGGGCTTTGAGTCTTACTCAACTTCACAACTTGTAACACAGGCAAGAACCCTTTCTTTGACTGATCCATTTTGAACTTCTTCAAAACTTTATCAAGGTATGTGATTTGTGAAAGTCTTATTAAGCGTCTCGATCTATCCCTATAGATCTTGATGCCCAATATATAAGTAGCTTCACCATGGTCTTTCATTGAAAAATTCTTATTCAAGTATCCTTTTATGCTATCCAGAAATTCTATATCATTTCCCATCAACAATATGTCATCCACATATAATATCAGAAATGCTACACAGCTCCCACTCACTTTCTTGTAAATACATGCTTCACCATAAGTCTACATAAAACCATATGCTTTGATCACCTCATCAATGTGTATATTCCAACTCCAAGATGCTTGCACCAGTCCATAAATGGATCGTTGGAGCTTGCACACTTTGTTAGCACCTTTAGGATCGACAAAACCTTCTGGTTGCATCATATACAACTCTTCTTTAAGAAATCCATTAAGGAATGCAGTTTTGACGTCCATTTGCCAGATTTCACAATCATAAAATGCGGCAATTGCTAACATGATTCGGACTGACTTAAGCATCACTACAGGTGAGAAAGTCTCATTGTAGTCAACCCATTGAACTTGTCGAAAACCTTTTGTGACAAGTCGAGCTTTGTAGATGGTGACATTACCATCAGTGTCTGTCTTCTTCTTGAAGATCCATTTATCCTCAATGGCTTGCCGAACATCGGGTAAGTCCACCAAAGTCCATACTTTGTTCTCATACATGGATCCTATCTCAGATTTCATGGCCTCAAGCCATTTATCGGAATCCAGGCTCATCATAGCTTCTTCATAGTTCGTAGGTTCGCCATGGTTTAATAACATGATTTCTAGGACAGGATTACCGTACCACTCTGGTGCAGAACATGCTCTGTTCGACTTATGAGGTCCAGTAGTAACTTGATCCGAAGTTTCATGATCATCATCATTAGCTTCCTCTCTAGTTGGTGTAGGCATCACGGGAACGAATTTATCTGCTGTGCCACTTTCCAATTTGAGAGAAGGTACAATTACCTCCTCAAGTTCTACTTTCCTCCCACTCACTTCTTTTGAGAGAAACTCCTTCTCTAGAAAGGACCCATTCTTGGCAACAAAGATTTGCCTTCGCATATGTTGTAGAAGGTGTACCCAATTGATTCCGTAGGGTATCCTATGAAGACACACTTCTTCGATTTGGGTTCGAGCTTATCAGGCTGTAGCCTTTTGACATAACTGTTGCAACCCCAAACTTTGAGAAACGATTGCTTAGGTTTCTTGCCAAACCACAGTTCATATGATGTCGTCTCAACGGATTTAGATGGTGCCTTATTTAACGTGAATGTGGCTGTCTCTAATGCATAACCCCAAAATGATAGTGGTAAATCGGTAAGAGACATCATAGATCGCACCATCTCTAATAATGTACAGTTACGACGTTCAGACACACCATTACACTGTGGTGTTCCAGGTGGCATGAGTTGTGAAACTATTCCACATTGTTTTAAATGAAGGCCAGACTCGTAACTCAAATATTCACCTCCGCAATCAGATCATAGAAACTTTATTTTCTTGTTACGATGATTCTGCACTTCACTATGAAATTATTTGAACTTTTCAAATGTTTCAGACTTTTGTTTCATCAAGTAGATATACCCATACCTACTCAAATCATCTGTGAAGGTGAGAAAATAATGATACCCACCGTGTGCTTCAACACTCATCGGACCTCATACATCGGTATGTGTAAGTGCATCTAGTGCCACCCCTAGTTGATTTTGGACGACAAACGTAGTTGAGGCACTAATGTGTTTGTGAGAATTGCAGGATAACACGGGTAGAAGTCCCTCATTGATTCGATTTACCTATCAAAGTCTGTGAACGTTTGGAAGTCTACCTGGAAGACTTACCAGAGTGATTGGCGAGGGCTAGGTGTCCTTAGCTCAAGGGGAATAAGGTGAAGACGCAGTCTTCTGAGTTAAATCTTAGCCTCCCTAACGAGACGTACATTTGTCACAGCAACTGGAACTGGTCTACCAAATCCTTGTCTTCACCAAGCTACTGGTTCTATCCCCTACCACCTTTAGATTTCAGTTTGTCTTAGTGAAGTCATTGTGCGCTTGCCTGATCTGTTTGACTTCACTGTGTGAAGACTATTACCTGTTGGCTTCATAATGTCTCCCCATTCCGATCTGTTCTACCTAGCAGCTATTTGTCTTCATGCTTTCATTGTGTTGCTTACTTGAACATGGCCTGTCTAGTGTAGTTTATCTTCCGCTACATATCATATAGGTTCAATTTTGTTGTATGTCTTCAAAGACCTCGTGTTTTGAAGACATTCATAAAAATTGCCTATTCACTCCCCCCTCTAATCGATAACTAGCACTTTCAGTATGTATTATTTCCAATAAGTCATTAGCTCGCTCTATTGTTCCAGAGAACGGAGTTTTAGTTATCTTGCCCATGAGGCATGGTTCGCAAGTATCAAATGATTCATAATCAAGTGATTCCAAAAGTCTATTCGCATGGAGTTTCTTCATGCGCTTTACACCAATATGACCTAAACGGCAGTGCCACAAGTATGTTGCACTATCATTATCAACTTTATATCTTTTTGCATCAATATTATGAATATGTGTATCACTACAATCGAGATTCAATAAACCATTCATATTGGGTGTATGACCATAGAAAGTTTTATTCATGTAAATAGAACAACAATTATTCTCCGACTTAAATGAATAACCGTATTGCACTAAACATGATTCAGTCATATTCATGCTCAACGCAAACACCAAATAACATTTATTTAGGTTCAACACTAATCCCGAAAGTAGAGGGAGTGTGCGATGGTGATCGTATCAACCTTGGAATCACTTCCAACACACTTCGTCACCTCGTCCTTAACTAGTCTTTGTTTATTCTGCAACTCCTATTTCGAGTTACTAATCTTAGCAACTGAATTGGTATGAAATACCCAGTGGTTGCTATGAACACTAGTAAAGTACACATCAATAATATGTATATCAAATATACCTTTGTTAACTCTGCCATCCTTCTTATCCGCCAAGTACCTGGAGTAGTTCTGCTTCCAGTGACCATTCCCTTTGCAGTAGAAGCACTTAGTTTCAGGCTTAGGTCCAGCTTTGGGATTCTTCACGGGAGTGGCAACTTGCTTGCCATTCTTCTTGAAGTTTCCTTTCTTCCCTTGCCCTTTTTCTTGAAAGTAATGGTCTTGTTAACCATCAACACTTGATGTTCTTTCTTGATTTCTACCTCCGCGGCCTTAAGCATTGCGAAGAGCTCGGGAATCGTTTTCGTTATCCCTTGCACTACAAAAAAAGACACATCCGTGAGATTTTGGGTTGAACGAATTTTTTCTTTCATGCTTATGACACTTCTATGACGATAATTGTGAAAAAAACCGGTATCATCATAGATGTGGTGGGCTCCTACTTCTATGACAAAAAATCATGATAGAAATGGGCTTTTCATCTTGGGCGGGATGGAGACGCGGCTGCATGACATTCTTTGGGCCGTCCATGACGGAAAAAACCGTGGTAGAAGCGTGGGCGAGGAAAATATCGGGGAGTTCCCAGTTATGATGGGTGGTCAGGGCCGAGCGATGCACGGAGGTTTGCGCGTTTCTCTTGTACACGTACGCGCATATGTGCAAGGCGTTGGGCTCTAACTGAACCCGAGCAAGGCGTTCGCTTACTGAACCTGAGCGATTGCACTAGCTACGTTACTGAACCCGAGCGATCGATCCCTTGGCTGTTAACTGAACCCGAGAGATTCCTTCCCTACTTATGCTAACTGAAGCCGATCGAACCTGCTGCCTCTTGATGAACAATGGACGTTGTAGGGGTTGGATGAATAGTTCCCGGTGGGGGTTGGATGAACAGGAGCTCGTGGTAGGAGAGGTTGTTGCCGTTGGATGAACAGGACCCCGGTCGAGCCAGTTGGGGGTGGATGAACAGGATCCCATGGAGGGATGGTTGAACAGTAGCCGATGGAGGCTAGATGAACAGGACCCAGTGGAGGGCTGGTTGAATATTAGCCGGTGGAGGCTGGATGAACAGGAGCCGAACAGTCTGTAGAATATGTATCAAACGTACACTTCTGGAACTCCAAAAATTCTACCAAATTAGGAAAACCTGAGCAATGTGTGTAACAATCCATAGAAAAAAGAATCAGATCAAGAGCACGTTTATGAAAACTAATTTACTGGGTGCAAAAGTTTCTGATTTTCAGCAGGATCAACACAACTATCATCGTAAGCTATCCTAAAGGTCTTACTTGACACTTTATTGAAACGAAAGCTATAAAACATGATTACTACAGTAGAATAATCATGTGAACACACAAAAACAGTAAAGGTAAATATTGGGTTGTCTCCCGACAAGCGCTTTTCTTTAACGCCTTTCTTGCTAGCCATGATGATGACAATGATGCTCACATAAAAGATAATAATTGAAACATAACGGGAGCATCATGAAGCATATTAATAACATATTTAAGCCTAACCCACTTCCTATGCATAGGGATTTTGTGAGCAAACAACTTATGGGAACAATAATCAACTAGCATAGGAAGGCAAAACAAGCATAAGTTCAAAACTTTAAGCACATAGAGAGGAAACTTGATATTATTGCAATTCCTACAAGCATATATTCCTCCCTCATAATAATTTTCAGTAGCATGATGAATGAATTCAACAATATAACCATCACATAAAGCATTCTTTTCATGATCTACTTGCATAGAACTATCATGTGAAGCATAATCCAATTGAAAATTAAAATCATGGTGACAAGTTTCATGGTTATGTTTATTCTTTATGGCATACATATCATCACAATAATAATCATAAATAGGAGGCATGCTTTCATCATAATAAATTTGCTCATCAAAACTTGGGGGACAAAAAATATCATCTTCATCAAACATAGCTTCCCCAAGCTTGTTGCTTTGCATATCATTAGCATCATGGATATTCAAGGAATTCATACTAACACCATTGCAATCATGCTCATCATACAAAGAGCTAGTACCAAACATTTTAATGCATTCTACTTCTAGCAATTGAGAACAATTTTCCTTTCCATCATTCTCACGAAAGATATTAAAAAGATGAAGCGTATGAGGAAAACTCAATTCCATTTTTTTGTAGTTTTATTTTAAAGACTAAACTAGTGATAAAACAAGAAACAAAAAGATTCGATTGCAAGATCTAAAGATATACCTTCAAGCACTCACCTCCCCGGCAATGGCGCGAGAAAAGAGCTCGATGTCTACTACACAACCTTCTTGTAGACGTTGTTGGGCCTCCAAGTGCACAGGTTTGTAGGACAATAGCAAATTTCCCTCAAGTGGATGATCTAAGGTTTATCAATCCGTGGGAGGCGTAGGATGAAGATGGTCTCTCTCAAACAACCCTGCAACCAAATAACAAAGAGTCTCTTGTGTCCCCAACACACCCAATACAATGGAAAATTGTATAGGTGCACTAGTTCGGCGAAGAGATGGTGATCCAAGTGCAATATGGATGGTAGATATGAGTATTTGTAATCTGAAAATATAAAAACAGCAAGGTAACTAATGATAAAAGTGAGCGTAAACGGTATTGCAATGCTTTGAAACAAGGCCTAGGGTTCATACTTTCACTAGTGCAAGTTCTCTCAACAATAATAACATAACTAGATCATATAACTATCCCTCAACGTGCAACAAAGAGTCACTCCAAAGTCACTAATGGTGGAGAACAAACGAAGAGATTATTGTAGGGTACGAAACCACCTCAAAGTTATCCTTTCTGATTGATCTATTCAAGAGTCCGTAGTAAATTAACATGAAGCTATTCTTTCCATTTGATCTATCATAGAGTTCGTACTAGAATAACACCTTAATACACAAATCAACCAAAACCCTAATGTCACCTAGATACTCCAATGTCACCTCAAGTATCTGTGGGTATGATTATACGATATGCATCACACAATCTCAGATTCATCTATTCAAACGAACACAAAGTACTTCAAAGAGTGCCCCAAAGTTTCTACCGGAGAGTCAAGACGAAAACGTGTGCCAACCCCTATGCATAAGTTCACAAGGTCACTGAACCCGCAAGTTGATCACCAAAACATACATCAAGTGAATCACGTGATATCCCATTGTCACCACAGATAAGCACATGCAAGACATACATCAAGTGTTCTCAAATCCTTAAAGACTCAATCCGATAAGATAACTTCAAAGGGAAAACTCAATCCATGACAAGAGAGTAGAGGGGAGAAACATCATAAGATCCAACTACAATAGCAAGCTCGCGATACATCAAGATCGTATCACCTCAAGAACATGAGAGAGAGAGATCAAACACATAGCTACTGGTACATACCCTCAGCCCCAAGGGTGAACTACTCCCTCCTCGTCATGGAGAGCGCCGGGATGATGAAGATGGCCATTGGTGAGGGATCCCCCCACAGGCAGGGTGTCGGAACGGGCTCCCAAGAGGTTTTTGGTGGCTACAGAGGCTTGCGGCGGCGGAACTCCCGATATATTGTGCTCCCCGATGTTTTTAGGGTATATGGACATATATATAGGCGAAAGAAGTCAGTCAGGGGAGCCACGAGGGGCCCACAAGTGTGGGGGGCGCACCCAGGGGGGTAGGGCACGCCTCCCTGCCTCGTGGCCACCTCGATGCTTCCCTGACGTCTACTCCAAGTCTCCTCGATTGTTCCCATTCCAAAAATAACTTTCCCGAAGGTTTCATTCCGTTTGATATTCCTTTTCTTCGAAACACTGAAATAGGCAAGAAAACAACAATTTGGGCTGGGCGCCGGTTAATAGGTTAGTCCCAAAAATGATATAAAAGTGTATAATGAAGCCCATAAACATCCAGAACCGGTAATATAATAGCATGTAACAATCAAAAATTATAGATACGTTGGAGACGTACCATACCAAAGCATTAACACTTGGTGAATACATGAACTCCTCATACTACGGTCATCACCAAGAGTGGTCCCGATTATTGTCACTTTGGGGTTGTCGGATCATAACACATAATAGGTGACTGTTGAATTGCAAGATAGGATCAAGAACTCACATATATTCATGAAAACATAATAGGTTCAGATCTGAAATCATGGCACTCGGGCCCTAGTGACAAGCATTAAGCATAGCAAAGTCATAGCAACATCAATCTTAGAACATAATGGATACTAGGGATCAAACCCTAACAAAACTAACTCGATTACATGGTAAATATCATCCAACCCATCACCATCCAGCAACCCTACGATGGAATTACTCATGCATGGTGGTGAGCATCATGAAATTGGTGATGGAGGATGGTTGATGATGACGACAGCAATGGATTCCCCTCTCCGGAGCCCCGAACGGCCTCCAGATCAGCCCTCCCAAGAGAGATTAGGGCTTGGCGGCGGCTCCGTATTGTAAAACGCGATGAATCAATCCCTTTGATTTTTTTCTCCCCGAACGTGAATATATGGAGTTGGAGTTGATGTCGGTGGAGCACCAGGGGGCCCACGAGGTAGGGGGCGCGCCTAGGGGGGTAGGCGCGCCCCCTCCCTCATGAACAGGGTGTGGGATGATACGTCTCCAATGTATCTATAATTTTTGATTGCTCCATGCTACTTTATCTACTGTTTTGGACTATATTGGGCTTTATTTTCCACTTTTATATTATTTTTGGGACTAACCTATTAACCTGAGGCCCAACCTGAATTGTTGTTTTTGCCTTTTCAGAGATTTGAAGAAATGAATATCAAATAGAGTCCAAACGGAATGAAACCTTCGGGATCGTGATTTTCCAACCGAACATGATCCAGGAGACTTGGACCCTACACTAGCAAAGCAGGAGGTCACGAGGGTGGAGGGCGCGCCCCCCGGGCGCGCCCCCTACCTCGTGGGCCCCTCGACGCTCCACCGACGTACTCCTTCCTCCTATATATACCTACGTATCCCCGAACGATTAGAACAGGAGCCAAAAACATAATTCCACCGCCGCAACTGTCACGCCCGATATGCGATACTATCCTAAAGAGACTCGAAGGTCCCACCAAGGATAGAACCGCATATTGAAACGCTTTTGCAAGGTGGATATCATTACATCAACATTACATAATAGATGGGGATACATACATAAGGCATACAATGCCACACGAATACAACATCATCTTACATAAGAGCACCATCCGGCTACGGATGAAACACAAACAGAAACTCAAACGACATTCACCCTGCTAGCCCAGGATGCCGACCTGGAACCTATCCCCGATTGAAGAAGAAGCGAAGAAGAACTCCAAACAAGCAAACATCACTCTCGCGTCATGATCATCGCATAACCTGTACCGCAATTGTTGTTGTAGTAATCATGAGCCACGAGGACTCAGCAATCCCATTACCATGGGTATCAAGACTAGCAAAGCTTAATGGGAAAGGAAGGGGTAAAGTGGTGAGGTTGCAGCAGCCACTAAGCATATATGGTGGCTAACATACGCAAATAAGAGCGAGAAGAGAAGCAAAGGAACGGTCGTGAAGCTAGCAATGATCAAGAAATGATCCTGAACTCCTACTTACGTCAAACATAACCCAAAAACCGTGTTCACTTCCCGAACTCCGCCGAGAAGAGACCATCACGGCTACACACTCGGTTGATGCGTTTTAATTCGGATCTGGTGTCAAGCTATCTACAACCGGACATTAACAAATTCCCATCTGCCACATAACCGCGGACACGGCTCTCGAAAGTTTATACCCTGCAGGGGTGTCCCAACTTAGCCCATGATAAGCTCTCGCGATCAACGAAGGATATTCCTTCTCCCAGGAAGACCCGATCAATCTTGGAATCCCGGTTTACAAGACATTTCGACAATGTAAAAGAAGACCAGCAAAGCCGCCCGATGTGCCGACAAATCCCGATAGGAGCTGCACATATCTCGTTCTCAGGGCACACCAGATGAGCAAGAGGACGGGTTCGCATAGACCCTGGTTGCCCAGGGGGCGCTGGACATCGCTCGGTTTGGACCAGCACTCGAAGGAGCACTGGCCCGGGGGTAAAATAAAGATGACCCTCGGGCTCCGGAAACCCAAGGGAAAAAGGGCTAGGTGAGGCAAATGGTAAAACCAAGGTTGGGCCTTGCTGGAGGAGTTTTATTCAAAGCGAACTGTCAGGGGGGTCCCATAAATCACCCGACCGCGTAAGGAACGCAAAATCCAAGAACATAATACCGGTATGACGGAAACTAGGGCGGTAAGAGTGGAACAAAATACCAGGCATAAGGCCGAGCCTTCCACCCTTTACCAAGTATATAGATGCATTAATTAAATAAGAGATATTGTGATATCCCAACATAATCCTGTCCATCATGAAGCAATCTTCAACTTCACCTGCAACTATCAATGCTATAAGAGGGGCTGAGCAAAGCGGTAACATAGCCAAACAACGGTTTGCTAGGAAGGGTGAAAAAGGTTAGAGGTTCATGGCAATTTGGGGAGGCTTGAAGAACAAGTGATAGGAAGCACAGCAAAGCGATAGAACGAAGCAACTAGCATAGCAATGATAGTAGTGAGATCCAAGGTGACGGTCATCTTGCCTGAAATCCCGCTAGGAAGAAGAACGAGTCCATGAAGAAGACGAACGGGAGTAGTCGAACAAATCCTCACAACTCCGGAACGAAACCGAAGCTAACGAGAGAAGCAAACCAGAAAGAAGCAAACAACATGGTAAACACACAAGCATAAACATGGCATGATGCACAAACAAGTATGATGCATGTCCGGTTTAATGAGGCATGGCATGGCAAAGTGCAACAAACAATACTACAAGTTAAGTGGAGCTCAATATGCAACGAGTTGCATACTGACGAAACACCACATTCGAGTCATTTAGTTCTCTCTCGTTTAAGCTACCAAACAATATTAAATGTTGTTAACGATGGCAAGAGGTGAAGCATAATTAAACTATCTATTTAGGCAATTTTAAATGAGGCCGGAAACAACAAACAACAATTCCGGAAAATCCCCATATGCATATTTCGAATTTAGTACTGTTCTGCCCTAAACACAATTTTAATGATGTTAAATAGCAAAATGAAGTGCATTGTGTTAAACTAGGCATTTTTCCATCGCATTTACATATAAAGTTTGTTTAAAACCGAGCTACGATTATTTAGTTATGAATTAAATCATTTTAGCATGACATTTAAGCAAATTAATGCAAACAGCAATTTAAGCTTTTTTAACATGGATGAAAGTGGCATATTATTAATCTACACAAAATTCTAAGCATTTTACATATATAAATTATTTAATTCTGATGCATGGTTAGTGAATTATTGATGCATGAACATAAAGGGGTTTTCTGAAAAACCAGTAATACAATGGATAATAGCTAAAACCGCAGACAGGAAAAAAAACACTATATGGGCTGAATCTAGGCAGAGATCCAACAGAATGGAAAAAAAGGGGCGCTGGACGGTGGCCTCACCATGGGCCATGGCCCGGCTGGAAGCAGAAGAGGCCGGCTGGGCTTGGTGGAGAGGAGGCTGCAGGGCGCTGGCCTTCTTGCGATTCGCGAGATGTGGCCCGGCCGTGGTCAACGCGAGGCGAGCGATCTCGTTAGGAAGCAGAACAACGGCGGTGCTGGACGGGAAGGCAGCAGCAGGGTCCGGCGAGGAAGGCATGGGCGCGCGGCGCCGGGGTGCTGCTGGCGAGGACCGACGTCGGGGAGCTCGAGGATGACGTCGTCCGGGCGCGGGAGGCGAGGATGGCCGGCGCAAACTCCTCGGGGGCTCCCTGTTGCACGAACAGAGGGAGCAGGTGAGAGAGGGAGGAGAGAAGGAAGAGGAAGAGAGAGGCAGGGGCGCAGGGTCCTGGCGACGGCAGGAGGTGAACGGCGGCAGGAGGGACTGCGGCAGGCGACGACGCAGTTTGGGCGGCGGAGCTCATCGCGGAGGGGCGGCGCGGCGGCCGTGGTGGTCAACGCGCAGGGGCAGGACGAGGCGCGTCCCTCGTCTCCTGGACGAAGCAGAGGAGTCGGCGCGGATGGGATGGCGCTAGTCGAGGCGGAGGTGGCTCTCGGGAAGGCGCGGGGTGACGAGGAGGAGGCCGCAGGAGAAACGGGGATCTGGCGACGAGGAGACGGGAGGCATCGGGCGCCATGGCTGCAGGGCACGAGGAGAGCTTGGCTGGAGCGGCAGTGGTAGTGGGTTGGTTCAATTTGGAACACAAGGAAAGGGGCTAGGTGGATCGGGATGGATCCCGAGAGAACAGTGGCGGCGGCGGACACGGAAGGATGGGACATTGATCCAAAAATTTAGGGTTGGGGCCTAGTTTATATAGCAAGGGGATTAGGTTAGGGGCTATCCGGTCCGTCCGATCGAAATCGGGCGGTCGAGAAAAACAGGCTAGGGAAGCTCAAATAAGAAAACGGAGATGTTTTGTAGATGTTTGGGGATGATCTGAATCCAACGGTGATGACTGAGCGGTTCGGGTTCGGGCAAGTTTCGGACGCGCACACGAGGGGGTCTGAGAGAGGTTAGTTGGTTTGACAGGAGGGAATGGAAAACCCAGTTGGTCTCGGAACGGCCAACAAAAGCAAGGGGGGACACGGCAACTACGAGCGGATGCAAGTTTTATGAAAACGATGCCGATGCAATGCGAATGATGACATGAGACGAGATGCATAACAAAAACAAAATGCAAAACAACAGACAAAAACCCAACCACGAAGAAAATATCATATCGCATCTCCGGAGAAAGGCAAGAGTTGAAGTTACGAATATGGAAAGTTGTATCCGGAGCGTTACAACACTCCACCACTACGAGAGGATCTCGTCCCGAGATCTAGGATGGCACCGGAGAGAAAAGGAAAAGGAAGAGAAGAGGTAAAACTAAGTTGCTTCTTTGACGAACGAGTGAAAACACGAACCTTGAGTGGTAGAAAACTTGAAGAAATGCCACAACGGAAACGAAAGGAAATGAAACACTCCGTTAGATAAGAGGAACAAGTGATACGACAAGAACCAAGAAGGTTGCAAAGGCATGAACCAATAGTTTAATGGACAAGATAGAATTCGAAACCACTCCGATTAAAACAAGATGTGAGAGGAAGAATTCGGGCAGCACTCCGGTTGAACATGGAAGGAATAGAACATGAACTTGACAAGATGAGAGTATACTTGATGAAAACAACAACACACTGCCTCCGGAACTATTGAAAGAATGGCACAATGGGTAACAAAGATTTCAGACAACACTCCGGCTGAAAATAGAGGCAAAACTTGACAAGATGAAAAGAACTTGAAGACATGAAACAACACTTCGGTTCACAATCGAGATGATCACAATGCCTCCGGAAGAAAGAATAGAAGATGGATCATTGGAATAACAGAATGGAGAAAAAATGGAAACTTCTGCCACAAATGAGCTTGGAAAAGCACCCCTCCAAGAAGGTTATAGCGGAGTTGTTGGAAAACCAACAACGAAAGGAATAAGCTTGTAGTGGGCTTATGGGAACATCTCAACACTTGAGGTTAAATTCTGCCACTAACGAAAAACAATTGCTTGTTTGAGATCAAAGAAGAGATGAAAACTTCTTTCGCTGAGAGGATAGAGAGATAACTTGGATCATTGATAAGCACCACAATAGCAACATTCCATAGGGAAGGCTTTAGGTGAAACATGACACAAGATGACTCCAATGAAGAGATTGGTGGATTTAAAATATCTCATTCTTGACAACATGTGAATCATGAAACACGAACTCAAATTGTCAAGAATGACATAACACCACCTCAAATGATAAGGTAGAACGAATTGCACTTCGAAATGCAAGAAGAAGAATACTTGAACTCCCCAAAACAAAACGTGTGTTGAACACAATGTTTATTTTAGAGTATAGCTTGGCGGATCATAACTTCAAGAGAAATCTTGAAGAACAATTGAAGAATGAAAAGAATCCTTGATGAACCACCATGTAGAGCCTCCATGGAGAACTCCGGTAATAAAAGGATGATAAAAAGAAAGAGAAGTTGAAAACACAAGGTGAAGCCTTGCAATAATTTAGGTGGAGCTTCGTGACGAGATGATGCGGAAAACTTGGAACTCCAGACAAGAAAAGATGGAGCATCTCGAACCGAGAAATGTTACATGATGAACAACGATGGAAAGATGAAACTAGATCACTTGGATGAAACAATAAAAAGAATTACGTTATGCGTATCCTTCACCAATTAAATTGATGACAAGCAATGGATTTGGCATACTACTTATTCTCATTGAAAAATGATTACAGATAGAGATATAGCGCAAACTTCAGAAGGTATTGATGGAACCACCGATGGTATTTGGAAACAACGAATATTTGATATGATAACGGAGGAAGAGAAATCCTGAACGAACCACCGTAAGAATTGAGAATGAACGTAGCAAAGGCACGATTCACCGGGAAGAATTGGAAAACAAATGAAGATACTTGAGGGGATTTAGATACATGAAAAAACAAGAGATCATGAACTGACTAGAGTAAACTTGAATGATGCACCGGTAAGATATGGAGAACGATAGCTACACGCTGAGAATGAAGAATTATGACCTGATGGCTTTCGGAGGAAAAAATGGAAACAACTCATGAAATGCTCCGTATGGGTGAAAAGAATTCCCACAATCGAAAACAATTATGAGAGGATGGCATCAAGTTTGAACTACGCATCTTTGGAAGAACGGGTAAGGATTTAAGAGGAACTCTTCTTCGGTCTTCAAATGACGACGAGGAACGCCACCAAAATTACTGAGATACTCCGGTAGAATGGAAAGCAAAGAAGTTGAGCCAACAATGAAAAGAATTTGGAAACGATCTTGGAGAAGGCATGTGACTGATGGAATCCATTCTTACGTCGCACTTTGAAAAGAATTGAGAATAACTCCGGGAGAATTAGAAGAGTCAGGTAAGATCCTGGGAAAAGACCTGTGAGTTAGGACCCACTCAAAAGAAAACACCGTTGGAAATGATTTTAAAGAGAGATTGCACCGGATGAATTAAATGACTTGAATGAGATAATAATCTCCAAATAGCTTGAACGGATTAAGAATGGAAACACAAATCTTCTGAGATATCTTCGGCACTCCGGAACAATTGAATAGCAAGCGGGGAATGATTAAGAGATACACCGGCATACGAAAACACTTGAAACGAGGAAGGTAATATGATCAACACCGAAAACTTGACTTTAATCCACCGGAGAAGAAAAATAACGAAGAATGATGAACTCAAAGTTCCGTTAGTATCTTCCTGAGAATCACCGGATAAGAACATTGACGGAAAAGAATGGAGAGACTTCCCATCAATAAAAAGGATACTTGATTAAGAAATCTGAGTCCTTGAAGAAAAAAAAGGGTGGTAGGGCGGGAAAACAAAGGCAACTTGGGGACGGATGAAACAAACACCGTTGAGAAAACTTAGAAATGATCTTGCGGGTGGGGAGAATGATCGGATCCACTTGAAGAGAAGCAACGCCGGTAGGAAAAGAATTAACATGACAACCTCGATGAATACGAAGGATTAGTATTCCCATAGAAATATGAGAACACCATTTAGGGAAGGTATGGATTCAACACTTGACATCGAAGCAACTCGAATACCACAAATAAAATAAAACAAAAAATTTGGCTTGCAGAATAAGCCGGAACAAATACATATGATAGAGATTTACCCAATCCCATATCATGCATCTGTCGGAAAGATATTCTAGGAGCTACTTGAACTCCCACCTATAAACTCCCGAAACTTACTGGTTATGCAATCTGGTGTTGGGGATATAGGGGAAGCAATATATCTCACCCAAACTAACAATCCCTACATCCAGCTGTATCCATCCATCAACACATAACCAAGAAAACTCCGGAAATAGTGTAGCTCAACCTTCATAAAGCATCCGTTATACAAGCTATGGCAATACTCCCGAACTCCCCAGTACTGGGTGACGTCGAGGTTATCTCACCAACAACTGCATAAAAGAGATTTTCGATGTCGGCAAAACTCGTATTCCAATCGCAACGATAAAATTATGACGACAACACCTCGGAGCTCAACTCCCCGGGACACTGCCACAACCCCTAAATGTCAGGAGGCACCAAGAACAATGTTCTCGTCATAAGAATATCGGAACGATCCCAAGATACCCGCGTGATCCCAAAATTTTTTTTAGTGAAATTTGAGGAGAGGAAAGACAAAACATCTACGTCAGAAGTCCTCACCAGAGCGACGAAGGGGGCTGAGGAGTAAAAAGAATCCTACTCTCCGATATATATAATCCTAAGACTCGAAATAGTTTTCTTCTAGACTCAACAATGGACAACAATCAAGGGGGATCCTATGGTCGATCGAGGCTCTGATTACCAACTTGTCACGCCCGATATGCGATACTATCCTAAAGAGACTCGAAGGTCCCACCAAGGATAGAACCGCATATTGAAACGCTTTTGCAAGGTGAATATCATTACATCAACATTACATAATAGATGGGGATACATACATAAGGCATACAATGCCACACGAATACAACATCATCTTACATAAGAGCACCATCCGGCTACGGATGAAACACAAACAGAAACTCAAACGATATCCACCCTGCTAGCCCGGGCTGCCGACCTGGAACCTATCCCCTGATCGAAGAAGAAGCAGAAGAAGAACTCCCAACAAGCAAACATCGCTCTCGCGTCATGATCATCGCATAACCTGTACCTGCAACTGTTGTTGTAGTAATCTATGAGCCACGAGGACTCAGCAATCCCATTACCATGGGTATCAAGACTAGCAAAGCTTAATGGGAAAGGAAGGGCTAAAGTGGTGAGGTTGCAGCAGCGACTAAGCATATATGGTGGCTAACATACGCAAATAAGAGCGAGAAGAGAAGCAAAGGAACGGTCGTGAAGCTAGCAATGATCAAGAAGTGATCCTGAACTCCTACTTACGTCAAACATAACCCAAAAACCGTGTTCACTTCCCGGACTCCGCCGAGAAGAGACCATCACGGCTACACACTCGGTTGATGCGTTTTAATTCGGATCTGTGTCAAGTTATCTACAACCGGACATTAACAAATTCCCATCGCCACATAACCGCGGGCACGGCTCTCGAAAGTTTATACCCTGCAGGGTGTCCCAACTTAGCCCATGATAAGATCTCGCGATCAATGAAGGATATTCCTTCTCCCAGAAGACCCGATCGCCTCGAATCCGGTTTACAAGACATTTCGACAATGGTAAAACAAGACCAGCAAAGCCACCCGATGTGCCGACAAATCCCGATAGGAGCTGCACATATCTCGCTCTCAGGGCACACCGGATGAGCAAGACGACGGGTTGGCATAGACCCTGGTTGCCCAGGGGGCGCTGGACATCGCTCAGGTTTGGACCAGCACTCGAAGGAGCACTGGCTCGGGGGGCAAAATAAAGATGACCCTTGGGCTCCAGAAACCCAAGGGAAAAAGGGCTAGGTGAGGCAAATGGTAAAACCAAGGTTGGGCCTTGCTGGAGGAGTTTTATTCAAAGCAAACTGTAAGGGGGGTCCCATAAATCACCCAACCATGTAAGGAACGCAAAATCCAGGAACATAATACCGGTATGACGGAAACTAAGGCGGTAAGAGTGGAACAAAACACCCTTTACCAAGTATATAGATGCATTAATTAAATAAGAGATATTGTGATATCCCAACATAATCCTGTCCATCATGAAGCAATCTTCAACTTCACCTGCAACTATCAACGCTATAAGAGGGGCTGAGCAAAGCGGTAACATAGCCAAACAACGGTTTGCTAGGAAGGGTGACAAAGGTTAGAGGTTCATGGCAATTTGGGGAGGCTTGAAGAACAAGTGATAGGAAGCACAGCAAAGCGATAGAACGAAGCAACTAGCATAGCAATGATAGTAGTGAGATCCAAGGTGACGGTCATCTTGCCTGAAATCCCGCTAGGAAGAAGAACGAGTCCATGAAGAAGACGAACGGGAGTAGTCGAACAAATCCTCACAACTCCGGAACGAACCGAAGCTAACGAGAGAAGCAAACCGGAAAGAAGCAAACAACATGGTAAACACACAAGCATAAACATGGCATGATGCACAAACAAGTATGATGCATGTCCGGTTTAATGAGGCATGGCATGGCAAAGTGCAACAAACAATACTACAAGTTAAGTGGAGCTCAATATGCAACGAGTTGCATATTGACGAAACACCACATTCGAGTCATTTAGTTCTCTCTCGTTTAAGCTACCAAACAATATTAAATGTTGTTAACCATGGCAAGAGGTGAAGCATAATTAAACTATCTATTTAGGCAATTTTAAATGAGGCCGGAAACAACAAACAACAATTCCGGAAAATCCCCATATGCATATTTCGAATTTAGTACTGTTCTGCCCTAAACACAATTTTAATGATGTTAAATAGCAAAATGAAGTGCACCATGTTAAACTAGGCATTTTTCCATCCCATTTACATATAAAGTTTGTTTAAAACCAAGCTACGGTTATTTAGTTATGAATTAAATCATTTTAGCATGACATTTAAGCAAATTAATGTAAACAGCAATTTAAGCTTTTTTAACATGGATGATAGTGGAATATTATTAATCTACACAAAATTCTAAGCCTTTTACATATATAAATTATTTAATTCTGATGCATGGTTAGTGAATTATTGATGCATGAACATAAAGGGGTTTTCTGAAAAACCTGTAATACAATGGATAATAGCTAAAACCGCAGACAGGAAAAAAACACTATATGGGCTGAATCTAGGCAGAGATCCAACAGAATGGAAAAAAGGGGCGCTGGAGGGTGGCCTCACCATGGGCCATGGCCCGGCTGGAAGCAGAAGAGGCCGGCTGGGCTTGGTGGAGAGGGAGGCCTGCAGGGGCGCTGGGCCTTGCGCGGCTGCGCGAGATGTGGCCCGGCCGTGGTCAACGCGAGGCGAGCGATCTCGTTAGGAAGCAGAACAACGGCGGTGCTGGACGGGAAGGCAGCAGCAGGGTCCGGCGAGGAAGGCATGGGCGCGCAGCGCCGGGGTGCTGCTGGCGAGGACCGGCGTCGGGGAGCTCGAGGATGACGTCGTCCGGGCGCGGGAGGCGAGGATGGCCGGCGCAAACTCCTCGGGGGCTCCCTGTTGCACGAACAGAGGGAGCAGGTGAGAGAGGGAGGAGAGAAGGAAGAGGAAGGGAGAGGCAGGGGCGCAGGGTCCTGGCGATGGCAGGAGGTGAACGGCGGTAGGAGGGACTGCGGCAGGCGACGACATAGTTTGGGCGGCGAAGCTCATCGCGGAGGGGCGGCGCGGCAGCCGTGGTGGTCAACGCGCAGGGGAAAGACGAGGCGCGTCCCTCGTCTCCTGGACGAAGCAGAGGATGAGGCGCGGATGGGATGGCGCTAGTCGAGGCGGAAGTGGCTCTCGGGAAGGCGCGGGGCGACAAGGAGGAGGCCGCAGAAGAGACGGGGATCTGGCGACGAGGAGACGGGAGGCCTCGGGCGCCATGGCTGCAGGGCACGAGGAGAGCTTGGCTGGAGCGGCAGCGGCAGTGGGTTGGTTCAATTTGGAACACAAGGAAAGGGGCTAGGTGGATCGGGATGGATCCCGAGAGAACAGTGGCGGCGGCGGACACGGAAGGATGGGACATCGATCCAAAAATTTAGGGTTGGGGCCTAGTTTATATAGCAAGGGGATTAGGTTAGGGGCTATCCGGTCCGTCTGATCGAAATCGGGCGGTCAAGAAAAACAGGCTAGGGAAGCTCAAATAAGAAAACGGAGATGTTTTGTAGATGTTTGGGGATGATCTGAATCCAACGGTGATGACTGAGCGGTTCAGGTTCGGGCAAGTTTCGGACGCGCACACGAGGGGGTCTGAGAGAGGTTAGTTGGTTTGACAAGAGGGAATGGAAAACCCAGTTGGTCTCGGAACGGCCAACAAAAGCAAGGGGGGACACGGCAACTACGAGCGGATGCAAGTTTTATGAAAACGATGCCGATGCAATGCGAATGATGACATGAGACGAGATGCATAACAAAAACAAAATGCAAAACAACAGACAAAAACCCAACCACGAAGAAAATATCATATCGCATCTCCGGAAAAAGGCAAGTGTTGAAATTACGAATATGGAAAGTTGTATCGGGGCGTTACAGCAACCTTCTGTATCCACGAGATCCCATCTTGGGGCCTGTTTCGGAGCTCCGCCGGAGGGGGCATCCACCACGGAGGGCTTCTACATCATTACCATAGCCCCTCCGATGAAGTGTGAGTAGTTTACTTAAGACCTTCGGGTCCATAGCTAGTAGCTAGATGGCTTCTTCTCTCTTTTTGGATCTCAATACAATGTTCTCCCCCTCTCTCGTGCAGATCTATTCGATGTAATCTTCTTTTTGCAGTGTGTTTGTTGAGATCGATGAATTGTGGGTTTATGATCTAGTATTATCTGTGGAAAATATTTGATTCTTCTCTGAATTCTTTTATGTATGATTGAGTTATCTTTGCAAGTCTCTTCGAATTATCCTTTTTGGTTTGGCCAACTAGATTGGTAGTTCTTGCAATGGGAGAAGTGCTTAGCTTTGGGTTCAATCTTGCGGTGTCCTTACCCAAAGGAAGGGGCAGCAAGGCACGTATTGTATTGTTGCCATCGAGGATAACAAGATGGGGGTTTTATCATATTGCATGAATTTATCCTCTACATCATGTCATCTTGCTTACGGCGTTACTCTGTTTTTAACTTAATACTCTAGATGCATGTTGGATAGCGGTCGATGAGTGGAGTAATAGTAGTAGATGCAGAATCGTTTCGATCTACTTGTTTTGGACGTGATTCCTATATACATGATCATTGCCTAGATATACTCATAACTATGCTCAATTCTGTCAATTGCTCAAAAGTAATTTGTTCACCCACCGTAGAATACTTATGCTCTTGAGAGAAGCCACTAGTGAAACCTATGGCCCCCGGGTCTATTCTCATCATATCAATCTATATCACTTTATTTACTTGCTCTATTTTTACTTTGCCTTTACTTTTACTTTGCATCTATCTATCAAAAATACCAAAAATATTATCTCTATCAGATCTCACTCTCGTAATGGAACGTGAAGGGATTGACAACCCCTAAGCGTTGGTTGCGAGTTGCTATCGTTTTGTGTAGGTACAAGGGACTTGTGAGTGGTCTCCTACTGGATTGATACCTTGGTTCTCAAAAACTGAGGGAAATACTTACGCTACTTTGCTGCATCATCCTCTCCTCTTCGGGGAAATCCAACGCAGTGCTCAAGAGGTAGCATGGGCCCCCTGGCCTTGATTCTTTTGCCAATATTTTTTATTAATTCCAAAAAGTTGCTTCGTGGATTTTCAGGTCATTCCGAGAACTTTTATTTCTACACAAAAATAACACCATGGGAGTTCTACTGAAAACAGCGTCATTTCGGGTTAGTTCCATTCAAATCATGCAAGTTAGAGTCCAAAATAAGGGCAAAAGTGTTTGGAAAATTAGATACGATGGAGACGTATCAACTCCCCCAAGCTTAAACCTTTGCTTGTCCTCAAGCAATTCAGTTGACAAACTGAAAGTGATAAAGAAAAACTTTTACAAACTCTGTTTGCTCTTGTTGTTGCAAATATGTAAAGCCAGCATTCAAGTTTTCAGCAGAGATTATGAACTAACCACATTCACAATAACACTTAGGTCTCATGTTTACTCATATCGATGGCATAATCAACTAGCGAGCAATAATAATAAATCTCGGATGACAACACTTTCTCAAAACAATCATAATGATATAACAAGATGGTATCTCATTAGCCCTTTCCGAGACCGCAAAACATAAATGCATAGCACCTCTGAAGATCAAGGACTGACTAAACATTGTATGGTAAAAGAGATCCAGTCATAGTCATACTCTATATAAATTAATAGTAATGCATGCAAATGACAGCGATGCTCTCCAACTGGTGCTTTTTAATAAGAGGGTGATGACTCAACATAAAAGTAATTAGATAGGCCCTTCGCAGAGGGAAGCAGGGATTTGTAGAGGTGCCAGAGCTTGATTTTGAAATAGAGATAAATAATATTTTGAGCGGTATACTTTCATTGTCAACATAACAACCGAGAGATCTCGATATCTTCCATGCTACACACATTATAGGCGGTTCCCAAACAGGATGGTAAAGTTTATACTCCCCCACCACCATCAATCATCAATCCATGGCTTGCCCGGAACAACGGGTGCCTCCAACTAACAACAACCCTGGGGGAGTTTTGTTTGCAATTATTTTGATTTGATTTGAGCATGGGACTGGGCATCTCGGTTACCAGCCATTTTCTCATGAATGAGGAGCGGAGTCCACTCCTCTTGAGAATAACCCGCCTAGCATGGAAGATACAGATAGCCCTAGTTGATACATGAGTTGTTCGAGCATACAAAACAGAATTTCATTTGAAGGTGTAGAGTTTGGCACATACAAATTTACTTGGAACGGCAGGTAGATACCGCATATAGGAACGTATGGTGGACTCATAAGGAATAACTTTGGGGTTCATGGATTTTGGATGCACAAGCAGTATTCTTGCTTAGTACAAGTGAAGGCTATAAAAAGACTGGGAAGTGACCAACTAGAGAGCGACAACAGTCATGAACAAGCATTAAAATTAATCAACACTGAGTGCAAGCATGAGTAGGATATAATCCACCATGAACATAAATATCGTGGAGGCTATGTTGATTTTGTTTCAACTACATGCGTGAACATGTGCCAAGTCAAGTCACTTGAATCATTCAAAGGAGGATATCACCCTATCATACCACATCACAACCATTTTAATAGCATGTTGGCACGCAAGGTAAACCATTATAAACTCCTAGCTAATTAAGCATGACATAAGCAACTATAATCTCTAATTATCATTGCAAACATGTTTATTCATAATAGGCTGAATCAGGAATGATGAACTAATCATATTTACAAAAACAAGATAGGTCGAGTTCATACCAGCTTCTCTCATCTCAATCAGTCCATCATATATAGTCATTATTGCCTTTCACTTGCACGACCGAACGATGTGTATAATAATAATAATAGTGCACGTGCATTGGACTAAGCTGGAATTAGCAGACATTCAATTCAAGGGAAAAGACAAGGTAATATAAGCTCTTGGTTAAATCAACAATAATGCATATGAGAGCCACTCAACATTTTCATTATGGTCTTCTCCTCTCGACCCCCAAGGAAAAGAAAAGAAATAAAACTATTTACACGGGAAATCTCCCAACAAGCAAAAGAAGAACGAGAAATCTTTTTGGGTTTTCTTTTAATATTACTACTACAAGCATGGAAAGTAAACTAGCTAAAAGCTACAATTTATTTTTTTGGTTTTTCTTAAGGTTATTCAAACACACAAGAAGAAAGCAAGAAAAGGAAAATAAACTAGCATGGATAGTACAATGAAAAAGTATGAGCACCGACAACTAGAATGAGTGTGTGATCATGAATGTAATGTCGGTGAGAAATACGTACTCCCCCAAGCTTAGGCTTTTGGCCTAAGTTGGTCTATGCCCATGGATCAAAGTTACTCTCTCCGGTGTATTGAGGAGTGTCATCTGAGTGCCACTAGCTAGCAATCTCCTCCGGATCCCACTGATAAAAGGACTGTCGATAAGGGTCAAGTGGTGGTTCCGGCTCAGGCTCTGGAGCTGGTGTCTGGCTCCAATATGCGTAAACGGCCTCCGGCAAGACAAGGTACGTGCCTGAAAGTATGTTAAACAAAGAGGGTGCAAGCAAGATAATAGTCTCACTGTGAATTTTATTAAATCTCAAATTATACTTAAGCATCATCTCATTATTTTTAACAATAAACTCATGTGCTACCATACTCTTATAGTCTAGAAAAATAGGGGGCAACAACTTTTCCTCTTTCTCATAATGCCTAATAGGTATCCTAAAGTGTTTAGTGAGGTGTGAAGCAAAGATGCCTCCAAAGATGGGGCCCTTTGTATGGTTCAAACTTAATCGTTTAGCAATAATAGCGCCTAAACTAAAAGTGTTATCACGAAACAAAGCATGGCACAAGATAACAATATCAGGGGCACTAAGATTTCCATAGTTCCCGCGACCAATTAAGCATCTACTAGCAAATATTGCAAAGTAACGTATAGCAGGAAAGTGTATGCTAGTAATTCTTGCATCGGAAACCTTCCTCGTTTCCCCTACAACAATTATATCAATAAATCCATCCATATCACTACAATGTGGTTCCTCCATGTTGCCCTCGAAGGGTATCTTGCGAACCTCACAAAAAATCATATAGTTACATCTCCTTAACCTCATCATATAAATGAAACTCCACTGAAGGTGGTGATTTCCTAGCATGAAAGTGAAAATTTTGCACAGAAGTATTAGTGAGTAGGAGATACTGATCGAGCTGGTCGTGGAGGAAGTCGGTGAGGCCTGCATTGTCAGCCAAATGATGTCCCGGCTGCTCTCAAGAACTCATCACAAGGTCATTCACACGGCCGAACCTCCGCGGTGCGAGGGAGATTAAATTTGGGCTTTTTATTCTCTTCACTTTTCTTATCCTTCGAGCTTCGGCTCGAAGTGCCCCTCAAAAATCTCTTCATCATTTTCTGAAAATTTCTGAAATTTTTAGTAACTCAAAATAAAAGTGAACTAAACTCAACAAAATTGATAGCAACTACTCCCACAAGTGCCTAGAGACTATATCATGCATTAGAACTACTTGGGACCATATAAATTGGACATGCAAGCTCAAGAATAGGGTCACCTAGGTAGCAAAAATTGCAATGAATAAAGCAATAGAAAAAAAACTAATTGGACCATTGGAGCAGTCACATACCAAAGAACAATCCCCCAGCATTTTTGTGAGTGGAGCTTTAAGCAAGGAGATCAAAAATGGCAGCAAGATGAGCTAGAACTCGTGCTTGAGCTAGTTGGTGATTTTTTTGGGAGGAAGAAGAAGTGTGTGGGTGCAGGAATAAGTGGAGGGGGGCCACCAGGGGCCCACAAGGTAGGGGGCACGCCCAGGGGGTAGGGCGCGCCCTGGACCCTCGTGGCCAGGTGCTGGCTCCCCCTGCTGTGTTCTCAGTACCAGATATTCTCAAATAATCTAGAAAAAAAATCATATTTCATTTTCAGGGCATTTGGAGAACTTTTATTTTCGGGGTATTTTTTATTGCATGGATAAATCAGAAAACAGACAGAAAATACTATTTTTGCTTTATTTAATCTAAATAACAGAAAGTAAAAAGAGGGTACAGAAGGTTGTGCTTTCTAACTTCATCCATCTCATGCTCATCAAAAGGAATCCACTAATAAGGTTGATCAAGTCTTATTAACAAACTCATTCCGAATCACATGGAACCGGAGAAATTTCGAAATGCACTAGGTTACCTCAACGGGGATATGTACATCCCCAACAATAAGAATATCATATTTCTTCTTGACAATGGGAAGAGGAAATTCAAAACCTCCAATAGTAATAGTTGGAATTTTTCCAATAGAATTGATACTGTGAACTTGAGGTTGTTTCCTCGGAAAGTGTACCGTATGCTCATTACCATTAACATGAAAAGTGACATTGCCTTTGTTGCAATCAATAACAGCCCCTGCAGTATTAAAAAAGGGTCTACCAAGGATAATCGACATATTATCGTCCTCGGGAATATCAAGAATAACAAAGTTCGTTAAGATAGTAATGTTTGCAACCACAACAGGCACATCCTCACAAATACCGACATGCATATGATACGTCTCCAACGTATCTACTTTTCCAAACACTTTTGCCCTTATTTTGGACTATAACTTGCATGATTTGAATGAAACTAACCCGGACTAATGCTGTTTTCAGCAGAACTGACATGATGTTGTTTTATGTGTAGAAAACAAAAGTTCTCGGAATGTCCTGAAAATCCACGGAGGTACTTTTTGGAAAATATAAAAAATACTGGTGAAAGAATCAAGACCAGGGGGCCCACACCCTGTCCACGAGGTTGGGGGGCGCGCCCACCCCCTGGGCGCGCCCCCCTGTCTCGTGGGCCCCCTAAGGCTCCGCCGACCTCAACTCCAACTCCATATATTTCGTATCACGGAGAAAAAAATCAGAGAGAAAGTTTCGTTGCGTTTTACGATACGGAGCCGCCGCCAAGCCCTAATCTCTCTCGGGAGGGCTGATCTGGAGTCCGTTCGGGGCTCCGAAGAGGGGGATTCGTCGCCGTCGTCATCATCAACCATCCTCCATCACCAATTTCATGATGCTCACCGTTGTGCGTGAGTAATTCCATCGTAGGCTTGCTGGACGGTGATGGGTTGGATGAGATTTACCATGTAATCAAGTTAGTTTTGTTAGGGTTTGATCCCTAGTATCCACTATGTTCTGAGATTGATGTTGCTATGACTTTGCTATGCTTAATGCTTGTCACTTGGGCCCGAGTGCCATGATTTTAGATCTGAACCTATTATGTTTTCATGAATATATGTGTGTTCTTGATCCCATCTTGCAAGTCTATAGTCACCTATTATGTGTTATGATCCGACAACCCTGAAGTGACAATAATCGGGATACTTCTCAGTGATGACCATAGTTTGAGGAGTTCATGTATTCACTATGTGTTAATGCTTTGTTCTGGTTCTCTATTAAAAGGAGGCCTTGATATCCCTTAGTTTCTGCTAGGACCCGCTGCCATGGGAGGGTAGGACAAAAGATGTCATGCAAGTTCTTTTCCATAAGCACGTATGACTATTTACGGAATACATGCCTACATTACATTGATGAATTGGAGCTAGTTCTGTGTCACCCTATGTTATAACTATTACATGAGGAATTGCATCCGACATAATTATCCACCACTGATCCAATGCCTACGAGCTTTTCACATATTGTGTTTCGCTTATTTACTTTTCCGTTGCTATTGTTACAATCACTACAAAACCCAAAAATATTACTTTTGCTACCGTTACCTTTATTATCATACTACTTTCCTACTAAATACTTTGCTGCAGATACTACGTTATCCAAGTGTGGTTGAATTGACAACTCAACTGCTAATACTCAAGAATATTCTTTGGCTCCCCTTGTGTCAAATCAATAAATTTGGGTTGAATACTTTACCCTCGAAAGTTGTTACGATCCCCTACACTTGTGGGTTATCAAGACTAATTTCTGGCGCCGTTGCCAGGGAGCATAGATCTATTCTCTGAGTCACTTGGGATTTATATATGTTGATCACTATGAGGAACTTGAAAGACGAAAGAACCAAGATTCTGCCCTCAACTACGAGGGGAGGTAAGGAACAGCCAACTAGCTCTGCACTGGATTCTCCTTCTGTTATTAGTAAACTTGCGACACCTAAACCTGCTACTGCTATGAATTCTGATATGTCGCATGTTATTGATGATGCCACTTCTGCTATGCATAATACTTATGATGAAACTACTTCTGTGCGTGATACTACTTTGCCATTAGGTGAATTTCTTGATGAACAACTTGCTAGGGCTAGAGAGAATGAAATTATTGAAGATGCTATTATTGATGATAGTGATGATGAAAGTTCTCCCAATGATTATGAATTGCCTGTTGTTCCTGAGGGTTATGTTATGAATGAAGAAGCTGCTAGAGCTATCTTTGCTTGCAATGATAGATATGATCTTAAGAAATTATTAGCTAAATGGAACCAGCAGTCTCTTAATGCTAGAATGAAACCTGACCCTGCTTTTGCTACTTCACCTATCTGCGTTACTGATAAGGATTATGAATTCTTTGTTGATCCTGAGATTATTACTTTAGTTGAATCTGATCCTTTCTATGTCCTTGAATCTGAAACTGTTGTGGCACATCTTACCAAGTTGAATGATATAGCCACCCTGTTTACTCATGATGATAAATCTCGCTATTATTATATCCTTAAGATATTTCCGTTCTCATTAAAGGGTGATGCTAAGACTTGGTATAATTCTCTTGCTCCTGGTTGTGTGCGTAGTCCCTAGGATATGATTTATTACTTCTCTACTAAATATTTCCCTGCTCATAAGAAACAAGCTGCCTTGCAGGAAATATATAACTTTGTGCAAATCGAAGAAGAGAGTCTCCCACAAGCTTGGGGGGGCTTCTCCGGTTACTTAATTCTTTGCCTGATCATCCACTTAAGAAAAATGAAATACTTGATATCTTTTATAATGGACTAACCGATGCTTCCAAGGACTACTTGGATAGTTGTGCTGGTTGTGTTTTCAGGGAAAGAACAGTCGACGAAGCTGAATTACTATTGCATAATATGTTGACTAATGAAAATAATTGGACTCTTCCTGAGCCAATTCTTGAGGCAATTCCTGAACCAATTGAGCCAACTCCCGAGCCTATTCCTAAACCCACTCCGAAGAAGAGAGGTGTTTTATTTCTTAGTCCTGAAGATATGCAAGAGGCAAAGAAATCAATGAAAGAAAAAGGTATAAAAGCTGAAGATGTTAAGAATTTACCACCTATTGAAGAAATACATGGTCTTAATATACCGCCTGTTGAAGAACCACATTGTCTTGATAACCCGACACAGGTAGTAAAGGTAAATTCTCTCTATAGATATGATAAAGTTGAAATCCCCTCTACTAAATTTCATAGCCCATGCTTAGATGAATTTGATGACTTTATGGCTAGACAAGAAAGTTTTAATGCTTATGTTGGTAGTGAGTTAAAGAATAATGCTTCCGAGATAGGACGCATGAGCGATAATATGGCTAGAGTTAAAGGTGAACTCAAACTCATTAGCAAATATGCTTCTATGGTTGCTACTCAAGCTGAGCAAGTACTTAAAGCTCAAAATGATTTGCTTGATGAATTAAACAAGAAACCTGACTTTGCTGTTAGAGTGGCTACTAGAACTAGTAGAATGACTCAGGAACCTTTGTATCCTGAAGGCCACCCTAAGAGAATCGAGCAAGATTCTCAAATAAATAATTTAGAGGCACCTAGTTCTTCCAAAAAGAAGAAAAATAAAAACGATAGGACTTTGCATGCTTCTAGTGAACCTGCTGTAGACACACATGAGAATCCCAATGATATTTCTATCTCTGATGCTGAAATACAATCAGGTGATGAACATGAACCTAGTGATAATGTTAATGACAATGTTCATGTTGATGCTCAACCTAGCAAAAATAATGATGTAGAGATTGAACCTGCTATTGATCTTGATAGCCCACAATCAAAGAGTCAATGTTATGATAAGAGAGATTTTTTTGCTAGGAAGCACGGTAGAGAAAGAGAACCATGGGTTCAGAAACCCATGCCCTTTCTTCCTAAACCATCCAAGACAAAGGATGATGAGGATTTTGAGCGCTTTGCTGAAATGAATAGACCTATTTTCTTACGTATGCGCTTAACTGATATGCTTAAAGTAAATCCTTATGCTAAATATATGAAGGATATCATTACAAATAAAAGTAAGATACCGGAAGCTGAAATTTCCACCATGCTTGCTAATTACACTTTTAAAGGTGGTATACCAAAGAAACTTGGAGATCCGGGGGTACCAACTATACCATGCTCCATTAAAAGAAATTATGTTAGAACTGCTTTATGTGATCTTGGAGCCGGTGTTAGTGTTATGCCTCTCTCTTTATATCGTAGACTTGAATTGAATAAGTTGACACCTACTGAAATATCTTTGCAAATGGCCGATAAATCAACTGCTATACCTGTCGGTATTTGTGAGGATGTGACTGTTGTGGTTGCAAATGTCACTATCTTAACGGACTTTGTTATTCTTGATATTCCCGAGGACGATAGTATGTCGATTATCCTTGGTAGACGCTTTTTGAATATTGCAGGGGCTGTTATTCATTGCAACAAAGGCAATGTCACTTTTCATGTTAATGGTAATGAGCATACGTACACTTTTTGAGGAAACAATCTCAAGTTCATAGCATCAATTCTATTGGAAAAATTCCAACTATTATTATTGGAGGTTTCGAATTTCCTCTTCCTACTGTCAAGAAAAAGTATGATATTCTTATTGTTGGGGATTTTCATATCCCCGTTGAGGTAACTTAGTGTTATTCGAAATTTCTCCGGTTCCGTGTTATTCGGAATGAGTTTGTTAACAAGACTTGATCAGCCTTGTTAGTGGATTCATTTTGATGATCATGAGA